>BSBN01000592.1:5000000-5725696 GCA_027924645.1 Cunninghamia lanceolata
CCATCTGTGTAGAATAGAGAACTTGATGTTCGGTGAAAAACCTACATTCACAAGAAATAAAAAATAAATATAATAATCAAATTAAATATATTTAAAATTATACTTTTTGGGAAGCTTATAATAAGGACTACATACTTACAAAACATAAATTTTAAATGAATTCATTTGATCCCCCAAAAGGTAAATCAAAAATGGTTTTTTATTAGCATTTTGATAGGTGTAGAGGAGACTCCATTATAGGTATGGTTTAAAACTAGCGGGGTTCTATCCAAGGGGGTTTGATCAAACCATTTTCAATTAAAATCCTTTAAATGGAACCTTTCATGGCTTAAATCATTATATTTTCTAAAAATATGTGATTTCAGCAAAAAATAGGATGTCCCAGAAAGTGTAACCCATTATTGTGGCAGCACCTGATGTTGTATTCAATAAGAAGGTGTTGTACAAAGATCAGTTGCAACAGCATGACAAGAAAGAAAAGGATTATGTGGTGTTGGATGATACTCTAGATAATGATTTTCCATTGGTTCCTCATGCTTCGCAACAGCAACAAGAAATACCACAAACTCCAGTGAATGTTAGACGATCAACAAGGCTAATTAGACCTCCTGAAAGGTTTTCTCCCTCTTTGTATTCTATTTTGTTAACAGATGCTGGTGAATTGGAAGGGTATGCTGAAGCTATGCAGGTGGATACAAAGGTTTAGTGGGAGCTTGGAATGAAAGAAGAAATGGACTCCTTGCTGAAAAATCAAACTTGGGAATTATGTAAGTTGCCTGCAGGTAAAAAGGCTTTACCAAACAAATGGGTTTATAGGCTGAAAGAGGAAGATGGAGGTAAGGAAAGATTTAAAGCCAAGTTAATTGTAAAAGGATTTGCATAGAAAAAAGGTATTGATTTTGATGAGATTTTTTCTTCGATTGTTAAGATGACTTCTATTCGTACTATTCTAAGTATTGTGGATGCTGGAGATTTGCATTTGGAACAACTATATGTGAAAACAACCTTTCTTCGTGGTGATTTGGAGGAGGAGATATATATGGAACAACCACAGGGATTTGACGTCAAAGGTAAGGTGAAATTGGTCTGCAGATTGAAGAAGAGTTTATATGGTTTGAAACAAGCACCTCGACAATGGTATTTGAAATTTGATAGTTTTATGGCTGAGCAAGGCTATAGCCATTGTAATTTTGACCATTGTTTTTATTTTAGGAGGTTGGATAAAGATAGCTACATTATTTTATGTTTATATGTTGATGACATGCTTGTAGCAGGGTCTAACATAGATCACATAAGAGAGTTAAAACATCAGTTAGCACAATCGTTTGCTATGAAGGGTTTGGGGGCAATAAAATTAATTTTTGGTATGAAAACTTGCAGAGATAGGAAGAACATAAAATTGACTCTATCTCAGGCTAATTATGTTGAAAAAGTGTTGCAGAGATTCCATATGGAGAATGCAAAAGCTATCAGTACACCTTTACCTAGTCATTTGAAATTGACTAAGGAGATGTGTCCTGAGACAAAAGAGGAGGAAGAAAAAATGTCTAAGGTACCATATGCTTTAGTTATAGGAAGTTTAATGTACGCCATGGTATGCACAAGACCAGATATTGCACATGCTATAGGAGTCGTAAGCAAGTATATGAGTAATCCCATATTGGAGCATTGGAATGCGGTAAAATGGATTCTCAGATATTTGAGAGGTACATCCACTAAACACTTATGTTTTGGGGGCTCTAATACTGATTTAGCAGGCTATGTGGACTCATATTTGGCAAGGGATATTAATACTAGACAGAGTACTACAAGTTATGTCTTTACTGTAGGTGGGATAGCGGTGAGTTGGATCTCCAGGTTGCATAAGGTTGTTGCTTTATCCACCACAGAGGCAGAGTATGTAGTTGCAATAGAGGCAAGCAAGGAGATGATATGGCTGCAATCTTTCATGGAAGAATTGGGAAAATAATAGGCTAACAGTTATTTGTTTACAAACAGTCAGAGTATCATACATCTTGTAAAGAATTCTGCCTTGCATTCAAAGACCAAACACATACAGCTAAGGTATCACTTCATCTGGTCGGTGTTTGATGATGGACAATTACAGCTGGAAAAGATACATACAGATGAAAATCCAGCGGATATGTTTACGAAGGCAGTGACAAGGGAGAGGCTAAGCTCCTCTTTAGCTTCGGTTGGTTTTCAAAACAAAAAATAATAAAATCAAAACAACAGGGTCCAGGGTGTTTATTTCCAGTGGGAGCTATAGGGTCAACAGTGTTATGATCAGTCTCCAAGTGGGAGATGATATGTTGTGGAGTCTGATCAGTCTCCAAGTGGGAGATTGTTGTTATATGGAGCCTAATCAAACTCAGAGGTTAAATTTTTCCCACTTTTATCGATGCGGTTTCCCCCCAAATTATTTAACAGGGGTTTGGGGGCAGCGCTTCCAAGCCGGGGTCAAGGGGCTGCGCCCCCAAGACGGGGTCAAGGGGCAGTGCCCCTGGCACGCTCCCTATCGTGATATAGGGCGGGGTCGAGGGGCAGCGCCTTTGAAATCTCAAATGACTTTTATTATTTTATAAAGGCGTCGGGAGTTATTTTTTCTATTGGCCAACATAAAAAAACCCTATTTTGTAACTGACATAAGTCTTGATAAAAATGGCTAAGGGTTAGGGTTTCTATTGATATTGTATTGTAGCATTTGCAACGGTATTGAGTTGCAAGGTTACCGGTTGTAATCGGTTTGATTTGCTGGATAATAATATTGGACTCTCTGTTGGTGGATGTAGCCCGAGTTTGGGTGAACTACGTTAAAAATTGTCTCTCGCTGTTATTATTTCTGTGTATTTTTCATTCCTCTATTTAATCTTTATTTGCATTTAATTGATATCTTTTGCATGCAATTCCTAACAAGATACATATGTACACATACATGTATATATACACACACACATATATGTATGTATACAGATATACATCTATATATAATTTATTTCTTTTCTCACATCTTTTGCATTCTAAAACTCTTTATTTAATTGAGTGATAAATTTAAAATGAACATCATCTTAAAAGCCACATTTCATAAATAAAAAAATTGTCAACATTTTTTGTTACATTTATGATGTCCATTGTGCTTTAAATAAAAAATGAAAAATGGTTTCACATGTCATATATGCTATGCTACCATACCTTTATCTTACATAGAATTTTATTTCATAAACCATAGTGCACTTTATAGTTTTATTATATGCCAGCCTCTAAATTGTTATCTAATTTCAAATTATCCTACACAACACCCAACCTTACACTATGACATCATTAAGACCAAAACTCTCACGTTTCTCAAGTTCTAAGATTACACAATCACATCCTCTTTACAAACAAACTTTAGGCCTAAAAACTATTTTATGTGGAATTCTTAAATTTAAAAATTTCTCTCTTCCTTAAACCTCAATTTGATTGCATCTTCTCATATACAATCTAATTGAGGGAGGAATATATCCTCCCTTACATGCCACAAACATTATGCAATGGTTAAAGTGAATCTTGATGAGTCCTACATTACACATTCTAGTTAAAATGGCTCTTCATGAGTCCAACACCATCCTAATTAATGTGACCCTTCATGGATCCCACACCTATCCTTGATCATGGATGCCAACTTGTTATATTTCCATGATTTCCCCTAGATTTGGCAAAATGAGATTGAAATTCTTTATATAATTATGCATAATCATTTGTTAGGACATTTCACTATGTATAGTGATTTCTTCTACTCTTATGTATTTTATAGATCTGAAGGCAACACTTGAACAAAGACAATATAACCAACATCAATCAAAGATTCTTCAATATCCTTTTAAAAATTCTAAGGTATAAAAAATACAAATTCTATTTTACTTTAGCATACTTGATTCATTGTAGTGTACATGTATGCTAAAGTGGGGGCAAAATGTAGAGATAAAAGTGGTTATTCTACACTTATCCCTCTCATTTAGCACTCACTTCTAGCACCTTTATTTATCAAGCATGAACATATTTGACTTTGATCATTCATTGCACAAATTGTTCCTAAACCCACACCCATATCACACTTAACCTCTTTCTAATATAAACCTCCTTTTCCATTATACTCATAGTCATTCTGCCACCCATGACACTAATGTGTCCCTAATCTTGTTAGACTATGTGTGGTCACATCCACACCAATCAAAAGTTGATTTTTCTATTGTAACTCCTACTTTTCCACTCCACATCACATGTTTACCCTTTACCCACACCCAAATGGCCATTAATGACCACTTAGTGATTAATAAATAAACTAGATTAAATAAATGAACACAAGAAGTACACAAGCACCTAGAAGCAAAAATGATAACGGACAGTAGGTATTTTTATAGAAGAACCTCCATTTTTATATTTTGTAGTCATACACACCCATATTCAACTGGGATCGACTTTTGCACAATCCCAAGGTAAACCAACAGTCTTGTTAAATAAAATTTGGGGATTTAACTAGGATGAGTCCAAAAACATCCCTAAGGCACCATCTCATCCTAGATAGTAGGGTTTATTGCAAGTATCGATTTGGAGGATTGTAGAGGACATTGTCATAGTTGTAGAGGATGTTGCTATAGTCACAAAGGACATTGTCATGATCATATAGGATGTCAATGTAACAGACAGAAAATACCACAACCATATAGATGCTACCACACCAAATTAGACACCATGTATAGATTCATCCAATCCAATACATAACCTGAGGATACAAAGTAAAAGTAGAAGACAAAATCCCAGTTCCTCCTACTGAACTTCATCAAGTGTCAAATTATTCTTCAAACATCAAATAAGACTACACCCCTCTTAGCCTTCTTTTCTCACATTTACTTTCTATAATCAACTTCATCCTCTTCTTAATTATTTATTTTTCAAAATCTAATACATACTTTATTTATTACGCTTTAATTTAGAGTTTAAAAGAAAAGAAATTTTCTTAATTAAAAATAGATTTAATTCTCCCCCATTTATGGGAAGGCATGGGCTCATCCCACTCCTAATCCGAGAGAAGATGCTCACTAGACACTCCCAGAAAGAGATTGGTTCAAGTTGAACTTCAATGGCACTGCCAGAGACAATCCAAGAGCCTCTAGAGCTGGAAGCATCATCAGAAACCACAAAGGAGAAACGATAGTCACTGCAGCCAAGAAGCTACCAGTTGGTACAAATAATGAAGCTGAGACACAAGCATTGCTTCTTGGGCTAAAATTATGCAAAAAATTTAGTCTCTCAAAACTACACATCGAAGGTGATTCCCAGATAATCATTAACGCCATTAGAAACCAAGCTACCCAAATTGGAGGATACAGAATATCTTAGAAATTTGTTGGGAAGCTTTAAACCTTTTGGAAGATTTTAAAATCAACCATATGTATCGTGAGGCCAATCATGATGATGTAGACAAATTGGCCAACATGGTAATTGACATGCCAATTAACTACCACGAGGGCAATTTGGGCGAGGTATGTGCTATCCAGACAGATCGTCCCTTACACGATCATCATTTATTGGGACATAATGATTCAACAATGTGAGGAGTTTGGCTCGCTTGAAGGAACGGATGGATGGGCTGGAAGAGACACTTACGTTTATGAAGACAACCATGATATGTACCACAAGATATTTCTTACGAAAACGAAGACCATTCTCATTTAGGCAAAAAGCTCTAAGGATGGATTCAACAGGGAGTCTGAGAGCAAAGAAAAGGCAAGTTGCCTTCTTGGGACTCATCACATATTTAAGGCTAAAGAAAATCTTTAAGACTCACTCGGTGATTGTTCTACATGTAATCAAGATGGCATTGGGAGACACGTTCATGAACACCTCTCACCGATACAAAGTGAACACTAACATTTCATCGATGCTAATTCAAATTGCAATTTTATTGGACCTTGGGGAGAAGAAGGATGCAATTCAAGAAGTTGCAGTGACTCTAATCAAGCCTCAGTGGAGGGGGGTTAAAAATGTGCTCAATGAGGCAGTGGTAGGACTGGGTTTCTTGCCAAACAATGGTATTTGGCCAGTAGTGCTTCGGCCTTACAACAACCCATGGGTGCCTTTTGTCATAGAAGCAGTGGGTCAAAGTGTAGAAGAACGTAAGCAGAAGGATCATTGGGGTAGAGTTCCTCAAAATGCTTGTTGATGTTGGCTGGGTTTAAACAGCATACACTAAGCTTTGACTTGCTTAGGTGGCTGGTGGGCCCCTCTCTTATTGACACATTAACAAAACAGAATAAGAGAAAGGGCCCACCAGCCACCTAAGCAAGTCAAAGCTTAGTGTGTGCTGTTTAAGCCCAGCGGCTCAGGATCATATGGTGAGGAGGAGACACCGGAGGCCGTGGGCGATCAGATCGAGAGTTGAAGGCGCTGATAGATGATAACAACTAAGAAAGGATATATGTAATAGATGTTTTATTATTATATACAGTTTGTATTGTTGATAGTGTATAGTTTATAGTTTAAACAACATGTATAGTAGTTGGTTCCTCAAGACATACAACTAGTGATGGATCAAATTTATGGTATCCAAATAGTTGTTCTTTAAAATATTTTAATAATACAAAAAATGTATCATGGAACTCATATAAATGTTCTCTAGGTTTTCAAATAAACGTGTATATAGTGAATTACCTAGTTCAGAGAGAGATGTGTATCCATGTTTTGGAACTATGACAACCTCTATACCATGATTTAACTTTATGCATTAGTGTAGGACAAATGGTACAACTTGAGATTCCTAAACCCAAGGGCACACTAGGAGAATGCTAAAGTGTGGTCCAAAGTAGGAATTATGGGACACAGATTAAGCAACTCCTTTAGATCCACTTTAATTGGTAGAATTATGCACCCAAGGTTATCTTAAAATTACCATTAGAACATTTTAGCACAACACTAGAAGAATATGTATGATTCTTGTTGAAAATGTTGGTTAAAAAGAGAAACTCCTCTATACAAGTGTTGAATTGTCAATCATGCTCAACTAGAATATGATGTATGGTTTTAATTACCACTTTTCCCTCAAGATAAATTGGCCCGTGGTAGCCATTATTAGGTATTTCAGTAAGGGAGAAAGTGACAAGTGCATTTTTAGGAGGACGAGAAGGTTGGGTCTCAAGGGTGCCAAGAAAAACTAGCAAAGGAGGTAAAATAAGTGTTAGAAGTATCAATTTTAGGTTCCTCAACAATAAAATTGATATGATTTTAATGAATTTGTGTAGGAAAAATGATGAAAATTTATAGATTTTGGTTGGAAGGAGCTACAAATTTATCACTCCTATCATTTAGACCTTCAATATATATCATATTATCATTGACCAGGTCTTGAATCTTGTTTTTAGGTTCCATGCACACCTCTTAGGTATCCATTAACATAGTGGTATCTAAAAAATCCATTGGCATCATAGCCATGTGGAAGTGAGATGATATGTTAGGGGATCAGATGGGAGGAAGTGTGATCATTTTGAAGCAAAGTTGTTATAGGATGACATCAATATGTTCAGCCAGGCTGATGAATTTGAATAGTGACTTGGATTTTATAGACATGATGTTTATGGCAATATGAGAGTGAGAAATGTGGTTAACACTAGTTTTATTGTTGGGTTTGAAGAAGGATTTAGGGATTTAGAACCCATTTTGAAAGGTGGTCTAATTTGAAATTTAGAAGGGTAAGATGAAGAAGAAGAAGGTTGAGAGGAAGAAATATAACTCGGGACATTAACATCAATAAAATTGAGTTCATAATCCCTAATACTAGCACACAAATCTAAGAAATTCACTTAGAAATTAAACATTACTTTATGTTTTATTTGTGGAAGTAGATTATCAATGAAAAGACCCTAGATCTTATCACCAAAAAGATGATAATGCATCTTAGGTAACAATAATCTAGATATGAGGTGGTTTGGGGGATGATCTTATGTATTAGCTTGTAATGGATGAGATCATAGAATATACAAATGGAAAACAAAAATACAAACTAAATACACATTGAATGTGTAAAAGTCTTATGGCAGATATACCACTTCTATTAAGAAATAATAGGGGAAATATTTCTATTAAAGGGTTAAGATGTGAATCTATATATTCCTCTCTAACTATGCATAATGTACAAAGCATGTTTTTATACATAATAATATAACTAGGCTACCAAATAGGCTCCAAGTAGATGCTAAATGTGGATGAGATGACACCATATGTAAAACCCATATGGTGTAATATCCTATAATGTGGATGTTGCTAGAGGTTGTGTATGTAAGGTGCCAAATGTCAAACTTATATGGTGTCATCTTGTTGAACACACACGGAGACTGAGAGGGGGGGGTGAATCAGTCTTCTCTTAAACTTTTAAATCAATTCCATTTGCATCTTAAACATCAAATCATATTAACTAAAAGAAGAATAGAAAGGAAAGCATGCATCACACAAGGACACCATTATTTTTTATGTGGAAAACCCAATGAAGGAGAAACCACGGTGAGAGTTAATTCACAATATATGAAGCTCACTTCTTATAAAAATTATAATTTTGTTTTAAGGCTCACTGCCTAAGGAAGCTCGCTGCTCCCTGATGGACTTGTAGACTAAGGCGTACAACCTTAGGGCAAGATACAAGGACTTGCTGAAGAGACTCACTATCTAATAGCAAGATACATGAAAGATTACAATGAAAACATGAAGTGCTATAAAAGAAGCATCTAACATATGCTAATGTTACAGTCCCTTTTTCGCACAATTACTCCATCATACTGACTTTGCACACTTCATACTTAACATAATCCTCAATATGTTCTCAGCGCTTTCACAAATAATTTTGTTCTTCTATAAATACCCACCGCAACAACTCAAAACCCCAATTAGGTCGTCTCCAAGATGACCTTTAAATGAAACTTATGATACTACATAGGTCAGCTCCAAACATATACATTATGAAGAGAAAATAAGTTATGGATCACTACACACGACATAACAGGGCCCAAATACATTACAACACATCCTTCAAAACAAAATTAACTAATCAGGATCAACCACAAATGAAGGAAACCATAATGTTGGCCCAAACAACATCAACACTGCCAACTGTTGATCTTTACATTAGCGGGGAGAAACTAAAAACATCATGCGGACCAAGATGTGAGCAATATATTTTATCAACAGTATCCTTACAACCTTCTTTTGAAGTATCTTATCATTATATGCTACCACAAGAAGAGAAACATATTGAACTGATGAAAACAGAGCATCCCAGACTGACTATGACAAATCAACACTTAGGATATTGTGTTGCGGTTTACCAAAACATCTGAAACACTTGTGGATGCACCCATACACCACTCTAAACATATCCCCAAGTCCGTGTAACCATATCTATCACTTCGAAGGAAGGCAGAGCATTCTAAGATGCTTAACATAGTTATATTGCAATCCAAAGAATAGTCACATATAACTCTTGCTATAGAAATGTTTATGAAATGAAATTCTGGAAATAAATTCTTTGCTAACTACCAAACTTAACTTTAGAACCACACAACCAGATCATGCAATGTGGAAGAATGCAGACCAAAAAATAGGGTCACTGAGTTAGGAAAATATGCAGTTTTTACCTTAGACAACTTCTCTCAACAACACAAGTATAAACCCGACCACAATCCGTCAAGTATCATGCTTCCAGACATCTCAACATCTACTAGGTCTTCTAGACTGACTTTCCTTAAACTTGTTGACCCCAAGTCTCTAACTGAGTCAAGCCATCTCTCTTAGATCTTCCACTGTTTCATCAACTACATTAAACTATCTCTAATCATTTTTTAGCCTCAACTGCTATACAAAATCTCTATACAATCATGACCTCAAGTTGACATCAATGACAACGCATATTGAGTTGACATCAATGACAACACATATTGCCAACACTTCTATGGCACAAGGATTGCTAGGTGTTAGACGTGTATGATAGCATTTCTTGTCATATAGATGCCCCCATTTCTTGCACACATATGTTCTAGAAGGGAACAAGCATGAACAAGCATATGTAGGTCTATACCATGCATGTGAGCAATGTTGTGTTGTGCAAAGTGGTGGTGGAAATGTTATGTAAGAGTGCATGAACACTAGGATGTGCACATTACACAATGTTGAGTGCACTCATGAAATTGACATATGAGGTTGTGCTTGGATCATACACCCTTTCTTCAAGAGAAATGGTCTTCATCATGTTAGTAGTTATCTAAGGAAACTACACATGCAATTATTGATGGTTGTATTGCTTTTCTTGATCTGCATGCTACCTAACCTTGACTACATGAAATTATTGATTGATGTCATAGAAAGTGAGTGGTGGTGGTGTTAATTATTTCATCCCTCATGGATAGATGTGAATATGAAGGATCTAATTTCAAAGGATGTTGGACTATGACTAACTTTGGGAGGGGGGAAGTATGGCTTGAGTACCACATGTTGAATATCTGTAGGCTAAAAGGAAGAAGAGGTGTAGAATATGCTTCCTACACTAATCTATGTGACGAGGTAAGTATAAAAACAACTTATCTTATAGTTACAAGGAAAAAAATACAAAAACATGATGTAAATTGATCCACCATTAAATTAGGTGTATTACTGAGTTTGATTGAGAATTTAGGGGGAGGTGTCTTACTAATATTAGTGGTGGAACAACTATCATCTAATAACTACTTTTAGATTTAGAAAGTCAAAAAAGATTTTGTTAATGACCAATGCTTTTAGTCTGTAGATCTATAAACACACATATTGGTTTAGTTTTGGAGGAGAGAGAGGAGAGATTGGAGACTTTGTAAAAGATTATTTTTTAAGAAAATAAAAGACATTCTTTGTATATTTGTTACAAATTATTTTGATTTCTTCTTCTATATACTTTCTATTGTGTTTGGTTTGAAGGATTATTATCAGTGCCACAAGTTCATAAATTTCTGCTATAATAATTCACTATACTACATCAACTTCCATATTCATTTCAAGTTAATACAGTATAGTGCGAAGAGTAAAATGAATATTGCATTAGTTGCTATGTTTTGTTTTTGTTGTTTTCTTCTTCACTTATAGGTTGTGTTTTGACCCATTAACTATTAGAATAGAGTATCTAGCTTGCAACAATAGAGGTTGTTTGCATCGGTTTGGTATTAGAGTATCCAAAAATGTTGGGATTGGACAATTTGTGAGAAGAGTTATGAATAACTTAGATGAGAGTTATAGCTATGGTTGTGGATGCAAAGGTGAAATTGTTTTATGATGTGATAAAGAGGATAACCAAGCTAGAAGAAGAAATTAGACAAAGGAAGAGGTAGAAGCAAACAAAAGACAAGCAATGGAAGCTACATAAATTGGAGTTTGAGTTCAAGGAATTATGGTGGATGTTGGAGCAGTTTGAGATAAACAATAATGAGAAAGTAAAGAAAAAGAAAGCTAAAGAAAAGGCATTCAAGGATTGTTAGAAGGTGAAAACTATTAGTGGGAATAAGTACTCACCTTGTGAGTAAGATTTGTTTTAAGATAGGAAAGCCATACAATCTAGGATTAACAAAGGGATATAACTACTAGAATAGGGAAATATTATATCCCTTGAGGAGTTGGTAGAATTATTACTAGATAGAAGGATATTAAATGCAATTTGCAAAGAGTTTGAGTGACGAGATGGATGAGTGGAATGAAGATGTTGAGTTGCGTTATCCCAAAGAAGGGAAAAATATTGATGATCACAATGGGAGAGAATAAAATTTTGAAGATTGCATTGAAGAGGAATACAACCTATCACTAGAGAAGCCCAAGATGTTGCAATTGTGGAAGTAGTATACATTAAAGATAAAGTTGTAGCGATCAAGATCTTTGGCGAGGGGGCATATTTGATGAAGTCATATTGGTTTTAGAGACCACAATAGATAAGGAGCAATTGGAGGGACATCTTGAAAATCTCATAATTGATGAAAGGAGAGAAGAAGACCATCTCTTCCTTTGAGAATAAATGAAATGATTGAGGGAAGGTTTGTTTCCCATAATTTTTTGTCTACTATTGTTGCAAGTGTAAAGGAGTGTAGACATCATGCAAAGCTAGGAATATAAGACATCCTCATTTACAAGGATGAAGCTAAAGAAAATGATGGCAACTATAATGGAGAAACTAAAGTTTTTCTTTATCGGCAATGGCAAGTGGATTTGATATTCTTATCTTCATCTTCAATGACCACTACATGTACACTTTCATAGAACTATTTGTTACTTCCAGCTTCAGTTACATCTGATTTGATGTTCCTCCTATGGGAATGAAACCGCTCTGAAGTTGGTTGGTGAATAGATGATGGCATCCATACGACATCCAGATGGGATGATTGTATATGATCCTTCTGGGCTTTGATGGCCATGAAGCCTTTATTTCCCATTTCTAGGCCCCTCTTGTACTTTTCTTTTGCTCTT
The DNA here is from genome assembly GCA_027924645.1 of Cunninghamia lanceolata. Taxonomy (NCBI): domain Eukaryota; kingdom Viridiplantae; phylum Streptophyta; class Pinopsida; order Cupressales; family Cupressaceae; genus Cunninghamia; species Cunninghamia lanceolata. Next base: position 5,012,502 of record BSBN01000592.1, read on the forward strand.
TAATATATTCAATATGGGTGTTGTTGCACCTTTTTAAAAAAAAAAAAAGCTAAAGTTTTCCTTTTAAAAGGAAAACCAAGCAATGAGTAGCAGAGAAGGACAAGTAGAGATGGTTCTAAGCCCACAAGAAGTTGGGAAAATTGAAAGAGAACATATTGGCAAGGGAAGATGATCTATAGTCCAACAAGTAGTTGGAAGTAGAGGAAGAAATTTATGAAAAACTATAGAAGTATCTAACTTGGTGGAAGGGAACACCATGTCTTGTTTCTTTAGGTCAAAATAATGGTTCTACCATCTAGCCCAAATGTGGGCACTATGCTCACAAACTCTTACTTGGATTTATGATGTAGTAGCATCCTAGGGTAAAAGCAATCCTACATCACCAAGAGAAAAAATAAAAAAATAAAATATAGTAGCAATTTCAGGTTCTTAAGTTTCTTAGCATTTAGTTTTCTTGAAGATAGATTTTATTTGAATACATTAATTTTGAAAAGAAGGGGAGAATGATGTAAACTAATTCACCATTTAATGAAGGGGTTTTACCAAGTTTGTTGAGAAATTAGGGGGGAGTGTCTTTACTAATAGTTGTAGTGGAATAGTTGGCATCTTATAACTATTTTTAGAATTAGAAAGTTGAAATGGATTTTGTTAATGACTAATGCTTTTAGGCTATAGACATAAATACATGTTGGTTTAGTTTTGGAGGAGAGAGGGGATAGTTTGGAAACTTTATAATTTTTTTTTTAGAAAATAAAAGATATTTGCTATATATTTGTTACAACTTTGAGTTCTTCCTCTATATATTTTTGTTGTGTTTTGTTTGAAGGGTTATTATCAGTTCTACGGGTTTTTTTTTGTTACAATCATTCACTATACTACATCAACTTCTATAATCATGGCAAGTTAATATAGAGAAGAAAATAAAATGAATATTTGAATAAGTTTCTATGTTGTGTTTTGTTTGTTTTCTTCTTCACCTATAGGCTATGTTTTGGTCCATTAATTGTTGGAACATAGTATCTAACTTCTAGCAATAGAGTTTTTCTGCATCAAAACAATAACCATAACATAGTGATTTATGTGGGGAAAACACTTTTGAGAGGAAAACTCCACACTCAAAGAAAAAACCAATTGAATTATTTAGCAACCAACACATTATGATACAACTTCTAGGCTATGCCTTCATAGGACCATCACTAGCATTCAATTTCTAGAGCAATTTTGGCAACACAATGGTACAGGTGTAATTCACCCATACAAACTCCAAATCCAAGCACCCAATTTATAGAACATAAAGTTCAGCAAGAAACTACAAATGGTTTTCCAAAAACTTGTACCAAATCCTTGAGCCCAAAGTGATGCCCAAATAGGCACAAATTCCATCTCCCCCTTGGTCTTGGTCTTCTAGGCTATTTTTAGATTATTCTATTACACCTTATCATAGTTGTGATAACTTTGTCATAGTTGACCACCTAACTTGGGCACCCCAATTTGTCGTGTTATCCATTCCAATATGCTCTTTATGACTATCATAATGTTGGCAATATTCCAATTTAACTTCCCTATAATCATGATCTTATGCATCATAGAATTTGACATAAGTAACTCTCACATCTTACAATCTCAAAAGATGCTCGTACACATCATAATGACATTTGATGCTCTTACAACTTCTTACACACCTCACAAAGTAGCCAACACATGAAAAATAATGCTAACACAAAGTAGGATGCCTCATTTCCCATATGAGGTCAAAATAACAAATAAATACAAATAAATAATAAATATGTTCGAATGTAGGCCCAAGTATTGTGGGAGATCAAGAACAAATGTGTTCTTACTAGTTGCACACATAATGGTGTAAGGATCATATCACATAGACTTCAACTTTCAATGCAAACCCTTCAAGTGTTCGTTCTAGAGATGTAACATACTTTGTCACCAACTTGAAAGGAGTGAGGTGTGTGGTGCACATCATGACACAATTTGTATTTATATTGTTGGCATGTAAGTATTTGTCATACCTGTCAGTGCACAGTTTGAATATGTTGTAGAAATTTTTGTGCCTTATTAACTTCTCGTTCCTATTAGTGTGACTTCAATATAGATGGTGTGAGGTAGGATATGCTAAGGGTTTTCAATGGTTGGAACCCAAGATATGTTTGGAAATGACTTTGCCTCGTATAATTGTATTAGTAAGCAAAGCAAAAATACATCTCCAATTAGGAGGGGTATACCTATGTAGTTGTTGTCTTTGTTGAGTGGACCTCCTCTTGAGAGCTGAGGTGGAAGTTATAGCTCCTCTTCTAAACTCTCTAAGCTCTCCTCCTCTTTAGGTCCTTCACAAGCTTCTAATTCATCTTTCTTGATCTTAGTTGGTAGTTGAACAATTGACTTCTTCTCATCCTCTTCTAGTAGCATACCTGTAGAGGAAGGCTTAAATTCTCTAAAAATAAAACTTCTATTGTACATAACTCTCTTAGCCATAGGGTCCCAAATATTTTACCCTTTCACACCAATACCATAGTTGATGAAGATACATTTCATTGTCTTATTCTCCAACTTTGATTGCTTCTCCCTAGGAACATGTGCATATGCCTCACAACATGATTGCTTCTCCCTAGAAACATCTTTATAGTTGTAATATACACTTAAAAAAAAAATACACCTCCCCTAAAGATCAATAGTTCACTTTGATTATAGTGGTGTGTTAGGCCATCAAATCACAGGTCCCACCATGTGTTCCTCTGCAATTTTTTTTTTAAATAGCAGTTCACTTTCATCAAAATAGACTGCATGTCACTGTCCTATACTTTGCATTAATATTTAAAGCATAAAACATCTGTCAAGCTACCAGTCATAGTTATACAGCTAATTGACCTGATCAAAAGGAGCCCATTTAGCTCTAATCTGAATCTTGTCACAGTAAGCACTCCGACTTACCATTCCACCCAACCTTATGAGCCTCCACGCCTCTTTAACTTAAAATCCTCAGTTAGAATAAAAATAAAAAATGGGTATAAAATATCTCAAATCCAGTGCATTGTTTCCATTGCTAAGTTTTTATTAATTTATCAGTTCATGTGATAACAGAACGGATGGACATTCAAGAAGGAAACCCATATCATGGCACTTTTCAGATCAGCAAGGAGTAATTTTTAAAAATATAACTATCTATACATAAGTACATAGAAAACAAGCATTCTGCTCACTGAAGTGACTTTGCTTCACTCAAGTCATCCTCTTTCCTAAACTTCCAGTAAATGCTGAATATAATCAGAAAATAGAAAAATCCTTTTAAAAAGTCTCTTTTTAAGCTCTGCAAGAAGGTTTTAATTGTAAAGCATTCAAATCTCTGACCAATGGTTCAGAAAAAACTGCATAATCAAATTGAAGCGTTGAGCTTCTATATACAAAGTACATTATTGAAGGGAAGATTGAATTCAATTTGAGCTTTTATATAACAAAGTACATTATTGAAGGGAAGATTGAGATTATTATTAAAAGTTTTTCTCCATTTTGATAGCCAATCATGGAGTGTGATTCAAAACACTGATACTAAAACTTATTATACAGTTATAACCAATTACTTAAACACTCATAAATTGTAAAAATATAATATCTCTTATTAATCACTATTAAATTAAATTTGAAAGCATACTCACTTAAAAACTGTGCAATTAAAATAACAAAACAATATTTTCTTCTGTGAGAATTTAAACCACATTGAAATTCATTCTCCAGTGTGAAACACATTTCATAAAAATCACTTTTAGATACACACTTAGAGGAAAGCTTCATAGTCTTAGATACAAATTTACTCAGTTATAATAAAAATAAAGAAAAAGAAATAAACATAAATACACAAAAAAAATCGCCTACCTTATTTCGGAGGTTTGCTCTGGTTTGAAACCATTTTCTTTCATGACAACCAACAGAAAGAAACAATTCAATCAACCTTCAAATATCGAGAGACTTGAAATCCAAATCGGTTCATCTGGCACGCCTTCCAAACACTATTAGTATAATAACGAGTCTTCTAACAGATATAAATAAACCAAAAGAAGAGAAGATTTCGTAGAATAATGAAAAGAAGGTAGGAAACTCACAGAAGGAATTAAAGGCAGTGTTCCAATGCATTTGTAAAGCTAGGGAATTAAATTTAATGGGGTCCAAGTGTACCCAAATCTAGGGTGGATACTTACTCCAAAAAGGTTGGAAGCCTGCCCATCATCAGATCACACGGAGGCTTATTCTTTGTTGCTTTTTTAATTGCTTATCTTTTACTTGTTGTCAGTACATTTCTGACTTGTGTTCCTTTATTGGACTCAAGTGTGTGATGAGTTGTCATTCTTTTCTTGAATGTCTTGTATTGGAACCTTGAAGCTTTTTTAAAACTGAACAGTAAATGACTTTATGAAAATATCAATGAATTTTGGCAAATGTATTTTTGGTTTCATCATTTAGCTTCACATGGTCTTAACTATTTAAATAAGATATGTACATTGATTTATAGTTTAAGTATTTTTTTTGGACAAAGGTAATTGTAATAACTATCTTTGTTATTATTATTTTTTTTACACACCAAGTATTAATTTAATTGTCTAAATATCTTCTATCTAATTTAAAAGTGCCAACTTCAGAGACTTTCCAACCATAGTTATGGCAACAACTCTATGTCACAACTCATATACTCGTACTAGAGTATGGTAAACTCTCAAGGTTAGGGTCATACCTAGACCCAGACCTAAGCCTCAAGGGTTCATTTCTAATAGCCCTGCCTACGTATCCCTTCCGAGAAATCAGAGGCTCCGTAGTTCATTCACCAATAATATAGAGGCTTCATCCTCTCTGTTGATATGAGATCTTGGATCTCACATTTAAATCAAAGCCTTTAAGTGAATCTTATGATTCCAATTCAATTCATATGCAATAGTATGATTAAATCTAATCCAGTCAAATGTTAGTTTAATGCCAACATCAATGTACGAAAACACACAAAACCCCATAGTGCCCAACTCATATAAACATCACTTGTTCACACATAGTGACTGACTTAAGCATAGAGCATGTGTACACAATGTGACTATCTCTCGCATGGTCACACATTTGTAGTGTGACTAGCTCATGGGTAAAACCCATATACACAAGGTGATTAGTTTACACCCATATCATATATACACAATGTGATTTGCTCATGTAGGCATCATATATACACAATGTGACTAATTCACATATACACATTGTGAATAGCTCATATAGGCATCATATATACACAATGTGACTAATTCACATACGAGCACAATGTGATTAGCTCATGTAGGCATCATATATACACAATGTGAATAGCTCGTACATACATCATATATACACAATGTGACTAATTCACATATGCACAAGGTGAATAGCTCATGCATGTAATATATATATACACACAATGTGACTAGATCATATGCACATCATAGGTACACATAGTGACCAGGTAGCAAAAGGAATGATTGTGACCATATTGCAAGCATCTTCTCATTTGCCTGATTCACTAGCCCATAAATCCTCAAATATATCACAACTAGACTATACACCATGGGTTCCATCTTTTTCCCCAATTCACAACCAATTATGATGACAAGCAAGCATCCCATACTATTTGAGTTCATCACTAGCAAGGACTCAAGTGCCACAACACACAACACAAAAGGTCCTTAGTATAGATGCACACAAGGATTGACTCACACATACATAGTGATTAACTAGTAATAGGAAGTGGATGCAACCTGCTACATGCATCTTCCCATTACCTAGTTCACTGACACATAAATACCCCCTATGAGAAAAAGGTCTCATGATACACCATGCATTCTGTCCTTTTTCCCGATTCACAGCCAAATGTGATGATAAGCAAGCATCCCATACTACTTGTTGTCATCACTAGCTAAGGAGTAAGAGAAACAACATATATCACATGTGGCCATTAATAAGATCTCCACAACCTATTGAATCATTCGAGTCTATGGATCCTGACATCTATCACCTCCATGCCATTGGCAAAAATCAGTCCAACCTGGTATGGGGTAGCTCTTAGCATCTATCACCTGCATGGTACTGGTGAAAGCCAACTAAGCCCTATCATACCACTGGGTAGCTCCTGGCATCTGTCACCTCTTTGCTACTGATGATAGTTGGATAACCCTAAGATACAATGGATAGCACCTGGCATTTGTCACCTACATCATACTGGTGACATCTGGTTGAACTGTACCTATATCATAACCTAGATATCTCTTGGCATCCTTCACCTCCATGCTATTGGCCATAGCTAGCTAATCCTAAGATACAACAGATAACACCTGGCTTCTATCACCTACACGATACTAGTGATGGTCGACTATCCACACTTGTATCAGACTCGGTTCTGACATGTGGGGTCATCTTATGGCTTGGTACACATAATCAAGATATCACATGGATTCACAATTACTAGTCAAGTTGACAAGGATACATTCCACATAAAGTAATCCACAAACTTATACAAATGATCTTACAGGTCCTAGGGTTTGAATTATTGATTGACACACAAGTAACACCTTGGCCAACATGGTCTGGCTTTTATCTGGTTAAACATACAGACTCATAAAATAATCTCAAGTCCATTCCATATGTATTCAACTTATTACTTGGAAACACAATAGGAATTATACAGAATTCAAACCCCCAATAGTAATATCATACAATATTATATTTTTAATTGCCTAACATTTGCATAACACTAACCAGGTGTCAAGGTAAAACACCATACATAATTGGTAATTCTCACCATTAATTGCATGTAGTGTTCAATAAACAAAACTCTAATCATTTAGTCCAAACAAGTCCAAAGGCATCGTCGTACATTCACATTAGAGACAAACTGTGAAGATGATAATTCTAAAATCTCCTCCAAGATTGGAGCATATTTAGAGAGCTAACCCAACAACATCAGAGTAGATGAGCTTAATGTTGAGAGAGTGCCTTTTTCTAGGTCAAGCCTGATGTGCCTAGTTATTAGCATATTTTCTTATGGTTTTATGCAAATTCTCATACATTCTTAGACATTTGTCCTATATATATATATATATTCCTACGCTTTGCTATCTTTTATGTTCATTATGCAGACCTAGACCTGATTATCAAGTATATGGAATATGGTTTTAATATGATGAATTATGCATAATTATGTGTGGAAATGTATGGATTGTAAAGAATATTTGTGTTTAATATGGTTGTTAGTATTGTGTGCATGTTTTGTGGACTAACTCTTGCAACTGAAGAAGGTGGACTGTAACCGGCAGCAACTATAAGGTGCAGTCCGCAACCAAAGAGTTTCTAGACAGCAGAGCAGGAGAGGTTCCAAACTAAATCACGTGCAGCAACTACAACATAGAGACACCTGATGAAAATAATCACACATCATGACAGAAACCAATAAAAATACTTGAAAGAGGAAGGATTCTATTGCAACTAAAAGACCAACATGACTGATTAAACCAGTCCACATTCCCCTGTTTCAGCAAGGAGTTCCAATTTTATTAGGACTCTTATTTCCTTCTTTTTCAGTTATTGTTGTTAGCATTTATCACACTCTAGTTTGTATAGAGTGGTGTTTTATGATTTTAGTTAAGAGACCTATTTCAATAAACTCCCCCGTGCCTATATGTATGGCTCGGTGGTCGAGGTAGTTAAGTTGTTAGTTAAGTTTCAAGTTTGAAGTAGATTGTTAGCTAAGTTTGAGGTAGTCTAAATCTTTTCCAATTATATGCAGACAATATTGTTATTTTGATTATAAGTTTATGAATAATATAGTTCAGCAAGATTTTATGTGATTTGAAAAGACTGTGTAATGAATGAGTTAGAATCAATATGATTGTGTCAATCTAGAGAACTCGATTTGAGTTAAAAGCAGTGAGGTAGTCACCTGAACAAGGGCCACTCAGGGTAACCGTCCCTCACTTCATTTTCTTGCATGTTATTATTGTTGTAGTAGTTATTTCATGAATGCAAGATCAATTAGATTCTCAAGTTGTTTTAGTTCAATTGACTTGTGATACTCCGGAGGGTAGGATAAGTTATCAATACCAAGCTAATTCTTAGAGTTCAATTCCTTAACAGTAATTTGTTACTGTCTTACATTGCAAGTACTTGTAACAACAGTAGAAGCATTACTTTCTTTTGTCATTGAGTAGTTTGATTTATGACACTATACTAGATGAGTTAGATAGTTTGATCTTTGAAAGCACATACAGTGTCAGTGCTATCACAAGCTTACTAGCCCTGGTCGATAATTCAATGAAGGTCTTTTCAAGGGTTATAGTGGACTATTCAATAGGTTATTCCTTTGAATTGTGTGATTACCACCAAGTTTACTAAACATAGCAAAGACACTACATTTTGGCGTTGTTGCTGGGGATGGCACTATTTTCATAGACCAATTCCTTTTATTTCCAAGCTTTCCTAGTTTAAACATTTTTCTTTCAGAAGATAGGACACTTAGGTTTCACCTCACCAAATACCAGAAAAAATTCACTAACATCGTGCAGGAGCCGTTGCTATACAAAGTCATACCTATTGTATATGGAGGTAGAGAGATGCTTTGGAAAGGTTTCTTCCATCAACCCAACAAGCTATAACAGATATTGGTGACTACAGTGATCAGAGCGAGGGTATTACTGAAGAAGAATTTTCCCTCTCATCAACATCTACTGATAATACAGAAAGGACCTTCCTAACCATGGCTGATGCAGTGGATGATCCACCAGAACATGTGACTTTTGAGTTTCCAATTACCAACCAAGAGAGGGCTACTGCTCTGAAGAATATACCTCCTTTAGCATTACCAGTCTTCTATGGTTTGGTGACTGAATATCTAGATACATTCTTGTTTGAGTTTGATGTCCTATGTAGAAGTTATGACTACACAACTGATGCTCATAGGCTCAAGCTATTTTCTGCTACTTTGAAGGATGCTGCTTTGAGATGGTTTATGGGACTAGGCAAGGATGTTATTCCAGATTGGGACACAATGAAAACAAAATTCTTGGAGAAATACCAAGATTATTGCAAAGGAATTGATAGGAGAAGAGATGACATCTTCAGGATGACTCAAAAAGAGGATGAACCATTGGAAGATTATGTAAAAAGGTTCTAGTTCTTCCTAAAGAAAAACCCACAGAATAAACTCTCAGATGAATCTTTCAAGCTTGTATTTTTGAGAGGAGTCAATGATGACTGCATGGATGCCCTTAATCTTATTGGGACAGAAGATGTGTATCAATTACCCTTTGAGGATGTCTGCAGAGTTTGTAGAAACTACTCAAGGAATTTCACCAAGAGAACAAGGGTAGAAAGAACATCTACCATCGGCAAGACATCTAATTCAATTTTAAGGGTGGAATTGAGCAACTTGTTGACCAACATGAAAGAAGATATTATAAGTCACCTAGCTACTCAACTGGATACTCTACATTTGAAGAAGAAGCAGGAGGAGGTTGATGCAATACTCACTGAATATTGTCCCAATTGTAGACAAAGAAAAGCCAATTGCAAGTGTAGGTGGCCAATATTACATAAGAAAAATTAGAGAAACCACACATTCAACCATTTGAAAGTGAAGATGGCCAGTTGTTCAATGTTACACAAAGGAAACCATGGCAACAAAGACAAGGTATGCCACAAGATTCTCTAACTTTCAATGCATCATTTCTAGTCGGTAATTATAATTTCTCTAGTTGGAACCCTCAGCCTTGGTCAAATACCCAAAACCAATGGCAAAGCTCTCAACAATGGAAAAACCCTTAGCAAAATTAGAATCAGTAGAAACCAAATGTATGGCCCTAACAAAATTTCTAAGGACCTAACTACAACCCTCAATGGCAAAAGGGATAGCAATGGAAAAACCAAAATATGAATTACTCACAACCTTTGTTGCCTTCTCAGCCACAATAGCAAGCAATTATACCAAATCCATCCAGTCCTACAACTCAGCCACCAAGAGCACCACAATTGCCTACCCAACCTACACCTAACCCTAATAACAAGCATGTTCAATAGGCATACACTAACGAGGCTATTCAATACTCCACTTATGGGGTAGAGGTGAGTGATGTCCACCTCAAGTCAGGGAAAACATTAGCTGGGCCTTCATCTCCCCAAATCACTGAGGTGGAGGATGAACAACCCATAATTGAAGCTTTAGACAATTCACCTCTAGAGCCTGAATCAAATCAGGTAAATCATACTATCTCAAATCTAGAGCCTCCTTTCCCTGAACGTTTAGCCATCCCAAAACATCAAACCCAAGCAGAGACAGACCTATTGGGTCAACTTAAGAATGTCAGTATCAAGATACCCCTTATCCAATCTATTAAGGAAATTCCAATCTATACCAAGACAGTGAGAGACCTTTATCTTAAAAAGCCAAGAAGAAAGAGGAAGGACCCTTAGATAGTCCATGTCCTAGGGAACCTTGATGATATCATGCTAGGGAACATAATTGTCCCTAAATACACAAACCCTGGTAGTCCAGTAGTGGATGTTAAGATTAATGGGACTCTCATCAAGAATACCTTGATTGACTTAGGGGCAGCCATCAATTTCATGACTAAAGAAACAATGTAACTACTTCAACTACCTAACCTTAGGCCTACACCAAGTGTTTTATAGTTGGCAAATAGGTCAATAGTAAACTCTGAAGGGATCATTGAGGACATAGTCATAGCATTGGATTCTTGGGAGTATCATGTAGATTTCATAGTCTTGCAACCAAAAGTCAACCTTGCAGGTTATCCACTTATCTTAGGCAGATCATGGTTAGCAACAGCTGATGCATTCATAGGTTGTAGGTCTGGAAACATGATAATCTCAAATGGAACTATAACCAAGAAATTGGTCCTCTATCCACCAGATCAACCTCATGACAATCTAGAGAAAATCATTTAGCCTACCTTGGAAGAAGAAGAAGACCACTATTCCCTACAAACTCTCATGGCCATTGAGCGCAACCACCTGTTAGTAACTCAACATGAAGATGACTTAATTGACCACATTATATAGAACCATTGCGGAAGGGACCCACAACATCAAGATTATTTGTCATGTCTGCAAGATCCACTACAGAATATCATACCTGCACATTCCTCAGAGGAATTATCCCAACTTTTCCACTCTTTTCTACCTTAGGAATGTGTTCCCAACATTAGTGGATGTGACCTTTCACCTATGCAACCAGCTTCTAAAACATTGGAAATCATGCTAGGCAAAATGTTGAATATTAACCATGCCCTAACAGAGGAACAACAGACTTCCCTACACACTATGCTGCAGGCACATGCATCATCTTTTGCAAGGGATTAAAATGACATGAAAGGAATTGATCCAGACTTGTGCATGCATAGGATCTACATAAATGATGGTTTTAACCCAATCATATAGCCACAAAGGAGAATGAACTCGACGGTTGAGAGACATAGTTAAAACTGAGCTACAAAAACTCCTTGATGTCGGCTTCATTTACCCTATTTCTGACAGTGAATGGGTGTCACCTTTAGTTATTGTCCCTAAGAAATGAGGAAAGTGGAGGGTATGTATAGACTATAGAGAACTTAACACAGCCACTAGGAAAGATCATTTTCCACTACTTTTCATTGACCAAGTACTTGATTCTCTAGCAGGAAAAAAGTACTTCTCTTTCCTAGATGGATTTAGTGGCTATAATCAGATAAAGATAGCTCCAGAGGACCAAGATAAGACCACATTTACATTCCCCTAGGGTATATATGTTTATTATGTTCTTCCCTTTGGGTTATGTAATGCCCCAACCACTTTCCAGAGGGCAGTGCTAAGTATCTTTTTAGACTATGCTCATGATTATATGGAGATCTACATGGATGATTTCACCACCTATGGAGAAACATTTGAAACAACACTCAGCAATCTAGAGAAGGTCCTAAAAAGATGTCAAGAACATAATCTATCATTAAGTCATGAAAAATGCTTTATGATGATGACTCAAGGGGTTGTTCTAGGACACTTTATATCAAGTGATGGAATTCAGGTGGATCCCAATAAAATTGAGATAATTTCTACACTTCCTGTACCACATAAACCAAAAGATGTTAGAAGCTTTCTAGGCCATGCAAGCTATTATAGGAGGTTCATTCAGGACTTCAGCAAACTAGTAGCACCTTTGTTTACTCTGCTTACAAAAGATATGAAATTTGACTAGACCACAGAATGTCAACACTCTTTTGACACACTTAAGACAGTCTTGACAAAAGCACATGCCTTGAGAGGACCAAATTGGACATTGCCTTTCCACATACACATTGATGCTTCTAATTTTCCTATAGGAGTTGTATTAGGATAAAAAGAAGGTAATAAGGAGTATGTTATCTATTATATCAGCAAAAACTTACAAGGAGCATAACTCAACTACACTATCATAGAGAAAGAGATGTTGGTTGTTGTCTATGCTATCAACAAGTTTAGGCATTATATCACTGGTTACCAAGTCTTTATCCATACAGATCATACTGCAATCAGTTACTTAATGAAAAAAACTATGGTTGGAGGTAGACTAGTCAGATGGTTGCTCTTAATACAAGAATTTGATATAACAATAGTGGATAAGCTAGAGAAAGCTAATGTGGTGGTAAATTTTCTGTCTAGATTGCCTACACAAATAGAAGAAGGTGTTGTAGATGACTCTTTTCCAAATGAGCATTTGTTTTCTCTCAATATACACACACCATGGTTTGCTGATATTGCCAATTACTTAGTAGCAGGGTAGATACCATCACATTTCTCTCCTAGAGAAAGGAGATGGTTAGTGCATAAAATCTTTCCATATTCTTGGATTGCTGGTTATCTATTCTACACTGCTCCAAATCATATTATGAGGAGATGTATAAGAGAAGATGAGGTCTTTGACATCCTAAAAGATTGCCATGATGAGCCCTGTGGGGGTCACTTTGCAACCAAAAGGACAACATTCAAAGTCTTAACCACAGGCTATTATTGGCCAACTCTTCATAAGGATTGAATCACGTATACAAGGATTTGTGACAGATGTCAGAGAATGGGCAAACCAACAAGGTCAGATGAGATGCCTTTATAGCCCCAGATGGCACTAGCACCATTTGACAAATGGGGGCTAGATTTCATTGGGCCAATTTCACCAACCTCTAATAACAAGGAGTACATTTTAGTTTGCACTGATTATCTGACAAAATGGGTTGAAGTCAAGGCCTTCCAATTTGCAAGAGATGGGAATGTAGCCAAATTCTTGTATGAAGAGATCTTCACTAGGTATGGAGCACCAGGAGAAATTGTCACTGATCAAGGTCCCCAATTCACTTTTAAACTCATTTCCACATTGGTTAAGGAATATGAAATTAGACATAGAAAATCAACACCTTATCATCCCCAAGTCAATGGGCAGGTGGAGGTTACAAATAGAGAAATTGAGAATATTTTGACCAAAACAGTGCACATTCACAGAAAGGACTGGGCAGCTAGATTACCAGAGGCAGTATAGGCATATAGAACCACATGGAAAACAACATGTTTCACACCTTATGAATTAGTGTATGGCAAAACAATAGTTTTGCCAATAGAATTTGAATATAAGACGCTCAAAACTGCACTAGAACTTGACATGGATTTGATAGCAACACAACAAGAAAGACTCCATATTCTCAATGGATTAGATGAGATCAGAATGGCATCTATGTACCACATAGTGATAGTTCAAAAGAAAAGAGCTAAATGGCATGATCAATTCATCAAGAATAAATAATTCCATGTGGGTGACTTGGCTTTGTTATATGATTCCAAATACAAGGATCACAAGGGCAAACTGCAATCAAGGTGGTTGGGACCTTATGAAATACACCAGGTCTTTTCCAATGGAGCTGTCAAACTGCAGACCATAGATGAAGTCAAGTTTTCACTATTGGTTAATGGCCATAGATTAAAGCTCTATACCAAACCAGCAACAAGAGATGATTTTCTAGGGCAATGCTCTGTTCCCAGCCTTGAATCAGATACTACTATATTATCACCAAGCAGTCACATGGAAACAGACCATGTCGGTTCTCAAAGTGACTCAACAGATGAGCTATACAGATCACCTCCTGAGGTCACTCAGGTATAATTTATTTACTTTCTTCATGTGCACACAAAGCACCGATGCCATAATCTTCACGAAGACCATTTTACCATTCCATAGGGACCTGTAGTAGGTAGCAAACTAAACGTTGCCACACTTAACTATGGGCCTATTGATGCCGGTACATACAGATGCTATCTGTCAAAATATTTAAATTTCACACCGAGTTAATTGCACTTCCTTCATGATTACTCCACTTTTCCAGTGCATGCAGCCGTCGCCCGTCATTTCACCGCATGCAGGTTCATTCAGCTCGATCACACACGCCAAATAGTCATTCATACCATCTTCCATAATAATGATTTCACATCTAATCAACTTCATGTTGCAATCACATTTTACAAGGCTACACTCTTACGGAGTGCAATTCACTTCACCTCAACAGGTACACATACTAACTTTCCATTATTAACACAGATTTTCAATACATTATTTATATGTCTCGCATTTAATTCAAAAAAATTCTCATTTTAAATTATTTTCATATTCTATCATCCTTCCCTTCTTCCGTACAATGCCTTGACGTGAGGTCACTTCAAGATTTTAGTTGGGGGGAGATAGTGTGTATGTTCAAAAAATGATTGTTTGCCACCATTAGTTACAAAACATAGACAATACAACCTTTTTTTTCCTTTGCCTTCTTATATCTATGACCTTTTGTTTGTTAATTTCCTACAATCCCGAGTCAGTTCAGGCTGGTTTGAGTATGGTGCATACAAGTATAATATAACAAAGGAATGTACTGGAGGGTTATTGAAATTGAAAGTGCAAGCAGATATAACAGAGGGTTAGTAGAAGGGTTGTGAAGAATTTGAATTTGAAGTTTAAATTGGCAACACTAGAGGAGACCTTATTAAATGGGAACCCATAGTGCATAATGTAATATTGGAAGACTAGTTAGCCTTGCCAATCTTTAGACAAGTAGGATGGATTGACTATTTTCTAAAGCTCATGGAATACAATGAAGGTATGATGAGGCAATTTACAGCCTCACTCTACCATGATGAAGCCACTATCAAAGTTTTGACAATGGATGCTTCAGAAGCTGCAATTGTTGAAGTATCTAGTTTACCTAAGAACGGAGAAGGATTCCCCGTCAAGGCAGATGCAATAGCTGCAAGAGATGAATTTAGTGAGGTAGGGGAGCATCTGGAATCAACGTCACAAGGTACTAAAAGACTATCACTTCCACAGTTATGGGCTTCTTGTGATGTTCATATTATTAAGTACCTTACTTGTGATGGTAGGCAGTTCATGTTATATATTGTGCATTTTAAATTGTTGAGTCACCTTCACCATAATATAATAGTCAATGTGCCCAATTTTCTCTATAATTTGTTAAAGAGAATGGGATATGAATACCAGCGGAAGTCAAATAAGTCAGCTCTGTCACATGATTGTTTGGTCACTCTGTTAGTAAAGAGAAGCCTTAGGGTTCAATATCCATAGGTGCCCTGGAAAAGATTTTTGAAATGCAAAAACATTAATGACATTCTTAATGAGCCAGCAGTACCAGGGAATGAAGAGTCACCTGCTGCCTCACCTACCTACAACGTGGAAGAAACAGGGGAGCAAGATGTGCCAATTTAACCGCATGCAACATTTGACCAACCTGTAGTAGAAGATGTAAATCAAACCCCATCCTCTCGTAAAGCACCCAGCACCAAAACACCAAAAACTAGAAAGAAGAAGGGTGGTTCTTCTTCTGGGCCTACAAAAAGGCCAAAGGAGAAACACACACCATTAAGGCATTCACACCGCTTAAAGAAGAAAGGTGTTATGAGGGGTGATGTTGAGAAGCCAAGAGAAGAAAAAGAGTATGTTTTAGCAGTAGAAACTGACCATGAACAAGAGGCCAATGTGACTGAGAATGTGCAAGTCCCCATCAAAAGGAAATGGTATGTATCTACTAATCTGAATCAGAATTAGAGGATATTTTTGTTGCCAAGAAAACTAGAAAGAAAACCCCAAATAACCCTGACAATGAGGGTTATGAGTCCACAGGGGGTGGTGATGAACATCATTTAAGAGATGAGAAATTGTTGATTGAAGAATGGAATGTTAGAAGAGAATTGCAGAAAGCCTTTGATAGAATAAAGTAGTTGGAAGAACTGGTCAAAACTTATGAGCAGAGGAACAAAGAGAGAGAAGCAAAGATACAGAAGTTGGAAGAAAAGTTAACACTTATGATTAGGGGTCAAAACTAGATATCCTTGTAGAGCTAGCCATAGTTGTTGCAGGAAATAAGGAATTAGTGGTTGAAAATAAAGACTCCATGTTGTAAAAACCTCAACATGTCATATAGTTGTGTCCCTAGGATATTAGCTATGGAAAGTTACTCAAGATTTTTCTAAATGAGAAGAAGAGTGGAAGAAAGAAAAAGAAGCCATGATTGTAGAGCACACTCAGGCATTAGAAAGGAAATCTATTGAGTTGAGAAGAATAGCAGTCAGAATGGAGGAGATAGCAGACAAAGTTGCTCAAATTGTTAGATGTAGACCCCTAGCTAGGACTTATGCCTTGTTTCTACAGGAGAAATTTCTAAGTTACCAGTTTAGTAAATTGATATGTAATAAACCAGTTGCAATGAGTGGAAAAATGACCTTCCTGAAAGTTTTTGCTAATGCAACACCTAAGGAGCAACACCAACTATGTGAGTATTACTTACATAATTATGTTGTATCTGAGGATGTTGAATGGAACCCATTGATTTATGTGGGAGATTTACAAGTGAGAGCACTGGCCTCCTACTTCAGGAATTAAAATTTGAGGGGCGAAATCATGAAAGCATACACAGAGAGAGAAAAATCAATTGCTCTCCTAATAAGAAGATAATCTGAAATCCCTGAATCAATCATTGCAGAATGGAGACAACTCTTGGAACACAAAGGTGTGGGAAGGAAGATCATGAATTTAAGACTACAGGATTATGATAGGATGCATCATTTAACAGTTGGACTTTTTCATCACTCTCATCAGTATGTACAAGACATATGGAACAATTTGACTCATGAATTGCAAAAGAACGAGCCCCACTCTGTTCATAACTTCATGGCTATGTTTGAAAGGGTATGGAAATACATCGTGGACATTGCCAAGGGACAAGGATTAGACTAGATGCCACTTACTTTCCAACCCCCAATGCTTCCATATCCAGTGCCACATTGGACTGGGAAGAAGAATGCAGAGTGTGAGAAAGCAGAGGTCGCTAGAATGAACAAGTTGGCATATAATAATGGCTTTTATTTAGAGCAAATTAAAGGAGTGGCTAATGTTGCAGATTTTAGGGAGATCACCTTGCATTACAACCTACAGCCTTAGTTGATTTGCTTGGGGACAAGCAAATGGATAGTTGGGGGGTGATGATGAGCTTGGTTATTAGCCTATTTTCTTATGGTTTTATGCAAATTCTCAAACATTCTCAGACATTTGTCCTATATATATTCCTACACTTTGCTATCTTTTATGTTCATTATGCAGACCTAGACCTAATTATCAAGTATATGGAATATGGTTTTAATATGGTGAATTATGCATAATTATGTGTGGGAATGTATGGATTGTAAAGAATATTTATGCTTAGTATGGTTTTTAGTATTGTGTGCATGTTTTGTGGACTAACTCCTGCAGCTGAAGAAGGTGGACTGTAACCCACAACAACTATAAGGTGCAGCCCACAGCCAAAGAGTTTCCAAACAACAGAGTAGGAGAGGTTCCAAACTAAATCACACGCAACAACTACAACATGGAGACACCTGATGAAAATAATCACGCATCATGACAATAATCAATAAAGATAATTGAAAGAGGAAGGATTTTGTTGTAACTAAAAGACCAACGTGACTGATTGAACCAGTCCACGTTCCCTTGTTTCAGCAAGGAGTTCCAATTTTATTAGGACTCTTCTTTCATTCTTTTTCAGTTATTGTTGTTAGCATTTATCACACTCTAGTTTATACGGAGTGGTGTTTTATGATTTCAGTTAAGAGACCTATTTCAATAAAATCCCCCATGCCTATATGTATGGCTCAGTGGTCAAGGTAGTTAAGTTGTTAGTTAAGTTTCAAGTTTGAAGTAGATTGTTCTATCGCAGATATAGCTATCTAAATATTTTCCAGTTATATGCAGACAATGTTGTTATTTTGATTATAAGTTTATGAATAATATAGTTTAACAAGATTTTATGTGATTGAAAAGACTGTGTAATGAATGAGTTAGAATCAATATGATTGTGTCAATCTAGAGAACTAGATTTGAGTTAAAAGTAGTGAGGCAGTCACCTAAGCAAGGGCCACTCAGGGTAACTGTCCCTCACTTTATTTTCTTGCATGTTATTATTGTTGTAGCAGTTATTTCATGAATGCAAGATCAATTAGATTCTCAAGTTTTTTTAGTTCAATTGACTTGTGTTACTCCAGAGGGTAGGATAAGTTATCAATACCAAGCTAATTCTTAGAGTTCAATTTCTTAATAGTCATTTGTTACAGTCTTACATTGCAAGTACCTATAGCAACAGTAGCAACATTACTTTCTTTTGTCATTGAGTAGTTTGATTTATGACACTGTACTAGATGAGTTAGATAGTTTGATCTTTGAAAGCACATACAGTGCCAATGCCATCACAAGCTTACTAGCCCTAGTCAATAATTCAATGAAGGTCTTTTCAAGGGTTATAATGGATTGTTCAATAGGTTATTCCTTTGAATTGTGTGATTACTACCAAGTTTACTAGACATAGTAAAGAAACTACAAATCTTATGTAGTGGGGACTTATTAATTGGAAGGTGAGTTCATAGCCATATGATGTAGTTTTAGCTTCAAGCTAAAACATATTGAAGAGGAAAGGTTGATCAATTTTAGGAACACCCCAAACCTTGGAGAAGTTCCCTAAACCCTTCCTTACAGACTTGAGGTCCAGGGGTATCCTTCACCCAAGAACTACCCTCTTCCAAATGGGATCGAAGTCACATGTAGTTCTCCTCACTTAAAATCTCAAGGTTTATACCCATAGGTTGCTACCCTCAAGGTTTCCTTATCATCCCTATTTCATACCAACACTTACTCATATTTCCGTAATCAAATCCATACATAGAAATATGCATAACAACATAATCAATATAAAATAAATCAGCAATATCTAAGCACAAGATGAGAGCAGAACAAATATATTCATAATGCAATAATTATGCAAAGCCCTAATATGACTCCACAATGACATCCTACTATAATATGATTCAATAATATCAATATCATAGTCATATCCAAGATTGTCATTCCCTAATAATTATATATCAAGGATATCATGCAACATTTAGTACACTGATGATAACACCACACATATATTTATCACCTACTACATGAATCATGCAGACATCTCCTTGCAATTAAGTACTCAGTACATAGTGTTGTTTATAACTAGAAGAATATCATAACATTCTATTTTATTCTATGATGACCACATTAACCTCACTAGAAGAGAGCTACATATTTATAAAACATGGCTTGATATATTGTTTCCATGAAATTTATCATAAGGAAAGGAAATTAGATTATTCAACTATCTAAAACAACCATCTATACTTAAGATTTTATCTACTCAAGGTGTTTTAACAATAGTACCATGCCCACAATCAATCACTACATATGTTCCACTATGTAGACTATTTAATTGCATAATTTACATTATTAATACAAGAGTCACCTATACTTGCAACACATCTTTAATATACAACATCATGTATCCAATAAGCAAAGGGACTAAAACAACAATATAGAAGCATGCTATTTAAACTTAATGAACTGACCTCTCACTTTAGCAAACATGTACTAGAAAGAACTTCTAACAAAGGACACCAAGGTCTCAATTTATACCTCTCCATTATTATGATTCATATTTTAGCAAATGCTAGAACCCTTATAGGCTCATCTTATTAACACAAAAACTAGAGAGAGTACCTACCAACATGTAATTTTATTTGCTTAGAGAGTTCATTTGTGACCATCATCATATAACCTAATATTTACAAAGCCTAAGTAATCACTAGTTTAAGTCTTCATACAAACTCGATAGGATAAATAAGGAGTTAGACTAACTCCTTACCACCTTGTTCAAGTTTCCCACAAGGCATGATATGTTGCATTCATTATTGCCAACATTAACAATAATTATATATCATCCCATGTTGACACAAATATGATATCGAGTTGATTGGGTAAGTGCATGGAAATGGGGGACCAAAAGGGGGTCAAAAGTGGCCACTTTTTTTTTTCTAAAATCAGTAAAAAAATTGATCTTGGATGAGAAATTGAAGATAGCCACGTTCAAAATTAGAAGATGTAATAAAAATGAGTTTTGTAGTCCTTGGAATCTAGTTTCTAAACTACTATTTTTTTTCTAAAAATGGTGGAGAGTAAGAGGTTCAAATAGGGGGAGAACACAAAGTGCTTATGTTTTTGTCAGAAAAATATAACATAGTGTCTGGTGTGTTTCCCCTAAAATGTCAACTTTTTTTAAGTATTTGACAAATCGCTTCGATGAAAATTTAGCTAACACCATGTAGTTTATGCATAATTTTTTCTTTAATTTTTTAATGAATATATGATTTTTTATGAATTTTCAAAGTGGACACATCCTAAAAAATGAAAATTTGAGCATGCTCCCCCATAATTTTTTTGAAAACTAATCAAAAATTAAAAAAAATTCAATGTATATATAATTGAGTCTAGAATCTAAAAATGTAATTTGTTTCAAATTTTGATAAACGTGTAAAAAATGACACCAAAAATACTAGACATAGGTTTTCTAAAAAAAGAACACATTAACAAAAAGAAATTGAAGATGGAAACATTAATTTTATCATATTTTTGAAAAAAATACATGGTTAGAAAGCTAATAAAAAACTTGAAGTCGTCCTGGAATTTCTTTGTGTTGACATTGAAAAACGTGTAAACCTGATGGAGAGCACACACAGTATTTGGTTGAATTTTCTAAATTTTGTTGAAAACACATTTATGGCATCCAAAAGGTACCTCCAACCCTTTGGTTTGGATGCCCAAGGCAAATCCAACCCTTAGGGTTGGAATTTCCTAAAGCAATTAAAAACATGCTCGCATTATAACGCAAGCACGTTTTGAAGCAGTTAAAATTCTTTCTTTCTATATATATATATATATATATATATATATATACCTCTCTATCTTGCTCTCTCTATTGACCCCCTCTCTCTAACTCTATCCTTCTATCTCTCCCTCCCTCTCTATCTCTCTCCCCATCCCTCTACCTCTCAATCTCTCTCCCTATGTCTTTGGACATCTCTTCATCTCTTTCCCTATCTCTATCTCTCCCCATATCCCTATCTCTTAATCTATCCCTCTCTACCCCCTCCCTCCCTCTCCCTCCCTCTCTATCTCTCTCCCCATCTCTCTACCTCTCAATCTCTCTCCCTATGTCTTTGGGCATCTCTTCATCTCTTTCCCTATCTCTATCTCTCCCCATAACCCTATCTCTTAATCTGTCCCTCTCCACCTCTCTCTATCTCTATATCGTTCCCTCTCTATCTCCCCCTCACTCTCTATCTCTATCTCTATCTCTATCTCTATCTTTTTCTCTATCTCTATCTCTATCTCTATCTCTATCTCCCTCTTTATCTATTTTTCTCCATTTATAGATCCCTTTGTCTATGTCAACCCCCTCTCTCTCCCTCTCCCTATCTCTATCTCCACCTATCCCTCTCTATCTCTATATCTGCCCCTCTTTCTATATTTTCCCTCTCTCTATCTCTCCATCTCTTTCTATCTCACCCCTCTCTCTATCTCTCTATTTCTCAATCCTCCCTCTCTCTCTAACTTTATCTACCTCTCTATTTCTATATCTCTCTCCCTCACACACCAAGGGGTCGATAGAGAGATCAAGATAGAGAGAGGGAGAGAGACATAGAAATAAAGAGGTAGATAGAGTTAGAGAGAGGGAGGATAGAGAAATAAAGAGATAAAGGGAGAGATAGATAGATAAAGGGAGAGATAGATAGATAAAGGGAGAGGGGGGGTTGAGATAGACAAAGGGATCTATAGAGGGAGAAAGATAGATAAAGAGGGAGATATAGATAGAGATAGACAAAGGGGAGAGATAGGGAGATAGAGAGTGATGGAAAGATATATAGATAGAGAGAGAGAGGTAGAGAAGAATATATTAAGAGATAGGGATATGGGGAGAGATAGAGATAGGGAAAGAGATGAAGAGATGTCCACAGACATAGGGAGAAAGATTGAGAGGTAGAGGGATGGGGAGAGAGATAGAAAGAGAGAGAGGAATGATGGAGAGATAGAGAGATAGAGGATAGGTAGAAAGAGACTCTTCCATGTAGATACAAGGTTGCATTTGTCCCTCCTAGTAAAGACAAGTTCTATTTCACCAACCACGTGGAGATTTGAGTCTAGGATTCTCTCGGACCATCACTTGATTACATATTTGATGCACTACATGCATAGTTACAATAGATCTTATGTGATAGCATGACATCCTAGACCATGAGTTTGGCACCAACATTAAGAAGGTTATGATTTATAGGAGACTAATACCAATTTCCTCCTTTCACTTGTGTTGAAATCTAATTATATAGTTATTTCTTCTAGGACATGCTCTCCAATATCTCTCAGAATGGAATGGTGATTTGTAGAGAAATGATTCATAAGACAAATCCAATATAGAGGTGCGAAAGAGTTTTCCTTGAACTAAAGCCAACTATAGATCAAAGCTCTCCACAACCTTATGGAAGATGCTCCAATTTCCAAGACTAGCATGAGTCCCACTTTTTGGCCAAGATGGACATTCATATCAACATTTTTAACCAAATCCTCACTTTCTGAGACCTATAGCAAGTAAACCATTAAGAATTTGGAGATGATGAAAACTAGTGATTTGTGTGTAGATTCTAAATATATTTTTTAATTTTTTTAAAAAATAAATCATGAATCTTTCAATGTCTCTTTTAATAATTAGTTTTTAATAGTAAACATTTTCAGAAACTAACGTTTATGTCGTCCAGCATAACTTTTTTTCTAGAAAGGATAAAATTCTAATTTTTTAAAATATAGATTTTTAACATAAATATCTAGTGCATGGATATTTTTTCATAATTTTTTGTTACATATTTTTTTTAATTAATTTTTGAAGTTAGGGTAACTATAATTTAGACATAGGTGTATGTTGTCAAGCATAACTTGTGTATATATCAAAATTCAAAAAAAATTGGTGAAACAAAGACATCAATACCTAGTGCAAAAATATTTTTCAGAATTTTTTTCTCTATTTTTTTATTTTTTCGTGTGTGGAATAGAGACTTTGATGTTCGATGAAAAACCTACGTTCACTAAAAAATAGAAAATAAATATAAAATGAAATGAAACATATTCAAAACCATACATTTTGGAAAGATTATACTAAGGACTACATATTTACAAAATAAAATTTCCAAATGACTTCATATGATCACCCAAAAGGTGAAGCAAATTTTATTTTTGTTAGCATTTTGATAGGTGTGGAGGAGACTCCATTGAGGGTTTGATTTAAGACTAGGGGGTTCTTTCCAATGGATTTGATCTAATGGGGTTTTATCAAACTCTTCAATTAAACCCCTTTAGATGGAACCCCTCAAGGCTTAAATCATTATTTTTTTCTAAATTTCAGACAAAAATCAAGATGTCCCATAAGTGAGACACACTATTGTGATAGCATGTGTAAACAAGATAACATTCATTCTTGTGACCCAATCAATAAAAGAGAATCCTCTTTTAGAGGATTGCCACTTCCACTTCTACAAGATGAAAGAAGACTACATCTTGGGCCATAAATTTGATCATAAGCTTCACACCAAGAAGATTGAGCTAAGGAAATGGTGACATGGTCTAATACAAATATTCAAGCATGGTGGTGTTACCAATGCAAAATCAAATTGTAATGATTCTTATCTATGAACATGTGATGGATGAAGATATCAATCATCTCTTTGATTAGTAGGCCAAAGAAAAAGAAGCATAAGGGATCTTAACTCTACACATCAATGCACTAGAGACACCTACAAAATTTGGGCATGCGAAATCACACTTACTAACTATGCATGAGGCACAATCAAGGTAGGGGCATAAACATAAACCAACAATAGTTGATGAAGAATTCTCTAAGGAAATTCAAGAAAAATATGCCTCTAATACACACATCATGGTGTAGGCTTCACACCAAGTTCTAGTCCTAGAAAGCACAACTAGGTATAATAGAACCAGTTCACCTGAAAGTTTCCTATGACCTAGTTCATTTTGAAGGGATGTCTCATCCCTTATTATACAACTAATAATTGAATCTATACCCCATTGGTCACATCTTCTACTCTATTTATAAAATTTGGAACAAATCATTCTAGTCACAATCAAAGAGGTTGGGGCTCAAGTGTAATGACTTCATGGTTGGGTCCTCAAAAATACAAGGAACCATCCTTTGACTCTAAACCCAGAGCCAACACCAACAACAACACAACCAATCATCTCTAGAGTTGTAAGGAGAAGCAAGTGCCATATGGCCTAAAACTTGCCGTACAAGGGTTGCTTTTGTAGCAACTATAATTGAGCTATGAGTACCCCAATCAGTAAGTATCCCTAAATTAGAACCCGACTCCCTTATCTAAGTTTCAAACCCATCCATGAATTTGTCCCTCATTGATCCCCTTTCTATTTCATTGGATTATAAGACCAACATCACTCCATACTATATAAGTTCCCCCATCTATGACTTCTTGGCATGTGCCAATGAGTTGGTCCATAAAGGGTAATGTGCCTCTTGGGATCACACAAGTAGTTCTATGGTATCTGTTAATGCTTACCAAGAACCACTAGAACCCATGAAGCATAGGAAGTAATTCCTCTACAAAACCTTTATAGTTTTTTGAAGGGGAAAGAGTAAGATAGTTTTGAGAGAGTAGAAGAGAGAAAGAGAGAAAGAGAGAAAGTAGGAGAGAGAGGATACTAGTCAGCATTTTAGCTAGTTTAAAATGTGCTCACGTTATAACGCGAGTGCATTTTAAACTAGAAAAAATGATGACTAACGACCTGCAAAAAGGCATGTCACGTGATTTTTAGTGCACATGCTCTATTTTATTCCCTATTATGCACTTTTTTTGACATTGAAAGAGAGTTTTGATGCTTTTGAGGTTCTCCCATCATTGGTTGACAAAATTGATGCACTTTTTGTTCTTTTTTCAATATACAAGATTCCAATTACATGTTTTAAATTCAAATTTGATATTGAAAATTATTTTTTCATCTTTTGAGGGATTGCAACACTTGATTAAACAAATTAACTATTTTTTGTCTTACATTGACAAAGAACATTGTAATTGTGCATGTTTTGTATTATAACTTGATAAATTATCAGATATTTTTTCTGTTCTTTTGACCATTGTTTTAGATTGATATAGAATTCAATAAAATTCCAAGGAAATGACCAAAAACTCTAACGCCAGAGGAGCATGAAGCCAAGAATGCAAAGAAAAGAGAACGAATGAAACAAATTCATGACAATAAGAAATTGAACTCCACAAATGAAGGTCAACTGTCTTTGTTGATTTAATTGGATGATGAAGCATTCAAGAGAGAGAAAGATTTGGAGAAACAAAAGGAACGAATGAAAAAACTCCGTGCAAGTAAGAAATTGAATGTGGGAGTTGAAGGTATGCCATCTTTGCCATCTCAAATTGATATTGTAGAAAATGTTCAATCACCAATTGAAAATGATGATGCATTTGCAAATGTGAATATAGATGATACACCAATTGATCAAGTGTTGAGTGACCAAAATTTATCTTGTGATTCAAGTTTTCCATTGAGAACACCTACTAGAATTTTGCATAAAAATCCTAAGTTGTTTATTAAAATTGATGAGAATATTCTAAAACCAATGGTTGATAAGATTCTCGAATGTACTTGTAGAAGAAATGTGAATAAGATATGGAACCTATTTTTTGAAAACATAAGTGAAACCAAAAGATGTCAATTGTTTGTTGAGATGATGAAAATCTTAAGTTTAGGCGAATCATGAAGATGCTTGGCCTAAGAACATCAAGTGGTAATAGTGAAAAATCTATTGTAAGAAATTTAATCAATGCCTATCAAAGCATTGGTTCCACCTCACACACCAAATTTAGTAATGCTACATGACATGTCATTACATCAACTATTGTGAGAAATCAAAAAAAGAAATCTCGCTTGATAAGAAAAACAAGTCAAGCACTAAATATAAATAGAAAAACATTGATGAAATCCATTGGAAGGCGTGAAAGAATTGAGGACCCAAATAGCAATGAACTATGGGCATTTTCCGGTAGACTCCCATGGAAAGAGAAAGCCATAGTTGAAGCCTTAAAATCCCTAATTGAGGAGTTCTAGAGAAATAACACAAGAATATCTCCTAATCACAAGAGTATCTCCTAATCAAAGGGATGTTGTAAGAAGGAGAATTGGTTGTCAAAACCATGGGCCACATCCAAAGCATTTTTTAGATATGACTCAAACACATTTTTTCTCCAAATTTGTAGCTACTTATCATCACATTCAAATTAGTTAAAGGTATATTGAAATGGAAAAACCTTTTTATGTCAAAATAAATCACACACACACACACACACAAATTGTTGTTGTAGAGTTCACATGGAATTTTCTATGCATTATGATGTTTATCAACAAATATGTGTATCTTTGCATACTAACGATGTTTTGCAGGAGTGTATGATAGAGGCTCCACCTAAATTGGAAGGAGATTTCATATAAAGCATTTTTGTGAAATAGTAGATGGACAAATGTTTTATAAGACATAATGTTTGGATGGAAAATGTGATAGTTGCAGTGGTTTGCAACGTTTGAGAACTTGTGTACACATGGAGGATGAACATGCAATTAGAAATGAATTAGTACCTTTTGGGAAATATAAGACTGGCATATAGTCTAAAAGATGGTAAATAAGCAAAAAGGTTTGAATTAGTGAGTACTGAAATACCAGTATTTGCATTTATTCCTATTTTTTGAAAAAAAAATAGTTTATGAGTATGCAAGGCATACACATAGAGCTCGATGGTTGGACTTGTAATTTAATTTATGCAAGGACACATTTACTCTTCATACGTGTCAATTGTAGAATTTGTAGAGAATTGTACACTATAACCACAGAATGAGGTTCAATCACAGTACTACAACTCCACTTAGGTTGCTATATTTGTGCATATAGCATTCATTCATGCACCTGATAGTACAAAGGAAGATAGAAAGATATTGAAGGAGTATCATTTTTATATTAGTGATGATCGTACACATTCTACAAAGTTTGTGAAAGGTTTCTTTCAGATGTTCTATTATCATTTGAGTAGCAGGAAAATCATGTTTGATCAGCATATCATATGGTCAGATAATTGTTCATCACAATTTAATAATTCATGAATGTTCTATTGGTTGAGTATGATGCATACATTCAGTGGTGTTCAACATATATGGAATTTATTTGTGGATGGGCATGGAAAAGGGGAGCATGATGGTGTTGGAGCATGTATTAAAAGAGCCTTATCACGAGAAGAGTTGAAGTATAAGGACAGTGCAAAGTTGACAAATGCAACATCCATTGTCGAATGGTGCAACTCTACACTGGGTCTAGGTAATGAAGATAAGTCTACAGTCATAGATTTTTTTGGTTGATAGAAGAAGCTAACATTGCAAAATATGAAGATTTTTGTACAATGACAGGATCGAGTGAGTTCCACTCTTTTAGAATCTCAAATGCAGCTTCACGGACTATTTATTTGAGGTAGATGGTGTGTTTTTGTTCATCCTATATAGATTTTTATTGGAATGAGTGTGAGTCAAAAGAATGGGTCGATGAATGGCGTGCTAGATCTTTAAGCCCACTTCAGACTATCAACTTCTAGGAGCACTACAACTTATGTAGATGGAATCATCAATTGACTTTGACCATATTTCAGGTATAGTTGAACCAGGTACTATGTTAATGAAAATTAATATATATTTTATATTATGTAGTATTCATTTATTAAATTTTAATTGTTTTTGTGTAATTTAATGTAGGGAATGTATATGCAGTTATTGTGGATGAAGACAATGATGAGGGAACAAATTATTATTTATGTCATTGTGTTGAGGCAAAAAAGAATTAATAGCCCCTATCATAGATGGAGAAAACATTGAGTATCCTATAGGATCGATTGTTGTTACTAGAACATGGCTTAGAAGGTATCCAGTGAAGAAGTCTGATGTGTGGTTGTTCGAGGACTTTGACACACAGGAATATTCTTCATTATTATAACCTTGTTGTGGCATAAAATGTTCGTTTGATAAAATATGGGGGTAGATCGTTGAATATAAACTTGTGGAAAGTTCGTGAGTCTAACCATGAAACAATACTTGACACCATAAAGAGTATGTATGTTATGTGTACAGTTATGAATATAAAGGTATGTTATGTGTACAGTTATTAAGTTTTGTGATTTGATTAAAAAAAAATTCTATCCTCATTTCACCTTCTATATTTTTGACATTTTTCTTACCTTCTTATATGTGCTCCTTGGGCCTAGTTGATTAGCTTTGTTTCATTATAGAGCTTGTGACTAAATGGAATGGTTGTTGATGCAATTGGATATTCCCTAGGGTCGTGATTGGTGAGTTGGTTTAATCAAACTAAGTCAAGTGGTTGCTCGTGTCATGCTTTGAATGTTTTCATTTGATATGATATCTCTTTTGGATTCAATTTGATGATTGTTCATTCACTTGATAGGTCATGCCATTATGTTTGCTTGAAGGGTCTTGTCTAGATTGAGGTTGTATTTCATGTTTTCACCTAGTTTCTTGGCTTATGTGGGGAGATTTTGATGGTATTGTCTCATTTCATCATGTTGGTGTACTCATTTTGGTTATATAGTGCAATTGCATTTGTATGCAGGATCTGAGTATGATGGAGGTAGGCATAATCCTTATGGAGTTAGTTTTGGAAGGAAAGTAAGGTAGGAATAGTCCTTATGCATCCCTAACCTAGCATGGTATGACTAATTTTTAGGTCATGGAATTATGGTACATCAACAAAAATGAGGTTCTCATGATTATTTCATTATGCTATGTCCTTTGGAGTTAATTTGATGATTGTTCATTCACTTGATAGTTCATGCCATTATGTTTTCTTGAAGGGTATTGTTTGGATTGAGGTTGTATTTCATGTTTTCACCTAGTTCCTTGGCTTATGTGGGGAGATTTTGATGGTATTGTCTCATTTCATCATGTTGGTGTACTCATTTTGGATAAATAGTGCAATTGCAATTACATGCAGGTTTTGAGTATGATGGAGGTAGGCATAATCCTAGTACTTGTGGTGGCATTCTTCGCCAAAATATCCTCTATCAGGCTTGGGAGAAGCCATGGTTCTTTATGCATCATAGTGGTAAGGATCCCTTCAAAGATTATTTCATGTTTTATTATTGTCTGTATCTTAACCCACTTCTCAACCAATATGCTTATTCAAAACATGTTTTGTTGAGTGTGGTTTCACATAGTTTTACACTAAACAAGGCATGTTATGAGAGATTCAATTCTTCTCTATTAAGCATTGTTGTATAATAGATTTGGTACATTAATCTATAATAGTTATACATAAATTACATGATAACTTGTTATGATAAATTGGTATTTGATGAAAACATCCTTGGGATTTTCCATCTATAGGATACAAAATACATTCCTTATTCAAGTAAGAAGCCTCTTACATATATTCCCCCTTCAACAAACTTACAAACTTGCAATAGGAGTGAAATTTTGCATTCCACACATCATGGTGTTGAATGGTCTACGCCAACATGTTGAGGTGGGTGGCTAAATGCTATGGGAGGTGTCTTTTTGGTGGCAAAGCCTCCTAGTCATTATCGACTACATCGGACGGAGACAATCTCTTAATATCCCTAAGACAAAAAAGGTGTCAAACTTTGGATTAGTTTTTCTATCAAACCGTGACACCTATGAACATCTTTGCATGTATAGGTGGATGTTAGGTCCACCTACAAAAACCTACCTCAATTTTTTTTTAAATTAATTTCGTTTTCCTATGATGGCAAGGAACACAGTGTTCCAAAATGCTTCAATTTCATGCAATGGAAAGGTGCTCGGAGTGAAATTTTTCATTCTCCACCTTGTGGGACCAAACGGACTGCACCAACATGTCACGGTGGGCAAGTAAATGTTAGGGGAGGTCTCATTTCATGGGCCAAGTGTCTCAGTCATTCTGAGCTACAGGGTTCCAGCAAAGTCACTTAACATCTCTAAGAGCAAAAAACTACCAAACTTTGATGGAGCAATTCTCAGAATCCATGGCACATGGGAATGTTTCATTGGGACCTAAAGGTGCACGTGGGGTCCATCCAAAATAATCTCTCTCATTTTTTCCAAATCCAATCCATTTGACCATGCCAAAATTAAATGCATTCTTGCAAAATGCATCAGTGGCATTCAGTATAACCTTGCTAGAAGTCATATTTTTCATTTTGCGCCTTGTGGGGCCGAACAGACTACACTAACACATCAGGGTGGGTGGTTAAATGCTATTGGAGGTCTCGTTTCATGTGCCAAGTGTCCCAGTCATTCCGGGCTACAAGCTTCCGGCAAAGTCACTTAAGATCCCTAAGAGCAAAAGACTGCCAAACTTTGATTGAGTAGTTCTCAAAATTAGTAGCACCTGGGAATGCTTCATTGGGACCTACAGGTGCACGTGGGGTCCATCCACAATAACCTCTCTCAATTTTTTCAACTCCAATCCATTTGACCGTGCCGAAATAAAATGCATTCTTGCAAAATGCATTAGTGGCATTCAACATAACCTTGCCAAAAGTTGTATTTTTTATTCTACACCTTGTGGGGCTGAACAGACTACACCAACACATTGGGGTGCTCAAGTAAATGCTAGGGAAGGTCTCGTTTCATGCACCAAGTATCTTAATCATTTCACGCTACAGGCTTCTGACAAAGTGTGAGCCGGAAGCCTGTAGCCTAGAACACTGGGACACGTGGTGCACCAAACGAGACCTCCCCTAGCATTTAACCACCCACCCCGATGTGTTGGCATAGTCTGTTTTGGCCCCATGAGACGCAGAATGAAAAATACAGCTTCTGGCAAAGTTATATAGATTGCCACTGGTGCATTTTGCAAGAATACATTTAATTTTGGCACAGTCAATTGGAATTGAAAAAATTGAGAGAGGTTATTGTGGATGGACTCCACATGCACCTATAGGTTTGAATGGAACATTGCCAGGTGCCACAGATTCTGATAACTACTCTATCAAAGTTTGGCAAGTTTTTGCTCTTAGGGATCTTAAGTGACTTTGTTGAAAGCATGTAGCCAGGAATGACTAGGACACTTGGTGCACAAAATGAGACCTCCCCTAGCATTTAACCACCCACCTCGATGTGTTGGTGTAGTCTGTTTGGCCCCACGAGGTGCATAACGAAAAGTACAGCTTCTGGCAAGGTTATATTGAATGCCACTGATGTATTTACAAGAATGCATTTAATTTTGGCACGGTCAAACGGATTGGAGTTAAAAAAAGCTGAGAGAGTTTATTGTGGATGGACCCCATATGCACCTATATGTCACAACGAAACATTCCCAGGTACCACAAATTTCAAGAACTACTCTATCAAAGTTTGATAGTTTTTTTCTCTTAGGGATCTTAAGTGACTTTGTCGAAACCCTATAGCCCAGAATGACTGGGACACTTGGTGTATGAAATGAGATATCCTTTAACATTTACTCACCTACCCCAATGTTATGGGCATAGTCTGTTTGGCCCTACGAGGTGTGGAATGCAAAATTTCACTCATAGCACCTTTCCACTACATGAAATTGAAGCATTTTGGAAAATTGTGTTCCTTGCCACCATAGGCAAACGAAATAATTTTTAAAAAATTGAGGTAGGTATTTATAGGTGGACACTGACATCCACCTATACATGCAAAGAAGACGTTTGTAGGTGTCACGGTTTGACAAAACATCTAGTCCAAAGTTTGAAACCTTTTTTGTCTTAAGGCTCTTAAGAGACTATCTCCATTCGATGTAGCCGATAACGACTAGAAGGCTTCACCACCAAAAAGACACCTCCCCTAGCATTCACCCACCCACCCCGATGTGTTGGCATAGTTTGTTTGACCCGCACGAGTATGGAATGCAAAATTTAACTCCTAGCACCTTTCTAGTAGAGATGAAAACTAAACTAAAAGCTATGTTGTAATATCCATTTTAGGTCTTTCCTCTACTCTTCTTAGGTTGATATGGTGTTCTCACTTGATCCAATGTGTTCTAGAGAATTAATCAATGGTTTTCTCAAATGTTTTCTCCAATTTATGCCTTGTTCTTGTAATTCAACACTCAACACTAGATACAAAGGCACATGAACTGTTTGACAGTACACCTCAAATAGATCCCATCTCATGGAATGTATAAAGAATCTTTGGAATAGGGTACATGGACATCCATCAAAGCATATTAAAGGATATGGGAAATTTTTCAGATGTTGTAGGTTGCAACTGCCCTGGTAGAGATGTATGCAAAGTGTGGAAGCCCTAGACAAGGCACATGAATTGTTTGACATGATTCCTTAAAGAAATGTTGCCTCATGGAATGCAATGATTGCAGGATATGCACAAAATGGATTTTTTGATAAGGCTTTAGAAACTTTCAAGCAAATGCAATTGGCGGGTGTAAAGAAAATGTAGAAGGTAAAAATGAGGATATGCAAAGGATGGAAACCATATAGAAGGTAGAATGAAGATATGTGAATCATTCCAAACGTCCTCTCTCTCTCTCTCTCTCTCTCTCTCCTCTCTCTCTCTCTCTCTCTCTCTCTCTCTCTCTCTCTCTCTCTCTCTCTCTCTCATCTCTCTCTCTCTCTCTCTCTCTCTCTCTCTCTCTCTCTCTCTCTCCTCTCTCTCTCTCTCTCTCTCTCTCTCTCTCTCTCTCTCTCTCTCTCTCTCTCTCTCTCTCTCTCTATCTCTCTCTCTCTCTCTCTCTCTCTCTCTCTCTCTCTCTCTCTCTCTCTCTCTGCTCTCTCTCTCTCTCTCTCTCTCTCTCTCTCTCTCTCTCTCTCTCTCTCTCTCTCTCTCTCTCTCTCTCTCTCTCTCTCTCTCTCATTGTTAGACTATTTTAAATCTTCAAACCTTTGCATAAGAGTCTTAAACAGTCACATAACCCTTAATTAAGCCTCAAAACCATCACAAGTCATTTGGGTGCCAAAATTTGAATGAAAAGGGAGGGGAAAATGTTAAATTTATAATTGGCCATCACCTCTTCACTAATATTATGATATCACTAATGGGGCCCACATAAGTAACCTTTATGGACAAGAGGTCCTTAAGCCTCAAAAGTGTGTTAAATTATATGAAAAGGTGTAAAGTTTGTTGGGTTTATCATTAGAAGACTGTCTTTTCCTATAAACTATTATAAATCCCCTTTTCATGCCGAAACTCCTTATCTTGGGCCCACAAATGTGGGAGGGTGCATAAAGCTATATAATATTTCACTTTTATGATTTAGATTAATTTTTACATTATGATATAGGCAAGGGAAAAAGGGTGAAAGTATTGTTTTGACTATCATAATAGTCTTCCATGCATGGTAGAGCTTAAATGTATCATGAATCTTCTTGTTTGAGACTTCATCTCAGATAGTTAGCAAGCTTTGACATGATAAATTTATGAATTATGAGTGAATTCAAGGATGCATATCAAGTTTTCTTGCCAAATTCAAGCTAAAATGGTGTCATAAAGACCTAGGGTTTGGTTGCCAATGGCAACTTGAACCAAACCCTACAATAAATGTGACTTGAAGGAGATCTTTTTTGTTACTTGTTTGATTGACTATTTGATTTTTTGTTACTTGTTTTGGTTGATTTTTAGAATAACTTCCTTTTTACTAAGACTTTTGGTAGGGTTGTTTTTAGTAAAATGGCTAGATTTATGACATTAGAAGCAAACGAAGGGAGTATTCTCATACTCAATAAATTGGAACCAAGAGCCAAACTTAGAGGATAGGTTCATGATTAAAATCATTAATGCTTGAGTTTGTCAATTTATACTTTGTCCTTATCAATAATGCTTGAGTTTGTTCACTTCATACTTTGTCCATTTCTTGTCATTATAAAATAATACTACATAAGAAATTCTTACAAAATAAAATACTACTAATAATATTATTATGTTCATGATTAAAATCCTTATAATTTATATATAGACTAAGTTTAATCAAATATGAATCTTTAACCCATTTAGATTTTGTGTACATCCATTTCCCTTAGCAATGTTGTAGTTGCAACTGCCCTAGGAAACATGTATGCCAAAATGGGATCTTTGGAACAGTGTATGGACAACTATCAAAGCATAAAGGATATGGGAATTTTGTCAGATGCTGTAGTTGCAATTTCCCTAGGAGACATGTATGCAAAGTATGGGAAGCATAGACAAGGCATGTGGACTGTTTGACATGATGCCTCAAAGAAATGTTGTCTCATGGAATACAATGATTGCAAGATATGCACAAAATGGATTTTTTGATAAGGCTTTAGAAACTTTCAAGAAAATTCAATTGGTGCGTGTAAAGCCAAATTCCACAACCTTTGCCAGCATCCTCCTTGCCTATGTCAAAATGGATCTTCGAAATAGGGTATGACATCCATCAAAGCATAAAGGATATGGGAAATTCTATCAGATGTTGTAGTTACAACCTTCCCTGGGAGACATGTATGCAAATTGTGGAAACATAGACAAGGCACATGAACTATTTGACATGATGCCTCAAAGAAATGTTGTCTCATGGAATGCAATGATTGCAAGATATGAAAAAAAAATGGATTTTTTGATAAGGCTTTAGAAACTTTCAAGCAAATGCAATTAGCAGTTGTGTAAAGCCAAATTCCACAACCTTTTCCAACATCCTCCTTGCCTATGCCAAAAATGGATCTTCAGAACAAGGTATGGAAATCCATCAAAGCATAAAGGATATGGGAATTTCATCAAATGTTGTAGTTGCAACTACCCTGGGAGACATGTATGCAAAAGTGTGGAAGCATAGATAGGGCACATGAATTGTTTGACATGACGCCTCAAAGAAATGTCTCATGGAATGCAATGATTGCAAGATATGCACAAAATGGGATTTTTTGATAAGGCTTTAGAAACTTTCAAGAAAATGCAATTGGCAGGTGTAAAGCCAAATTCCACGACCTTAACCGACATCCTCCTTGCCTATGCCAAAATGGGATCTTTGGAACAGGGTATAGTCATCCATCAAAGCATAAAGGATATGGGAATTTTGTCAGATGTTGTAGTTGCAACTGCCCTATGAGACATGTATGCAAAGTGTGGAAGCATAGACAAGGCACGTGAACTGTTCAACATGATGCCTCAAAGAAATGATGTCTCATGGAATGTAATGATTGCAAGATATGCACAGAATGGATTTTTTGATAAACCTTTAGAAAATTTCAAGAAAATGCAATTAGCAGGGTGTAAATCCAAATTTCACAACCTTTGCTAGCATCCTCCTTGCCTATGCCAAAATGGGATCTTTTAGAACAGGGTATGGACATCCATCAAAGCATAAAGGATATGGGAATTTCGTCAGATGTTGTAGTTTGCAACTACTCTAGGAGACATGTATGCAAAGTGTGGAAGCATAGACAAGGCACATGAATTGTTTAACATGATGCCTCAAAGAAATGTTGTCTCATGGAATGCAATGATTGCAACATATGTACAAAATGGATTTTTTGATAAGGCTTTAGAAACTTTCCGAGAAAATGCAATTGGTGGGTGTTAAAGCTAAATTCTACAACCTTTACCAGAATCCTCCTTGCCTATGCCAAAATGGGATCTTTAGAATAGGGTATGGACATCCATCAAAGCATAAAGGATATGGGAATTTTGTCAGATGTTGTAGTTGCAATTATCTTGGGAGAGTATGCAAAGTGTGGAAGCATAGACAAGACAGAACTATTTGACATGATACCTCAAAGAAATGTTGTCTCATGGAATGCAATAATTGTAAGATATGCACAAAATGGATTTTTTGATAAGGCTTTAGAAACTTTTAAGAAAATGCAATTGATGAGTGTAAATCCAAATTCCACAACCTTAGCCAGCATCCTTTTGTCGATGCCAAAATGGGATCTTTGGAATAGGGTATGGTCATCCATCAAAGCATAAAGGATATGGAAATTTTTTCAGATGTTGTAGTTGCAACTACCCTATGACACATGTATGCAAAGTGTGGAAGCATAGACAAGGCACGTGAAATG
Source organism: Cunninghamia lanceolata (assembly GCA_027924645.1). Classification (NCBI taxonomy): domain Eukaryota; kingdom Viridiplantae; phylum Streptophyta; class Pinopsida; order Cupressales; family Cupressaceae; genus Cunninghamia; species Cunninghamia lanceolata. The sequence goes on from BSBN01000592.1 coordinate 5,049,075, forward strand.
TTTGACATGATGCCTCAAAGAAATGTTGTCTCATGGAATGCAATGATTGCAAGATATGCACAAAATGGATTTTTTGATAAGGCTTTAGAAACTTTCAAGAAAATGCAATTGGCAGGTGTAAGTCCAAATTTCGCAACCTTTGCCAGCATCCTCCCTACCTGTGCCAAAATGGAATCTTCGGAACAGGGTATGGACATCCATCAAAGCATAAAGGATATGGGAATTTCGTCAGATGTTGTAGTTGCAACTGCTCTAGGAGACATGTATGCAAAGTGTGGAAGCATAGACAAGGCACATGAATTGTTTAACATGATGCCTCAAAGAAATGTTGTCTCATGGAATGCAATGATTGCAACATATGTACAAAATGGATTTTTTGATAAGGCTTTAGAAACTTTCAAGAAAATGCAATTTACGGGTGTAAAGCCAAATTATACAACATTTACCAGAATCCTCCTTGCCTATGCCAAAATGGGATCTTCAGAACAGGGTATGGACATCCATCAAAGCATAAAGGATATGGGAATTTCATCAGATGTTGTAGTTGCAATTGTCTTGGGAGACATGTATGCAAAGTGTGGAAGCATAGACAAGGCACATGAACTATTTGACATGATACCTCAAAGAAATATTGTCTCATGGAATGCAATAATTGTAAGATATGCACAAAATAGATTTTTTGATAAGGCTTTAGAAACTTTTAAGCAAATGCAATTGATGAGTGTAAATCCAAATTCCACAACCTTAGCCAGCATCCTTTTGTCGATGCCAAAATGGGATCTTTGGAATAGGGTATGGTCATCCATCAAAGCATAAAGGATATGGATTTTTTTAGATGTTGTAGTTGCAACTACCCTGTGACACATGTATGCAAAGTGTGGAAGCATAGACAAGGCATGTGAAATGTTTGACATGATGCCTCAAAGAAATGTTATCTCATGGAATGCAATGATTGCAAGATATGCACAAAATGGATTTTTTGATAAGGCTTTAGAAACTTTCAAGAAAATGCAATTGGCGGGTGTAAGTCCAAATTTCACAACCTTTGCCAACATCCTCCCTACCTGTGCCAAAATGGGATCTTTGGAACAAGGTATGGACATCCATCAAAGCATAAAGGATATGGGAATTTTGTCAGATGTAGTTACAACTGCCTTGGGAGACATGTATGCAAAATGTGGAAGCATAGACAAGGCGCATGAACTGTTTGACATGATGCCTCAAAGAAATGTGGTCTCATGGAATACCATGATTGCAGGATATGTACAAAATGTATTTTGCAAGGATGTTGTCAAACTATTTGAATTAATCAAACACTCCATAAAATATATTGAACCATAACTCAATGTAATACCCTTTCATGAAAATATTGAAGAACACATACGCAATATCAAAACTTTTAAGCATGATACATTATCTATCCTGTAACCACAATTGATCATCATATATATAATGTAAAATCTCATATACATAATGTCATGAAAATCACATATAGTGTATATATAAAGCCATATAGGCACGTACAAACAAATCCATATAGGCATATACAACGATATACATCGGTAAGATAGAAAAGTATGTTTACAAAGCCATATAGTCATACAACAAAATGTCTCAAAATCAAATTTCTTAGGGAGTGCTATCAAATAATTGACGGCCCTTGCTTAGCCATGAAGATGGAAAATTAGTCAACAACTTGTCCTCTCTCGTTCGCTGACTAGACCTCCTCAAGAGCAATTTTTGAAGCTTCGCCTATTAATACAATCAAAAAATATCCACATTAATATAGAAAACATGAAATATACAACATGACATAAATAATCACACTTACCGCCAACTAGTGATCCCTCTCGATCATTTGTTATCTCTCTTCTTCTATATCTAGACGAGTAAGAGTTGTGACGTCTTGTGAGAAGCACGATGAGGAAAATTTGACTAAACATGAATATCATTTGTGTACATCAAATGATATGAGATAAAACAAGAAATAAAAAATGACATTCACATGTTACTGGCTCATACCTCGGAAAAGGATTTGTAGAAAAAATAGTTGTAGCAATGCCCACCTCCACTAACTGACGAACATGAGGAGTCTCCAAATTTGTCAACATCTAAAAATAGAGTTCAAGGTTATTTGACCAAAATAACATTATTTAAATGCATAATGATTAGAAATGGTAAAATTTACCTTAGTGAAACTGCCTCTGTGACTGGCCCAAGGAAATTCTCCTGATGGTGAAGCTCCAACATCTACCTGTTCATTATCGAATTGTCACTAAATAAGATTACCTTTGATATATGACAAAAATTTTACATGTACTATATTTACGGTCTTGTGACAAATTACATACCTGTCGACTTGACCTCCTCTCATAAACTTGCAATGGATGGCTGATAGATGCAAGATTAATACTTTGACATTGGAATTTCATAGTGCATATAATTACCTGCATTAATTTTGACTTATAATATCTATTAATATAATTAATTAGACATTTCAAATACAAATATAATAAATTGTAGAACCTTCTGAAAAATTACATGGGAATCAATATCAAACGTATCATGCAACAAGTCATCTGTCAATACAATATCATCCAATATGGACGTGTCATGCGCATGTTGCTACCCCTGTGTTACATAGTCCTAAAACTCTAGAGCATCATCTCTAATGTCTGCATGGGGAGTGTCCTCGGTCTCACAATCAAACAAATCTCCACATGATCGACAAAGATGGGGCGACTGATGACACCTACTACTCTCATCTTCACTAGCCTGGGAAAGATTGCTACCATGCTATGCTAAATATTGGGTTCATATATCGAAATGAACTTGAGGTGATGGATTTACTATTGGTTTTGGTGGTTTTCCTAGTTTGTTCTGCCTTATCCCTCTTGGTGGGGTGCTTCATGTTGTTTGTTCCTTGTTAGTACTCCATGTCGATGTATTGGTTTTTTTTGTCCCTTTTGATCTTTGTATAAGGATGAGGCCCTTGAAAATCACTTTTCAATTCATAACTCTAGTTCATATATTGAATACTCAGGCAAGTTCATATATCCTATAGGACAAGAATCTAACCCTACATGGTGTAGGCATCCATTCATATGCAAACAAGTATCCATCCCTATGCAAACATGTATCTATCCTTTAGGGCAGGCAAGTGCTTTGGCTAGATGCTTGACTCATAGGGATCAAATGAGTTCTAAGTCACTCACTGAAGGCTACAGTTCCCTAAGGAAGTGCATCAAGGTCACCTTCATTTAAGTGTATATATAACAAAAGGCTTGAGTCTCACCTTAGAATTTGGCCTAAAGCCTTAAGGAGCCAAGAAAATCCACTTGTTGGATTCTTCTAAGTACTGGATTTGTTGTTTAACATTTAATTAATAATTAATGCTAATTTTAGTCTGCATAGGAAGGAGAATTTCCATCTGTTCATTGGATGATAAAAGCTTGTTGGTGCTATGTCTAAATTTATTTAAGGGAAAATTATTTTACTTTTAATGCTACAAAATCTCAAGTAATGATTGTTGGTGTGAACAAGGTATATTACGTAATTGGTTCCACATTAGGTCCTATTCACACTTGTCTAGCAAAGGACACACTAGTATAGTTATCTTTTTGTGTCTCAAGTCATAACATTAAGACGCTTGTCATGATCTTATGTTTCACCTTGGCCTATATTACCAAGGGCTTCTTATTGTAATGTATTTCCATGTATCAATTCATGTATATTCATGTATTGTATTACATATTTGCATCCTTTGATATAATAGAAGTATTCTTTCATGTCGAGTGTCTCTTGTGCTTTCATTTAACCTCCTAGATCTTGGGCGGATCCCTTCATAGTGTTGGCTAACAGATTTGTCCTTATTCTGAAAATGTTTTATTCTGACTCTATACCCTTCTTTGAAGAACAAATGAGTTAAGCAACAAATGGGTGAACTTTTTAAATTAGTTCCCCTCTGAATTTAGGCACAGCTCCCTTTAAGATTTCCAATGAATTTATTCTATTCAACTATCCAAATGCACTTTTAACCAGAAAATGCCTAAGGCAAACTGACATTCATACATAACTATGTTATGAATGCGGTAAATTTATGCAGTAAAAATGAGTAGTAGAATGCACAAATTCTATTTTTGATACATTTAAATACACGAACACATACATATGAATTTGTTGAACCAATAAATAATAGAACACATATGACGAGTTGTCCAATAAAAGAGCAATTACCAGATGAAAGGAGATTTCACACAGAAAATCCAATTTCAAACACTCAGACGCACAGATCTAAGTAAGCAGTAATTGTTTCTTCTTCTCATTCATAGATGAAAAATTTCTTAGACAATCATCATATACTATAAAACCATAAAATAGTTTAGCTAAAATTCCCTTCTTTTTCTTTTCCTATCCTTCTATATTCTTTAAAAGATTCAAAAACCTATATATATGAATGTCCTAATCATCTCATCAAGTAAACCAAACCCAGAGTTAAAGTAACTCTGACCCATACGGGATTTAGTTTATAACAAACTGATTTAAAGATCAAGATTACGGAAATAGCATAACAGAGGAACTGAATAAAAGAAAGTGAACCAATAAGATCATGGCTGGGACAATGGATTTGCATCTCCAAATTTGCCATCAACGGTTGGGGAAGCACGTTGAGTCTTCCACTCCTGAAAAGCTGCAACAAACTCCTGAATTCTCAAGAAGTTGGGGATGCCTATGTATTTCACTCTCGATTTCCAACCTTCTTTATCCCTTCGCATTTTCCCAATTTTTTCTTTATGTTCTGGAAGTGCGTCGATACAGAGGTAAAGTAGTGACTCCACCTTAGAGATTCAGGAGAAATCTTCAATTAAGACATTGTCATTTTCTTTGACAAAGCTAATTTTATCTTTAAAGGATTGAACCACTGTGTCGACATCCTCTTCTGGTTTCCCATCATCTTTTATGTATTTAACATCAATGCATTGCAAGTCATGTTGCAGCAATTGAGTGAACTCAGTTATTTCCTTGATCAACTTTGTAAGTTCAAAGCGTCCCTGCCGTGATATGGAATTCCTCCATTCAATATTTTTCTTATTCACATATAATAGATCTTCATCCAAACCACTCAGGCTCTTTTCTGTCAGAAACTTTGCTACTCCATATTTCTGAACTTCATCGATTTGATTTATCACATTTACCCATTTACCTTCATCTTTCACCCAAGCAGTAATCTGTGCCTTAAGGTCCTCAATGGTGGCAGTAGTCAGATCGTATATATTCTTGAGTTCACGAATGTATTCAGTTCCCTTCTGTATAATGCGGTCCAACCAACCGTCAAATGTCTTTGCCACCATCTTGTTTCTGTGAACCTAATTCAACATCTTCTAGTTAACTGGTGATTTAGGATCGAAAGACAGGGAGAGCTATGAAATCGGCTGCGGGTTAGGGTTATGGATAGCATCGATGTACTCTGCCATTGAACGCAGAGTCTGCTTCAATTCCCTTTTGTCTTTTTCATCCTTCCAACTTCAACTAACTATCCTCTTGGTGGATGCTTCAAGATGATGAACATCTGCAGCTCTTGAAGTAGCACCAAGATCCACTCTCTCAACAGTGAAATCCTACACAGTTGGATCTTGTACTTCTTCCTCAGACACTGGTTTGGCTACCTCAGCACTCCAGTTCCCAGTATTTGGATCAATGTTTACTCTAGATGTCATCTTTAGCTTCTTAGACTTGGGTGTTTTCCCTAAACATTTGCTCACCATGTCTTCTAATGGGACAGCAAAAGGAATTATTTTTCTCTTGTCAGAGATAGAACTCTCCAGCCACTTGGGTGCAGGGGCTAAGGTTTCCTTTTCAGGGTTTAATCCATCAGAGGATACATTTGAAATCGTTAATATCTCAGAGGTCTCTAGAATGACCTCTGATTGTGGCCTAGTATCAACTTCCTCTGTTCTGTGTGGACTTGATTCCTTATCACCCATAGGTTCCCCTGAATCCTCCTCTGAATTCAGATCCATAACTATTGTTTTAGGAACTTGTTCTTTTCTTTTACTTTTGGTCCTCAATCTGGTAGCACGAGGGGGTAGAATAGCAGTGAGGGCTCTTTTTTATTTCTTAGTAGCAGGGCTCCTTCCAGTTGATGACTTGGAAGCACCTGCACCACATATAGCAATAGGTTGGTTAGAAGAGCTTATGGGGAGTGACGATTCAATCATTGAGGTGAATTATTGGGCATTTTTATTCTGGATCCCTTCCTGTCTCTTTTCCCTTAACCATTTCTCAGTTCTCCTTATCACTGAAAGAGTTTTAACTTCAATCCTATCTTCCTCCTTTTTGCTCCAGTCAACATCTGGAATAGGTAATTGCTCTACTCGTTCAAACTGTGGATCAATCACCTATTCCCCATCATCAATAACTCCAGAAATATCCATATTTAAATTGAGAGTAATTATTTGCCCTAAAGAGAACCTACACCACAGTCTTCTCCTGACCTCAAACTCATCTAAACAGTCTTCCCAGTAATCCTCTAGCTTAGGAATGTGTGAAAGCCCTGCTCCAAGATCTAGGTTATCCCTGACAAATCCTTTGCTGTCAAATTGAGACCTAGCAGTGAAGAACTGAAAATTGAACTTTTTAAGGTTCACCTCCAAATTCAAAGCATCAGATTTTGACTGGCACGAGTAATGCCCAAGTTCGATGGGAAAAGAGATACCAAAACCCTTCTTTGTCGAGAAATTCTTATCTACATGTGCTAGCTGTCTGCATACCTCTATTAGCACGAAACGGTCGAACACATATCTAGGTAACTTAACAGGTTCATCGTCAAATCCTCCAACTTTGATGTAAGTGAACTTGAAAAATTGAATAAAGAAGCTACCATAAATGCTAATCAGCTGCATTGCTTCATTGGGCATCCTTTTACCCAGATTACCTGCCAGTTCATAAGTCATTCTTCTAGTGAAAACATCATTAACCCTTTTATAATTTTTATAACAATTCTGCTTCTGCAACTATGAATAATATTCATAAATCCTACTATCCTCAACCAAGGGTGCATGAGGTAGATCAAACCATTCTCTTGTAGATGCCAGGCAATAAAATAAGTATGAAGACATATAAAAATCTCTGTCACCCAGACAATTACTCAAACCCTGATGCAAACAATCGGCCACAATTTCTGCCCAATCTAAATATTGCTCTCCTTGGAGGATAACTTGTATGAAAAAGTACATCCAATCCTCCCAATAATACGCATGTTGACTGCCCTTCAATCTATGTAATAATACCACAATATCCCTCACTTCTTTAATTAGATGATCCCTAGTAAGTGGTTTGGGCAACCTTGAACCACCCTTCTGAAATTTCAGTAGCCAGTTCCTTGCTATCACACTTTTATAAGTCAATTTCTTCTCTGAGAAATGCCCATAGGAAGAGGTAATATCAAGGCTGGAATACGCCTCTTTAGGCGGTATCTTCATTACGGACATGAGGGTTTGTCTGTTGACATGAAACAATACATCACCGTTTACATTTCTGATGCATCTATTTTGGGGTTCATACCTATGTATACATTCCTGAACCAGTTCTGGGCAGTGTACAGCCTTGGGAAAAGCTACAGCTTCAACTAAACCATTGTCTACTATTTTCTTCATCATAGGGGTTTGCACAGGGTTCCTAGACCTTTCTCTAAATTCTTCTAAATCATATTGTATCGGTGCAGTATCCCCAAATTCAGAGTGAGAATAGGTAAGACTAGGACTATGTTCATTCCCCAAACATGTAGATTTCAAAGCCATACTTGGAGGATTACAATGAAACACACTTCGAATTTTGAAAATAATGACAAAAACTCAAGAGATTCTTCTTTCCAGCTAAGAAAAAGGAATAGCACATAGGAAGAACAGAACTCACCTTCAAGATATCTGAATTCACTACGAAATTTGAGTAACAAGAACCTTACACTTCCTGCGCTATTCTCCTCCGCGTTGCACAATATGTTCACTTGCTAAATTTGGCTTTTTCTTAATTAATAATGGCACTAACCAGATTGAATAATTATCATTCAGAACAATACATGCCAAAATATTTGAAAAGACATGAATTCTGAGCTCTTCATTAATAGCAAGTATTGTTCATGCGCCATCATGATGTATAATAATTATCTGTAACCTCCACCAAATTAGAACTCTCAGTTTCATAATGAGTCTCTGACATATTTCCCTCCAAATTTCCCACTAAATTTTGACTTAGAAAGCCTCAGGAATAAATGAGACCAAAATCACCAAATCTTTGAATTATTGAACCATCGAACCTTTAGGGTGTGGTTCAATGCGGTGGTTTGACCATACCAATTGAATCACATAAATGGGCAAAGGATTCACTTACGGGAATATTGAACTTAAGCTCATGAACCGTTGAACTTATTAGGATATGGTTCAATATGAAGGTTCAACGACGCAAGGGTTACATAGACCAACGGACAGTTATGTGACTTTTGTAAAAGGCTTCCAACCATGAGACAGTGACCCATTGAACCTTGAACCATTGAACTTCTCTATAGAGTACGGGCGGAGAGTTCAACGATACATTAATTACACAAGATAACTGCATGACACGACTTATTAGAAGGCAATGAGCGTTGAACCTTGGACCGTAGAACCATTGAACTATTGACAAAAAAGGTTCAAGTTCAACCCGAAAACTCGAAGAGGTTGAAAATACATAGAACAACAGCTTGTTGTTTGAGACGCTTTAGACATATCGAACCATTGAACTTTGAACTTTGAGAATGGTTCAGGTTCAAAGGTTCAAACCTTAAGTAACCTCACCCACAAAGACAATAAACAGGTAAAATTTGAAGGATCAAGAGTCGATTTAAGAAACAAAGGTATGACCAAAAACACAACACATCAAACCGGCTCTTGTTCAGGGAATATTACAATAAATAAATAAGGGCGACTCGAAAGGTAACATTGGCTCTGACTGGGGACTGCATTTTATGGAAAAATGCAAAGAACTCAGAAGCTCTAGTTTCGCAGAAAAAGGAAAATAGAGAAGAAAGGAAACAAAACAGGAGAAAACAAAAACGGGAAAGGAAAACACAAAACCAAACAAAAGGGAAGACTATGTACAAAACAGGGGACCCTGTTTATAGACGATATAACTTGAGATCCTGTCCATTATAGGACAGGGGTAAAATAGATCCATCAAGATATTCCAATTTAAAAGAATTTGGACCCAATACCTGGTGAATTCTGAAAGGTCCTTTCCAAAGCGAGTCAAATTTGCTATGTGCACCCTTTGGTTCTCTTCTTCTATCCCACAGTAATCATCTCCTTCCATAAACTTCCTAGGCCTTGTTTTCCTATCAAAAATTTCTTTAACTCTGGCCTAATGTATAGTAATCTGGTCGACCAACTCATTTCTCTCTTCTTCAATCTTAGTTAAATACATAATCCTCTTCTCCAAGGAATCTTGGAAGTATTGATCCTCGATTACACTTTGTAGCTTAGCTGTAGATAGCTCAAGAGGTAAAGATAATTGGGCACCTATTCCATAAACTAATTCAAAAGGTGCCATCCCAATTGCTCTTTTCAGAGTTATTCTGTTGGCCTAGAGTGCTTCATACAGTCTCTTATGCCAATCTCTGGGGTTGTCATTCACCAATTTCTTCATGATAGCAATCAGGTTCTTGTTACTGGACTCAGCTTGTCCATTCCCTTGGGGATAGTAATCTGATGAATGGGAGAGAGATATACTATGTTCATAACAAAAAGAAGTCATTTCAACTGAAGAGAAACTAGTAGCATTATCTGCTACAATCTTCTGGGGAAAACCAAATCATACTAAAATGTTTTCTTTAAGAAAATTACAAACCACCTCCGAAGTTGTTCTTTTTACAGGGGCTGCTTCAACCCATTTTGTGAAATAATCTGTTGCTGTTAAGATGTGGGTATGTCCTGCACTTGAAGGGGGTGAGATAGGCCCAATAAAATCCAATCCCCGTTGTTTAAAGGGTTCTTCAATAACAACGGGCCTCAAAGGTAGAGCGGCAAGTTGTGGCCTTCCTGAGAACATTTTACATTTTTCACAGTTAGCCACCCATCTATATGCATCCTTAAACATCCCTGGCCAGTAGTAACAATTTCTGAGGATTTTGAAAGCTGTAACTGAAGAAGAAAAATGTCCACCACAAGCTTCATTATGGAAAACTTTCAAGAGCTTATCCTGTTGCTCCTTATCTACACACCTCAGGAAAGTTCCATCTAATCCTTTCTTGTAAAGGACATCCCCCCAAATAACATATTTCACCACTTTTAGCTTCAGGTTTCTTTTCTCTTTAGAAGATAAGTGACTAGGACAATCCCCATATGTAAGATAGTGTGCTACATCTAGAAACCACGGGTCCTGCAAGCTTACCAATAAGACTGTGGGGAGTCCTTCTCCTTCTTGTTCTTTGTTCTCAGCAATTAACTTACATAAGCCTTGACCCCTGATTAGCTTAGTAGGCTTAACTTCTAGATCATATTCCTGGATTTTAGCAACCCACGTTGCTCTATTGTTTAATCCCACTTCTTGCTGAGTCAAGATACTTTTCATAGCTGAATTTGGAACAAATACAACTGAATGAGAATGAAGTATATAATATCTGAATTGTTTAACAACTTTAACCACGGCGAAAGCTTGTTTTTCAACCAAAGAATATTTCAGCTCATGCTTTTTAAGGGGAATGCTCATGAAAGCTATGGGAACCTCTTCATCCAATTCATTTTTCTATAACAAAATACCCGACATGGTGTGTTCCGAAGCATAACAGTAAATAATAAAATCTTTTTGAAAATTAGGATTTACCAAAGTGGGAGTGTTTGCAATCGCTTCCTTGATATCTTCAAATGCCTTCTTAGCAACTTCATTCCACTTGAATGGTTGTTTCTCACTCATCATTCCAACAATGTGTTTTGTAATCTCAGCAAAGTCAGGAATGAAACCTTCTGAGAAAATTGATTTGACCAAAGAAGGACTTGACTCTAGTCCTATTTGAAGGGAGACTAAGCTGTTGAATCGCCCTGACCCTCTCCGGATCAATTCTGATTCCGTCTTTTGAGACTAGGTGGTCCCAACAATTTTCCCTCAATCACACAGAAAAAACTGACTTCTTGGGATTGAGTGAGATGCCATGGCTTCAGCACCTTTGCAAGACAGTCTCCAGATCTTTCAGGTGATCTCCTCTATTTTTGGAAAAAATAGTCAGATCATCAAGATAAATAACAATAATTCTATCCTTCAGATCTCTAAAAGATGAATCCATTGCCCGCTAAAAAGTTACTCCGCATTAATCAAGCCAAAGGGCATTCAGTTATAGGCAAAAGTTCCTCGAGGCGTAGTGAAAGTAGTCTTATGTTGATCATCTGCAGCCACACCTATCTGATTGTAACCTGAGAAGCCATCCAGCATAGACATCATTTCAGACCCAGCAACTGTCTGCAAGATGTGGTCCATCACAGGTAATGGATAGTTATCTTTCAGGTTGGCCTGGTTTAAGTTCCTAAAGTCAACACAGATTTCTTATTTCTCCATTCTTCTTTCGTACTGGAACAATATTTGCCACCCAAGTGGAGTGATGGATTGGATAAATAATTCTAGCTTTCAACATCTTATCAATCTCCTTAAAAATGGCTTCAGCAACTTTCAGATTATAATTCCTCAGCTTCTGCCTGAATGGAGCTGCATTTGCTTTCAAAGGAATATGGTGTTGAAATTTTCCGTGTCTAAAATTTTTAAGATCATCATAGCACCAGGCGAAAACATCCTTATACTTGATTAACAATTTGATCAACTTGTTTTTCTCCTCTAAAGAGAAGCTCCTACCAATGGATATCCATTTAGGATCAGCCTCATCCCCAATGTTTATTTTCTCATAATCCTCTACTTTATCAGGATTATAGGGAGGTTTGCCTTTAATATATTCATCTCTTCGAGAAAACAGATGTTCTAAAGAGACCAGTCCTTTAGGGATTTTATTTCCCTTTAACTGAATCACATCATCTTTTGGATTAATCCCTGGGTCAGGACTAAATTCTTTACACTCTGTTTCGGAACCTTCAAAATAGGTTCCCAGGAACATTTCAGCATTCTCTAAAAACTTTCTGATCTGATTATCACTCTCAAAAACTTGCCAGCTTTCAGCATTGTCAGGGACATTAGGACGATATACCATTTATATTCTATAAGAATCTTTTTCGAAATCGGGATGTGGCAAAGGGAGAGAAGCTGATACTGCTAAAGAATCTGCTTGGAGTTCTGATCTCTGGGAATTGTTTCGATAGAGAAGGCATCAAAATATTTGATCTCATCCCATACCCTATTTCTGTAATGCTTTAGTCTTTCATTCTTAACAGAAAAGATCCCCCTTACCTGTTTCACAATTAATTCAGCATCACCCTTCACTTTAAGTACCTTCACACCCCTTCCTTTGGCTTCAAATAGCCCAAGCAGTAAAGCTTCATATTCTGCAGTATTGTTGGTGTTTTTGAACTCTAGCTTAAAAGAATAAGAAAAAATTTCACCTTCAGGTGAGATCAACACAACCCCAGCCCCTGAACCAGCAAGTAGCACAACTGTCATCAAATTCCATAACCCATAGGTCATCAGAATGTACAGATCTTTGCATTAATTCTTCTTTGGGGTCTACTCCAAAACTCTGTTCAAAGGAGAGAAAATAGTTACCAAATTCACATTCCTCAAACAAAATTTGGGCCTTGGGATCATCAAAGGGGTAGACGGTGAACTTGCACTTGGGCTCAGGTTCTAGCTTCACTTTCTACTTTCCCACTAGGATTGTGGCTTCTGACCAATCCAATTTGATCTGTCCACCCAAGTCCTTGCAAAATGTCCTGCTCAAAAGCATTCCATAACTAGCAGGAATATCTGCTACCAAAATAGTCAATTTCACTTTTTTTGTCAGGGTAAGCTGCAAGAGCGAATCATGCATCCTTAATCTGCCCAAGCAAGGAAACCTATTTTCCATCCATAGAATAACATCTACCAAATGTTTTTGTGAGTGATAACCCTAGGGCTTTAGCCACAGAGGAGGGCATAATGTTGTCAGAGGCTCCCGAATCTATAATACAGTTACTAAGTTTATGACCATTGATAACAAGGACACATAGAAAGGATTGGGTTTCAAATCAGTATAAGGAGCATTGGTTGATGAATTGGGAGTCGTTTTAGGGGCAGTCAAGGATGACTCAGATGAGAAAGCAAATAGTCGAGCAATGGGGGATTCAGCATCAACCTCTAATTGACTATCAAATTCAATTTGTGCAGGACCACCCTTAACATGTTTAACTAGTTTGTCAAGCTCATTAGGTTTCAACTTGAGATACTCAATAGGAGAAATTTGAATTTTTGCAGACTTACATAAATCTACAATATCAAAAGAAGCATCTGGATCATTTTTATGCAACAATCTAGTTTCCTGAGCCTTCAAATTAGCATCATAGGTTCTAGTTAAAGGCTCCTTACCTTTGCCAGGTACTTCTTGAGTATTAGAGGATCTCACATTCCTCTGACTCCTGGTGAGGCACGGCGCATGAAGGATCTTCAAGGGTAACCAATATTTCACCTCCCCTTTCTGAATCAGACTCATATTCAAGGAAGTGTATTTCAGAGCTGCCAGGTTCCTCAAAGTTCCTTTCTTCTTTGGTGGACTCCCCTTGCACATCTTGAGTAGCAGTCATCTGAGCATACCTGAGCATTTCTGGGCAAGAGTTTCCATCATGGTCGGTAGTCAAATGAAAAATACACATATTTCCCCTCCCAGGAGGAGCTTCAATAGCCAGTCTTGGCTGTGCTGATGTCAGGGGTAAAGCTCTACCAGTATTTTCTTGTTGACTCAACTTCCTTTTGCTTATATCTTGATACGGTTGTTGGAAGTGAGCACCAGTTTTAGGTAGTTGCCTCTTTAAGGCAATCATATCATTCACCAACTTTTGCACTACAGGATCCGTAGATGATGAGGGCTGGGCATTTGGCATCTAGACCTCTTTCTTCCATTTACCAGCCATAATGAGATCATCCTCCAACCCGACTGCCAAGGCTTGTGCAACTGGTAAATCAGCAATTACACCCCTCTTGAGATCGAAGCTAATATCAGGAGGCATAGAATTAATAAAAAAACATTTTAGATTTTCGCCAGTTAGTCTTTTAGCAGCAGGGATTTTGTTCACAATTCTGTTAAATTTAGCCACGAATTCCCTCACAGGTTCATGAATCTCTTTCTTAAGCTGAGTCAACTGTGCAAGGAGGTAATGCTCGTCCTCCGCGCTTTTGAACCTATTTTCAAAAGCAGTTTTCATGTCATTCCAATTTGAAATTGAGGAATTAGTTAGGTGGTAGAACCATTGTGCCGCAGTGTCAATCAAAGTCTGCACAAAGAGCCTTATGGCAACATCTTGGTGTTGTACACCTAACACACTACATGTTGCTACAAAGGCACACAAATGTTCTTCTGGTGATTGTTTGTCGTCTCCATTAAACTTGGGTAAATTTTCCCTTGCATTTCTAGGTAAAGGATTTAGGTTAGCCCCTAGGTTCAAAGGCCCTATGGCTGCTCCCCAAGGTCGAGCCATGGGTAGAAAATTTATAGCTGAGGGGATAACGGTGCCTAAGAGAGTCAAAGCTTGATAGACAGGGGAAGTAGAAGGTTTAGGGGGGCTTGAGGGCCTACTTCTTGCTTTTGTGATACGAGTAGGGATATAAGGAAAATTAAGGCTTTGTAGTGCTTCAAAGGTAGAATCTTCAACTCCCCCTCTCCTCAAAGACCTGGTATACGGTCTAAAATCTAGCTTGAAATATTGTGGCTAAATAGGCAGTTATTAATTTATGTGTTGTTCTTGATTTCTTTGCGCTTCAAGGATTTGATTTCTTGCCACGTTTTGTGCTTGCCTTCTTCTCTGCCTGAGTAACAACAATCTCAGGTTATTGGCCAACTCCTCTTCTTGTTCTAATACTCTACTTGCTCTTCTGTAATCTTCACTATTCCGACGAGTACGCCAAGCAAGGGTATTCAATTGGCCAATAATGTCTTCCTGCTCGTCCTGAAATCCAAGATTGGGCTGCAGAACAGGAATTATGTTTTCGTGTGGAAGCACCATTGTTGCTTCATATTCAAGCGACCAATCTTTTAATTAATGATTTTGATCCCCAGCAGAGTCGCCAAAAACTATTGGCTAACAGATTTGTCCTTATTCTGAAAATGTTTTATTCTGACTCTATACCCTTCTTTGAAGAACAAATGAGTTAAGCAACAAATGGGTGAACTTTTTAAATTAGTTCCCCTCTAAATTTAGGTACAGCTCCCTTTAAGATTTCCAATGAATTTAATCTATTCAACTATCCAAATGCACTTTTAACCAGAAAATGCCTAAGGCAAACTGACATTCATACATAACTATGTTATGAATGCGGTAAATTTATGTAGTAACAGTGAGTAATAGAATGCACAGATTCTATTTTTGATAAATTTAAATACATGAACACATACATATGAATTTGCTAAACCAATAAATAATAGAACACATATGACGAGTTGTCTAATAAAAGAGCAATTACCAAATGAAAGGAGATTTCACACAGAAAATCCAATTTCAAACACTCAGACACACAGATCTAAGTAAGCAGTAATTGTTTCTTCTTCTCATTCACAGATGAAAAATTTCTCAGACAATCATCATATACTGTAAAACCATAAAATAGTTTAGCTAAAATTCCCTTCTTTTTCTTTTCCTATCCTTCTATATCCTTTAAAAGATTCAAAAACCTATATATATGAATGTCCTAATCATCTCATCAAGTAAACCAAACCCAGAGTTAAAGTAACTCTGACCCATACAGGATTTAGTTTATAACAAACTGATTTAAAGATCAAGATTACAGAAATAGCATAATAGAGGAACTGAATAAAAGAAAGTGAACCAATAAGATCATGGCTGGGACAACGGATTTGCATCTCCAGATTTGCCATCAGCAGTTGGGGAAGCATATTGAGTCTTCCACTCCTGAAAAGATGCAACAAACTCCTGAATTCTTGGGAAGTTGGGGATGCCTATGTGTTTCACTCTTGATTTCCAAACTTCTTTATCCCTTCGCATTTTCCCAATTTTTTCTTTATGTTCTGGAAGTGCGTCGATACAGAGGTAAAGTAGTGACTCCACCTTAGAGATTCGGGAGAAATCTTCAATTAAGACATTGTCATTTTCTTTGACAAAGCTAATTTTATCTTTAAAGGATTGAACCACTGTGTCGACATCCTCTTCTGGTTTCCCATCATTTTTTATGTATTTAACATCAATGCATTGCAAGTCATGTTGCAGCGATTGAGTGAACTCAGTTATTTCCTTGATCAACTTTGTAAGTTCAAAGCGTCCCTGCCGTGATATGGAATTCCTCCATTCAATATTTTTCTTATTCACATATAATAGATCTTCATCCAAACTAGTCAGGCTCTTTTCTGTCAGAAACTTTGCTACTCCATATTTCTAAACTTCATTGATTTGATTTATCACATTTACCCATTTACCCTCATCTTTCACCCAAGCAGTAATCTGTGCCTTAAGGTCCTCAATGGTGGCAGCTTGTCAAATCGTATATATTCTTGAGTTCACAAATGTATTCAGTTCCCTTCTATATAATGCAGTCCAACCAACCATCAAATGTCTTTGCCACCATCTTGTTTCTGTGAACCTGATCCAACATCTTCTGGTTAACTGGTGATTTAAGATCGAAAGACAGGGAGAGCTGTGAAACTGGCTGCGGGTTAGGGTTATGGATAGCATCGATGTACTCTGCCATTGAACGCAGAGTCTGCTTCAATTCCCTTTTATCCTTTTCGTCCTTCCAACTTTGACTAACTATCCTCTTGGTGGATGCTTCAAGATGATGAACATCTGCAGCTCTTGAAGCAGCACCGAGATCCACTCTCTCAACGGTGAAATCCTGCACAGTTGGATCTTGTACTTCTTCCTCAGTCATTGGTTTGGCTATCTCAGCACTCCAATTCCTAGTATTTGGATCAATGTTTACTCTAGATGTCATCTTTAGCTTCTTAGACTTGGGTGTTTTCCCTAAACATTTGCTCACCATGTCTTCTAATGGGACAGCAAAAGGAATTATTTTTCTCTTGTTAGAGATAGAACTCTCCACCCACTTGGGTGCAGGGGCTAAGGTTTCCTTTTCAGGGTTCAATCCATCAGAGGATACATTTGAAATCGTTAATATCTCAGAGGTCTCTAGAACGACCTCTGATTGTGGCCTAGTATCAATTTCCTCTGTTCTGTGTGGACTTGATTCCTTATCACCCATAGGTTCCCCTGAATCCTCCTCTGAATTCAGATCCACAACTATTGTTTCGGGAACTTGTTCTTTTCTTTTACTTTTGGTCCTCAATCTGGTAGCACGAGGGGGTAGAATAGCAGTGAGGGCTCTTCTGGTTTTCTTAGTAGCAGGGCTCCTTCTAGTTGATGACTTGGAAGCACCTACACCACAGATAGTAATAGGACGGTTAGAAGAGCTTATGGGGAGTGACGATTCAATCATTGAGGTGAATTGTTGGGCATTTTTATTCTGGATCCCTTCCTGTTTCTTTTCCCTTAACCATTTCTCAGTTCTC
The DNA here is from genome assembly GCA_027924645.1 of Cunninghamia lanceolata. NCBI lineage: Eukaryota > Viridiplantae > Streptophyta > Pinopsida > Cupressales > Cupressaceae > Cunninghamia > Cunninghamia lanceolata. The sequence continues at coordinate 5,066,746 of BSBN01000592.1, forward strand.
CTTATCACTGGAAGAGTTTTAACTTAAATCCTATCTTCCTCCTTTTTGCTCCAGTCAACTTCTAGAATAGGTAATTGCTCTACTCGTTCAAACTGCGGATCAATCACCTGTTCCCCATCATCAATAACTCTAGAAATATCCATATTTAAATTGAGAGTAATTATCTACCCTAAAGAGAACCTACACCACAGTCTTCTCCTAACCTCAAACTCATCTAAACAGTCTTCGCAGTAATCCTCTAGCTTAGGAATGTGTGAAAGCCTTGCTCCAGGATCTAGGTTATCCCTAACAAATCCTTTGCTATCAAATTGAGACCTGGCAGTGAAGAACTAAAAATTGAACTTTTTAAGGTTCACCTCCAAATTCAAAGCATCAGATTTTGACTGGCACGAGTAATGCCCAAGTTCGATGGGAAAAGAGATACCAAAACCCTTCTTTGTTGAGAACTTCTTATCTACATGTGCTAGCTGTCTGCATACCTCTATCAGCACGAAACGGTTGAACACATAGCTGGGTAACTTAACAGGTTCACCATCAAATCCTCCAACTCTGATGTAAGTGAACTCAGAAAATTGAATAAAGAAGCTACCATAAATGCTAATCAGCTGCATTGCTTCATTGGACATCCTTTTACCCAGATTACCTGCCAGTTCATAAGTCATTCTTCCAGTGAAAACATCATTAACCCTTTTATAATTTTCATAACAATTCTGCTTATGCAACTGTGAATAATATTCATAAATCCTACTATCCTCGGCCAAGGGTGCATGGGTAGATCAAACCATTCTCTTGTAGATCCCAGGCAATAAAATAAGTACGAAGACATATAAAAATCTCTGTCACCCAGACAATTACTCAAACCCTAATGCAAACAATCAGCCACAATTTCTGCCCAATCTAAATATTACTCTCCTTGGAGGATAACTTGTATGAAAAAGTACATCCAATCCTCCCAATAATACGCATGTTGACTGCCCTTCAATCTGTGTAATAATACCACAATATCCCTCACTTCTTTAATCAGATGATCCCTAGTAAGTGGTCTGGGCAACCTTGAACCACCCTTCTGAAATTTCAGTAGCCAGTTCCTTGCTATCACACTTTTATAAGTTGATTTCTTCTCTGAGAAATGCCCATAGGAAGAGGTAATATCAAGGCTGGAATACGCCTCTTTAGGCGGTATCTTCATTATGGACATGAGGGTTTGTCTATTGACATGAAACAATACATCACCATTTGCATTTCTGATGCATCTATTTTGGGGTTCATACCTATTTATACATTCCTGAACCAGTTCTGGGCAGTGTACAGCCTTGGGAAAAACCGCAGCTTCAACTAAACCATTGTCTACTATTTTCTTCATCATAGGGGTTTGCATAGGGTTCCTAGACCTTTCTCTAAATTCTTCTAAATCATATTGTATCAGTGCAGTATCCCCAAATTCAGAGTGAGAATAGGTAAGACTAGGACCATGTTCATTCCCCAAACATGTAGATTTCAAAGCCATACTTGGAGGATTACAATGAAACACACTTCAAATTTTGAAAATAATGACGGAAACTCAAGAGATTCTTCTTTCCGGCTAAGAAAAAGGAATAGCACATAGGAAGAATAGAACTCACCTTCAAGATATCTGAATTCACTGCGAAATTTGTGTAACAAGAACCTTACACTTCCTGCGCTATTCTCCTCCGCGTTGCACAGTATGTTCACTTGCTAAATTTGGCTTGTTCTTAATTAATAATGGCACTAACCAGATTGAATAATTATCATTCAGAACAATACATGCCAAAATATTTGAAAAGACATGAATTCTGACCTCTTCATTAATAGCAAGTATTGTTCATGCGCCATCATGATGTATAATAATTATCCGTAACCTCTGCCAAATTAGAACTCTCAGTTTCATAATGAGTCTCTGACATATTTTCCTCCAACTTTCCCGCTAAATTTTGACTTAGAAAGCCTCGGGAATAAATGAGACCAAAATCACCAAATCTTTGAATTATTGAACCATCGAACCTTTAGGGTGTGGTTCAATGCGGTGGTTCGACCATACCAATTGAATCACATAAATGGGCATAGGATTCGCTTACGGGAATATTGAACTTAAGCTCATGAACCGTTTAACTTATTAGGATATGGTTCAATATGAAAGTTCAACAACGCAAGGGTTACATAGAATTCATGGACAGTTACGTGACTTTTGTAAAAGGCTTCCAACCGTGAGACAGTGAACCATTGAACTTCTCTATAGAGTACGGGCGGAGAGTTCAACGATACATTAATTACACAAGATAACTGCATGGCACGACTTATTAGAATACAATGAGCGTTGAACCTTGGACCGTAGAACCATTGAACTATTGACAAAAAAGGTTCAAGTTCAACCCGAAAACTCAAAGAGGTTTAAAATACACAGAACAACAACTTGCTGTTTGAGACGCTTTAGACATATCGAACCATTGAACTTTGAACTTTGAGAATGGTTCAGGTTCAAAGGTTCAAACCTTAAGTAACCTCACCCACAAAGATGATAAACGAGTAAAATTTGAAGGATCAAGAGTCAATTTAAGAAACAAAGGTATGACCAAAAACACAACACATCAAACCGGCTCTTGTTCAGGGAATATTACCAATAAATAAATAAGGGCGACTCAAAAGGTAACACATAGCAAAATCTTGCATGGTATAGAGCATTCTATACCAACTCTTACATGGTATCAAAGGTTGTGGGATTGTTTCATGTTAGTCTTTTGAGAGATCTAGGTTGAAAATCTTGGTTACTATTAAAAATTTGAGTATGCTCTTCTCTTGCATCGAATGATGACTTGAAGAATTACAAAAATTTGAAAGAAATACTAGATTTCGGAGGATTTATTCTTTGTGGCTTTGTATTGTAGGTTGCTTTGGGAGATTCTTGGAGTAAGTTTAAGCTCGCCATTGAGTTTTGGGTGTCCAAGAAAGTCAATTTAGCCTTTTGATTTGTCCAAATTGGGAATTGAAGGCCAGATTTGCAAGGGTTTCAATTTGGCAGGTGGTTGCTAGATCTAGAAGGTAACCACATTTTTTAGCACTTTAGGTCAAATTTAACCCTGCTATCATGTCCAGAAGGCCCAAGAACCTATAGTTTGACTGTCATTTCATCAAATTTGGAGCACTTTTCCTAGAGCCATCAGGAAAAATTGTCTCCTTAGTCATATGGATCTTGTTGCGTGGCATATTCCACAAAGAATATTTTCTACACCTATAAATTCAAAATCTTCTACAGAGGCTAATGCATGGGTACAAAGTTATAAAAATCTATTTTTTAAAATTAAAAAAGATATGATACCTATGGGGTATTGCTTGTGTAGACCCTATCAAGCTCATGTACATCCTAGTAATGGAAGTACTTGCGGGGTCAAATTGCCTATCATCAGCTAACCAGTGGGGCATAAAGTCATGGTTGGCAACCAAGGCCAATCTCGCCACTAGGCAGTAACACCACCATCCCCCATGGCAATGAACAACATATTCACTAAATATTTCACTATAATAGTCATCACGCCACTAAAACCACTTGTGTGGTATGACAAGAAGTTTTTTAAAAAAGAACAACAATATCCATTTATAAGGGTGGTTTCATGCAAAATAAACAATGGTTTTGAGGATAGAAGAATATTCAATTGAATTTGGGAATATTTTTTCATCAAGATCTGGTGACATCAGTGGGATTTCATTGACTTTCTTCCTCCCACCCTACCCCCTCATGGTTGGAATTTTGATTTTGGTACTTGATCTTCAAAGGCTCTATTCTCATTCATACTAGCTCCTTTTTGTGAGCATCTTTTTTTGGGTAGAATTTTGAGAGATTCATAGTGGTGTGGATATGTTTATTTTGGTGTTTGGTTTTTCCAAAAATTCTAGATTCTAATAGTTGTTGCTAAGCAGTTCTCACTATGGGAACTTCTAGGGCTCTGTTTAGGTTCATACAATAACATTTTTGGTGAATTTTTTTGAAAGTGCATAATTTTTCATGTAATTTTTATCAATGCAGTTTGATCTGTCATATTCTATATCAAAATTATACTTTCAACTTTGTGGTCTAATTTAGCATATGAAATGTACTAAGATCAAGACCACTTTGTTGATTTGGCTAGTGGAAACTGTAGTCGCACTAATTATAAAGTGCTAAGATCATATTTTTTTGGGGGATCTCATGATTGAGTGAATTTGGGAGGGTGATCTTATGATTATGCATTTTCTTTTGTTAGTTTATTGATTGAGATATCTTGGGGAGGTTTTAATTTTTGTTGAAGGTTTGATGTTTATGTAATTTTGAGATCTATCTTAGTTCATCATGGGTTTTTCATTTCATCCTTCTATAATCATCTTGTAAACGGGGAACTATAAGGAATAGAGAGGTGGTATTTTGAAACACTTATGTTGGCTTCATCTTTTGCCACATTTATATGGTCTTCTTCCTAAACTAAGTACTTTTTGAAGAAAGTTTGTTTCTAATTCCAAAAATTATCATGTCAAAGGAGTGATTGGTCTACACATTTATGATAACACTTGGAGTTTCATTTCGCATTAATTGTCCTCATGCTCTTTGGACCAAGATTTGGGAGATATATGGAGATCCCGATACTCAACCATCCTAGATGATCATGTTTCAGACTAGCTTGTACCTCTTGATGATTCAAACAATCTACCATATGACTATGATACAAATAAGGAGTTTAATTTGAAAAGCATTGCATGTTTGGATGATGAGGATGATGAGGCTTCTTCTCCTTCTACTACAGAGACACTTGTTGATCATTTGCCTTCATTGATTATGACTCCCCTTGTTCTTACTTCTTCAGAGTTCAGCATTGCTTCATCTTCCAGTAATTCAATTCAGTAGGAATCTTCTTGTCTTTCAAATTCAACTTTGTGGGATGAGTACTTGAAATACATTTTAGGTTTGTTTTGTGAGTCCTATCTTTTATATTTTGAGGACACCATTGAGTGCATCCATCTCCTCTTTGATGTTAGCTCTTATGGAGTTGCATCATCTTCTTCAGATGTCATGAGGTCACATTTAAACCCTCTTGTTCTATCTCTAACTACATCTACTTCTATAGTGACAAATTATGTAGATATTTATGAGTCCACATATATGACTCATTCATCATCCATGTTGACACCCTCTGAAAAAGTACTAGATTCTCTTTGGTCAAGTTGTCTTACCTATGGTGAGTATCACACATCCATGGTTATTGTACCTAAATATTTTATGGTACATGATCCATCATATCAGCATTTGTTACAATTTGGCATTGGCTTGGAGATCCTTGAGCAGCATTCAAGAACTCGTCTTCATCTTTGGACCTTGTTCTACATTTGTTTCCACTAGGTTCTAGATTGTCACACTCTTTAGTTTGGCCTGAGACTCCTGATTTAACTATGGCACCTTTCAGCATCGACATGGAAACACCTAAGCAACTTCCAGAGACATCATACATTTTGAGCTTTCTTCCCTCATTCCTTTTAGGAATGGGAAGATATCAAGTATAAATCTTTAGTTTTGTTTCTTCCCAAGGGGGGGAATATTGTTCAACGATCATGGACCATCTTCAACATCCAATGTTGAGCATTTATCATTGGTGCAAGAGGCTAGTTGGGGGTGGTTGCATGGTCTCTCTTCTTCTCTATACTTTGGGAGGGAGTTTTTTCTCACATGGGGTTTTATCCTTCTCAAATTTTTGAGTGGATGTCATCTAGACCTTCTCTCTTCTTTCCCTCTTATGGGGTGGCTATTGATCGTATATTCATGATGGATATAGTCCTTGAGGGGTCTTCTTAAGTTATCCTGCCATCACTTGTACATGTTTGTTTGCATGTTTTCTCTCTTTTGGAGAAGGGTTTTTCCTATGGGTTTTTCTCCTTTTCTTTATTTTTGAGAGATTTATTTGTACATGGGTAACTCATCAAGACTTATAGCTAGGACCCATCATTGTATCTTTGCATGTTCTCACATTCTCCTTTAGTTGCACTTAAGTGGGGGTGTTTGTGTGTACGAGGTATATTACCTAACTTGTTCCACATTAGGTCATATTCACACTTGTCTAGTTAAGTTTACTTAGGGCACACTTAGGATAGTTACATTTTTGTGTCTTAAGTCATAAGATTAAGACACTTTTCATAATCTTATGTTTTCCCATGTTTCACCTTGGCCTATATAACTAAGGGCTTCTCATTGTAATTTATATTCATGTATTGTATTGCATATTTACATCCTTTGATAGAATAGAATTATTCTTTCATGTTGGGTCTCTCTTGTGCTTTCATTAAAGTTCTTAGATCTTGGGTGACTACCTCCATAGCCATATCTTGCATGGTATAGAATATTCTATACCAACTCATACGATGATCAATTAGTTTCATTTGGTATATTAAGCATCCTTTCATCCTAGTTCAAAGTAAAATGGATTAACATTTAAATAAAATGGACAAATCAATAGTCATACATAAAGAATTTATGAAATGACATGAATTTGCAAAACCAAATAAATGAATTAGCTTTAAAAGATAAACTATGTTAATACTTATAAATACCTTGCAGCATGAGAGAGACAACCAAATCCTAAGGGCTAGATCTAGTCTTTAGGCGCTTATATGAAATGGCTTTGCCTACATATCAAGATCAGAAGATCCATAGTTTGTCAACTTGGACTTCCATCCTTACTTGGTTGTCCTAACAAGTTTATAATTTAATTATATCCTATGGTCAATCAACTCTTAACCCCTTGCTATTAATGAAGATAGAAGATCTATAATCCATTTACACATTGGATTTAAACAAATAACCTTTAATCAAGTTTTTGTATCATTAACCAAAAGAGAAAATAATATTACCTTTAGTCTTAAACTCCAATATTATTTATTTCTAAAATTGGATTATAGGTTTAATGCTATTCTTTTGTCATTTTCATACTCTTACAATTACAATTAGCTTGATTCAACAATAATTATTCAAGACTTCATAATCATATAACCTCAATACAAGAGTCTCACTTTACTACAAGACTTGGAATATTATTATGTTGCATTTTTCAACAAGGATTAAACCATTGCTCCTATTTTAAATTTAGTTATTCATAGACTCAGAATAATTAATCTACAATTGCAATTGAGAGGAAAGATCCTAACTTTTTATAAATGGTTTGTTAGATGCAATTTGATTAAGAAGAAATACGTATGACCAACATCTTAGAGGAATAGGCATCTAGCAACCTACATAATCAATGACCTAGATTGAAAATTCCTAATGCAGAAATATGGTTGACAAGTAAATAGGAAATCATGAGAACTATATTTTTACTAATTAATTATTTAATGGATCTTGGGTAAGATAACGAAAACTAATTATTATAAATTTGGTGACTGTAAGTGGGTATACAGGCCTTTCCAAGCCCAATTTAAGATAGTTTCCCGTCAATTGCTACCCACTTGGATAAAGCATTGACACCCTACTACCTTATTTCTCCCCAATGTTTTATAGGGATGTAGCCACAAATGCCATTATTGGAGCTATATCAGGCGTTAGATGTAGTAGTTCAATCGTGACAACCTTGCCCATAAACATGAATTAGAGGCATCATAATTATTGAATGTTGTGAAGTGTTTGGTTTTCAAGTTTTAAAAGATAAAAAATTATTTAAAGAAAATCTATTTTCTATTATTGGAAAACTCAAATAAATTGAATTAATTCAAGAAAATAAACAACTACAAGTTTTGATGATCATTGCAATACAAAAATAAAAATATGTATAAATGAAAATTTAAGTAATCCATCATTATTGCATAGTTATTATTTGATTCTAAATTTGAATTTAATTTCTTTAAACATTTTCTAACAAAATAACAATTATAAATTAACAAGATAAAATACCATTTTGATCCAAAATTTGAATGATTTACTTAAAAAATCCATGTCAATTAATCGATTTGTAGAAAGAATATACTTTACTCGTTATAAATTTTCAACTATACACTTTATTTATTGAGTGTATATTTATTATCATTGTATTTATCTTATTATTAATTTTGATTAATTCCCTTTGTATTTCCTTCAATATTTATTAATAAATAAAATCTAAATAACAATTGATTACATAAATCTATAGTTTCTCACTAATATTCTATTTTTAATCAAAGACTAAGAAATTAACATTTCACAACAATATTTATTTACTTAATACTAAATTCCTTTAATAACATATTTTATTTTATTCTTTGTATTAATAATAAATTTGTGAATGATGGCCCTAAGGTGTAGACCGGTTGGTTGAGTCGTTGAAAGACACGGACGATCAACGCAGGTTCAAGCCCCGCCTCACCCAGTCGCGGACATTTTGGGTCGATTGAGTCAGATTACTGCCCGTGAGTGCTAAGATCCGAATACCTCTGAGATACCAAAAAAAAAATTTGTGAATATTCTAAAAGGTAGGGCTATGAAACTGATACAAAAGGTGGAGAGTCCGACCAATGCATGTTGAACTTCCTACCACCTAAGTTAGCAAAGAGTTAATCCTTGCAATTGCAAGTTGCCCAATTTCTTAGAATTTTAATATCTCTCAAATACATATATAATATCTCCACAAAAAGAATATTTCTTTATATAAAAATTTTGAAAATAAAATTATAAACATCTAACTTTAATTTAAAGGAACTTATTTTTTTATAATAAAAAATAAAACAATTAAAAGAGTAGCATTTTCAAATTTTAATAACATTATTTGTACAAATTGGATTGTGAACAAAATTTCAATCAAAGAATTTTACTACTTTTTGATCACCAAGATCCCATAGGGGCAAGGTGAGAGCATATAGTAAAAGAATAACATATAATAATATATTATACACTAAATTATTTTCAAAGATATTTCTTGAATATAATAAATAAAGAAGATATGAACTCACAAAATTTTTAAAAAGTCCAAAATAATGGATATGGAAACACACCAAGAAAAGCTTTCTTCTCATATCCAAATCAAAAAAGTTTGAAGCATCACATATGGAAAAGAATTGAGATATTCTTCCTTAAAGATTTCCAAAAAGCCAAGAACACCCAAATGCATACAAGTTTCCCTTTTTTATAGAAATTAGAAAGCAAAATAAAAGAAAAAATAGTTGATAACTCTCCATCTACATTATTTAAAAGAAAACTCGTTGTCAATTCTTTTTTTAACTCCTTAATAACTTCTTGTCAAAAAACTATAATACTAAATAATAGTTATATTTTTATGCTCCATTAATTATTTGTAATTCTCAATAATTCAAATGCTCTAATTATTTATTTCTTCTAAAATAAATAAATAAAGGAAAAACATAGACCATTATATATGTTTATTTATATATATGGATATTCAAATTAATAAGGCTATTTCCAATTACTTATTCCATGAAATTAGTTTAATAAATTAACCATATGCAAAAATCAAAAGTTATCCTTAGAAAATAATATTGATGTATTATTTCCTAACTTAATTACCATCATTTATCAAGCATAAATATTAGTTCACAAAAAGTGGGTTATGACACTCTGCTTGGTGGATTCTATTTTTTTAATGTACATGATCTATTTTTTAAAAGTACATGAAGAAGTCACTGCACAAGATTTTGGGAAGAAGTTGGGAGACTTGTACCATTCTAAATCCTTATTTAACAAACTTTTTTTAAGAAGAAAGATTTACACCTTGAGAATGGATGATGGTGGTTTTGTTGCTACGAATTTCAAAGTGTTCAATATGATTGTGACCCAGTTACACTTTGTTGGAGTGAAAATGGAGGACAATATTTACATGACACTTCTATGTTCTTTTCTAGACTCTTGGAATCACTTGGTGATGACAATTGGGAGCACTACCTCAAAACTCAAAATGAATGAGGTGGTGGTTACCTTACTCTCTAAGGAGATGTAGTGAAAAGATTCTAAATATACTAAGGAGGCCCTGGTTATTTGTAGAAGAACAAAGGAGAAAGGAAAGAAGAAAGAGAAGAAGAAAGAAAAGTCTAGATCCACATCCCATGGGAGATTCAAATCTCCTGGAAAGTCCAAGCCTAAGTGTTGGAACTATGGAAAGGCCAGGTGCTTCTACAAAGACTGCAAAGAGAAGATAAAGAAAAAGAAAAATGAATCAAATGATGAGTTTGAAAATTCCTCTCAAGATGATATAGATGCCTTTGTCATGGCCTTGGCAACTCATGCATCGAAAGGTGTGTGGTTGACAGACACTGGAGATTCAGATGCTAGGGTACAATATGACCCCAACCATGTAGATAAGAAAACCTATCCACCCCATCCAAGTAGACTCTGAGGTTCTATCGAGGATGAGGTTCTTTAAGCCTTTATCCCAAGGTACCTATGCAAACATAAACTGGTTAATGTCCAAACTCACTTTGTTTTTATTATGGGGTAAAAACAATATTTTGAAAGGATCTACAACTTTTTACAAAATAGTACAACAACTGACTGTTAGTGTAGGTTTCTATTTTCTTAGTTGGTTATGTAATTTCCTACTCCTAGGTTTTTCCTACAGATATAATTAAACTTGCTTAGGGTTAATTAAGTGAGTATTAGTGTGAGTGGGTGCAAGGTGTCAGCATCTTCCGTGGGAGTTACATTTGTTTATTTTAGGCTATTGTGGTGGACTCTTCCCATTGGTCGTATTTGTCACCTCTCCCCTCTCTCATATTCTATTTATACTCACCTCCTCACGTGTATTTTTCATCTTGAATGTAATTGTTTAGTTACTTTTCCATTCTTTGTATGAAGCTTTGAGCTCTTAATAGAATTATGTCACATCGACATTTGCATATCTCTCGAAATTGTTGCTTTTCTTCTATTTTACATTTCAGTTTATGTAGCTTTGAATCTCTCTTATAAAGTTCCTGAGTTTTACACCTTGTTCAAGATTTCTAACATGGTATCAAAGCTTTAGTTTTGAAAGTTTTGAGTTCATTTGATTCCTGATTGAGAGATTGAGTTCTATTTTAAATCTTGTCAATCTCGTATGCTCTTCTCTTGCATTTTTCAACGATCTGGAGAATCATAAAGGATTTAACAAGACCCATTAACCTCTTTATTTTGCATGCAGCTTTTTGTGAGATCTGGTTGATTATAGCATTCTGGTTATATTGGCAGCATTTCTAGCCTAGGAGGCTCAAGAAAGTCAGAAATGACTTTTGTTTCCTCAGATTTGGAGATTGTATAACAAAGTTGTGAATGGGGGTTTCTTGCTCAAATTTGGAACTCAATTTTCAATCAAACCATTTTCAGGCCAAAAGAACCATACCATTGCATCCAGGAGGTCATGCAGATAAATTTTGACATATTATATTCCCAATTTTAGTGTCAGAAGTCAAAAAGGAAAAATTATTTCTCCAGAAGGTCATTTTGGCCCCCCAGCACACAAATCCAAGTCAAAATATTGTAAAATTTGAAAAAAAAATATAACGCTAAGCGATGTTTGTATTCTTCGTTTAAGCACTTCATAACTTATAGAAGGGTTTCGGCCTTGTAGAGGGTTTCATCCCCCCTTTCAAAACCAAGCCCCCATCTTTGGGGCTTTGGCCTTATGCAAAGGCGTCGACCCTTTTTGGGATCCACATCCTTTTGCAGATCAAGCACCTTGCGCTTTGGTAAGACCCTAATTCAAGTCATGTGGTGTGGCCTTTGGCTCCCCCAACCCTCCTTTGGTCATTCAGTCGTTTGGGCTATTGTAACCTGGTTTTTTGGCCTTCGAGCCATTCTTGAACCCTACCTGAATGCACCAAATTTAGTAGATCTCTATTCATAGTAGATCCTACTATTTTCAGTAGTGTCCTACTTTAGTGGAGATTTTGGTAGATTTTTCCAAACTTGGCGGCACTCCAAAATTGATAAAGGTCTAAAGTTGTCTGGAGCATTTCTAAATTTGGCATAGAGTTAAACTATCTAGCGACCTCTAAACTTGGTGGACCCCTATTTCTGGTGGCGTTTTTTGTGGAGGTTGACATTTGCAACTCAAACCCCTCTCCATTAGCAAGTTGGTTTTTTGAAAACTTGAGCTCATGACCTCCATTTTTAGTGCAATTGTTTTATTTGGGCTAATTTTTCGCACTCTACATGTTGGTGCTGACTGTTTTTGGTTTCAGTGCACAGATTTTCTGAGAATTATAGATTCTCATAGGTGACACTACACATATCCCATTTTGGGAACTTCAAAGACTCACAACTTTAGCATACGACCTCAAATTGAGGTACTTACTTTTTTGAAAGTGGGTGATTTTTTTAGTACTTCACAGTGGTAGTGTTTGTTTCACTTGGTTTGATCCCTGGATTGTACTTTGAACATACACTCATTTGTTGAGAAATTTGTAAGGCATTGAGATCAAGTCCATTGCGTGTTTCTTGCTAGTGGCAGTTGTAAATGCACTAAATATAAAGTGTCAAATCATATTTGCTTGGGGGGTTCTTTGATTGAATGAAAAAGGGGGGGTGTCCTATGTGTTCTCTTCTTTTCAACACTTCATTTCTGCATTCTCTTCATCATGGATCAAACAACAATACCCATATTAACTCCTTACAACTATTTTGAGTGTAAATCACACATGAAAATCTACTTAAGAAAAATTAGTTTGCACACGATAACAATGGGACTAGAAACTAAACTTGCTAAAGATGAAGATAAGCATGTGGTTTAACAAATGTGATGAGGCTTATGGAACATTGTGTTTGTCTGTCTCTCCTGATTTTCTCTTTCATATTGAGTCTTTGAATTCACCAAATGATATATGGACAAAACTAGAAACACTATTTGGCACACAAGATTTAATGAGGGGTCATGTTGGAAAATGAACTAATTAGTTTAAGTCCAAGCAACTTCAACATAATTCGAGATTTTTTCACAAAATTGAAATCACTAAGGCTACAGTTAAAACAATGTGGAATTGAAAAGAAAGATGAACAATTGATTCTTAGTATTCTCTCTAAGCTAAGTTTTGAATATTCAGTGTTTGTTTCTACCTTCTATGCTACTAAGGGTGCACTTGGGACACAGTTCACTATGCCATCTTTGGATGATTTTGCTATCTCTCTCATACGGAAGCAGGATAAGCTAATCCAGATGGGCACTCTTAAATCCTCTCTGTCACATGCCCTGGCTGCAAACCAAGGCACAAAAGAACAGAAAGGACAAAGTAGTAACAATAAGGAAAAGAAACAAAATAATTGCAAGGAGAAGAAGGATCAGAAACATGCTACCCCAAAAGTAGCTAATGAGACCCAATCTTCTAATGACGACAAGCCTAAGAAAGAGAATGTCAAATGTGCCTATTGTAAAAGACCCAATCATGATGAACATAAATGTTTGAAGAAACAAATTGATCACTTGACACATATTCTTGAGAAGAATAATATTAGTGTTCCTGAATCTATAAAACATAGTTTTAATGAGGAGTCTAACAAGGCAAAGGATAATAGCAAGGGGGAAAAAAAGGGAAAGGCCTTTGTAGCAATTGCTTCACAACCATCCACTTGGGTTCTGATTTGGGTGTTTCACACCACATGGCTTCATCTAAGGAAGAACTTGCATCTTTGGAGCCATGTAATATGTCTTCTATTTTGATGGGTGATGATATTTCTGTTGAGGTGTGTGGAAGAGGGTATGTTGATGTGGAGGATGGCGCATTCCATGATGTTCTTTATGTGCCCTCATTATCAACTAATCTCCTATTAGTATATTAGATCACTCACACAAATTTAGGCAAGCGGGTTGAGTTCACTCCTAATTTAGTGATGACTCGTAAATTGCACAGTGATTCTACAATTGCAGTTGTGAGAGCAAATCATCAGTCTCAACTATATTTGTTTTCTCACTTTGTTTCTGATCCTTCATCTATTTTTCTCACTCATTCAGATGGTGTGAGTAAATTATGGCATGAGTGGTTTGGCCATCTTAACTTCCACTACTTGCAGCAGCTCAACCAGCAGAGCATGGTCATAGGGTTGCCTTCAATTCAATTTTCAAGTGGTGTTTGCCAAGTTTGCATTCTTGGTAAGCATCCTAAGGAAAATTTTGACAAAGGTAAGGCAAGGAGAGCTTCACAGATACTGGAGTTAGTTCACAATGATTTGGCTAGTCCATTTCCTCGTCCATCCTTCAGCAAGGCCAGATTTGTTCTCTTTCATTGATAACTTTTCTCGATATACTTGGGTATACTTTCTCAAATAGAAATCTAAGGTATTTGATCATTTTTAGGTCTTCAAGACTTTTATAGAGAAGCAATATGGGAAAGCCATCAAAGTTTTACGCATTAACAATGGTAGTGTTTATGTCAACCATTATTTTGAGCATTTTTGCACTTCAGGGGGATTGATTTACAGCATTCAGTTCCATACACTCCCCAACAGAACAATGTAGCTGAACGAAAGAATAGGTCATTGAAGGAAATGACGAACTGCATGATTCACTTCAGATCTCTTGCACCACAGTATTGGGTAGAGGCCATTAACTGCTTGTTATATCTAGAACCATGTTCCTCACCAAGCCTTGAAGGAAGTCACTCCTTTTGAAGCTTGGAGCAGTCAGAAACTATCAGTTAAGACTTCCATGTTTTTGGTTCTCTTGCATGGGCCCACATTCCTGCAAAGAAACATAAGGCCTTGGATACACAGAGCAGGCCTTGCATATTTGTAGGCTATTTTGATGGTGTGAAGGGCTATTAGTTACTCCACCCTACTACATATGAATTATTTATCCCGAGGAGTGTTTAGTTTGAGAAGGGCTCTTTGAGCTCAACTCCTATCACTTCTCCACCTCCTACTTTGACATTGGATTCACTTGGGCTACATGACAAATCTTTTCACCTGAGCAGATTCTTGATGATGAGGAGTCTTCTACCTCCACTTCCGATGTTGAGAGCGATTCAGAGGATTCACCTCCTTCCTCTCCTAGTCATCATTCAGAGGGTGATGATTCTCCTCCAGATTCTCTGACTTTCGGTCCACTTTGGGCTAGATAAACCTTGTAGTCTGTAAGCAATTAGATTGAGTATCCATCATATCAGGCGAACTCGTTCACAATTCCAGGATGCTCCACATGTTTTCATTGCTACTGCCTCTGATCCACAATCCTTTTGAGAGGCTTCTGGTATTCCTGAATGGGATACATCTATGCAAGAGGAATATGGTTCCTTGATGAGGAACCACACTTGGGATCTTTCCCCTCTTTCTAAGGGAAGAAAACTTGTTCAATGTAAGTGGATCTATCAAACAAAGTGTGTAGTAGATGGGTTGGTTGATAAGCATAAGCCTTCCCTGGTCGCCAAAGGATTCTCCCAGGTTCCTAAGATTGACTACTCTAAAACTTTTGCGCTAGTTGCCACAATGAACTCCATCTGACTTGTTCTTGCTATTGTTGCAACCCATCGTTGGAAAGTACACCAGATGGATGTGAAGAGTTCTTTTCTTCATGGTGACCTTCAGGAGGAGATCTACATGGAACACTACAGGGTTTCGTTTAGGATTCTTCACTTCTGTACCGCCTTCGGAAGTCTCTATGGCCTCAAACAGGCTCCTCAGGCCCAATATGCCAAAATGGACTCCTTCCTTCTGACACTTGGCTTCACTCGATGCCATTTTGATCCCAACGTATACAATTTGCAACATGATGATTCACTCCTATTTTTGCTCATGTATGTTGATGACTTGTTGATTATAGGGAGTTCTTCATCTGCCATTGGGGTAGTCAAAATTGCCCTTCATGACAAGCTTTTGATGATTGACTTGGGCTTGTTGCATTACTTTCTCAAAATTGAGATCTTCTAGTTTGCTTCTGGGATCACCATCACACAGTCCAAGTATGCTCTAGATTTTCTCTCAAGGTTTCATATGGCTGAGTGTAAATCTACTCCGAGTCCCTTCCTTTCTAGAGTCAAACTTGAGGCTCAATGGTCTTCACCATTTGTTGATAGCACTTTGTACCGACAGCTTGTTAGGAGTCTTATTTATCTGAATCATATGAGACCCAACATTTCATATGTTGTAGGCATGGTTTCTCAATTCATGTAGGAGCCCCATGAGCTGCACTGGAAAGCAGTCAAGCCAATACTTCACTACATTTTCGGTACTCACAGTTTTGGAATTCATTACGCAATGGGCATTCATCTTGACTTGGTGGGCTACACAGATTCAGATTGAGTAGGCAATTCTTAGGATCACAAGTCTACTTCAGGCAACTTCTTGCATGGTTCAAGTCTTGTTTGTTTGTCGAACAAGATGCAGTCAGTTATTTCTCTATCTTCTATTGAGGCCCAGTATCGAGAGGCTATGAATGCCACCACTGAGGCCATCTAGCTACAGAATCTTCTCACTAAGTTCGATATCCAGTTCAGATGGCCATCTGTCATATTTTGTGACAACCAGAGTGCTATCCAGATCTCCAAGAATCTGGTCCATCATCAACGGACCAAACATATTGAGGTCCATATGCATTACATCAAGGAGCTCATTCATGGTCATGTCTGTTGCAAGTATGGGTTTAACCGGTGTTGTCATTGATGTCAACATAGTCATGTTGCATTAATAAGAATGACTGGATGAGCTGTGTGCTGAGGATATTGAAAAAATTAGTCTCAATCAGGAATAGTGAAGAACAGTGATGACAACAAGATAAAAGTCCAAGATAGGTTGAGGATCAAAGGATGCGGTTTAAAAGGTTTGTAGATATAAGTCTTGAGATGCTCCAATAAAGTTTTCAGAGGTCCGCATGAATATCTGAAGAAGTTATGGTCATTCAAGTAGAACCGGCTTCAGCAGGTGTCCAGAGGTGACAGAGTGACACAGATAGGTCCGGTAATGCATTATCCCATTCTGCGGATCTGAGGGAGTGTTGAGGACGTCCCTGTGAAGTATCAAACAGATTGGTTTGTGGTTTGAAGGTACGGAAGAGCCTATTCATTTGTGATAGTGATGACAGACTGTGTTCTTGAAGCTCTGGATGAAGGAGAGAAGAATTCCAGTAGGATGATGAAGTGTGGATGTTCTTGGTGATTTAGGGAAGGTTATGATGATCGTTGGATCATGTCTAGTTCATGTTGGTGGTCCGCATTGAAGTTAGAATTTGCATTTGAAGAATAACCACCGGATATTGGTGTTCTTCTTGAGACTGGCTGACCAGATATATTACACATCTTGCGAATGTTCTTGTAGGTGTTTGCCGACTTAGATGATTGTTCCTAAGTCGATGCCTTGTATAAATAAGGGATTGTGAAGTCATTTTGAAGTGTGTCTTGTGGTGATAAGTGTGGAAGCGAGGAGAAGTGCGAAAGGCAGAGCAGAAGTTTTTGGGCTTTAATGGAACTGATTCAAGCATGGTGAAGATGCTATTTTTCAGTTCATAAAGGTGATACTTATTTCTTTGTAGACAGTGTGTCTCTTGTAGGCAGTGAGCCTCTTGTGAGCAGTGTGCTCGGGCAGTGAGCCCTAATTGGCATGTGCCATTTGTTCTTTTCTATTCTTCTAACAGAGAATACATTCTTGGGTTAATCACCCCGTGGTTTTTTCCCTTAACCAGGTTTTCCACGTCAAAATCTTGGTGTCTTATGTGTTGATATGTTTCTGCTTTTGATTTGAATGCATTATGGTTCATGATTAATATTCTGCTAATCACTAAAAAAGATTCAAGTGTTTAATTTGAGAAAGTTTCGCACAACTGATTTACTCCCCCCTCTCAGTTGTATGCCCTAAGTCTAACAATTGGTATCAGAGCTAAGTTCCTCTAAAAGGAGCTTAACTGCCTGAGGAGATCCAAGATGTCGTCATACAAGAAGGATAGTCTGAAGTTTGATGGAACCAACTTTGCTCTTTGGAAAGGTCACATGAAATGTCACTTGCAGTGTATGGGAATGGCGTACTGGTCCATGGTCACAAAAGCGTATGTACCTCCACAGGGTGGTATGACAACCCTAAATGAAATCACATGTGTTGAAAACAATCTGTGGACCAAAGAGGCTCTTCTAAGCGCATTAACTAACTCAGAGCTCTCAAATGTTATTGACCTACCAACTGCCTATGAGATCTGGATTAAACTGAAACTTTTGCATGAAGGAGACAAGTATGTTAAATGTGCAAGGTTACAAAGTCTAAAAGGGAAATTTGAAAAACTGAAGATGAGAGATGATGAAAATATTACCACTTTTATGCCAAGAGTGAATGAGCTGGTTTGTGGAATTAGAAATTTTGGTGGAGTCTTGGATGAAAATGAGATTGTTGGTAAAATTCTCAGATCCCTTCCTGCCTCTTACAAAATCAAGGTTGCTGCCATTGATGAATTCAGAACCCATGCCACTGTCACAAGAGACCAATTAGCTAGCAAACTGGCTACTTTTGAAATGACCGAGTTTGGAGATGATCCCCCCAAAACTAAATCTGCATTCAAAGCCAGTGCCTCTGTGAAAGGTAAACAAGGATTTGATCCAGGAGAGAACTCATCAAGGAAACTGTCATGGTATGAAAAAGCAAGAAAAGACCTTGAAGAAGAAGAAGTAGAAACTGCTCAACTTGAAGCCCTCATTGCAAAGAGAGTGCCAAGAGGATCCGGTAAGTATGAAGGAAAATTACCTTTTAAGTGTTTTAACTGCAATAAGATTGGTCATTTTGCCTCAAGATGTCCGGAAAGATTTTCAAAGTCAAATCCTAACAGATCAAGGTTCCAAAAGAATTGTTACTATGTTCATGAAGAAGATAATAATGAAGAAGTAACAGATGATGAATCAGAGACAGGAAACAAATCCAGAAGTGAATGGGTGTTTATTGCCATCAAGGAAGAAGAACCAATATCCTCTGTATCTATCAATCATAAAGTTGTAGAAAAAGCTCTGGCTGCCCAAGTTGAAAAAAAGAATGATTGGGTCAATGACAGTGGTTGCTCTCACCACATGACAGGTGACAAAAATAAGTTCATAGACTTGGAAAGGTATGAAGGAGTGATGAAGTTTGGTGATAATTCTGCTGGTAGAATTAGAGGAAGGGGAACTATTTCTTTTGATGGAAGAAACAAAACTGGTAATGTACTATATGTTGAAGGTTTGAAGCACAATCTTCTCAGTGTTGGACAGTTGATGGACAAAGGCTATGATCTCTGATTCAAGGATGGAAAATGCAAAATCTTTGAAAGATCCGGAACAGAGATTGCATCTGGTGCTCAAACTAAAGGTAATATCTTCCACTTAGTTGGTACTGGTAAAAGTTGTTTATTTGTTTAAGTTGATCAAAATTGGTTATGGCATAGGAGAATGTGTCATGTGAATTTTGATAATATCATCAAGATAAGCAATACTCAGGTTGTAAGAGATCTTCCAAAATTGGTGAAACCTTCTAACAGCTTGTGCAAGGAATGTCAGTTGGGTAAGCTAAGCAGAGTCACATTCAAAAGCAAGGAACTGTCTTCTACCGGATTATTGGACTTAGTTCACACTGATCTTTGTGGTCCGGCAAGAACCAGGAGTATTCAAGGTGATAGATACTTCATGTTGTTAATTGATGACTATTCCCGGATGATGTGGGTAACCTTTCTAAAGGAGAAATCAGAAGCTCTTGAGAAATTCAAAATATTCAAGGCTATGGTAGAAAATGAAATAGGATTAAAGTTGAAGTGTCTGAGGTCTAATAGAGGTGGAGAATTCACATCCGGTGAGTTCATAGAGTTCTGTGAGAAACATGGAATCAAGAGACAGTTGTTTGCTCCTAGGACTCCACAGCAGAATGGAGTAGTGGAAAGAAAGAACCGGACTATCTAGGAAGCATCTAGGACCATGATGATGGAAACAAATGTTCCTCAGATCTATTGGAGAGAAGCTGTCAGCACTGCAGTTTATACTCTTAATCGAGTTCAAATCAGAAGCAATACCGGTAAGACCCCTTTGAACTCTGGTTTGGCATTACTCCTACTATAAGATATTTCAGAGTCTTTGGTAGCAAGTGTTACATCAAAAGAGATAAAGATTTAGGCAAGTTTGATGCTAGAAGTGATGAAGGAATATTCTTGGGTTACTCTACTCAAAGCAAAGCATACCGATGTTATAACAAAAGACTAAGAAAGATGATAGAAAGTACAAATGTGAAGGTTGAAGAGGGAATAGAGAAACCCTCAAGGTTTTATGAGTATGATGAAGATGATCAAAATGGTGTTCTGGTTCAAGGAGTTCAATCCTCTCCTGAAAGTCAGATTCAGACTGATTCGGTAAATCAGGAAGAAGAAATAACTCTGAATGAGCCTGATCAAGAAGCAGAAGTGGAAGAAACTCCCAAAGTTCCAAATGGAGGAAGAGTTGATGCAAATTGAGAAAAATCACACTTGGGATCTTGTTCCTAGACCTAGAAACAAGAATGTGATTGGAACCAAATGGGTCTTCCGGAACAAACTAAATGAAGTTGGTGAAGTAATCAGAAATAAAGCCAAATTAGTCTACAAAAGCTACTCTCAAATAGAAGGGATTGATTTTGAAGAAACCTTTGCTCCGGTGGCAAGAATTGAAGCAGTCAGACTATTTCTTGCATTTGTTGCCTTCAAGGATTTCAAGGTGTATCAAATGGATGTCAAGTCTGTCTTCTTGAATGGTGACTTAGAAAAAGAAGTGTACATTGAACAACCGGATGGTTTTCAATTATCTGAGCATGGTGATATGGTTTGCAAATTGACGAAGGCACTGTATGCACTAAAGCAAGCCCCTAGAGCCTGGTATGAAAGACTGGACAAACATCTTTTGAAGATTGGTTTCAACAAAGGTACTGCTGATAGTAACCTATATTTCAAAATTGATCATGAAAACATCTTGATTGTTGAAGTATTTGTTGATGATATCATATTTGGAGGAAGAGACAGTATGTGTAAAACCTTTGCAAATCAAATGAAAAATGAGTTTGAGATGTCAATGCTCGGTGAAATGAATTTCTTCTTGGGTTTGCAAATTACTCAAACAAAGAAAAGAATCTTTATTTCTCAGACCAAATATGTGAAAGAATTGTTGAGGAAAATTGGAATGGAAGATTCAAAGCCAATGAACACTCCCATGGCAACCAGATGTAAGTTGAGTAAAGGTGATGACTCTCCTAAGATAGATCAAACAAAGTACAGATCAATGATTGGAGGATTATTGTATCTCACTCAAACTAAACCAGATATAATGCCGGCTGTTGGTCTTGTGGCGAGACTCTAGGTAGATCCCAGAGAATCTCATGTCATGGCAATCAAAAGAATTTTTAGGAACTTAAAAGGAACAGTTGAGTATGGTCTGTGGTATCCTAGAGATCAAAATTTTTCTCTTCATGCATACACAGATGCAGATTAGGCAGGAGATGTGGATGATAGGAAGAGTACAAGTGGAGGAGCATTCTTTTTGGGAAAAAGATTGGTTTCTTGGCTAAGCAAGAAACAAGAGGCAATATCCCTGTCTACGACTGAAGCAGAATACATTGCAGCAGCAAGTAGTTGCACTCAAATTCTGTGGATGAAGCAGATGCTAAGAGATATTCAAGTAGAATATGAGGAGCCTATCACAATTTTCTGTGATAATTCAAGTGTAATAAGTATTTCTAAGAATCCAGTGTGGCATTCTAAGACTAAGCATATATCTATCAAGTTTCACTTTCTGAGAGAGCAAGTGAACAAAGATGAATTCAGATTGGAGTATGTGCCCTCCAAGGATCAAATTGTAGATATATTTACTAAACCTCTAGCTAAGGACTCTTTTGAGTATCTCAGGGAGAAGTTAGGGGTTATTGCCCCTCCGGTGATGAACTAAGGTGCACTGATGTGCATCAGTCTGGTGAGTATCACAGTCACATCTTGTGATCTGGATTGATGTTGGGGAGCTGCTACTCAGGGGGAGCAGCAGGTATGAGTCTGAGGTGGTGAAATTGTAAGTATGAGCCCTTTGCCATTGATGTCAAAGGGGGAGAGAAGACATGTGAAAAACAAGTGGTTGTTGATCAAAGGGGGAGCAGTAAAGAGAGAGAAGACATGTGAATGGTTGTTGTTGACAGAGAGAGTTGTGACAGTAAGGAGAAGTTCTTGTCTTGATAGTTTTTCACATCATATGTTGCCATCAATGACAAAGGGGGAAATTGTTGCAAGTATGGGTTTAACCGGTGTTGTCATTGATGTCAACATACTCATGTTGCATTAATAAGAATGATTGGATGAGCTGTGTGCTAAGGATATTGAGAAAATTAGTCTCAATCAGGAACAGTGAAGAACAGTGATGACAACAAGGTAAAAGTCCAAGATAGGTTGAGGATCAGAGGATGCGGTTTAAAGGGTTTGTAGATATAAGTCTTGAGATGCTCCAGTAAAATTTTCAGAGGTCCGCATGAAAATCTGAAGAAGTTATGGTCGTTCAAGTAGAACCGGCTCCGACAGGTGTCCAGAGGTGACAGAGTGACACAGATAGGTCCGGTGAGGTTCGGTAATGCATTATCCCGTTCTGCAGATCTAAGGGAGTGTTGAGGACGTCCCTGTGAAGTATCAAACAGATTGGTTCGTGGTTTGAAGGTCCGGAAGAGCCTATTCATTTGTGACAGTGATGACAGACAGTGTTCTTGAAGCTCCGGATGAAGGAGAAAAGAATTCCAATAGGATGATGAAGTGCAGATGTTCTTGGTGATTCAGGGAAGGTTATGATGATCGTTGGATCATGTCCAATTCATGTTGGTGGTTTGCATTGAAGTTAGAGTTTGCATTTGAAGAATAACCACCGGATATTGGTGTTCTTCTTGAGACTGGCCGACCGGATATATTACACGTCTTGCGAATGTGCTTGTAGGTGTTTGCCGACTTAGATGATTGTTCATAAGTCGATGCCTTGTATAAATAAGGGATTGTGAAGTCATTTTGAAGTGTGTCTTATGGTGATGAGTGTGTGGTAGCGAGGAGAAGTGCGAAAGGCAGAGCAAAAGTTTTTGGGCTTTAATGGAACTGATTCAAGCATGGTGAAGATGCTATTTTCCAGTTCATAAAAGTGATACTTATTTCTTTGTAGACAGTGTCTCTTGTAGGCAGTGAGCCTCTTGTGAGCAGTGTGCTCCGGCAGTGAGCCCTAATTGGCATGTGCCATTTGTTCTTTTCTATTCTTCTAACAGAGAATACATTCTTGGGTTAATCACTCCGCGGTTTTTTTCCCTTAACCGAGTTTTCCACGTCAAAATCTCGGTGTCTTATGTGTTGATATGTTTTTGCTTTTGATTTGAATGCATTATGGTTCATGATTAATATTCTGCTAATCACTAAAGAAGATTCAAGTGTTTAATTTGAGAAAGTTTCGCACAACTGATTCACCCCCCCCCCTCTCAGTTGTATGTCCTAAGTCTAACAATGTCATCTACCTTTGCTATTGTCCGACTTTCGAGCAGGTTGTCTATATCTTCACCAAACCCTTCACAGAAAGCAAGTATCTTCATCTACGAGATTTGTTGGGGGTGTGGGAGGCTTCTGAGGGGGTTCTTAATCCTCACTCAAAGTCCTAACTCTACTCTGGATGGGTTTGTTCTCTCTATTTGGAGGGGGGGCTTTTCTCTCTTTTCTGAGGGGGGCTTCTTCTCTTTGGAGGGGATTTTTTTGTACATGGATACGTCATCAAGCTTCATTTTTCGGGATCTATCTTTTCACCCACCTAAGTTGTGCTTAAGGGGGGTGTTAGTGTAGGTATTTATTTTCCTAGTTGGTTATTTAATTTCCTATTCCTAAGTTTTTCCTACTCATATAATTAAGCCTGCTTAGGGTTAATTGAGTATTAGTGTGAATGGGTGCAAGGTGTCTACATCTTCCATGGGAATTACACTTGCCTATTTTAGGCTATTATGATGGACTCTTCCCATTGGTTGTATTTGCCACCTCTCCCTTCTCTCATATTCTATTTATACTCACCTCCTAGCTTGTATTTTTCATCTTAAATGCAATTGTCTAGTTACTCTGTCATTCTTTATATGAAGCTTTGAGCTCTTAATGCAATTTATGTCACATTTGACATTTGCATCTCTCTAAATTGTTGGTTTGCTTCTATTTTGCATTTCAATTTATGTAGCTTTGAATCTATCTTATAAAGTTCCTGAGTTTTACATCTTGTTCAAGATTTCTAACACCGGCAACAGCCAAACCCTAGCAAAGTTGCAGCCAAGCAACGAAGACAAACCAAACCAACCCAACCCAAAACTAGCCTACACAACACCAAGCCCTGATCTAACTATTCTAACACCCTTGACCCTGGTGTGAGAATGATAAACATGTTTAGGAATCCCTAAATCAAGGAGAGGAGAGGGCAATCCCCTACCGTCATCCCGATCTAAGACACCACACGCTCAAAATGCTTGGTCGAAGAAGTAGGACATTGCTTCGAGGAAGCAAAAGCCACCAACCCACCAACCGATGCCATGAGGGTAGGGGCGTCCAAAGGAGGAGCCCAAATTCACTTTGTTATTCCCCTCATATATGTCTAGTATGCATATATCGACCACCCACCCACAAATAGTGGATGTGGCCTTATCGCCTCCACCAGCCACAAATAGTGGATGTGACCTAATTCATTCAACCTTTGATCCCTTAATGCAGATGTGAAAACAAAAAAAAAGGAAAACTAGTGCATCTTATACTACACCATGAGTCCATCCCTTTTTTGTTTCACTATCAACAATGATGACAGAACAAGCATCCCATAATACATAAGGCCACCACAAGCAAGGGCCTAAAAATCCATTATACATATACATTAAAACAATCTAATACTCCTAGCTAAACTCATTAATTTGCTAATAAGCTCTCCCTAAACTTGAACCTATTAAGTGCGTGGATCCTAGCATCCACTACCATGCTATTGGCAAAACCATCCATCCCAAGCGAGTACCTCCTGGCATCCATCACCTACATGCTACTAGTGATAGCCAACTAATCCTAGGATACAACCAATTACTTGGGTTAGCAGAGCACCTTCCCTAACTTTAATAATGTTACAGCAACGATAAGCTTATCTATGAGTGAGAAATAGGATTTACTAGCATGGTGATCACCTCGAGAAGAGGACAAGCTACGTTTCAAAGGAATTGCAGCTCTCTACCTATGCCCTCCTAGTGGGCCTTATGTCCATCCTATGTGTGTTGTCATAAAAACTAGCTCTTGTATTAAACTTGGTTCTAGCATGTGGGGCTCTCTTATAGTCAAATACATAGGATCAGGAGGTCTTATAATTTCATTTTACCCATGCTAGTGACTTGCAATTTCAATTCTCTAAACAGGTTATCAGATGGAACTTAACCAAATTATTCCTCCACTTCAATACCTTAGCCTAGTCATCCAAACCATTCACTGCCTAGACTGTTCTCTCCCTACCTATGATCCTCTAGCTATGGGAGTCGAATTAATAGTTAAGTAGGTATTCATTAGTTACTTAGGCACAAGTATTCAATTTTGCTTACGCAAATTGTGGCTTGCACAAGACGCCTAACATCGGGTAGACCCAAATTAAGCAAATCCTACCTAATCAAGGCTTTGACACTCAAGATTCATGCTACTGTAACATTCAGAACTCACACTTTAACCTACCAAAATTCAAAGCCTGATCTTTGGCATATTCACAAATTCCCTTTGTATAAGCAACATTCCCCACTTTATCTTGACTATGGTTTTAACATACAAAACTCACAGTTTAAACAAGGTTCATAAATTATAACTCACAACCTTGGGGAGCTTTAATACACTTAACTATAAATCAGCCATATATTAGTCACAAAAATAATATAAATCAATCACAAATCAGTCACAATATATTGACAATGAAAATCAGTCATAAGGAGTCCCTATTATTTGCTCAATTTTTATTATTTTTAGGGGAATACGTCCACAATTATTCAAATTATCTTTTGTCCTAGATTGCCGTATAAATTTAAAATAACTAATTTGACCTCAGGAAAGATAAATTAGAAACTTTGGCCTCTATGTTCTTTAATTTGTTAGGCGACTAAGTCTGAAATAAATAACGCTCGGGATATTTTATCTTTGTATTTGTTGTCACACTTGGCTTAGTTGTGTTCCTAATGTCATAATAATTTGATAGATTTTCTAGATTTTCAGTACTACACCCTAAAGAGAACAAAAGAGAGTCTAGTTGTTTTAGGACTATCAAATTATTCACCAAGGCCAAAAAAATGCGGTCAGCCTAAGTTGGAAGCTACAAATTCATACTCGGTTTGATGCCACATCTTGATGTTTGCATCAAGAGATCATTGTTATGATTCCTTGCTCCTACCTTGCTTGGGTTTAGTTCCGAAGCTCCATCAAACTTTTCTTTTTCTATTTTGATAAGAAAACTCAGAGCAAACATCAAATTAAATACTAGTCGACTATGAAAACTATTAAACTTCGAATACTAACCTTCAAGTGAAGTTGGAAATATTAAGGCATTCATCGCCTAAATTTATTATCCTTTTGTAATATATCAGGGTTATAGGGTCAACATGCACAGATGTTGAGCAGAAATTTCAAGTCAATTTCATAAAAATTTCTAATATTAGGGCAAGTAGGCTAGGCTTGTAGGAGCAACTCCCTAACACTCACTCATATCAGTTTGTGTGTGTTTTTAGCAGCTTAATGGTTCATATAACTGGAACATCCTTCTGAGTAATAAAAGAAATCAGGAAATTAAAAGTCACGAACAGCAAACTAGAGTTCAATATACCTCTAAGCGCACCTGTCAGTTAAATGCTCAAATAACCCCCAACACCTTTCCAATCCTTCAACATTTTGCATTCTTCCTTTGATTGTCTTTCTCCCTCCCTCTCTACTCCACACCCTACTCAATTTGTTTACCCTCCTTGACAACATTTACTTTTGCCCTTTCCAAGCTCTTGTAGTCACCAAACTTCAGCAGCTTCTGATAATCACCCATTTCTTTTCCCTATAATGTCCCAGAATTTTAAAAATGTACAGTAAATTCAGTACTCTCCTTTCTGAGTGCAGAATTTGAATTTCCTATCAAAGGATTTTGGGGCACAGTGTTTGGAGCTTGGAGCCAATATGTGCCTCAACTTTAGATATATAGTCAGTAGTTTCTCCTTTTTTTTTTCTAAAAAAAAACACAAAGAGCTATATAAAATTGGTGGAGAGATGCCGATAAGGGCGTGGTTCGGTGGTTAAGTCGCTTGGTTGTAGTGGTGGCCACTACAGTTCAAACCCCCGCTGGGCCAACGAGCTCGCAGGCTTTACACCTTTGCTGGGCCAACGAGCTTGTCAGTTTGAAGTGTTCTTGCTAGGGGATGAAGTCACCCGTGTTGTGGCCTCACCGGTTCATAGCTCCAGGCAAAAGCGTTACTGTGGAGCCAGAGGGCGTGTCGCACCAGCGTCACCGGTCACGTTAAAAAGTTTACCAGGCACATTATTTAAAAAAAAAAAACTGGTGGAGAAATGAATTACAAATATAAAACTTGTTAGAATAATCACCAACTAGGGAGTATTAACGAGAAAGCATTCAAGCGGATCTTTTGTTAGTAGTCATATACACTGGGAGGACTTCTGGACTCCAGCAAGGACTCCAGCGATTAGATGAACTAGACAATTCTAAGTGTCCTAATTACATGCAAGGTACTTACATTTGGTCAAACCTTAAACCTAGACGAGACATATACTTAAGTGGGTGTAGGGGATCAATTGTAAACATAGACGAGACATGTACAGAACCACAGAGGCCACATCTCCTTGCATGCTGGCACCTGCAAGATTGACAATTGTCCCTCCACAAATTCAACAAATAAAGATTAGTCCAAGTTAGTCACAAACATATTCAACCACAATCTATTTAACTAGGTGAAATCATAATCAACATGATAATTCTGCAATCTAGGTAAGGTAAAATATGTCACATTCATCAGTGATCATTCTCTTAAATTGTTTACACTCGCATGAGCGCAATGTTATTAAATTTTATTACATATTAAGATTGTGAAGTACAAAAATGAATCCCTAAACCTTTCTGAAATATATAAAAATGATAAAAAAATAAATTAAGAAGAATTGGTCCATCACATAGAGTGCCCACATCACAAGGTGGATAATTTGCTCCTGAATATGGCTTGTCAATTTCTACATTTTAAAAATACTCAAGAGTGGTTTTCTTTCATTTTTCTCACATTTGAAATTCAGTTACAAACCAAGGATAGCCGTGACTTAAAGCATTAAATTATTAAATCTATATGAACAATAATAAATATTACAATATGGACCAAATTTTAAGGGGATTGAAGCAATGAGCAAATCAGGAATTTGGATTAGAAGTAACAAACAAGTAGACTAATGAACATAATAAATAGAATGGAAGTTCCAATGGAACTTGAATTATGGGGGCAATACAAAATCAGCCCCCACCAGTAGAAACTATTTCATAAACACAACCATGCCATACACCTTGAAGGTAAGAAACCAGCAGGCTATCCAAAAGATATGAATGGCCACATTACTATGAAAATAATTGGAAAACAGCACTTAGTCCCATAAGCATTAGTAATGGCTGATATTTCCTGGTCATGAAATCAGGAACGGTTCCGTAAATGAGGTGCAGCTCTGCATGTCAACTGTCTCCTCAACGATGGATGTATTTAAACAGATAACTTGCATATAGGGCAAGATGCTCGTTTCGCAAGCCAAGGATCAATGCACTGCAATTAACAATGCCAAGAAGTAAACAACCCAGTAATGGAAATCACCTAAATAATAATGGCTATGAGAAATTAACTCATTAGTCTCAAAACAAACTTCTGACACTAATGAGAGCATGAAACTGGTAGCTTTCAATATAAAAGTAGATACAATCTCTTGTTGAGAAAAAATATACAAAATTATAATTTATTCTTTACCTCTTTATGAAATTTGTGCATGCATAACAAATGCCGGATAACCTCTCCAGATTTTGGCATCTCTAAGCAAACAGAACAGACTTCATCTGAAATATCATTCTGTAATACAACGAGACATTCTCAGCTAAAGTGAAAGACAAGTACAGCAAAAAAATTAAAATTAAAAAAGTATTTGATAGCCTGTTTTCTTTAATAAAGGGAAATTTGAATCCACCTGAACAGTTGATACGGGTAAGCGGTCTATATGCCGTTGTGATGCACCCTTGCAATTATTATTGTCATCATCAAGGGCCAACAACATCTCATAATCATTCCTGATCAAAACATTTGAAACTTAGACATCTATTATAATTTGAAATTTAGAAATCTATTCTGATCTGAAAGCCACTTATACACCAAGATATTCATGAATGCAAAAGCATCCATGACTGTGATGCATTACAGGAAAAAAAAATCATGACACGTGGTTGTCACTTCCTTGTAAATACAAGGCATCATCTTCACAAAAAGTGCACAACTGCAGGGATCAGCTCTTCAAGAGACTGATGGATAGATCATAAATGAACTTGGAAGATGAAATGATCAATAAACCTTAACCCAGCTACAAAAAATGGCTAGAGTTATGTATGAAGTTTCAACCATAGTTACAACTTACACAGACCAGACACCAAAAACATATAGCATAGCTCAAACATAGGAAACAGATACATAAGATAGCCAAAGTGTTTATGTTGATAAAAAATGCAAGTTGAAAACTAGACTCGACAAATCTGTCAAACCACAGCTCAAATAGGTAGGTGATGAATTCAAGACCGGTTTTCAATTCTGAAACTAATTATGGTCATCCACATTAAAGTATAAATTCAGGATTATGCCCAAAAACCTTGGAATTTGGCCTTGTAACTCTACATAAAATGGAATTTGAACTGGTTGTGATATGCTTTCTTCCTCTCTGTGCAATTAGACTCCACAACAGTCTGAAGACACCTTTAGGCTGATGACTACATCAATAAAAATATTCAGCAAGAAAGTTCTCTTACTCGTATTTTCATCCCTGGTAGGTGATGGTGGAATGAGAAATAGAATTCATCAATTTCCTTTAATGGAGTAGACTTTTAAGAAATTCCAGATTCTATGACTCGCTATTCAGAATTTATAGGATTTGGAAAGCCCTAATTGAGACCAAGAAAGGTTCTGCGTCCTCTAGATTGCAGAATGATTTGGCACTGGATCATAGACTGCTCCATTTAGGAATCTCAGAAGCAAGGTGCCTGTTCCATGGCAGACCCTAAACTGTCAAATATTCATTGTGGTATAGCACCAAAGCCAGGTCATATAGTCTCTCGTGAAACGTGGTTCTGCTTGGGGAAATGCATTTATGAAACATTCATAATTGAACAGTGAATAGCTTGGAAGTCTATCAGAGTTAAAATTTTATCTTATTTGCACAAAGCACATGATTCAAAAGGGGCAGTTGCAATTCTGAATTTCTCAATCTTCTCACTGAGATGTCCTTGCATATCCACTTGGCCAGCTCAGACACATAAAACCAGTTGCTAGGGTTTAATAATCACTTACAACCAACAATCCCAAAGTTTTATATGCCAGTATTACTCCATTATCTAAACACTCGAGGGATAGAAAACATTGCAATTGATGGCCCAGTGAATATCAGACCTCATTTATATGAGTTCGAGCAAGTTCCAAAAGAGCTGTTAAAATTCCAACCATGGTAAACAGATTCTGCACTCAGAAAATAACCTAATCAGAAAACTGAAACTTCAATCAAAACTGCTGTTTCCTGAGTACATTAACCTGCAAAACAAATCTGCTGAAAGTCGAAAACCAACAAAAAAAATGGAATCAGAACTATATTACTTGCTGTCTGAATATTCTTCTTATCCTGAATTTTTTTGTATTACAGAAGTGAGTGCCCATGGTCATTAAATAGACCTGTTGACTTGGGTGCACAAAAACGTAACAGAAGTGCTAATTAAAGCTGGAACCTTATCACATTTTCCATCAGTTGGAATCTCTCTAAAAATAGAACAATACTCCTGTGCCCAGAATAAAAAATTAAAAAATTAAAAATAAAACAAACTAAAAATGTCAGAGTTGACTAGACAGACACATGTGCCTAATTTTAGGAAAGCCAACACTAAATATAATATTCTAGATTTAAGAAAGCTAGCACTAAATAAATGTGTATCTATTGCAGTTTAACTTGCCAAACATAGAATGTTTCTATGCCCAACTTTAAGACTTTAAGACTAACTGTTGTTGCGCCAGCTAGAAAAGAACAACTAAGTGACCAAAAATTAACACTCCCTCTTTGACAGGAAGTTGCTCGCCACCAAACCCAGCTTAGCTCTTAGAATCTCAAACTTCCTTTTGACAAGGGCTTTGTCAAAATGTTAGCTACCTGCTCATCTGAGCATACATACTAAAGAACTACTGCTCCCTTTTGAACTCTGCCTATGAGAAAATGATAACAAATAGCTATATGCTTGGAGCAATCATGAAATACTGGATTTTCAGAGAGCTTGATGAAACTCTAATTGTCACAATATACTATAGTTGGCTCCAACATTTGATCAATAATTTTTGCTATCAACTTGCAAGGTCGAATAGCCTCACAACTAGCAAAAGAAGCTTCGACGTACTCTACCTGACTGAACTTACTGCTATACTATTTGTTTCCTACCAAACTAGGATATCATACCTAACCCCAAGCTGAAACAATACCCTGAAATGTTCTTCTTAGCACTAGCATCACCTGCGCAATCTGAACCCATAAAGCCATGCAACATTAACTCTATCTCCATCATACTTATAATAAATTATGCACTTCAAATATTGGAACATGTTTCGTGCAGCATACCAATGAACTTATCTTGGTTCAACTATAAACTAACTCAATGTATTTACTACAAATATCAATATTCACCCAGTACATGAGAGAGCCTATCAATTGCCTATAAACAAAATGATCCGCCAAATCTGATTCTAAATAGAGTCAACTTAAGATTTGGAATCATTAAAGCAGCAATGTGCTTACAATCCATCATCTGAAATCTCTTTAAAATCTCTGCTGTGTATTTCCCTTGACTGAGAAAGACTTCTCTTGTCTCTTGCCACACTTCAAGACCAAATAAGTAGTGCATAAGGCCGATATCCTTCATATCAAATTCAAATGCCAACTCCCACTTATGCCATCCTATGAGCTTCTCACTACTTCCTATAAGCATAAGATCACCCATATACAGGACTAAAACTAACAGATGAGATTTATCAAATAGATAATAAAGATTAGTGAAGCCCAGATTTAGCAAGCACTCATCAATCTGTGAGTACCAAGCACGAAGTGCTTGCTTCAGCCCATATAGGGTCTTCTTCAACTTGAATACAAGGTTTTCTCACCAATGCACCTCAAATCCTCTAGGCTGATTTATATAGACTTCTGTCTCTACATTGTCATTCATAAAAGTTGTTTTTATGTCCATCTAATATGAGATGCAAGGGGCATAATTACCTTAATAGAAATGTACCTTGCAACTAAAGCAAAAGTCTCATCATAGTCAACGCCCTCTTTCTGAGATAACACTCATGCAACAAATCTAGGCTTGAACTTTTATTTACTTCGATTTGTTGCATCCTTCACTTTGTACAACCAATTTGAATCAAACACTGACTTCCTAGTCGGCCTAGGCACAATCTCCCAAACATCATTCAAAATAATAGAGTTATACTCCTCTGTCATGGCATCTCGGCAAACTTGCTCTAAGTTTGTCCCCTTCAAAACTAGAAAAGCTCTACATCAATTATGGAAACCATTAATGCAACATAACTTGGAAATTTCTTAAGTGGATGACTCACTATCAAAGTAGTTTTTGGTGCTACTGCTTGTTTTTATGCCTCCTGTAACATTTGGATAAGCCATCTAGGTTTCCTGATTTTAGCCAGCACTAAGGTATACGTTGTTGTACTAGACTTTGCTGATCTGCAATTGGTACTGTATTTTGCTGATCAAAACTTGGCAACCTGTTCACTTTCATCAATCTCCATGGGAGGGCCCTGGGACTGAGAGGACCAAGCATCCTGATAAAATTTCACAACATCGGCTCACTACTATCTTCCATTGTGATGAAACATAGATCTTGTAAGTCTTGGAAGACTCACTATATTCCACAAAAACACTCTTTAGGCTAGAGGGTTTAAACTTAGTCCTTTTCTCTTCTAGCACATGAATGTAAACAAGACTCCCAAACACCCAAAAATTAGAAACATCAAGTTTCTCTCCTATAAAAGCTTCCTCTGTAGTCTTGCCCTTCAACACCTTGTGAAGACACTTGTTTAGTATGTACACAACACAACCGCAAGCCTCTACCCAAAAGAAACATCGGCAAATATAGGTAATGTAGTATAGCCTTTGATGCTTCTATAATGGATCTATACTTCCTTTTTGCAACTTCATTCTGCTAGATGTCATAAGGCACAATCGGCTCCCTCTTGATCTCTACATCTTTACTGAAGGCATCAAGGTCCTTGGAGATATAATCACTTGGAAGTGAGACCTCAAAACCTTAATCTTCCTAATTGTCTAATTTCCACAAGAGCTTTGAACTCTTACAATTTCCTAAAGACTTCATCTTTGGTCTTCATGATGAGAGCTTGGTTCTAACCATCTTCCATTTTAACTGAATTAGATTCAAGTCTAGTTTCTTCTAGGATGAAATCATTACAAAGCTTCTCAAAAGTGGGAAGCTTCTCACAAACATAGACACCCCAAACAAAAGGATCCCATAATGGACAGACGTGCTTTAAAGCTATGGGCACCAACAACTCATCTTCCACCTTTACCCCAACTACAAGTTGATCACGAAGTTCTATGATATTCATTAAGTAGATGGTTGTTGTGTTTGTGGCATTGAGCTTGTTCTTCAACATCTTACAGCATCTACAATCTACACTTCCAAGGTCTAAAGTTGGAAGCACCCTCTAAGCAATCACACTTTCTGAGACCTATACTAGTCGTGGTTGTAACTCCTGGAACACACTGAAATTAAACCATTCAGCTGAAATTAAATGAGATCAGCAGCCTATCACAAGTGCAAATCAACACTACAATCACTAGAGCAATTAGAGTATCATACTCTACACCCTCTCACAAGTCCAATTTACTTCAATCACCCGATTACTGAAATCTTCTAGCAACTCCCTCTCATAGGCAGCAGCACATTCCATTCATGGACTAGAAGATTTCAGTTATTGTGCTCTAATGCCATGTTAATTCAGACCGTGGTAAGCAGATTCTGCACTCAAAAAATAACTTTATCAACAAAACTGAAACGTCAATCAAAATTGTTGTCTTCTGAGACTAGCCTGCTTCTTCTATCTATCAGCATGATAGAATGAAAAACTAAAATGTCAATCAAAATAGACTAGCATGCTCCTTCTATCTCTCGACATTCTATTGATAGACGACCTCCTTTCACATACTCCTTGGACTTTCCTCATCGACTCCTTCGCTTGAAGGAGTTCATCACTAAAGCTGCCAAAGAGGATACCTACAAACAATACATCTAGGTCACTTGGACCTCCCCCTAAGCCACTTAGCTCCAAGTATTTTTTTTATGTAGAGCATTTTCTACAAGTGGTGGATGGTATCATTTGCCGTCCTCACTATCCACAACGCCCTTTGGATATTGCTACTTCACAGATGGAAGCAGATAGACCTATGAGATGATGTTTCTCACAACACAACACTACTATTGAGATGCCCCTACACATTAACCCTCAACAACATGGTTCTGGTCCTCGACGTTGTGCCATTGCTCCTCCTTGATGACATAAATCTACTCCTCCTTGACCGTCGGCCACCCCACCCCCATTCGGGCCACGAGCAAACACACATCACAAGTTTCTTCATCATTGTGAGAGTTACTCCAGCCTTGGATGTTAGGAGAGGTTCTAGAGGAGGTGCTTTGCTTCCTCCTTGCACCACCAATCTTGGCCCCCCAACCTTCAACACTCCCCAATGACCATTACCAGATCGTGTACTGGTCCTCTCATAGTGATCGACAATGGCATCAATGATTCACCCATTCCAAGCCCCGATAGAGAAATTTGATTAAATTTGTATCCTATCCTTCCTATCTTTATCAACACTTACTCTCTGTAGATTTTGTTCCCCCTAGATGGCTATTTGTATTGGTTTTTTAACCACTTGTTGGTGTTCCATTGCTTCATTTTGATTTTAGTGCTTTCGTTCCTTTTATTTTGCTTTCCTAGGATGTTCTCTTCCTAGAGCTTTCTACTATAAACTAGTGTCTTCTCAAGTCCCATTGAACTACTTTTGGTCACTTGTGGTCCTGTGGACATTAATATACTTATCTGAGAACATTAACCTGAAAAACAAATCTGCTAAAAGTACCAAAACCAACAAATAAGATGAAATCAAAACTATATTACTTCTTGTCTGAATATTCTTCTTATTCTGATTTTTTCTTTGTTACAAAAAGTGAGCACCCATGGTCATTAAATAGACCTGCTGACTTGGGCACACAAAAACAAAACTAAAGCACTAATTGAAGTTGGAACCTTATCATGTTTTTATCACTTCAAATCTCTCTCAGAATAGGCCAAAATATAAAAAGTACTCCTGCACCAACAATAAAAAATTAAAAAAAAAACAAACTAACAATGTCAGAGTTGAATAGACACCCGTGCCTAAATTTAAGAAACCTAAATTGAATATAATATTCTAAATTTAGGAAAGCTAACACTAAATAAAAGTGTCCATCTATAGCAATTTAGTTCACTAAACATAGGATGTTTTTGTGCCCAACTTTAAGTCTAACTGCTGCTGCGCCAGCTGGAAAAAAACAGCAGCCAAGCAATCAAAAATTAACAAGAGCAAAACTTTAAATGTGTTCAATAGTCCTTTATTATTACCCATATTATTATATAATTAACTAGGAATTTTTTGGTGAAAAGTTACAAAGAAAAAAAAAATTAATTTTCTTAAACTAAAAAATGCATCCCATATAACAAAACTAAGACAAATTGGAGAACTTACTCATTGAAGTCACGTTGAACTCCGGCAAGGAACCGATGAGTTGCATTGCTTTCAATAGCATGTTCCATTGCTTCCAACATATCTACTCTCTACACAATAGATCACCAAAAATAAGAAATAGCATTTATTATACAAAATCATACAATAGAAAAACGTAATATTATATTCCTCACATATTTTTACCATTTCAATGTTCATATGTGATGGGAATTGGAATCTGCTGCCACGAAATGGTCTCCCTGATGAGCGATGCCATCTTCCTGAAACTGCATCTCTCCTTCTGTGTGGTGGAACTGTTGGATGACTGGCTACAAAGGAAGGTAGTGATGGACGAATTGTCAAAGAATGGCTTGGCTCCCTCCTTTCCCCAATTCCAAAACTTGCCTGCCAGATTTCAATAGTTTGGTATATCAAATTTTCTTTTCATTATGAAAAATATGCATTCCATGCCTAAAACAACTTAGCCAACAACTTTGCACAGGTGAAGCCTAAATTTATTAAATATCACCAAAGAAACTGAAACCAAGACTGCAATCACAGACATTAAAAGCAACAAACAAAACTAACACCACCTTCACATTATGAATGCAGATGTTACCAACACAGCATCAAATTCTTGATAAGGCAGCACAACTTGAAAATGAAACCAAGGAAACAAATGCTAGACAATTATGAGAACTGTACTTTAATGTAAATTTTTTTTTGTTATGTTTTGGTGATCCAAATTTGATTGGATAAATATGCAATTTCAAGTGGGCAGTATACAACATGTTAAATGTGTTGCAGAGGTAAAAACAGCATAAAATAGACATCTAAAGTTAAATATTTTTACATATTTGGATTCCATTCCTCTTAAAAAGTTATGCACTTCCAATAAAACAGCACCTCATTTTGGGTCCATTTATTAAAATTATGGCCTCTGCAAGTTGCAATACATTGTATCAATGACAGTTTCAAATGGGGCCAAAATAATCTTACCATTTCAGTTGGGGCCGACAATGTCATAATGTAACAAGGCATGGCAGGAAGTTTCAGCTGGGTCTGAATTTGTTCCGTGTATGACTAAATAAAGAGCTGAAGTTTTTCTGAGAAGTGAATCGATTCTTCTTCTGTCTCTTTGTATGGGAAACATTTCAATGCCTGTTGTCAACTCCTGTACTCATCCTTGGGCATAAATTATTAAATACACACATTGAGGTATATGCCAAGGTTGGTGGATCTCATTGAGAGACTCAAATGTATTCCATCGCATCCCAGAGGTTGTGGCAATTAAAGGTTGCAGTCCATTACCATGTTTTTAAGAAATGTTATGACCGTATGTATTAATTTTTTCTGTGTGCGAGTGAGAGAATGTCCTGTATTTAGGTGTTCTTAGGCCTTTGAGAAGGGAGCAAGCTTGTGATAAGCTCGTTTGGAGGACACATTTGAGTTATGTAAGACATCTAGTGTGCCTTCATGAAGGGAATCCCACTTGTATTATTGATTGATAGTGGGTCATTTGCATGATTTTTTAATTCCAAATTGAATTTTTCCAGGGTAAATCACATGTTATGTCATTTTCATGTGATGTTGCTTCTATTACTTGCTTATGTTGTTTACTTGGAAGATTTCTAACATCTCACAATTCAAGTACATAATAATTGGCTTCATAGAGTCATTAATAGTTGTATGTTTCATGATCTTGATTCTTGATTGCACTATGGATGTGTGGATTGATTAAGGACTCACATGTTTGTAGTGGCAATGTTGAGTAAGTATGGCAAATGATTCCTGTTAGTAAATTGTACCATGGAATATCTATGTCAATTATAGATCATTTGGAGCAACTTCAATAAGTATGAGGGTTGTAAATGTCACCAGTGTGGACTGTTAGAGGTTACTATGCATAAATTGCTTCTCTTCCTCTCAAGTTTTGTTGGAAATTGGAATCCAATATGAATAGCAATACATTTCATATACATGTTTAGCTAATAAACCTGAACTAATGAATATTATAGTTTACTTTTTCTCTGGTAAGGGATTCTTTACAAAATTAACATTAAGAAAGGAAGGTATCTCCTAAGTGAATATTCAAGCTCCATAGAATAATTGATGTTTACGTCTCACTAATAAAACAATTCCCTTCCTATATAAATATGCTCTACCATGAAAGTATTTGAACATATGCTGAAGACCACCTATTCAAAGCATCTAATTGAGTTGAAACAATCACTTGCCGTAGAAGAGGCACAACAATAATCATTTATTATGTCCATGTTAATCATATGTTTAAAAAAATACATTAAAGTGTAAAAACTGGACATAAAACTCAATTACAAACTATCTGAGAAACACAATTAATTAGGAGTCCCAATATGCACACTTAAGAATAAGAATGAAAATGAAGCTCAAATTTGATTCAATTTTTTATAAGAATGGTGAATATGTCGATTCACTAACATTGTTTCAATATATTTTGCTTGTTTATGTCCAAATTCCAATCACAATGTATAATTACCTAATGCTGAAATAACATTGAATTAAACATACAAATCATTGAAATTTGAACAGTGGAAACAATGAACACCAGACAGATATATTACACCTTCCAATCTGCTTTGCATTCCTTCGAAAGCTTAAAAGGCAACCTCTACAACTAGTCCTTCAGTTGCATGGAAATATTACACTGCTCTGAGTTATTAATTTTCTATCCAACCTTATACTATTCAACTAAAAATTTAATCTTCCAATAAAGTGATCTTATCTCTCAAAAAGAAAGTAACCTTATCTCACGAAGGAGATGACTTGCAAGATAAGTCTAAGTCATTAGTGCTTTCGCACTTTATTAGACTTAATTAACTAAATAAAAGATTTCACTTCATTACTTAAGCGAATTACAAAATAGAAATAACTTGAACTACCTACACATTCACACTATACCTGTGCAGAAGTTCCGGACTGATCTAATAGCGTGAAATAGGTTATTGATTTTATCAAACAACATTGAAAAAGGGAGGTGTCCCTTCTGTGTACTCGTGAGCTAAAACAAGCATAATATGAATGTCTTTATCAATATCATCTCAGGCTCAAACCGTAAGAAAACATTTACTAGTTGTTGAGGGCAATAGAAGTCAATATAAATGATTTTAGCCTTTTAGGGTCCATACTACCAAGCTATGTCACAAGGTTCGTGTTTGTGTTCGAGTTCAGCAAAGATAAAATTCAAAGAAAAAAAAGTTCATGATTAAATTTGAATAATATAAATTTGCAAATATATTTATATATATATATAAGAAATAAATCCATAAAATTGTCAAAATAGGTGAACATTACTAAATAGATTTGAAATTTATATAGGAAGATGCCACATTTATAAACCATGATAGACTTATTGAAGTTAAAACTATAAGAAACATATGAAATAACAATTGTACTGATTTTTTTTTTAGTCAAAAAGTGACCATCAAGTGTCAAGACTCTAAAACTTCAAAAAAGTTCCAAGTCATCAAGAGCACTTGGTTGAGTTGATGCATCATCATCATCAATTGACGCACCACTCCATTCATCATCACAAAAGTTGGGCTGATCTGCATCCGCTGTCTTCTGGAATTTGTTGGAGTTTTCAAGAAAAGGTGGAGTCTTTTGTTGCTTTGTTCAGACACAATTGTAAATTACTGTGAATATAAACAAGATCTCCCAACTTCCCAAACAACAACTTGTTCCTCTTTTTGGAATGAATGTGATCAAACCAACTCCAATTCCTCTTACAAGTCAATGAACTTGCTCCTTGGCTCAATATTCGAATAGCGAAGCATTGTAGTTCAAGAGTATGTGCTTCACAGAACCTCCACCATCTGTACCCAACCATGTCAACTCATGACATGTCATATTTGGCTACTATCATTCTAAACATCCCTTTCGTTGTCTTGTATTTCCAACACTGGTCTCTAATTAGGCTTGCAATAGTTGGATTTGGTTCAAACCTTTCAATGGCTTCATAAACCCGTGCCATTACTTCACAATCACTCAGTCTATCAATTTGTATTAGCTTAGGCTCCAAATAACAAGCTGCTACATGTAAACGTGTGTACATCATTTTCCATCTGAAATCAACTATATCCCATATCTCCATGTAGTTTATTTTGAGTGTTTTTTCAACTCCTTCCTTGCAAGGTCCATGCTCTCTCATAAAGCATGTCAAAACAAAGGGTGTCCCCATCAACCGTGCGAAGCACATCGCCAATTGGTCCACATACATTTAAAACCTTTGATGCAGTTTACCAAAGATTGTTGTTTAAAATAATTTGCTCTATTATCTTCTCCTTAGGACCTTTAGAAAGACTAGAATTTTCCCACTCATTGGAACAAATAACAAACCTTAGAGCTACTTTCTTTTCAACCACTCTTTTCAAAGTGATATTAAATGAAGCATGCTGCCTCAACTCTCTCGATGCATGCTGCCTATAAAGATTCAATGTGAGGAGATGATTTCTTATCAAGTTTGCAATTGCTCTCCCTCTATGAATTGCTTTAAATGTGCCCATGAGAATTTAGCCAAGTCATGAAGCAACAAATCCAAACAATTGGCTACACATGTGCTCCAATATATTTGCAAATACTTCTCTACAATCAGCTTCTCGGATCCCACACAATTTGCAGCACTATCGGTAACCACTTGAACCACATTCTCCATACCCACCTTCAATAATGGCTTCCCTTTAATATCTTAATAATAAACTATGAAGTTTTCTTATGGTTCATCGTGTCTATCACCTTCAAGAACACCTTGAGAGCAAGCCACCAGAACATTAATCAATGGCCTTTGACATATATCTAACGATCCATCACTCAATATAGTAAAACCACATTCTCCACACCTACTTCAAGAATGGCTTTAGATCCATGGGTGACTCCGCTTTTGGTCGTGATGGATATCCGTATTTGGCTCTTCTCTCTTCTGAGAAGATTGCAGGGTCCAACTTGGCGCCATCATTGTTGGTACTTCGAGGCTAGCTCGCTCCTTTCTATTGGCATCTCTAAAGACAGACTACCTCCTTTCATGTATTCCTTGGATGCTCCTCCTTCGCTCCTTCCTTCGAAGGAGATCATCACCAAAGCTGCTAGAAGGGGCATTTACAGGCATTATGTCTAGGTCACTTGGACCTCCCCTCCTATGCCTCTCAACTCGAAGTTTTCTTTTTATGATAAGCATTTCTTACAGGTCGAAGATGGTATACCTTGCTACCTTCACTATATCCAACATCATTGGTCACATGGCTTCAAGTTTCCCCTTGGGCAAATGAGAGTGTGTTCCCATCAACTATGGGTTAAGACAAATCACCATATTCCTTGCCTTGACCAAATCTGTTGTCTTTCAGACCGAAGAGCATTTTTGCTTCAAATACCCC
This sequence comes from Cunninghamia lanceolata, assembly GCA_027924645.1. NCBI lineage: Eukaryota > Viridiplantae > Streptophyta > Pinopsida > Cupressales > Cupressaceae > Cunninghamia > Cunninghamia lanceolata. Next base: position 5,108,117 of record BSBN01000592.1, read on the forward strand.
ATTTATTATGAGATCTGTGGGAGATATTACTACCTCTACCACGGCTCAACCAACAATCTCTCTACTTTCTTTAAGTATTCAAACCAGCAGCGTTTGGATCTTTATCTTTGAGAGGCCACCACCCTTCAACACAGATCCTTACATGTGGTTCCTCGGGATTCTAGAGCCCCCAAGTTGATCACCTCCTTCCAACACATCCAAGTGACCAATAGCCCTAAATGGCCTTTGGATACGGCTACTTCTCTCATAGACGCTAATAGACTTGTGAAACGAGGTCTCGCATAGCTTCAGCCTCAACATGTTCCCCCTCAACATCTTGGTCCTATTTCTTCCAAACAACATGGCCCAACTTCCTCTCATCGACATAGATCTACTCCTCTTCGATCCTCTCCTCAACATAGATCTACTCTCCGACCACTTCTCCAATCACAAGGACAGATGCATATTACGAGCTTTTTCACTACTACAAGGGGTACTTTGACCTTGGATGTTAGGTGTCATCCTAATTGGAGTACCCCTCCCAACCCTAGGCACTCCCTGATGAGGATTATCAAATCTTGCATTGGTCCCTTCACAATTATCGACAATGGCACTAGTGACTTCACCATTTCTAGTCTAGGCAGTGATACTTGATGATCTTCAATCTTCCTTTGTGGCTGCTCTTTGCTCTTTGGGGTTCTTGTTCCCCTTTCTTAGCTATTTGTACCTACTTCAGGACCACTTATTTTGGTGGTCCCCTGTTGTTTTGTACTTTTTGTTTTTATTTTGTTCTTCCCCTTGGTGGGAATTTTCTAGGTTTCTCTTCCTAGAACTCTCAATTGTATATGGTTGCTCTCTTGAGCCCCATTGACCTACTTTTGGTCATCCGTGGACATTAATGTAATTTAGTTCTTACTTTCTTTCTTTTATTATGGTTCATGGTGTCAATCACCTTCAAGAACACAACACCTTTACCCACCAAAACATTGATCAATGGCCTCTAACATATATATGACCATCCATCACTAGATATAGTGTAATGTGTTCCACTCCAAGAGTCTTTGAGTTTGACCTCAACTAATTTCTTAGTCACCCTATCTTTTGACTTCTACAACAGATTTGTTTTAAAAGCCCTCTAAAGTGGGAGTTGTGCACCCTTTGCCAAACTTTGCAACTTTAATTGCATGTCAAAAATTTGGATTCCTAGCCACATTGAATGGAATAACACTTGAATAGAAACAAATCACCTAATGCATCATCCACATGTTTTTTACTGGTTTCCACAAGTTGTTCAATTGTGGCCTCGGGCATACTAAAAGAGGAAAACACAAAAGATGTCATGAACCTAGACATGTCCTCTTGGATTCTCTATTTCTTTTGTGTCAATTTCATCTTTCCTGCAATTGAAGAGGCTTGGTCTTTCTCTAGAGCAGTTATAATCTCCAATCATTGAATTGCATGGAATAACACCCCTTGAAATGCCAAGTGGTCCACTACCCCTATTAAACTTCTAGTAAAAAATGACCACACAAGCGACATTTGAGTTTGTTTATGTTACTATTGTAGGTCATATGTTTCCATCCCTCAACAGTGGATTTTGGAGGAGCCTCTAAATTACAATTTGCATGTTTTAAAAGACAAATAATAATATTTAATATTTAAAATAATAAATTTAAAATATTAAGACTTAAATATCAATTACATTTGAGTTCGTTACCATTGCAGGTCACATGTTTCCATCTCTCAACGGTTGATTTTTTGGGGAACCACTATATTACAATTTGCATGTTTTAGAAGACTAAAAACATTTAATATGTAAAATGATAGATTTAAAATATTAACAACTAAATATCAAATTTTTAAATTGACATTTAAAATACTAACAAATAACAATCACAAATCTCCAATCAAAAAATAAATAAAAACTTTCACACGTTGCAATTTACAATTATTGTTGAATACATTTATTTTAAATAAATTTTTAACAAGATATTAAAAAACATACATACAAAACTTTTAACAAGATATTAAAATACATACATACATATATACTAAGTCACCAAGTTCGAATTCGAATTCGAATTTGGCAAGGATGAAATTTGAAATAAATTCGGCAAGGAAAATTTGGGAAAAATAATTGTGATTAAATTTGCCTTAACATAAATTTGATTTTTTAAAAAATATATTATATAAGTAATAAATTCCTCTTTATATATTATATAAGTAATAAATATATTATATAAGTGAAAAAGGCCACTATCTATACCCATTATTTATTATATTTAATAAATATTAAATATATTATGTAAGGCAGTAGATAATGCCCTGTAATATATCTTTACTTATAATATATTCATTACTTATAAGTTATATAATATATTATAAAACTTTAAGGAGTGGACATATATTATATAAGTAATAAAACCCTTTTTATATTGTAAACACCTAAAAATGTCTTCACCATCAAACTGACTGCCGACATCCCTAAACATACCTATTTCCCTTCTAATTAATTAATTAAATTTTTATCTAATTAATTATACCTTCATCACCTAATTTTTCATCATTTTACCCCCTACAATTGGATTAATTTAATTAATCCAATAGTTCAACCTTAGCCAATTAATTAAATAAATATGCAATATTTATTTGGTTAATTTTCCCCTTCTCACTAAACCCAATTAATTAGTTAAATCATGTTTAACTATTTAATTCAGCCTATTAATTAACCTATCCCTACCCTAGGTGATTAAATAGTCATTATTTAATTACCTACCCTAACATACATCATCCTAGCCTTAAGATTAATTAAGTAAATCATTAATTAATTAATCTTATCCTCACATTAATCCATTTGCTAATTTATTCCAGCCATATTAATTAGGCTAATCACCCTAATTAAATTGGTCAAACCCTCATTAACACTTCTCCCCACAACCCATGAATAAAAAATTGATTTCCATGCCAAATAAATCAATTTTTAATACACATATCATAACCCTCATTAAAACCTCTTACACATGTCATAGGCATTAATATCCACTCTTCCTTAAATGAATTTTAAATTCATTTTACTCTTCCCCATGTGAATTTTTAATTCACAAATAATCCATCTCACCCAACCTCATTTATGAACCCCTCTTCCCAAGATGAATTAAAAATTCATATTTATTCTCATCCCTTCATTTTTCAAGATTGAATCTAGGCCCTCCACATCATCTTCATCCTCCACCATTGATCTCTCAAATCAATCTCCACCATTGGATCAAAATCTCTCCAAAACTCCTATAAATACACCATCTCTCAAGCCATTTTTCATCAACAATTTGAGTAGTGTTATCATGCTAAAATCTTAAGCTAGTGTGAGTTGCATCGTTTGAGAGCATTTTACATCTTATTTGAGCATTTAGGGTATATCTTGGAGTTTTGGGTGCAAGCTACTTCACCCTTCTTGGATTGGGTCTTCATACGAAGGTATAAATCTTTGTTTTGCATGCATTTGGTTTATGTTCTTACCTTGATTTGGATTCCTTAATCACATATATATTATATGAGTAATAAAGATATTATATATTTAGCTGATAGGCTTTTATATGTGAGCATTATAGTGCTTAGCTGATAGGCTTTTAAATGTGAGCATTATAGTGCTCTGAAACTTGTCTCGCGCCGTAAAAAAATTCATGCTAGAAAATTTCCTAAACTCATCGGTTCCTATCGGCGTATTCCTTGAACCTCCTATGGGTGCAAGTGCTAGTATATAACTAGTCGGAAACTTGATAAACGAAGTAGTGCTTCTGAAAGTCTAACATAGATAGCAAGGAGAACTCTGCATTGGTTGAGATTTTAGACGTATTCATGTTCGGGAGTCACGAACTAGCAGTGAGTCGAGAGAAATCTAAAAAATCTTTATAGAAATATATTCTAAAGCCGTACGAATTTCAATCGTATTTCAACGACTTTTTTTGGACGTTTATAAATCCGTCAATTTTCGAACCTCATGGCTGAAAATCGGCGAATCCGGTGACATAGCATATATATATATAGTGAACTCCCAAAGTTCGGGTTTCAAACAGCTTCGCCTATTTGGAAGGAATTTAAGGTATCATGCGATTTTTGTCTCAGCGAACAAAGGAACCAAATCCTACCTTGTCCGCCAAGAAGGATGGAGGCATTGATGTGGGAGAGGAAAACACTGAGTCTTTGCCACAAAAGGGGGTTTCTCCCATGGGCGTCCCATCCCAAGCAGAGCATCAACCGGATGCTGCCAAAATGGGAAAAAAGAACGTTTGTCTTCCCTCTATGGAGGAAGTTTTATTTGTTGGCAATGAAATCAAGGTGGGGATGGCTCTGAATGCTCCAAATACTAGATGCTTTGCACGACGGTGAGAAACGTAGAGGCGCTAACACACCAACAATTCGCAAACGATACGGTGTTGTATGGAGAATCCAATTTGGAACAAGCCAGAGAGGTGAAAGCTGTCCTGAACAACTACATTTTGGCTTCTGGACAGCTAATAAACCACGACAAATCGAGGATCTTCTTCAATACCAAAAAGGCAACACAAAGGAGAATTACAAGTGAGTTAGGCTTTGGAATTGACCAAATCCCATGCAAATATTTGGGAGTCCCGCATTTCAAAGGAGCGATCAGGACAAGTATTTGGAATAATACAATTGAGAACTGTACAACAAAGGCTTAGTCATGGAAAGGGAGATGGTTGACATTGGTTGGCCGAATACTAATGGTGAAATCGGTGTTGTCTACAATCCCAATTTATTTAATGTCTTGCATTCAACTCACTAGAAGGGTCGAATCCAATATGAATAGTATTCTCAAAAAATTCTTATGGGATGGAGCAAACAAGCAAAGGAGGATTCCCCTTGTGCATTGGGATAAAGTGAGAGCAAGTAAGGAAGGAGGCGAAACGGTCATTAGTGATTTAGTCCAACATAACCGAGCCCTTGGAGCCGAACTCATTTGGCGGATGCACTCTGCACCGAGAGACCTTTTGTGTAAAATACTACAAAACAAGTATCTGGATTCTAATGAGCCCAATAGAATCCTCACTATTGCTAATACACCAAACGGATCACATGTCTAGAGATTCAAGATGGAGAGCAAACCCATCATTACTGAGCATTTGAAGTGGGTGATAAATAACGAGAGATTGGCAAACTTTTGGTCTGATTAATGGAATGGATTGGCCCCTCTAGTCGAAATTGAATTAGGGGGATGCAAGGAGGTAATAGAAAACATATGGGAGGAGAAGGTCGCAGATTATGTGGTAATAAGGGAGGACGAATTTGGAAGTCATTGGGAATGGAGAGATCTTTCCGATGCACCAATAGAAGATAGAGAGAAAAATAGGTTAAAGGAAGAACTAAAAAAGCACAAGATTGTCTTAAACCCAAGGAAGGATAAGATAATTTGGTGTTGGTCTAAGTCTGGGGCATACTTTGTTAAGATTGAATACCAAATTCAAAATGTAGGTTTAGAGGGAGATGTTTGGCAGGTGGATCTGTGCTGGAGTCATCAGGTTTTGCCAAAAGTTGGTGCCTTCGCATGGAAGACACTACAAAAAAGAATCTTGACTGGAGAACGGCTGCACTCTATTGGGATAGCTAGCCCAAGTTGATGTCCTTTATGTAAAAATAACAATGAAACAGTAGATCATTTGTTGTTGCAGTGCTCCTTTGCAAGCGAGTGTTGGAATTGGCTTTGTAACAAACTAGGATGGAGCAGTGGGAGACAAAACGATATTAGAAAGTGGTTTCAAAGCTGGCCGAGATTGCATTCTGCCTCGCTATGGAGTGGAATTTGGATTGTCAGTCCTTCCTTATCAATCTGGCACATATAGAAGGAAAGGAACAGGAGAATTTTTTTTACTGAATGCCAAGTGGATCACGTGTGCAGAATGATAGAGGCGGCAATGTGTGAAGTTCTGAATACAAAGCAAAAAGGAGTAGGGAATGTGACCTTCATAAACTGGGATAATCAAATAATGAAAAGTTGGCTAGGGTTGAAAATTTCATCTGCAGAAGCCATTAGCAAAAGCAAAGATTCAAAAGAAAAAAGGAAGAAAGCCAAATGGTTGGCGCCCCTGCATGCCAGACTAAAGATAAATTTTGACGGGGCCTCTAGAGGAAATCCCGAGGCCTGGGGTGCAGGGTGCATTATCAGAGACGAGGCAAGAATCCTCATCTGGGCTTCTTCAAAAAAACTTTGTTTCGGTACCAATAACGAAGCAGAGATGGAAGCCCTGAAAGGTCTTAGAATCTGCATTTAGAAGAACATAAAAGAAATAGATATCGAAGGGGATTCACTCATGCATAAACGCGATCAAAAGGAAGGAGATCTCAAGCTGGAAACTACAGAACTTGGTCATTGAGATTTGGGAACTGTTGGATAAGATAGGCAACTATACTATACGCCATATCTTTAGGGAAGCAAACAGAGTTCTAGACTTTCCCGCGAACCAAGGCATTGATCAATCAAATATCTGCAGAGTATCTAATACAGACTTAGACTAGGACGAATTGGCAGACATTTTAAAGGATGACAACCGGCATGAATGAAAGGAAGGACCAATGTATCTAGTAGTAGAGATATGAAGTATTGGAGGAATATTTTTTCTTCTCGGGCTACTCGACACTCGCTCCCATTTAATAGCCATATGAGATTGTGAAAGCAAATTTCATTGAAAACATGGCCCAATGAATGACCTATGATTGCAGATGCAAATGCATGGAGGTTTTGGGGAAGAAAGGGGATGAGGACGAGGAGGAAGAGAGTGATGCGGAGGAGGAAGAAGATGAGGTGGAAGAGCAGATAAGGAGGATCTTCATTGCAGCTACAACGGAAACAGTGAAAGCGATAAAACAAGTGATAGGCTCCCATATGTTTGGCGAAGGGCATGTCCATGACGAGACATTATATGAGGAGTTTCTGATGAATGTGACCCTGATCATGGGGAGGAAGCAAAGTGGTAAACTGATGGCGCACGGGTTTATTAAGCCGAAACAGAGGGATATGGCATATGTTGCAATATGCAATATAACGAAGTAGAGATGGAAGCCCTGAAAGGTCTTAGAATCTGCATTCAGAATAACATAAAAGAAATAGATATCGAAGGGGATTCACTCATATGCATAAACACGATCAAAAGGAAGGAGATCTCAAGCTGGAAACTACAAAACTTGGTCGTTGAGATTTGGGAACTGTTAGATAAGATAGGCAACTATACTATATGCCATATCTTTAGGGAAGTAAACAGAGTTGTAGACTTTCCCGCAAACCAAGGCATTGATCAATCAAATATCTGCAGAGTATCTAATACGAACTTAGACTGGGACGAATTGGTAGACATTTTAAAGGATGACAGCCCGCATGAATGAAAGGAAGGACCAATGTATCCAGTAGCCGAGATATGAAGGATTGGAGGAATATTTTTTCTTCTCAGGCTACCTGACACTCGCTCCCATTTAATAGCCATATGAGATTGTGAAAGCAAATTTCATTGAAAACATGGCCCAGTGAATGACCTGTGATTGCAGATGCAAATGCATGTAGGTTTTGGGGGAGAAAGGGGATGAGGACGAGGAGGAAGAGAGTGATGCGGAGGAGGAGCAGATAAGGAGGATCTTCATTGCAGCTACAACGAAAATAGTGAAAGCGATAAAACAAGTGATAGGCTCCCATATGTTTGGCGAAGGGCATGTCCATGACGAGACATTATATGAGGAGTTTCTGATGAATGTGACCCTGATCATGGGGAGGAAGCAGAGTGGTAAATTGATGGCGCACGGGTTTATTATGCCGAAATAGAGGGATATGGCATATGCTGCAATATCAACTTTCAACAAAAGACCCGAAGTTGGTATGATTGGTGGGATTTTCAACGTTGTTGCTGTCAAGAAGAACAGAATCAAAGCATAAGCTTTGAGTCTATTCTGCGATGGAATACGCAAAGACAAGATGGAAGTCTTTAACTTCGACTTGAGCCTATATGGAGATCTGCTATCTCCAACTCAAATAGATAGAGCTTTCAAGCTATCCGATGGCTTAAGGTTTTTGTGGCACTTGAGAAGGCCCATTGAATGAATGAAAGTATATGAACTGATGCTACATCTTTGTTTCCTTTTTACCCAGTTGTTTTAATGAAATGGGAACTGCCCCCTATGGTAGAGCTTATTGATCATATGGTAGAGCTTAATGGGAACTCTTTTAAGTATCCCGCGATGAGTTCACTGCCAATATCTCCTGAAGTTCGGGTTTCAAACAACTTCACATGTTTGTAAGGAATTTCAAGTATCATGTAATTTGTGTCTCAGCGAATGGAGGAACCAAATCCTGCCTTGTCCGCCAATAAGGATGGGCGCATCGTTGTGGAGGAGGAAAACACTGAATCTTTGCCACAAATGAGCGTTTCTCTCATGGGTGTCCCATCTCGAGCATAGCATCAACCGGATGCCACCAAAATGGAAAAAAAGAACGCATGTCTTCCCTCTGCGAAGGAAGGTTTACCTACTGGCAATGAAATCAAGGTGGGGATGGCTCTGAATGCTCCAAATACTCCGGATGCTCTAATTTCTCACAAATCTTCAGCTTTCACGTCCAGGAATGGAGATACTTCTATCAATTGGGTGGTTTCAAGGGGGCATAAACCCTTCTGCACCTTTGCGAAAGGTATCAGCAAAGGCGATGAGGAGATTTGTGGGACGCAGGGGCTTTCCTTCAGAGACATTGCTATTGGGGCAAACAATGGGACGACTTCAGATTGGGATGATCGACTAGATTCAATGCTTTGGATGATAGGGCAAAAGACCATGTCATGGAAAACACGAAGCTAATCAAACCTCTCAGACAGGACGAATCATCTCTAGTCCTTGAGTTTTCTAAGGATGTAGCTAAGGAAGTAGATTGAAGGTGAGATGTATTTCGCTACCAATGGATTAATTGGATGATTTAGTCGTTTATGGCCTAGACTTCCTGATTTGCACAGGTGGATCGTTGATGCATGGAAGCCTTTGATGAAAGGGGATCTAGAAGTATATCCTTGTGCTCGTGACTTTTACTGCAGTTTTTGATTGTGAGAAGGATCGAGATGTTATCCTCCAAAAGCGTTGAATTTGGGGACAACACATGCTCCTACTGGTACCCTACGTTTAATCCTTTCACTAAATCATTCAAGGTGAAGACTATTTGGGTCCGTCTTCCAAACCTACCCTTACAATTTTGGTTTAATTCTTGCTTCGAAGCCATTGGCAACTCCCTAGGCAATTTTCTGGCGATAGATACAAGCCTCTAATTTTACTCACACAACCTTCACAGTTGTCAATATGGATATATCAAGAGATCTCCCTGCTGAAATCACCTTCAAAGTTGTTGATCGCAGTTGGTGACATTCATTGGATTATGAAAGCCTGCCCTTCCGTTGTCGAAGATGTTACGAAACTGGTCATACTGCAACTGATTGTTCTAGGCCTAGGCCTAAAGTTGATTGTTAGGGCACATCGTGGAAAGGCGCTCTTCCAGAGCATTACATTGTGGATGCTTCCCTTGTGCATTATGTGAGAGGGTTGGAGTCCAAGTCTCCTCCGGCTTCCCAGGCACCCTCCCCACAAATGGTGGTTTCAGCTGCAAACCCAAAGCCAGGTGAACCACAAACACAAGAAGTCATAGGAAATGTCATGGCAATTATGATAGGTGGACGAAAAGAGAATCAAGCTCATTCCAAAAATGTTGAGGTCTTAGAATAGGTCCCTGTGCTCTCTTCAGGTAATTTAGAAGAATGGATAACAGTGACAAAGAAAAATAAGAATCTGAAAAACTCTAGGAGCAATGACAAAATGAGGCTACACTCTCACACAAAATTGGGTCAGAAAGTTTCAACATAAGGCTTTCTTAAGCTTAACTAGGTTTTCTCTCTTTTGTGTTGCACCCCTGTTCATGGTCTGATGCAATCAAATTTTTCTCTATCCTCTAGTTTATGGGAGTGGTCCCTTTACCACAATTTACAAATCAAAATATATATATATAATTTTAAAGTTATTAATATTTATTGTCTTAATATTTTTTTTATATAATTTATAATTTAAAATGAAAATTGCAAAAGATTACTCTCCTTCGTTCTAGAGTTAAGGGCCCTATCCCTTTGATAGATTGTGGAAATGAGCTCTACCAGGGTTTGGTGATTTCCTAGTTTTTTTTCCTGACTCTCACTCATTCAAGTATACGGTAGTTGGATCTAGTTCTTCAATTCGAAAGAAAGAAATTGATGCAGAGATAATGGTTGCGGGCAAAAAAAAGATGGATCAACAAAAAAGATGGATCTACTTGGCAAAGGATCAAATTCTTACATAACTCTTAAGGAATCTCCAATAATTAATCTGGATGTTGAGGAATTTATCAAAAACGTTTAACTTCCAAGGTAGGAATCTAATTTGCCAATTCATGAGCTCCCACTTTCCTTGGAAGAGTTCTTTGCATGGACTAGGAAAGGCAACTATGAGCTCCAATCATGTTCTAGGGGTTATTTTATAGCGGATTTTGCTAATGCATCTAACAAGAGAATATCTCCAAGCTTGCCATGGAAGAGGTCAATCAATCTATGATGGAATCTTTGCTGAATTCAATCTAACTTCCTCCCTTCCTAAGAGTATAACCCTGAAAGGTGGAGATTTTGAATGGCCTCAAGCACTGGATTGTGAAAGTCTCCCCTTCAAATGTTCAGGTTATCATGAATATGGTCATCTGATTCAAGAATGCTCCACTTTTTTTCAAAAGACCACAACAAAATGGAGTCTTGGAAAGGAGTACGACAGTTATGGAGATGGCGAGGTGAATGGTACATAGCCAAAATGTGCCATATAGATACTAGGTAGAAGTTGTGAATACTGCAGTCTATATCCTCAATAGAAGTCCTTGTAAAGCCTTGTAGAATGTTACTCCTGAGGAAGCATGGCCAGACAGAAAACCATTTCTGAGTGATTTTCGAGTTTTTGGTTGTATTGTTTTTGCACATATTCCTAAGGATAAGAGAAATAATTTAGAAGCAAAAAGCAAACCATTCTTTTGAGTTAATGGTAATTTTATAGATAGTAGTGTAATGGTAACTACTAATTTTGGAACAAGTTTTGCTGTTGAAATCAAACAAGAAATATCAAAAGCATCAAAGTCCAAGGGGAGATCATTTGGAGAAGAGAGTGTAGCTCAATCTTCACAACACAACTAGGAGGGCCAACAAAAGAGACCAAAGTAGTACTATACCACAATGAAGGATGTTTGATAAGATGAATTGCTAAAAACACTGGAAGGCCAATCTACAAATTTAGGAAAACAACTTGTAAAAGGTGGTGAGAAAGTAAATTTTGCTCTAACTTCTGTTGTTTCACAGATATTTGAGCCTAGTACATTTGCAAAGGCCAAAGAGAAATCTGAATGGGAAGTTGCCATGAAGGTGGAGTATGATGCCTTGATGAAAAATAAAACTTGGGTGTTGTCAACATTGCCCCCACGAAAGAAATCCATTGGTTGTAAATGGATTTATAAAGTAAAGTGTAAATAAGATGGTTCTTTGGACAAGTACAAGGCATGTCTTCTCGCTGAAGGATATGCACAAGTGGAAGGGGTAGACTATGAAGAGACCTTTGCTTCTACCGTAAAAAATGGTAATCTTTCAGTCGGTTGTTTCCATTTCTACTAAATTTGGATGGAAGGTATATCAGATGGATGTCAAAAGTGCCTTCTCAAATGGAGACTTGGAGGAAGAGGTCTACATGACTCAATCGCACGGGTTCCAAGCAAAGACCATTTGGTTTGAAGGTTGGTAAAGTCCTTGTATGGACTTAAGAAGACTCCTCAAGCCTCGTATTTTAAAATTGATCGATAGCATGGAGATTCTAGTTTCAAAAAAAACTATTTTGAACCTACTCTCTATGTCAAAATCAATGGTGGTGATATAGTGATCCTGATTGTGCGTGTTGATAATCTTGCCATCACCGAATGCAATAAGATTTTGATTGAACAGTTGAAACATGGTATATGTTTTGTTTTTGAAATGATAGATCTACGCTTGCTTCAATATTGTTTAGGCGTAGAATTTTGGCACACCGATCACAAAATTTTTGTATCACAAACTAATTATGCCAAATCTCTTTTTAAAAAAATTTAAATAACTGAATGTAATCCTACATCTACACCTATGGAAGTTGGGATCAAGCTCTCAATTAACATTGTTTCATCACTAGTCAATGAAACCGTGTATCGGCAATTGGTAGGTAGTTTGATTTATCTTACTACCGCTAGATCAGATCTATGTTTTGCAATCAGTTGTCAAGCCTCAAGAGGAACATTGGCAAGCTTCAAAACGAATCCTTCGATATGTCAAAGGGTTCATCGACTTCGGCATTTTATATCAATAATCTATTGACTTCATGCTAACCGGATATACTGACTCTGATTGGACTGGATTAGCTGATACAAGAAAATCTACAAGCTATGTTTTTACTCTTGGTTCAAGAGTAATTTCTTGGCAGAGCAAGCTACAAAACATAGTTGTCTTATCCTCCATTAAAGCATAATATAAGGCAGCAGTAAGTTCAAGTTGTGAGACAATGTGGTTATGAGGGCTATTTACAGATATTCATTTGGATCAAACCGCACCGACCTCACATTTTTGCAACAAACAAAGCGTTCACAAGATGGTAAAGAATCCAGTCTATCATGCTAGACCTAAGCATATTGAAGTTCATCACCATTACATTCACCAATTGGTTATGAAGAGATTTGTCTTTATTATTGTCCTAGAGTGGAGCAGATTGCAAACTTAATGACTAAACCATAAAAGATAAATTTGTCAAGTTCAGAGATAAACTTGGAATTGCATCTAGTTTAGTCATTACGGGTGTATTAGATTATATTAGATTAATACTAGCATTATAGGATATTTGTTAGAATATGTTAGTTTTATATTTGTTATTATTGTACTATCATTAGCACATTGTTGTGAGTTGTTTCACATAGTGTTGATGATTGTTTTTAGACAAGTCAACAATAGAGAAAAATACTGAGTATCCAACTCTCTCTTGAATAAAGCCTCTCGAATGCTAAACAAAGTGATCAATCGAGACAACTCCAAGGTTCCTTTTTTTTATAACTTATAGTGGATGAACTCAGTGATTACATGTGATCTTGCTAATTATCACAAAGGGACTTACGTTGGATTCTTCTTCTTTCATTCAGTTTATTTCTCCCTTGAGTGTGGATGAAGTATGTACAATGCATCAATGATAAAAGAGGAAAAACCATAGGGTTTAGGGAGCTAATCTAAGGTCAATGAAGCAATGATGATGCATGAATAGACAAACTCATTAATTAACCTAACTCCACTTCGCCAAGGATGCCTACAACTACATGAAGTTGGTGCGATCTCCTAAGGATAGCGAAAGGTTTTCAAATCATGAAGGCTCATATAAGCACCCATTGAACGGCACAGCTCAAACAAACGTTCACAATCGAACTTAAGTGTTCACCAGCGATGGATGCCAAAAGCATGAGTTAGGAGTTGATCAAATATTCAATACAAACATACATTACTTCAATGAGCTTCTAATCTACTTTGAAACATCTCTCCACTTCATCAAGTTACAAGAAACCATGTCATTTCACAAGACAACACTTAAACACCAAACAAGCTCCGATGTCTTTGCATTAATCTTGAGAAATATTTACAACAACCTCAAGTACTCTCAGAGAATTTCGAGAGTCTCTTCTACTCTACTCTACTCTACTGCACTAACTATTGACTACTGACTACTAATTTACAAATGAGGCAACAAGGCCTTTATATAGAAGTCCAGATTTACAATGAAGGGCTAGGATCAATTCACGTAGCCAAGGGCTCAGATCATGCCAGCTCAGCAGGTAGTTACAACAACTTGCTATTTTTAGTACATGAGAGAGGCAATGAAGGCACGTTTTCTAAGAAGATAAGGATAAGATGGAATCTTTTAGAGCATCTTCCACATAGGCGTCCCTTTAGCTTCTTGTTTGTTGTAGATACATTGAATGTAGTCATATGATGTGGCGAATTATAATTGGATGATGATATGTATCCGCCACGTAGGTGCCACCTCAGCAAACTTGTGGATTTCAACTGTTTATTAAATATGCTTTTGGCATATTCCCAAATTGTATCATCTTATTTGATATCTTTGATGTGATTGCTTGAACTTGAATGCTTGGGAATGCTCCTTGTTGATCTTGCCTTGTTCATTGTAAGTAATATGATATATGATACTTGTAGCTTATTTATCTTTGTGTTTCTCCTCTTCTTCTTGCAGATAGGTTGATCTTCTTTCGATACATCTTCATGGAGAGTAGATGATGCTCCTTCATGTAGAGTAGATGATGATAATGATGTATACATTGATAATGGAGTAAGAGACTTTCTAAGACTTCAAGTTTCAGGAGGAACTTGAAGCTAAATGGATGAATGTCTTCGAACATGATACAACTGATGAAGATGAAGTAGTACACTTGCCATGTTGACCTTGAAGCAATGATTGATGAAGAAGCTAGTTGATACTTGAAGATGAATGGAACTTGAAGTGATAGATGAATGTCTTCGGACATGATGCCATTGATGATGAAGTTATTCCAGCATGATGATGGTGAAGTGTTCTTCCAAGAGTGGCGAGCATGATGTTTCTTTTCACTCCTTAGAAATGACCATCTAGCTTCACTCCTCACTTGAAGATAACTCCAAACGGCTGGTTCCCTGAATGACCTCCTAGCTCTATCCCTTCTCCTGCAACAAAAGGAAAGAAAACAATATCAATCTTTTGATATACACTTTATTTCATTACATAGGAAGCATGTTTAAACATTCAATATCCTCCTCTAGGTCTAGGCACTCATTAATGGTTTAATGGGAGCAAAAGTGCGCCTAAGCTATTTTAGTGCAAATTGATGTCTTTTGATACTTGTGAATGTTTAAATTGATGTTTATGTCTTTTTCAACTAAGGCGCTCATTTAGGTGTGCAGGAACTAAGAAGGGTGCCTAGATTCACTTGGCCTATTTCTTTGGCATTTTGATGGTTTTAACCCTTAAAATGACATCCAATTTCATGTTCTTAAGTTCTCCTCTTACAAGGCACAATTTTAGAATGCTCCAAGTGTGAAATAGCGCCTAAGGTCAAGATGAGCATTTTATGAACTCAATCAACCTCATAAACTTAAAGAAGGCTAGGCCTCTTAAGGCGCCACCTTTCTAAGGTCTTAATCATTCATTTCTAGGCGCCATCTTTTATTGATTTGGAGACTCCTTTCATGCTAAGGCGCCAGAATGGAGTGGTTTTGATAGAAACTGCGCCTTACTTTACTCACTCATTTTCATGCCTTCAATCATTAGAAGATGACTTAAAGTGACCTCTCCTATCTAGGCGCCTACTCACAAAAGGTCATTTCAGGCATTTTCTCCCAAGGCGCCCATTCAAGGTTATAGAGACTAAAGAATGCGCCTTGATATGGATAAGTGTTTACTTCAATTCTCATGCATTCGGGGCATTGTAAAGACTCTTATAAACTTGTCAAGCTTCAATACCTTCAAGATTCATAATTTCAAGCATGATTACCTCTAAGCGCCAAAATAAGTTCTTCAATGATTGAAATGCGCCTAGACTCCTTTAGGTGTTTACTTCAAAGGTTTTATGATTCTAAATCATTGTGAAGGTTCAAAGGAAGCCTCAATAGCCTTAAAACTTATGAACTCAAGCATCTTCTTTGTTAGGCGCTCATGATGATGATTTGAACATGTATAGGTGCCTAGCACACTGGCCTAGTTTTTTGGGTATTTTGATGGTTTTAATCACTTGTTCAAACCTACAAGAGATCACTTTACCCTTAGGCGCTGATTTTAAGATTTGCAACATTTCCCTTCAAGGCGCTAAAATAAGGTTATTTTGACACAAAGATGCGCCTTCATACAAGATGCCTATTCTCCTTCCACTTAGGCACTCATTCATAATGATTCAAGTGACAATAGGCGCCTAGACTTCCTTTGGTAAGATTTAGTCATTTTGAAGGTTCTAACAATAGGCGCTACAGTTGGAAGTGATTTGAAGTTCATTCCCCTTTAGGCGCCAAAATGGATGGTGGAGACAAGAAAAGGCGCCTAGGCTTAAATGAGGGTTTATTAGACTCTAAGCAATTGCAAGGTGACTCAGGGAGTTTAGCTCTTCAAGGCGCCAATTTTCTTCACTACTACTTGCATCATTGGTTCAAGGCACAATTTTGAGGTTGTTTGGATGATGAAAGGCGCCCGGAGTTCTAGGCGGAGTTTTGAGGTTGTTCAAGTGGAGAAATGCGCCTAAGGTCTTAAAGCAAATTTGCGCCTAGAACTGAAAGTCCCCGAGGTTAGGTATACTGAAAAATATATTTAAGTATAAGAAATGAATTTCTTATACTTTAAATATTTTTCAATATACCTTTCAGGATGTTTGAGATAGGTCTCGAATCCACCGGATTTGACATGTAGATTATGGAATTTGGAGGATCCACCAGATTTCAGACTTAGTCAATTTTTTAGGATTTTCAGGATATCAGACTTGGTCATTTTTCAGGATCTCAAAACATCAGGATCAGATCATCAGGGGACTATAGGACTCAAACACTACTGACTTCATCAAATAAATCTAAGACATCATCCAAGACTTAATGCAAAGCATCAAAGATCAAAAAAGGGGGTCCCCATTTGCAATGGGGCGATGTGTGATTAGGTCACAACACATAGCTTGTAGGTTGTTGGGTGTTTGTTCCTAAATAATAGGGTTGGTTGTTTAAGTCTATGGCTTATACAATAAGCCATCCTACAAAGTAATATTCAATGGCTCAAGAATATCATTATAATATATCAGCCCAAAGTCCTATGAAACAAGGCAATGGAAATGACCCCTCAGCTAACTTTTACAATGAAAATGAATAAAGATCAGGGGTACACGGGGACGCGTCCCCACCTCTTCCAGCCCCGTCCCCGTCCCCAGTGACATTTTCGGGACGGGGGGACGACTGGGGACGTCCCCTTGGCGTCCCCAATAAAATGCAAAATTGCGAAACGTCTCGGGGACGCGCAAGAAAAATTGGGGACGTCCTGGGGACGGCAAGGGACGGCCCGAGGACGGCCAAGTGTCCCCCAACGTCTTAACACATACAACCCTTTTTTTTTTTAAATTTTAATTGGGGCATGGGGTCCACAAACACTCCCACACCCCTTCCAAAACCCTAAAATCATGATATTGATAGCCCGAATGAGGCATAGATATTAGTCTTTAGATTGTTGTATTTTGAAGTTTGAGGCTGTGGGTTTAACAGTTAACTTTATCTTTAATTTTGAAGTTCGAAGTTTGAACTTTAATTTTAGAATTTGAACAACAAAATGCTTTAATATTGCTGTTATGAATCTTCAATCTCATGATTATCATTAATTCTATTGTTGTTATACTAGTGTTTAATCATTAATGCTCATTGTTTATTGTTTAAACATAGTTAGCCGATAGGCTTTTATATGTGAGCATTATAGTGCTCGGAATTGTCTCATGCCGTAAAAAAAATTCATGCCGGAAAATTTTCTAAACTCGTCAGTTGTTCCTATAGACGTATTCCTTGAACCTCTCCTATGGGTGCAAGTGCTAGTTATACTGCTGTTATGCTACTGTTATACTGCTGTTACACTACTGCTGTCATGATTTATTCACATATTGATATTGTTGTTATGTTATTAACATATATGATACCTCTATTTAGTATTTCATATTGATATTTTGAATAAATCTTATATATATATATATATATATATATATATATATATATATATATTGAAAAATTCATATATCGCCGTCCCCAAAAATTGGCCCTCGGACTGCTGTCCCTGAAACACGTCCCCTGCCGTCCCCGTCCCCCCGTCCCCGAAACGCCGTGAAACATAGATAAAGATAAGTTTAAGGCAGTTCAGGTATCTCTAGAAGGTTTTGGCTCAAAGTAGAAAGGCATAGGAAACCATTTTCTAAAAACACCCAAAGAACAAAAAGGGAGATTTGGGGAGCAATAAGGCAAGAAGACCCAATAGGTATGTAGCATTACAAAATGCAAGAACCAATCCCAATTGGAAGATGTCTTGGCAGGCATCAAGAAGTCCAAGGTTAATCAATAAAGGTTCTCTTTTGAAACATAAGGGGACTCAATTCCCCTCCAAGTATCGTTTGCTTCGAAGACAAACTATAATCTGGAGAATGTTGTATTACAAGAAACTAAGTTGGATAACAAGAATGAGATCCTAGCCCATTATTGCTCTCTGGGGAAATGGAATACTATCACTAAGGAGGCTAAAGGGTCCTTTGGAGGGCTTGCTATTATCTGTAACCATTTGGAGGTTTCCATTAGAGAGATTGCCTCTTTTGACTCATGGATTGTTGTTCAGGTTAGTATCATCTCATCTAAGATTAATTTTTCTCTTCTCAATGTCTATTGCCCTCAATCTATAAAGGAAAAAGAAATATGCTGGTCTCAAATCAGCTCTATTCTAAGAGTGGATCTTCGAATCCAGTGGATTGTGGCAAGAGATTTTAATACCAAAATTGACTCCTCAGGATCCCAAGACCAAGGAGATAATCAAAGCTTTTATGTCCTTTTTAAGAGATTTGGATCTTTGGGATGTTAAACCTCAAAGGGGCTAATTTACATCGACAAACAAAAGGAAAGGGGCAGATATTATTATGGCCAAAATTGGCCTCCTTCCTACGGTTGCACTCTATTATTATTTTCTACTTGGCGGTTCTCTTAGAGGCTAGATTTGATCATTGGCCCATTTCTCTGACTTTTAACAATTATAGATTCCCCAAAAAGGTCCCTTTTAGGTTTGAAAAAATGTGGTTGGAACAGAAAGACCTAGATAGGGTAGTCGCTACTTTCTATCTAGAAGGATCCACATTATTTTTTTGGTACAAAAATGTACATTTTCAATAGAAAGATTAAAGCTTTGAAGCTTTACCACAAGTAATGGAATAAGCTCATTTTCAAAAAGCTCTTTCAAATAAAGTATGAATTGGAGAATAAAATGCCTAAAATCCAAAAAGAAAACCAAGCTGGTATTCTTTCAAGTCCCTAAAAGATGAGAAGAAAGAGATTCCTAATTGGCATGAGGAAATCTATAGATGTGAGGAAATATACTAGACAAAAATCCAAAATAAAATGGCTCAACAAAGGAGACTATAATACTAAGTTCTTTCGTACTGATAAGGGCGTGGTTCAGTGGTGAAGTCGCTCGGTTGTAGTGGCGGCCACCCGAGTTCAAACCCCCACTGGGCCAACGAGCTCGCGGGTTTGAAGTGTTCTTGCTAGGGGATGAGGTCCCCCGTGTTGTGGCCTCACTGGTTCATTGCTCCGGGCAAAAGCATTCGCGTGGAGCCGGAGGGCATGTCGCACCAGCGTCACCGGTCACGTTAAAAAGTTTACTAGGTGCATTTTTTTTTTAAAAAAAAAAATACTAAGTTCTTTCGTATCTCATGCAAAAATGAGAAGGCAGGAAATTCCATCTCTAAGTTGGAAAGGGAAGGTGATCAAATCACAGATAATATTGAGGCTATTAAGGCTTCTTTGGTTTCCTTTTGGAGCAACATGTTGATCAAGGAGGAAAAGGAGAGAAGAGAAAAGCAGAATTTGTTCATTGCATCCATCTCATTTGTTGTTGGGGCCTCGAATAGCAAAGCCCTTATGCACAAGATTTCAAAAGATGAAATTAGAACTACTCTCTTTGATGTGGCAAGAGACCACACCCTCGGACTTAATGGTTTTTCCTGCTTTCTTCTTACAATACTTTTCGGATCTTCTAGAAGATGATATTTTGGGTGTAGTGATTGAATCTATGGTGTCCAGATTTGTCCTCAAGGCTTATAAACTCAATTTTCTTGGTTCTCAATTCTAAGAAAAATGATGCCCAAAGGACTGAAGACTTTATTGAAGTTTAGACCTATCTCCCTTTGCAATACTATTTACAAAGTTATATCTAAGGTTATTGCAAATAGAACCAAACCACTCGTTTCATCCTTGATTGCTAAATAACAATGTGGTTTTGTTAAAAGACAGCAGATCACTGACAAGATAGTTACTATCCATGAATTAATTCATTATGTTCTTGCCAATGATAGAAAAGGCATGCTTATTAAACTCAGTATAGCGAAAGCCTATGATAGAGTAAAATGGGATCTTTTGGACAAAGTCCTAAAGAAATTTAGCTTCAGCCCTAAATGGAGAGAGTGGATGCATGGTTGCTACTCTTCAACGACCTTCTTGGTTTTAGTTAATGGTTTTGCTAAAGGTTTTTTGAATTTTCTCTTCCCCTCATGGCCTCTGTCAAGGGGACCCCTTATCCCCATATTTATTCATCCTCATGTCGGAAGCTCTAGGTAGATACATCAGCTCCCTCGAAAACAAAAGAATTCTTCAAGGTTTAAGAGCTTCATCCTATGGGACTGCAATTACTCATCGGCAATTTGTGGATTATACCATGCTTTTTTCGGCTCCTATTTTTGAAGTCAAAAATATAAGGGATCTCTTAGCAGATTACAAACAGGCATTTGGTCAGAAAGTGAACAAAATGAACTCTAAAGTTATTTTCCTTTATATTTGAGGTTTAGGGCAAGATTTCCTCTGTAGATGTCTCTTCTTTGGTAAAGGTACTTTCCCATACTTCTACCTAGGATTTCCTCTTTTCCTTGGGAGAAATTCTAAACTTCTCTAGAACCTCATCATGGATAGATTCAGTAAGATTTTTGATGGGTGGAAAAGGAGCGGGTTTTCTTCTACTGGTAGGTTGGTTCTGTTAAAGTTTGCTTTTCAGGCCATTCCTGTCTACTTTTTCTCTTTATTACCTACTCCTAGAAGTACCATTGCTAAAATTAGTTTTGTTGTGAGGAATTTTCTTTGGAAGGGCATTGGGGATCATTTCAAGTTCTCTCTTGTCTTCTGGGACACAATCTGCTCCGCTAAAAAAGGACACCCTGGTATTAAAGATGTGGGACTTTTTAATCAAGCTCTTTTGGCTAAATTGGTTTGGAGAATCACTTCTTCTGATCAAAATTCCCAGATTCTCATTACCTTCATGGGACCCATCCTACTTGCATGCTCGACAACAGTAAGCTGCCTAAGGGTTCTGCTATTTAGGACAGTATGAAGTCTGCAAAAAATCTCATTGAGAGACATCATTTCAGAAATATCCAAAATGGTACTTCAGCCTCCTTTTGGGAAGATTGTTGGTTGACTAAAAACCCCTTTGAGTTATTCTTGAGTAAAGGAGGGCTCTCTCTGTATCTCAAAGATTGCTGGGGAGTCAAAGTTAAAGACTACTGGAAGGAAAATGAGATCTATGGTAGTTACAAACTGGAAAACTGTACCTAGACTCCCTGAGGTTGCAACAGATGTGACATGTCCCTTTTATCCCGCAACACTGAGTAAGTGCTCTGTCTACAAAAAGAGAGGACTGAGTTTCAGTTAAGATAGTTGCATATTTAAATAATGTGGTGTCTGTGTGTTGGCATCACACCTGTCCACAACACTTTTCTATTTAGTTAGAACTAGAACAAAGGTAGACATGTGGTCAGTTAACTGTTGGAACTGCCAGCAATTTAGGAGGGAGTCACGCAGTTAACTATCGTTGATTGAAGGAGTAACTTATCAGTCATCTGCCACGGATTGACGACCGATTGCCAATGATTGAGGAGTTGGTATTATAAAGCAGCGCATAAAATAGAAGAGAAGGCACTTCTGGAAAATTAACAAACATTCAACTCTCATTTCAGTGCTAGTGACATTGCTACAACAGCTAGGCACATTGGAGACAAAACCCTTCAGGCATGAACCTGTCATCTTGGGGACGGAAAACCTCAAGAGCAGTACCTGGTGTATCCTGACAGTAGGTTCGTACAGAGGGTTGTCAACACCATCAGCAATTTCAGACTTGCAGACTGTAGAGTGTTCAGAATCATCAAGGGCAGTCAGTTTTGTATCAGTTAGTACAGTGCTGTGTGTTGGGAATGCCCAATAAGTAATATCATGTTAGTAGATTCAATTTAAACATATGTATATGATTGAAAAAAAAGAAAAATAAATAAATGTGTTTGTATGTTGGTTAAAATAGTTCTGGGTCTGTTTTTCTGTACTGTTGGCTGAGGTATAATATGGTGGTATATTTAGTTTAAGTCATCACAGCAGGCTTTTTCCAACCAATCTGCTTTACTACATAGCTACAAGCCAGTTTGGAGTAACCAAGAGGATTTCTTGGATTGGCACCTTAAAGGTAAGGCTATTTATATTGTTAAGGATGGTTATGAAATGCTGATGCTTTCAAGGACAGAGTAGAGGTCGACCTTCCCCTAGGAAATGATATGGAAGCTGAAGGCTTGGCCTAAAGCTAATCTCTTTCTCTGTTTGGCTTGTCATAGGAAAATTCTTACTTAGGATCAAGTCAACAACAGAGGTTTTTTTGACCCTATTAAATGTCCCCTTTGCATTGTCCACAAAGAAGAGACTCTATTAAATAGTTCTGGGTTTGTTTTTCTGTACTGTTGGCTGAGGTATAATATGGTGGTATATTTAGTTTATGTCATCACAGGAGGCTTATTCCAACCAATCTGTTTTACTACATAGCTACAAGCCAGTTTGGAGTAACCAAGAGGATTTCTTGGATTGGCATCTTAAAGGTAAGGCCATTTATACTGTTAAGCTATGTCACAAGGTTCACGTTCACGTTCGTGTTGGGCAACGATAAAATTCAGATGAAGTTTGGCAAGGGGGGGAAAATCGAAAAAAAATTCGTGATTAAATTCGCCTTATATAAATTTGTTTTTTTTAAATATAAGTAATATACTATAATAATATATTATATATTAATAATATCATATTATAATTTATAAATAATAATATAATATATATAAATATATATAATATAATATAAATATTAAATATTATAATATTAATATTTATAATATATTTATATATTATTAATAATTAATATTATTATATATTAATAATATATAAATATATTATAATATTTAATATTTATAATATAATATAATAAAAATATAATAATATATTATAAATATCAATCAAAATCTTTTAAATCATCAATCTTTAATAAAACCCAACCCACACAGCCAAGCCCCAAACCATCAGGGGCACGCAACGAGTGAACAAAGTCACCATCAAAGGGGGTTCCGGCCCCACCCCTGGGGCACACTGCTGACGAACAGAGTTACCCCAACTTTCGACCCAGCTGATCAATTTGATTAAAAAAACCATGCCCCTGTCCATACAAACATTTGGCAAATTTGAACGAAATTTTTATAATGTTTTGCAGTCTGCCGAATTTCAAACTTCATAGCAGAAATTCGGCGAACCCTGTGACATAGCTATTAAGGATGGTTATAAAATGCTGAAGCTTTCAAGGACAAATTAGTGGTCGACCTTCCCCTAGGAAATGATATGGAAGGCTAAGGCTTGGCCTAGAGCTAATCTCTTTCTCTGTTTGGTTTGTCATAAGAATATTCATACTTGGCATCAAGTCAACAACAGAGGTTTTTTTGGCCCTATTAAATGCCCCCTTTGCATTGTCCACAAAGAAGAGAGTAATCACCTTCTTTTTTTGTGTGATTATGCAAGAGGACTCTAGAATTTGTTTCAAGCACATTTTAATATGGCATGGGTGACTTTAGGCTCTCTTGCTGAGCAGTTGACAGTTTGTCCTGCTAATCTTAATCTTCTTTGGGACATGTGGCATATGGCTCAAAGTATGATGGTTTGGAAAATTTAGTTGGGACGTAATAATGGAGTCTTCAAAGAGGAAGAAAAGTCAAAAGAAAAACTCTCAAGGAGACTGTTTATGCCCACTCTTCGTTATGCAAATGCCAGAATAAGATAAGAACAAAGAAAAAATCCTGCTAAGGTTGCCATTTTTAAAAACTAGCCGAAAGTTATTAGTCTACATTTTGACAAGGTCCTACCAAAAGAAAAAGAAAAAAGGCTAAGTTATGTGTGGCATCCTCCCTCAACAGGTTGGATCAAACTTAATTTTGATGGTGCCTCTAAAAAATGTCTTGGCTTAGTACGGGAACGGGTTTGGGGTTCTGGTACGCAAGTATGGGCAAAAAAATTCTCTAGGTATGGGTACAATATGTTTGGGGGTCTGGTACGCCGATATGGAAAAAAAAATTCTCTAGGTATGGGTACAATGTATATATTGTACCCATACCTAGAGAATTTTTTTTTCCATACCGGCCTACCAGAACCCCAAACCCATTCCCATACTAAGCTAAGACATTTTTTAGAGGCACCATCAAAATTAAGTTTGATCCAACCTGTTGGGGGAGGATGTCACATAACTTAGCCTTTTTTCTTTTTCTTTTGGTAGGACCTTGTCAAAATGTAGACTAATAATATATATTTATTAATTATTATATATATAAACGTTATACTGAATATATAAATTATAAATTATAGTTATATATTATATAATTTATAATTTTATATAATTTATAATTTTATAAATATTAAAAATTATAAAAACAGTAATACTCATAATTGTCAATCAACAAAATATTTAAATACTTCATAATTTAAAAAGAAAATCATAATTCAGGGATTTGTCGAATGTCACTACGAGAAATCCCCAAGGCGACAATTATATTAAAAAAAACACACAAAATGGACGCTGCCATTTCAAACGAACATGGTGTGTCCCCTCAACCAAGGCAAATTAAGGTTTTAATATACGTCAACCTTCAACCACAATAATAATTCTCACGCAGAAACAGTGGCAATTGATGGTAAAATAAGCTTTCAACACTGGATAACAACACCCCTTTGATGTTTTTTTCATTGACTTTCACCCGGATACGCCCAGATCCTCCCAGGTCCAGCTCGGGTTCACCCAGGGTCCGCCCCGGGCACACTAGGTTCCTTGTGGGTTCTTCATAGTACTCATAATTGTCAATAAACAAAATATTTAAATACTTCATAATTTTAAAAAATTATATATTCATAATTCAGGGATTTGTCGAATGTCACTGCGACAATCCCCAAGGCAACAATTGTATTAAAAAAAC
The DNA here is from genome assembly GCA_027924645.1 of Cunninghamia lanceolata. Classification (NCBI taxonomy): domain Eukaryota; kingdom Viridiplantae; phylum Streptophyta; class Pinopsida; order Cupressales; family Cupressaceae; genus Cunninghamia; species Cunninghamia lanceolata. Next base: position 5,133,249 of record BSBN01000592.1, read on the forward strand.
ACACAAAATGGGCGTCACCATTTAAAACGAACATGGTATGTCCCATCAACCAAGGCAAAATAAGGTTTTATTATGCATCAACCTTCAACCACAAAAATAATTCTCATGCAGAAACAGTGACAATTGATGGCAAAATGAGCTTTCAGCGCTGGATAACAACACACCTTTGACATTTTTAAATTTTTTCATTGACTTTCTCCTGGATATGCTCAGATCCTTACGAAGTACAGATTGCTCAATGTTCTTTCTATCTAGTGGTGGTAGGTTTGTTTTCTTCTGTTCAGTTCTGGTTTTATGATCAAAATCTGAAAACATGCTTTTCATAGGCTGAGTGTTGTTCTTATCATCTGCTGGTAGCAGGCCTGGTTTGGATATGTTTTTATACGTACGTTATCTTCTATCTCATTTTCTTCTCTGCATTCTTTATATATGGCGGAGGGTGGATTCTGGAATATATATTGGTGTTTTAGCAAAAATACAATCTGCTGTTATCATTCGTTTATCCAAAATGGGACCTGGTACATGGTTTGTCCGCATTGTTTCTCTGCTGATTGGTATGACAGTTAGCAAATTCTTTAGATATCTTTGGGGCTTCCTATGCATCAAAAGCTCCTCATACGCTGCTCTTGTTTCTTGCTCAAGAAGTTCTTTGTATATCCATTGCCTTCTTGGCTCTTTGTAGGGGCCTCAATGATGATATTGAGGTGCACCAAATTTTGTCAGAAGCACCTACTCCTAGGCCGCCAAGTTTCATGAATTATGTTCCCACTAGTCTAGGGATAAGGGGTGCGAGTGGAAGTTCACATATTGAACCTGAGGGCAAACCTTCAAGTTCCTTCTCTGTAATATCCCTGTCCGGATTTTAGCTTTAAAGCCTGATTTTCTATTGTGTTGAAAGCTTGTTTGATTGTTTGTTTTGATATGTTCTTCAATTTGTTTCATATAGACATCTCAAAGAACAAAGAACAAATATTTGCATGCATATGACAACAATGCAAAAGGACTGATATAAAGATAACAGCAGATATAGATAGAATATATTTGTTTCAAATTAAAGATTTGGAATGCATACACTGCTGTTTATACTCATAATGTTCTGAAAATCAGATTACACCACATACCAATTTTGTCCTTCACGCTATGATGCAATGTCAAACTGTATGTTATCTTTCCCCTAGCTGATATACAATGACTGATATGATTAATTAATGACTGTAGCTGCAGATATACAAGGTCTGAGTTGATGATAGTCTGCTGTAGCTCAATCCCTTTCACCATATACTGTTCCAAATGGCTGCAATTTTACTTCTGGGACTGCAACTTCCTGATTTGAGGTGCAGAGATGTATGCAGCAGTTAGAAGTTGAAAGAATCACTGTAGTGGGTACTGTAGCGTGTACTGTTCACTCCACTGTAGCAGCCATCAACAATTTCAGATCTGCAAACAAATATTCTTGAAACCCTTGAATCATTTCTGTATTTCTTCCTCCATTTAAGCACAATTTGGACCTCTGAATGAAGCCCACAAATAAGCAGTTCTTCAATGGGTCTTTCACCACCTCAGAATTGCAAAACCATGAAGAGTTTTCATTCTTCACTGCAGAAAATGGACTGAAACCCTTGTGTATTTCTACACTCAGCTCTCATATCAAAAAGCACAAGTCAAATAACATCAAGAATGAATAAGCATTTGCTTTTTGAGTTCTTTTATAACCTCAATCTCCTTAATAGCATTTAAATCCACTTTTAGGTTTTTAATAAAAACTTTATATTATCTCCTTATATTTGGGCACTCAACTCAATAAATATAAATGTACTTGAAGTTGTTTTTAATTGAGGGTCATGGCCCCATTGATTATAAAGTACACTTTACTTTATAATTTAACTTTATAATATTAAATTATCATTAAAGTGCCCTTTAATGACAATTAATCATTAATCCTTTAATGTTTCGCCCATCTATCTACGTATGAGATCAACACTGCAACTGAGGCCCGCCCAGGTGCCCTGCTATAAATAGAAGCCCTGACTACCTGAAATAGTAACTTACTATAAATAGTAAGTTAGCCAAACAAAATCCAACGAAGGCCAAACCTGAACATAAACTGAGCTCTGAGAGAAATAACACACTGATCTATGCCAAAAGGGGCCCTCTAACCATCTGCATTAGCCTACAAGGGTCAAGAATAGGCTAATCCTCTGAAAACTAATGCTCGCGAAAATGGGGACATTACATTCTCTCCTAGCACTGTGGATGATCGGACTCCTCCCACATCCTCAGGTTCTAAAGGTTTGGCTATATTTGTGGATTATATGCCCTCTTAAAAGCCTTATGGGGTTCACAAGCCTATTCATATTGCTGTGAGCATTAAATTGGGTGCCTCTCAACATGCTTCAACAAGTCATGACCAGGATAGGACTCCCCATGATCTCGAGCCCAATCTTAAAAATTTACTGAATCTAGGCAATACCCCCATAAAATGAGGATGGAGAAGCTGCACTTACAAGATTCAACCTCCTATGTTTGTGATCTTCTGGACAGTACCAATAGCCTTCTCTTTTAACCATGTGCAGATGGTGATCATCGTAGATGTGTTTTAGAGAATCAGGCTAACACCCTTACCTCGATTAATGGCAACCTGGGAGTTTTATAGGATACTTGTGATAGCATGCATATATTGATTCAAGAATTTTGCAGTATAGCCCATCAAATCCATGTGAGGCTCTTCCATGGAGGCCAATGCTCTAGGAATATGGAGCCTCCTCCGGATGTTAAATCTGTTCACAATATCGACAAGAACCCCTAATTTCTTCTTCAGCTATTTTTCTCTGTTTTCTTGATTTCTGACCTCTGAATATCTTGAACTATGATCTTTTAGGCCCTCTTTGAACTATGAATAAAAAAATTTCTAATTTATCAAAGAAAAATGAAAATTACACATTATATTTTAATTTATAATTTAAAAATCTAATCTAAAATTTCAAATATTAAATTAAAATTATTATAAATATAAATATAATTATAAAAAATAAAACTAACTCCTATTCTTTTTTTTATTTAAATTAGCTGCTGTTCTTATTCTATAATAATAAAAGAGACCTATGGCACAGAACTGAGAGCAGAGCAGAGCAGAGCAGATACACAGAGAACAGTTTAGTGTTGATTTTATAGAAAATAAAAAATTTAAAAACCTAATAGAAAATACATGTTTAATATATATTTTAATTAAAAACCCTAAGCCATTTTCTGTATAAATTTTAGGGCAAACTGAAACAAACTTTTTGGTATTTTTAAAGTTCAAATTTCAAACATTTTGGTTGAAATGCAGTGTGAACCCCATGACATAGTTGACAAGCCAAATGAGTACTTACTGCTTAGCAAATAAAAAGGATCCAACCTTGGAACAAATAGAGACCTATTCAAGAGTGATGAGAAATCGTTCAAGCTTGAAACAAGTAGAGGCCTTGATACATTGATATCAACAAACACCTATCTCAGTGGAGCACCAAGCTTAGGAATATAAAGCAGAAAGCGAATAAAACAAAAGATAGAAAGCATCTTGTTCTAAAAATAAGAACAACAGCTAATCTTTAGAATCCCAGAAAAAAATTTAAAAATAAAAACAAAGCTGTTGATTTGTGCAGCCTACTGAAAGAGAACAGAAGCTAAGGAACACATTATGAAAACTAACAAAAAGCACATTTGAGGATAATTTCTGAAGATACGACATAAATAAACAGAGAAGGAGTTTCATATAAATGGTAATGCAATTCACTTACACGTAAGCCAGTAAAAACAGGACTGGAATCAGAATCAGAGGCAGCTATGTGCTCCCTTATCTCTCTTTGTACCATCGAACGCAAAATAGGACCATCTAGCTGCATGCACTCATATTAACACTGAGTAAAATGAGTGACATTTTTCATCAAAGCTCTACCAATGTAACCTTCAACTTTGTAACTTGAAATGTATAAACATCTATAATTTCATCATTTCATACTTTGAACATTTTGAAAAAAATAAGAGATGTATTAAATAAAATTATATTCATATTCATGATGCATGCACCTAAATTTAGATTCAGAATAGAAAAATAAGATGAAACCCAGATTAAGTACACTCATAACTCATTAAAAAATTACAAATATATTTATGAACAAAGACTTACCTGTAAGCCTCCTTCGAGTTCTTCCCCTGCAAATTCCCCCTGGAGCTGTCTGGCCAAGATTTCATCTTGTTCTATTTGTCTGGCCCTAGCACTTGCTTCCTTGTTACTCTCCTCTAGGTTTACAGTTTCATGAATAGGATATTCTAAGCTATCAACATCAATTGGGGTATGATAATCAACCTTGACATCACAGCTCGATTCCTGAACAACATTGCTAGTTATACTAGTAGACGAAGGATGCCTTCGAGATGGTCTACATGACCTCAGGAATATAACTTCTGGTGAGTCTGCTTCAGAAGAATTCCCTTGATCCCCAACTGAAGACAAAGACGATAAACCACCTCTGGTTTTGTCAAGCCTTGCCAGCTGCCTTTCATTTGGATGCACTCTTGACCAACCTTGAGACTTACGAGTAAACTTTGAGTTTCTTTCTGATGCATCATCCTTTGAACTATTGAGAAAAACATCATTTGTAAAAGCTTGGCTCCTGACCTGTGTCGCCGAACCTGAAGAACCACTAGGCCGAGTACTAGAACTGTTTCTACATACAGAGAATCTGTTAGCTTCTCCAGAACTTGAAGAATTAACCCTCATTCTCTTACTGCCAAAAGACAACAGAAAAGAAAGTAAATGGCAATATTGCAGTCATTAGAAAATCAGCATGTTATCTCATTGGCTAAACATCATGAACAAACAAAATTCCTAAAAACAATTACTAAAGTCTTTTAAGAGTTAAATACTGAACTGCACCATTAGAATACAGATATCAAGCATTGATGTGAATTATAAAAAGAAGACACTACAAAGGCCAAGCACCCAGGTGAATTACAGTAGAAACACTTATCGAAAAACAAGCACCACTGTAATTATAGAAAAAAAAACTCCAGAAACCAAGCCATGTTCATTATTGATGGAAACACTACAAGGTCAAGCACCATATGAATAATAAATGAAAATAAATATTGAGCTCAATGGTATTACATTAGGAGACACTTGTTTCCATAATGGCCTTACTTTGAGTTTTTTGAAAGTACATACAATGCTGATATGAACTCTATCTTTTCTTAAAACATTAGATGTGAAAAGCACTGTACAGAAGACCAGAAATCTCTATCAAACATGAAGCTAAAAAATTCAAAAAGTTTTCTTCCATATCCCATGGTAGAGAAGTATATGCAATGCTTGTAATAAACAAGAAATGACTTGGCAGGGCAACAATGATTGAAATAAGATTTTCAGTAGACTGTCTACAGAATCTAAAGGAACCCAATTATTGATAAGATGTGTTCGACCAAAGATTAATGTAACATGGAGAGTTACTAGCATAGAGCAAAAAATGAACTACCCATTAACAGAATTCAGCATATCATATATAAAGTGCATCTGATTTTACTTGGAAGAGGTCAAACCACAATCAAGCCAAAATTTATCAGTTACCTCCTTTGTAGCAATTGGACACAATTATTCTCTTCTCTTTCAACCATATCACCAGATACAATTGCTTTGCCTTTCTTCCTATCCTCTTGTTCGGCAGCAAAAGGTAAAGAAATGCTATCAGGCTGAAAATCACGATCACAATTGATGAAACTGTTTGCATCTGCAGATTCATCATTCATAACATGCCCCTTTACACTGGCCTCTCGTAGTCTTTTCACACTCTTGTTTGACATGGATTCATTTGCAGCAATCCCATTTGGAGATATGCGACCATTGCGTACCAACATTTTTCTTCGATTCTGAATGGGTATAGGAATTGCATTGCCAGAAATTGTTTCTTTGTCATTCCTTTTAACTTCGTCTAGAGCAGTTTGAAATAATTCATCAATATTAAGAGTGCGATCATTTTCATCCACTCTTGACATATTACTACAAGTTTCCATAAATGACTCGGTCTGTAATCCTTCTGACTGATGACATAAATATTTATGAGGACAAAACTCTGAAGAGGAAGATGTGCTTTGCTGATGCACATGGTCTTGGTCTTGCGCAAACTTGTCCTTCCTCAAACTATATCGCAATCTACATGAAGGTCCTAAAGAATGTGGGGACACATATGAACCTAAAGTGGCCTTTTCCCCTATGGTTTGGTCTTGTTCTCTGCTGCTTAAGTTTTCATCCTCTCCGCCTCTCTTCCGAAAACAAACAGAACGTTGTCGCCTTGCCCCAAAATCCCTTCTTAAACGACCACAATCCTGTGTAGCCAAACGATCTGGAGGAGTATCTGGAACCTCCAATAACTCATATCCCACCCTATCTGACATCTTTTGCATATGCTATCAAAAAATAATATTACAATTTTAGAAAAACTTCAGTAATTCTTCTGTAAACCTATGATCCTGCACACATGCCCTAATAAAATTCTTCAATTGAACTCCATTTAACAGAAACCCTGTTAAGACAAACAAGGGAAACCACAGTTAGTAAGTCCCACTGCCAAAGGAAAAAAATATTTGTAGTTGCAAAGAAAAGTAAAAATAGACAGCAATAATTGATAGTAAACTTAAGATATAAATTCATACAAAATACACATCATATATATTCAAGATTATAAGGAGTAATAGGTAACCCATAACATCTAAAAATGAAAAAAACCCATAGTAACAATGGTGAGATGAAATAGGCAGAATCAACTCATAAACAGACATAAATATGCTAAAATATCCTTATAAATCCAAACTACAAATGCATATAATAATGGCACCTAAGAGATTCTTGAGATACAACATAAATCCATGATAAGACAACTATGAAGGGATAAACATCTACAAAACAACTAAAGCAGACAAAATAAATAAAAAAGTTGGGAATTATGGTTGACAGACATTATAATAGCGGAAAAGAAGATGTGTATGTGATGAATCAAAGTGTTGAAAGTTGGCTATTGGTGAGTACTCGGCAGGCCCCTGAGCCAGATATTAGCTGTGAGTCTCTAGCCTCAGTTTCCTGGGGCAGCAGAGCTCGCTAATCTGATCTGACTTACAAGACTCAGACTTAAAAAACCAAAAGATGCATTAAAGAACACATACAAAAACAATAACATAAACTTTTAAAAACACTAATTTCACTCACCCATCACTTCCACTCGCTCAAAACCTGATTTTTCTGATTTTTGTGTAAAGTTACTTATATATTCTTTTTAAATTACCAATTATTTGCCAAATTTTATCCAAGATCTTCACCAAATCCAAGTCCAAATCAAAAATCAGCTTGCCACGTATCAATGGAGTCTAAGCCTCATTACAATGGTATGAATATATCTATCTACATGTATATGTATAGCATATATATGTGCTAACTCTAGGAGCACAATACAAGACTATCGATGGTCCAAATGCAAGATTAAAAAGAATGAGAGATCTTATAGAACATAGTTCAAAACCCAGGGAAATTGACACATTCTACATGGTAACTGCTCAAACAAAATAGAATCATCAACTACAAAATAGAGGGCTCCCCAAAATGACACAAGGCCTTGAATAAGAAGCTGCCAACAAAAAACTTCAAAGTGAGCCATAGGAAACTTGTTAATCCTATATATTTAGATAATAATTCTCAATCTGATTGGATGGCTCTCAGTGCATGACTCACTATTTTAAGTAATAATATTTTTTAACAGCAAAATTAAATTTCAGAATATTATTATGAATGTGCATGGAGCATAATCATATTCTAAATAGGCATGAAATGTTACTTGAGAGGTTTCAGGCGTGCAGTTGATACATCCCCAAGGAGTGGGGAACCTTTGGAGTTGAATCTTTTTTTTTTTGTAATTTCATTTGTCTGCTACATTTTGTTTTTCATTTTATGTTCATGAAACAAAACCTAGCTATTTTTTATCTCTTTATTTGAAGAAACCCTAACCATTTTTCTAACTTTTTTCTATTTTACAGCAGCAAACCCTAACTGTTTTTACTTTTTCCTAATTTTATAATCTAGCTGTTTTTCTAATTTTCTTCTATTTCATACCCTATAAACCCTACTTGTTTTTTACTTTGTTCTAATTTTTTATCTTAATTTTACTAGAAAACCTAAATGTTAATTTATTTTCCATTTATTTGTGATTGCAACGTACTTCACATTACAAATTGTTCTAATGCCGGCCCCAGTTATAAAGGACCCTTGTTAGAAACATGCTATCCTTGGGTCAAAGAACAGTGAGTTGGTCTGCATACATTGCATGACAAATTTATGGGTAAGGCATTAACTAATTGAATATCACCTTGCACAAATACCATGTTGAGATGTTAAAGCATGCACACTTGTGCCCCCTGAAGTTGTGCGCGAGGTGCAAAGCCAATTAGAGATTTTTGACCAACAAAAGAACTAAAAAAGAGGCAACAAGAAGAGATGGCAGATATTCATGGAGACTTCTTATACGATTCCTCTATTTCCTAGATCTTTCAACAATAGTAGCAGTAGCAGTCCTAGTGCTAGTGTTGGGCCTAGAGTTCATGGATCCAAATCAGATTCATATATTGTACCACGCACTACTCCAGGTTCCCAACCATCACTTGAGAGCATAGGTTGGAACAAGAGCAACCATGATGCAACAAGGAGTGCAATCGAAGACTTTTGGTTTTATTGTACCATTCCATTTCACACAACCAAATAATTAATTATTATAATTTATTTTTGCTTTAAAATATGTTGGTTGATTTATTTGTCTCTTGAATTTTTTTTGATAGATTAAGTGTGGGTAAGGGCCCTCTCCCATTTTTTAATTTAGGAGTTTGTAGAATTTAAACTCCAAATTTTACAATACTTATTTTGTTTATTTTATTTGTCTTAGGTCTCCTTATTGGTAACATATGGTAGATCCCATTACTATTTGTGGGACGAGGTTCATAACCCCTAATGATGAAGAGATAAAGGGCTTCAAGTTGACTCAAAATAATAAATATAAATAATAATAAACTTAATAGATAAAAAACTTATTAAATTCATTAATATTTTTGTCTTGAAAAAAGGGGTAAAAATTTATTAATCAAAAAGTCAAAGACACAAACCAAAAGATACAAACATCCACAAAACCCAATGGGACCAGAACAGCCCCGGCCAACAAACAACCATCATCAACAAAACAAGAATGAACCCCACCACGCAAAAGCCCCAAACGGGGCCCCCATTTAACCGGCCATATCCTCCATAATCATCTTCTCTAAACATTGGGAGCATTTCAGGGTCAAAAGCTTCCAGTCTCCCACATTCCAATCACCCATTTGCTCTGAAGCCCATTTAGATAGGCAATCAACCACCCTATTCCACTCCCTAGGGATGTGTACAAAAGAAACAAAATCCAACAAACTACTCAAACGAAGAATCTGCCTGACCACTGAAGCCAACTACTAATTCACTCCATCAAATTTCCGCTCATTCAGCATATTAATCACAATCTGAGAATCTAACTCACAGATGACCTTACGCCAGCCAAGAACACTGTTGTGACCTATTCGCAACATCACCCCATCAACGGACGGGGACCCCCTCTTTTTGGGTTTGGCGTTGAATTTGCCTTATTTTGGCAGTGATCTCTTATCCTGCTTTGCTCGGTAATTTGGGATGTTCGCTCACAATGCAATATTAGTGGACTTTAGCAAGTGAAATTTTAAGTTATGCTGTGCATTTTCAAACTTCTGCCTAAGCGGACATTTAAGGTCACCTTGCAAGTTGTGCAATTTCTATTCATTCATGGCACGTTCAAGTATCTTCTCATTCCCTTGGTACTCATCATGTCATTTTCGCATCACTTAGAGCATGCACAAAACATGAAAATGACCGCTTAGGCGTTGGTTTTAATCAGCCTTGCATTTGTCTTTTTTGTTAACATATGTGAGCCCGGCCTAAACATCCGCTTGGACACGCACTCAGAGTCACGTGTTTTCTCAAATAATTGTAGTAAGTTAAATAGCTGCCTCAACTTTCACGCTAGTAGTCGGCGGTTTGAAAATTCTATTCTCAGCGGAATTCATTCCTCAAATTATACATATCATGCTCGAATGTCCACTCTGCCACATGTTTAACTCAATCTTGTAATGCATATTATCCAGTTCATAAATGACGGATCCACTGGTCTGGCTTGATGCACTTTCGTCCTCACATTACGATTCATGTTCATTTCAAATTTCCCGCCTTGAAGCACTTCTTGCTTATTCTTGCAATTTGCATTCATCCTCATCAGCGGACTTTCGTGGTCCTTTTGTAAATCTTGTTTTTCAAGTGTTATGCACACATGCCCAAAATGTCCGCTCAAGCGGACCTTTTGGTGCTCTTTGCATATTATTTTTTTCATGTTGTGCACCATGGTCTAAAAAGTCTGCTAAGGCGGAGGTTGGTGGTCGGTTTGCAAAGGCAACAAGTTTCATGTTATGCACGGGCATTCGATAAGTCCGCCCAAGCATTTGATATTATGCGTAGAACACTAGATCCGCTTGTTATTCCGCATACTCACATTCAAATCTTTGCATTCTAAATATAGAACATCTGAAGACTGGCTAAAATGCATATTGGCAGGGGTATGATTAATTCAGCATCATGCATTTAAAACTAAAAAGTCCGCTCAAAAACAAAAAACATGTGAATGATCTGTCGAAAAATGCCAAGAAATTGTGATAGATAGCATGGAATCCCCGCTCAAAAATCTGTGAAAGAACGCTTGCAATTTGTGATTTACATCTGCGAATGCAGTCATCGAATTTGTGCCCAAGAGTTTGTAAGGCTATATGCAATTTGCGCTCAACTAATAATGCAAGGCTACACAGAAATCCTGCCCAAAAGGATTGTGAACGGTCTTGTGAAATACCGCCCAGGAACATTGTGAATGCTGCGCCAAACAATTGCGAAAGGAGTCTCAAAATGTGTGACACAATCATCCATGAAGCCTCTGCCAGAAATGTACACTCTACATTCTTGATTGTGAAACACTACATGAAATATGCACTTAGAAGTTTGCAAGATTCCTGAACGACTCACTGAGATAAGCGCCCAAAATAGTGAATAACTATAATGAAATCACCGCTAAGAAATTAGTGAAAGACCATTTGAAAATTACGACAAAGAATTTGTGAACGAACCATTCAGAAGGGCGAGGAGAATTCATAGACAACTCCTCTAAAGGTTTGTTCAGCTTTGAGCGAATACATGGAAGCTTGCACTTAGATTTGTGAATGATTGTAGGAAAGATGCGCCTAAACCTATGAGTGAACATATCAAATGAGCGTTGAGGATTTGTGAACAAACATCTAAAAAGTGCAACTTCTGTTGTGAACAAGCACAGGGATATGCGCTCTCATTTGTGAAAGACATCAAAATCCTGATTAGAAATTGTGAATAACCTCTCAATAAATGCACCACATATTGTTCTTGAAGCTAGGGAAGATGCGAATTGCAAGAGGAGATACAAAAATTTACTTTACTTCTTGTGAAATTGGCCTCTGAAAAGTCATTTGAATCTTTAAGTGAGGTCGGTCTAGCATGATAGATTTTCCTTAAGCATGTATTTATGTGAGTCTATCAGGTCACAATTGTTTAAAATATATGCAATTCGTATTAATAAGAAAAGATTTTCTGTTATGCATAACTATTTGAAACTTCCTGTGATTGTGCAGGAATTCAAGAGCGGGGACAATGTTCGTAAAAATGTTTGAGATAAATACAAATGCTGGAGAAGGAAATCACTTTCAATAAGAAGAAGACTTCGCAAAATTTCCAATAAAGACCAAGGAAGTTCAAGACATGATGAGCCACACTTCAAATTCCACATCAGAGACAACAAGAAGAAATTCAACGAAATTCCCAAGTTTTCAAGTTTGAAGCAGCCAAGTTCCAGGGCTGAAAATTTAGATTCGAAGACTACTACAAAAGATGACAAATTTTGGGAAAACATTCTGAGCAATATGAACACAAAGAAAATCAAACCAGTTTGTTCGATGCTGAGGTGGCACGTGCACAACATTGATCCAATCACAATCTGCCACGTCATCCATCTGCATTCAATGTTCTAAAGATAGTAAATTTTTGTAACAGACTGCCTTGTTGTCAAAATCTGGGCCATCGATTCTCAAATCAATCCTGGCCATTCATGTAATTTTGAGGCCTATAAAAGGGCCCATTTCTCTCATTTGTAAGGGAGGATCAGAGAGAGCAGGAATCAAGCAATAGGAGTAGATGCTGTTAGAGTAGAGGTAGATTAGAGGAGACTTTTCGAAGTCATTGAGGAGATATATGAAATTGTTGTAAAAATACATTTCCAAAATCAATACAAGCTCATTGTTGAATGCTTCATGGTGATTTGTGTGGTGATGGAATGTTAGCATGGTTTCAAATTCTCGAATATGATGGAGAAATGTTTCCAAGTAGCTTAGAAATAGATTAGAAGTGCATTGATGTAATGTTTATATGTGAAGATATTTGATGAATTCCTTAATGGTTCATACTTTTTATGATTTGTCGCTGATAAGTCATTTTGCAAAGTTAGCCTGAACCATGTTTGTTTTAGTTCAATTGTGGATGCTCATTCAAGCTGCGCCAACAGTGGGTGTTTGGATGGAGATTTTCAACATGAAAATCCTTGAGTTTCTTTAGAAGATTGCACCAGCTTCGTGTAGTTGTTGGTTCTCATGGCGAAGCGAAGTCTAGTTTCATGAGGAGTTTGTCTATCTTGACATGTTTCATTATCTCATTGTCCTTAGATTAGCCTTCTAAACCCTTGTCCTTTTGCATTTTCTTTTCATAGTCGATTAGAGTGAGTTCCATTTCACAAAAAGGAGAATAACATATTTGATTGGAATAAGAAGTATATTCAACGTAAGTCCCTTTGTGAGTTTTCAGCAAATCACCTCAACTACTGAGTCTATCCATTGCAAGTCAAGACCTGACATCTGGAACCTTGGAGTTATCTCATTGGATCACATCGTTTAGCCTTTGAGAGACTTTGTTCAAGAGAGGATAGAATACCTCGGTATTTTATTCTGAGTTTGTATGTGCATAAAAAACACATCAACAAACACACCCTCTTTCCAAAGCAAGGAGAATAGCGAGGGCTTCCATAAAATTGTTAGTCTGATGCCCCTTATAAATGCAAAAGAAGAGGACAGCACCAGAGCTATCCCTCCCAATTCCCCCAATCCCAACATGCCCAGGATTCCCCCCGGGGGAGCCATCAATATTGATCTTGAAAACACTTGGGGGCGGAGGAGACCAACAACCATCTCTCTAGGTCTTCCTTTTGGGGTGTCGACAACCCCTTGACAAGGAGGGTCCCATACCACTTCCACCTAATCCCAAACTCTGCACCACTGCTAAATCATCTGGGTCCAAAGGAATAGAAAGATCACATCTTGGAGATAAGGTTTCTTGGAGCATACCAATAATCCGTTGCCAAAGTTGTTGAACCACCATTTGCCTACCCTAAAAAAATCTATGATTCCTTTACAACCAGAGCTGCCATATGAGGAATGAGGGGCCAATATCCAAAGCTACCTGAAGAAAGAAGGCCTTAGCTAGGGGTCTCCCCATAGATCTCCAAAACTCAACCAGAGAGGAAACATGAACACAACCCTGTTTCCAAACCCCCACCAAGGGTGCCAAATCTCTATACAAAAGGAACATTGAAAAAACAAATGAGGAGAGAATTCCTCACTATTGCCACAAGGGACACAAATAGACGTACCCTGAAATCCTCTCTTCCACAAGTTTTCCCAGGTGAGGCACCTTTTACGAACCAACCAAAGGAAAAAATTGCATTTAGGCCAAGCAAACTTATTCCACACATTCTTCCACCAAGAAACACCAATCCCCCCATATTTCTACTGATCCAACTCCTAATATCCTAAGGCAACTGAATACAATCCCTTGGATTAGGGCTCCAAGCAAGGGCATCACTCCCCATCAAAGAACTGCAAGCTCTTCCTACAAGAATCCAAGCTAACTCTTCTCAATCCTCCACCGAGCCCCCCGACGGCCACTCATGTGGGTCCTTCCATCTAAACACCTCAACCTAACCCAAGTGCTAAGCAGATTTGAAGTCCTCAACCCGACTCCATCCAACTTCAAGAAAACTATTACAGAGGGACTGATGCGGATACAAGGACAAGATTGGTAGGCAGCCATCCCATCAATCTAACCAGAAAAGAGCCTTAGATCCCCTATTACAAATCCAGAACAGCCCCTGCTTAATAAGATTGGCGCCCCTTTTAAGAGTGTCCCAGATCATAGAACCCTTACCTAAGAGGCAAATCCTAGGCACATCTTCACGCTCCACCCTGTTCAAGTACTTAGAAGTGAGGATATTGGCCCAAGCATCATCCTGGTTAGTTCGCCGCCTCCAATAGAGCTTGGCCACTAAGGCCTAACCATTAAGACTAGCCTGTCGAAGACCAAGACCCCCCTCCTGCTTCGGCCTGCAAATAGACTCCCACTTAACCAAACTCCACTTCATCAATTCCAAATTACCAACCGATAAGAACTGTCTAGACAAAGCATCAAATTCCTTAATGAAGCTTAGAGGGGAGGCTTGAACTAAGCATCTGTAAATGGGAAGAGCTTGAACCACTGACTTCAATAGCATCACTCTCCCAGCAATCGAAAGCCACTTGAAGGTCCAATGACTAACCCGCCTACGAAACTTATCCAGCACATTTTGCCAAATCCCCCTGGGCAGGGGTTGAACAAAAAGGGGAATACCAAGGTAAACAAAAGGAAGGGTTCCAATCTGAAATCTGAGAATCTGAGCAATCTTAAGATGAATAAGCCGAGGGGTATTAAAGAAGAAAATGGAGGACTTTCCCTCATTAATCCTTTGCCCCAAGGCTGCCAGGTATCTATCCAAAGTCCTTCTAAAGTTAACCGCTTCTCTGACTCTGGGTAAGCCCAACAAAGCAGTGTCATCAACAAACTGTAAATGAGAGTGGGGAGCCAAACTATTGCCCCAACTCCATCCTTGGATCAATCCTTGCCTCACGTGATTTAAAACTCTTCCCAATCCTTCAGCCATCAAGATAAACAAATAGGGTGACAGAGGATCACCTTGCCGAAGGCCCCTAGAAGCGCCAAACAAAGATGAAGGCTCACTATTGACAAGCACCGAGAATTAAGTTGAAGTAACACAGCTCATGACCCAATTAACCTAGTTAACTCCAAACCCAAACGCTAAAAGGACTTTTTGCAGGAATGCCCATTTGACCCGGTCATAAGCTTTCGCCATCTCCAATTTGATAAACATTGCCTTCTCCTTTGAAGACGCCATGGAGTGGAGGGCCTCAATCCCAATTACAACCCCATTCAAAATTTGCCTACCAACAACGAAACCACCCTGCTCTTCAAAAATTAACCCATTAAGCCACGGCTTAAGTCTCTCCACAATCAACTTTGTGATAATCTTATATACCACATTGCAAAGAGCTATGGGCCTAAAAAGATCCGGAGAATTAGCCCCCTCTTTTTTGGGGATAAGAGCAAAGAACGTAGCATTCATCACTTTCAGCATCTGTTTATTCCTTTGCGATTCCTGAACCACCTCCAACAAGTCATACTTGATAATCTCCCAAAATTCCTAAAAGAATTATATTGGGAAACCATCTGGCCCAAGTGCTTTCCCCTTCATCTAAAACACAATCTCCTCCAATTCTACCAGGGAGATGGGACTAATGTAATGTGCCGTACCTGTTTGTCTTTTTTAATTATCTTTTATGTGTGATTTTTATTATTATTTTTTGTGATCTTTCAGACTAGAGAGAAGAATGTAGAAGGGGTTTTCAGTTTTCCTGCAGATGTGTTGCCGGAGCATACAATATATAGCATATAACCCAAACCCAGAAAATTTATAACAGATATAAAGAAACTATCGACTACCCAGATAGTAAAATGACCAATAATGAATTACTGTGACATACCCATGTTCAGATTTGCAACTTCATATTTCAGCTGTAGCCAGACTAGCAAATGGGCATAGCCAGAATCACTCCAAACTCCAAGAAATAGAAAATATTATGCCTATATTAATAGCAGCAATACAGGAGGCCCTAAACGCCTCATACAATGCAAATTAGAAGCTGCCCACAAAGAGAAATGAAGCTCAAACTCCCAACTTCATGCCTGGATGTGCATGGCCATGGCTGGAAGTGTATATCAGCAGCAAGAAAACTACCACAAACACTCTGAAAT
The DNA here is from genome assembly GCA_027924645.1 of Cunninghamia lanceolata. Classification (NCBI taxonomy): domain Eukaryota; kingdom Viridiplantae; phylum Streptophyta; class Pinopsida; order Cupressales; family Cupressaceae; genus Cunninghamia; species Cunninghamia lanceolata. The sequence continues at coordinate 5,149,576 of BSBN01000592.1, forward strand.
CTGCCTACACAGCCCTTCTTAATCAGCAAATGACAATATCATAAATAATATCACATTCAGCTCAGCAACTCTTCGAATATCACCATTATCAGCATATTTGTGAATGCCGAATACATCCACCGTCAATGGCACCGTTGGGTGGTATTGCACACCTGTGGGATACCGTCACTAATGGAAGTTTCCGTCTCCAATAGCCTGATGCAAAATCTCCAACTCCAAAACCCTAGCAGAACTCTCATACACAATATCAAAACATAGCATAAAACCAAATGAGCTCCAAATGACCTTTTTATCTTCCTCCAAGATAAGCGTTGGGCAATTAGGAGGGAAAATAACAATTAATTTCACTTTATGTCTCCTAGGGATGGAGAATAACAATTTACTTTCACTTTATGTCTCCATTTCATTAATTTCACTTTTTCCGGCAAAAATATAATAAAGTCCATATTAATATAAATTAATAAATCTTCGGACTTTAAAATAAGTATGAAGACGGTGTCGGAATTCACTGATCTTTAGCTCGCCGGAAAGATCTCGACGAAACGTATCTGATCCAACTTTGAAAATCCCGAACCAACATAGTACCCAAACTTACTAAAAATAGTAACGGCCAAGAGCCCACTGAACCAACCACGAGGATGCCAACTGGATCCACTAAATGCGAACCAAGACTCTGTCACTGCCAAGGACCTCCAGAGCCAAACTAACCACAGTTCCCTAACCAAACTGCTAGCCCACGGGAACTCCATGATGGACTAACCATGTGTCTAGAAGGGGACATTACAACTAATGAGCAAGTCGCTTATCTCATTAGAAACCAATGAGGGAATACAGTCCAGAATAAGATTTTCTTCATCCACTGCTAGGGGAGAGTCCTCCATGAACAAGGAGTAAAACTGAGTAGCCTCCCTAGAAATCTTATGGAGAGAAGTCAACTAAATTCCCTGGGAAGATATAAGAGAAGTAATCATGTTCCCATGGCTCCTATCTTTGACTGAGTTGTGGAAGAAAGTTGTGTTTGTCTGCTTGAAGGCTTGAAGCCAATCAATGCGAGACTTTTGCTTCCAAAAGATCTCCTCTCACAATTCCCATTCCGCAACTTCCTTCATGGCTTCAAATTCATCTCGAAGGTTCCCCTCTGTGAGACCGTGGTCCCTAATCTGACGAGTGATGGCATCCAAGTGGGGTTGAGCAACCTTCTTAGCCATAAATATATTACCAAAACACTACCTATTCCACTTGTTAAGCTAATACTTCACAAATTGTAATCACTTAACAAAGGAATACATTGTCGTGCCAAAAGCTGGCTTACCTTTGCTCCACCATCCTACCATAAAATCCTGCAGGGAGGGATCCCGAAGCCACATAAGCTAAAACCTAAAAGAAGGATTCCTTGTGACTCCAAACAAGGAAGCTGAAAATTTGATAGGTCAATGATCTGACCCCAACCAATCCAATATCTCTAAACTAGTTACTATCTTCGAACTAGTTACCCAATTGCCGCCAACCCAAAATCTAGAGACCAAAAACCTGTCCAACCTTTCAAAAATGGAATCCTCACCACATCTCCTGTTACTCCATGTATACAAGCCATTGTTAGGCTTTATGTCCACCAAATTCATGTGGAGAATATTATCCCTAAGAAGTATGGAAGAAGGCTCTAGTCTTGCCACAACCCCCTCTTTTCCTCCAAGCTGGTTATAGCATTAAAATCGCCTGCCAAGATCCATGGATATAAAGGGGCTAAGGTCCAAACATAACGAATATGAGACCAAAGCAGAGATTTACCTAATAAATCAACCGGAGCATAAAAGTTGGTGAAGAGGATAACTTCTCCAGACTCCAAACTAGGGGCAACAATTGAAATTGAAGATCTACTAGAGAGCCACCAAAGAGGAGTAACCTTACGCAAGTCCCATAAGCATGCCACACCACCCGCACTGCCCTAAGCCCCAACACACTAATACTAACCACTCACCCATAATTTGGGAGCAATATTAGTCATGCCTTCTACTGACAACTTAGACTCTTGGATGAAAATTATATCCGGTAAATGAACTCGAATCAAATCACAAATAGCCTTTTTCCTAGGGATGCTATTCAAACCCCTTGCATTCCATGAGATCACAATCATTTTTGAGAGGAGGCAAAGTGAGTATTCAATGTCTTAACCACACCTGATTCCACTAAAGACTCTCCCATTATCTTCATCTTTTCTTGATCCTTTTTCATTCCCACCTTGGATGATTTATCAACATCCCACTTCGTAAGGCTCCTCTAATGGAGCCCTAAGAGAGACGAAGCTTTCCTCTTACCGTCTTCCTTTGCCCCAGGCTCAATCACAGGATCAATCATCACCTCGGCCTTCGTTACCTCCATTTGAATCTCACACAAAGGGTTGGATGCCATAACTACCTATGGTGCCCCTACTACTTCCTGATCATTAGCCTTGGTCTCATCTAAAACTGATGAAGGATCACCTCCTACCATTGGAACCTCATGGGTTTCCAACATTCAATTAGGAACCGGTGCAATATGACTTCCTGCAGCCATGCCTTGCATATCCTGATCCACAAAAATGTGATCATGCTCCATTGAGCCCAAATCCTCAGTTTTCAAGAACATCGAATCTGTTACCAAAATCCCCCTAGGAATGGCTTTATTTTGGCGGGTTGTCGCCCTTGCCTTTGACCAAGCTTTCATAGGAATGAACCCATTTGAGTCTGGCCCATCAACCTGAACCAAGGCTTTTCCCTTTGCTTTAGAATTGATTGCATGGATCCCAGGAGGCTACTGGGGATTAGCTCCTAACTTGGGACAATTTCTTTGCAAGTGTCCATACTCATGGCATGCACAGCAGCGAAATGGAAGGGCTTTGTAATCAACTTGCTGGATCTAGCTCATACTACCCAATCTAATTTCTCAAGATTCAGGCAAAGGATTATTCAAATTAATTTCCACACAGAGGCGGGCAAAAGTGGCTACCTTACGATCGAGGGTTTGACGAGACAAGCACAAGGGTTTCCCCAAGACCGCAACAATGGAATGCCAAATGTCTTGCCGCAGTACTCCATCGATAGCAGAGGAAGCTAAATCCACACTGGAATCTTAGACAGAAGCTCTTCCGTAGGATCAAACCCTAGATGCCATGGCTTGATAAAAAGTCTCACTTGATTATGAAAATAGGGGCCTCCCTCGAAGACCGCATTCCGATCTGCTAACCGTGAGAACACCACAAAGAAAAAGCCATTTGCCCCTAGGATAATTTCCATATCCCCTTCTGAATTCTAGTTATGGCAAACCCAAGCCTCTTAAAAAGGCAAGAAAATGCAAACCCCCATGAATTTGCAAATTAAAGCATGCTCCGCTAAATACAGAACATCGTTGGCAACAGCATTTGGATTGATCACCACCACCAAGCAATGCTTGCTTTTTTCCAAACAGCCATTGGGTTTCGAGTGAAACCCCTGAGTATGAGCATTCTTACATTCCTCCACAGCATGCAAGAGGAAATTAACCGCATCCACATGTCCAAACGATGAAGCTTTGCCTCCAATCATCGCATCCTTAAAGGAGATAGGCGGGGGTTCCCCCGGGCCCCCAAAGGCTGCCATGCAACAACAAGAAACCGCTCAAACAAGAGCCACCAACTACAAAACCCTTAGTCACCAATCAGAAACAGAAATACTGAAACAAAAACTCCCACCCCCCAGAGATCGTACCACGGCCTGAATAGGCTCGCCACCCAACCAACACAGCTGTGTAGGCCACCTCATAAGGCGCATACGCATCCAATCCTCATCCCTGCACTCATCTTCATACCGCCTGCCTTCGTCTAAATTCATTAATATTTAATAATTAATAAAGTATTAATAAATATTAATCTTATTATAAATAAATAACAATAAAAACCTAACTTATTAAATTTAAAGCTAACTAAATAAACCTAAACCTAATTAAATAATTGTTTTTTAAAAACAAACATGTGTCTCATTTATACAACATAGGATATCAGTGTAAGATCAAAAATTGCATACTTTGCAATTTCCTTTGTCGCATTTTGCACTCATTTTAGTCTTGTCATATGTGTGTTTTGACTCCTTTTTTGACCCTCTTTTTTCGTCATCTCTAGTCATGTCCTAGTTTGTCTTATCTCCTTGACCCCTTTTATGTGTGTGATTTTGTTATTTATTGTTTGTTGTCTTATGACCCTTGGTCTTAAGTGTTGACCCCTTTCACTTTGCAACCTTTTTATTCTTTTAATCAACCTATTTGATGAGATCCTATGCCTTAAACCTATGCAATAACCACCTTTGAGCTTCTGCAATCTCACTTTTCAAATATCTTCGTTATTGGGAACCACCACCCAAGGATGGCAAACTTTCCCCTTTGCTGGTCAAGGAAATTGAGCCATTTTGGGCCTTGGGGCTACTCCTCGCCATTGGGCACAAGGAAGATGCAGCATCCTCATCCTCCAATCATGCTTAATTTTTCAGCACAGACCAATTAAGACAAACAAGGCAAACTAAGTTTTCAGCCCACGTTCCCTCCAAAAAGTTGTTAAAAAGCCTTCTTAATCTCAGTTTTTTACATAGAAACAGCAAATTTTCATTTTGAGATTATTTTTTGAGCAATAGTTTCCGAAGAAACGAGTGCATGTTAAGGTTTAGAACATTTCAACACCGTGGTAGCCTTCATTTCAACCATTGCAGAAGTTTTTAGGAGCCCCACAACAATCTCTACAGACAAATCATTCAAGCTAGGTGATAATTTATTGAGTTCTTGCACTGGTTAGCTTGGGTTTTTCACTTTAATAGTTTGATTTCCACTACATTTTGTTGTCTAATCCACATGCCCTCACTTGTAGGTCATCCCTCATCCCTCCTCACCATTTTCACCAATCACCCATTTCCATTTTGCCCCTCTTTTCCTTCACCCATCTTCTCCTACCTCCATTGCAACCCTAGGACCTCCTAGTTTTGTATTTGTTTGCATTTATATCAAAAATCCAAAAAAATCTTGTTCCATATCAGTTATATCAGTCCCTACATCAGACTTAGTGTGGTTGGCATCAATTTTGCATTTGTGGGTCTTCGCTCCTTTGTCTTTATTTTCCACCCATCACCATTGTAAGCCTTAGAAAACCTAGTCTCACTATTTCTTGCATAAATTTTGTATAGCTTATCGTTTTCTCACCAAATCAATTTATCCACCACCCTATGCCAAATACTATCGATCTATTATACTTTTCTTAGTTTTTGTTTCAATTTGACCACTTTTTGTCATCTTCCAAGTATCACCTAATTAGCTTTCCTTACATCCTAGTTATCAAAAGCAATAAAATTTCAATGTTTATGCTTAAGAATAGGTGGAAATTCATAGCATAGACTTGTTTAGCAGCATCTTATCAATATTTTCATGACATGTTGATTCTTGTTTGAAAACCCACAAGGGGGGTACTGATTGAGGCAGCTTCCCCTTTAACCCTTTGTTTTGCAGGTATTACCATTGATATTCTGTGCTTGCACGAGATTTGAGAGAGATTTGTGAAGAACCAGAGTTAGTGCTAGTTCAAACAAGTGCTTAGAAGGTAGACAATAAGCTCCTTGCAAAATTTCAAACCGAATAAAGTATCGGACTTCTCAACCCGAGCTTTAGACAAGACTTCTCCTCCAACCTGGGCACATCATCTCCTTGCAGAGAACTCCTGAGCTCAAAATTGCACGATACTTGTTTTATAAGCTCCTAATGACCTCTTGACGCCAAATTGAGTGTCCTGTTGGAATACTAAGGATCACTGAGAGGGGGGGTGAATCAATGATCTGATAAAACTAATTCTTCAAACAAGATCTTCAGACAATAAAACAATCTAGCATGATCATGAAACACAAGACAATTGCATCAGGACATGAAAGCATTAACAAAGCACAAGAGACATATATGAACATCACATAACACAAATGATTGAGTGGAAAACCCCAAAAGGGTAAAAACCACGATAAACTTGATCTCCATTAAGCCTCACTGGCAAACCTCACTGGTTACACATACATGCCTCACTGGCAAAAACCTCACTGGTTACTGATCATATCTACTCCAAACTCAAATCAGGAAGATGAACACAGAGTACTACTCTGTTTACAATGAAAACCAATGGTTACAGATGAATTCTATAACACCTTTTTTCAGACACCCTTCTGTGAAGATATTCAGAAACAATACCATACTCTAAACTCATTATTCAAAGAATAACTTGTCAAGATCAAAAACAAGTCTCTGCAATCTTTGTCTCAATCTGTAACATACCCTTGATATCATCTCTTTCTCTCTGTCATCATAGTACTCAGCCACAAGTATTGGACCTCATTCACTTGAAGATCTTTAAGTATCAGATCCTGCCTCCATTCTGTCTCTGAAAGCATTGTCTCTTCTGCCCTCTGCAAGCTTCTTCATGAGCAGACATCATACTGTCCCTCTCTGTATTTTTCTTTCACTAAACACAGTGCCTCCTATATGCAAAATAAATCATCTAATGTTTCAGTATCAACACTATTCTCTCACAAAGTCATCTCTGCATTATAATCTTCTTCAGCAATTACACAAAGATATCCCATTTTTCACTCAACATCACACACCCTCATTCAAAGATCCACAATACAAAACACACCTTCTCACATTCATAAATCTCAGTCAAAAATAAATTCAACCTGCTCGTCCCCTCTGTCACACTGTCATGCAAATATGTCATAAAAACATATCTCAAAAAAGAAAAGCACGTTCTTCCATAAAACCCACTCTGCAAAAGTATTTATTCTCCCACTAACTCTTCCATACAGAAATAAAAAACATTCATTCGGTTGCAAAGACACTCAAATATAAAGAGAGTGGTCATCTAAATAAGGAAAAAGCTTTCTGCATGTCGAGCACTAAAAAACAGCTTTTTGCATGGTTAAGTTTAGCCTTAAAATGGCTCTGCACACTGTCAAGAAGGAAATGGCCGTCAAATTTAGACTTCGAGCTTTAACCGTTGTAATTTGAAACTCCTTTAAATAACCGCCTTCGATCTTGTCTTTCCCGCCACGTTACTTTTTAATCACCATCGTAGATTGTCATTTAGTGCTCGAACAAAAGATAGGTGACTGGAGGATCCGGTCTCCCTAGGCAAAGGGGGCCAGTCACCTAATGACTTAAAACCCTCTAGGTTATAACTTATGTAACCTACAACCTGCGATAGCAAGTCACTTGCTAAAATTAACATAGAGCAACTTCGGGCTTGACGGGCTATGAGAGGATTTAAGAAATAAAGACTTAGGGTATTTTAGGTTATTTAAACTAGGGTTGTGGGAGATTAACAAACCCTAATCACATCTCTCAACAACTGCAAACCCTTTAATTCTTTATCACTGAACCCTTGAACTCTGCTAAGCATCTTTGCTGCAGATGAAATAATGAAGACATTCTGAACTTGAAGAGACATTTCACTTGACAAAAACCTTTAAACTCTTCAAACCCTAACTTATTCAAGGGATCTTAACAGTTTATACTTTCAACAAAACAGGGAATCCTGATCTGCCTTTAAAAGACCATAGTGCAGAGGATAGGCTAGGTGAAGTTCAGGCCAACAAAAAACTTGGCTTTAGAAGAAATGAAACATTTTGGCTATGAATCCACTACAAGTGTCGATCTGAACCAAAAACAATCAAGCACCAATGCATTGCATACTTCAAACTCTGATATGCAGACCAAGATATGTGACAGAGCCATTTCCATGTAACATGTCTTGCAGACATCATGATAACTCCAACTGAGCACTTCATCAAAAAAACTGGCTTCAAACCCTGAAAGAACTCCTTTTGCCATTTGATCATATACAACCATGCTAATGCTTTTAACATCAACTGTCCTGATGACAAGGTTTGCACAATGCAGACATAGCACCTTTGATCACCTTTGAGCACCAATCAATAGTTGACTTCAATGTCAACACTCAGGACAACATGCAAGCCAAGCCAAATGCAACTGTCTTGAAGCCACAAGACAAGCTTGCTTTCAACCCCTGCCACATGACATTTGATGATGATCCTCCTGATAACCTGTCACATGACATGAACACCATGAAATGAATCACTTCTTGGAATGAACAAACACAAACATCAATCACTTTGATCTCATATCACTGTGATCATTAACACCAATCAACCTTTGGTCTCCAAACACAACTCACAACTCCATCTCCTGAAGCATGAACAACATGATTAACATCATGAAGCATAAATGATCAACATCATGAAGCATAACCTTTTGACATCAATGACAAACCTCATTCCAACAATAACCAAAATCTAGGTGCATTTATCCCAATTTACATTTTTAGTTGACTTCCAATGTATTTTTGTCAATTTCACATATATTTTACCACTTTACCGCATTCTCTGCTCACCGTCATGACAAGTGTCCATAGTGAGTTCTGATCTGATGTCGATCCTACATAGACCCAGAAATTTTGGTGGTCCTATGACATCAAGGACTTCTCCTCAGGGCAGGGCTTCTCCTCCAGGTTAGGCACGCCACTTCCTTGCAGCGAAGTCTCAAGCTCCAAAACTGATGAAATTTGGTCTGTAACCTCTCCAGATGGTCCTCAGCCAAAATCCAATAGTTCCTAGTCTTTCCAGGTGCATCTGTATCCATTTCCTTTTTATTTTGTGCTTCCTAAACTAGCATTAGTGAGTTCTTATTTTCCATTGTTTGCATGTGCATATCACAACCAAGTATCAAACTTAGCTCCATTGCTAGGTGTTTATGTTGGAAAACACTTAATTTGTCATGTTTAAATTATCACTTAACAACACATTTAAAAATTAAAAAAAGGCATCTTTTCTATGTTACAATTGGCAAAGAGAACAAAGAAACACAGACGGGTGGAGGATGGGAAAGATGTTGCAAGGAGGGGAGTGCCTAACAATAGAGAGAAGACCAACCAAAAAATGTTATATGCTTCTGCTAATGTCTCTCACGCCTCTATTGACACCTCCCACCTCTACACATGCTTCTCAGACTGCCTATGATTTTACATGTCTGAGCACTTGTATTTATAAAAACATTTAGTTTTTTTTAAGTTTTACAATTTTTAAACATTTCATGGATAATATTTTTTTTTATTTTTTAAAAAAATTACTTGGATATGACACAAATGGCTAGGTTGCCATATCTGAAATGTATATGGTGCAACAAAAAATTTGCTATCTTTTGGGTATAGGCAGATACAATACCCTAGCCGTATTTAGGTCGTACCATACATGTAACTATATCTAGTATGGTGGTACACATTCCAAGGGTGAGGGAGAGGTGTATCCTGTAGCTCTAGATAGGAGTTATAAAGTTTTGAGTTTCCTAGTGTTTAGAGTTTAAATTTCTAAGTGCAAAAACTGCTTACATGATCTAAAAATTGAACATGGTATTAGAGCAGAGAATCTAAAATCTTCCAAGGTTTCTATGGATGGTAAGGGTTGCTCACTGTGAGAGGGAGTTGTTGGAGAGTTTTAGCATATGTGATGCTGAGTTTCAGTAATTGAAGCTAATCTATGATAGGTTGGGTGTGATACCCAAGATCATCAAGTAATTGGAATGTTAATTTTAAACTACGATAGGTAGATGATTTATTTCAATGGGTGTCATGCCCAAGTCTTTAGTGATTGAAGAGATCTGAACTTGTGATAGGTTGGAGGGGGGGTGCACTGAATGTTCTAAATTTCTAATGACTGGAGTGTTGATCCACACCTATGATAAGTTGTTGATCTAAGTTATTCCCGACTGATCTATTTGGTTTTAGTGTGTTCCAATAGCTACAAGTATGACTAAGGTTTATATTGACTCTATTCAATTAGTCGAACATCACAAAAATTAAGCCAAGGCAAAGCGAATTATCCTAGATTAGATGAATGATCAATTGATCCCTCACGTTGCAAACAAGACAACAAAGGAGACATATGATACTCTTATCACTTTGTACAAAACTGTAAGCATTTCTCGTAAGATGTTGCTAAAGAACAAGAACAGTGTCACATGCATGAGCGATATAGACACATTGGCTAGTTACTTTACTAAGATTGTTAAGCTTTGAGATTCATTCACTACTATTAGGGTGAAAGTGGAGGATGATGAGTTGGTGCCCATAGCCATAAATGGGTTCTCTTCACCTTGGGACCCATTTGTTCAAGGCATTTGTACTTGTGAGAAGGTTTCCACTTTTGACAAGCTTTGGGATGATTTCATCCAAGAGACCAGATTGGAAATTGTTTCAGCCAAAGTGGAAAAGAGTCAAAACCTAGCCCTGAGGAAAGGTGGTAAGAAAGGAGGATCGAGAAGAGCCAAAAGGGCAAGGAGGAAGAATTAGATTCTTTGGACAAGGGAAAGAAAGACTTAGTCACGTGAAGTGTTTCAGCCTCAGGTGCTACAAAATGGGCCACTATGCATCTCAATGTCCTAAGAGGCAGAAAGTAAAGTGACAACAACAAGAGCTTGTTGGAGTGCGGAAACTTCAATCAGAGAGGATGAGTTAGCATCTAGACTTGAGACAGCTTTCTCCATGGTGTCATGCCTATCCACTAACATTGTTTCTGGTGTCAACAGCATGTGGACAATGGAACATTTAGACACATGACCTTCACAAGAAGGTATTCGACAAACTTCAAGAATGAGTAGATGGCATATAATTTCTTGCATGATGGATCTAAAATGTATCATTGAGTTTGATGATCAGCAAGTGATTATTAGAAAATGCAGGAATAGCATGATGCCATGATGGAGGGGGGTCCTTCCAGCTTTAGCATCATACTAGCATTAGCATTAACTAGCGTAACACCAAACAGGACACAGATACCTTTTTCCAGCATCGCGGAGTTTCCAGGCGCATCACATTTACGGGATTACCAAATCCTAGCGGCGGATTTAAGGCTGCAATTAGTTGCATCTGAGTCATGTCATACCCACTAGAAACCTGCAATCTCTTGTAAGTCACTGTAACAAATTCATGATCTGCATTCAGATCTAGGAACTGATACTATAAAGACATAGTTCCTTGCATTGTAAATTCAGTTGATTATCAGACTTGAATATGAATGGTGGTAGCTGTTAAAATCCTAGTTTCAATGTGATTCTGATTTAAATATATTGTATTGAATTACTGGTAAACATACTGTTGTATAAGATTCCAATCAGATATTGTTAGGGACATTACAGTGGTATCAGAGCCACCTTTCTTTCCAGCCTGTGGTACTGATGTAATGCAAATTCATGCACTTGAGTGATAGGGAAATCAGGTACCAGCAAAGAGAGAAAAAGAAAGAGGCAACCATGGGAGACAGGAGTGAATAAAATATGCAGGAGGTTATCAGGGAAAACGAAGAATTTCAATCCTCTATGAGAGACTCTATGGCAGAGATAGCTCGAATCCTAAGGGGAATGATCAACAATGGAATTTTGGTAGGTCCAATCAACCTTTTGCAGAATTAACTCAGCTAATGACAGGGTTTCAATTAACCCACCCACGAAGACATTTAGAGCCAATTTTTTATAGAGAGAAGAGAAGGATCCCTTTGAAGAAGAACAACTCATACCACAACAAGAGAATGAAATGGCAAGGTATCATGCTGAATATAATGCCCTAAATCCAGCCATCCGTCGTGACATGTCTTTCATTGAATATTATGAGATGAAAACAAGAAATGGGCATAGGAGGAGAAGGTATGAGGAGCAACCCTGTAGAGATATACAACAACGTTTGGGAAAGATCACTATACCTACATATGATGGATCAGACGGTTGCACAACTAGAGCATAGCTATAGAAGTTGGATACATATTTCTCATTGAATCCCATGTTTAAAGAAGAAGCCATTAAGTTTGCTACATTACATTTGGAGGGTATAGCTCATGAGTGGTGGTACCATGACATGGTGACACAAGGGCATCGTTCCATTACAACCTTGGAGGAGTTCAATCAGAGATTGATATAGAGGTTTGATAGGAAGGATCCAAAAACTTACTTCAAAGAGTTAGCACAATTGAGACAAGAGAGTTCGGTTGAGCACTATGTAGCAGAGTTTCAAGGCTTTCAGTGATGGTTATAGACGTGACAGAGAGGAGACTCGGTGTGCTTTTTGTGGAAGGTCTAAGTGATTCACTCAAGGGGTTGGTGAGAGCATTTGAGCCAAGATCCTTGCAAGAGGCCATCAAGAGAGCTTTAAGTTTGAAGGATTCAATGGCTAAAGGCAAGTTCAACGACAAACAATATCCAATAGTGCAGCAAAAGAAACCCTTCCAAAAGAATTTCCCTCCACCCAAGGCATTACCTCCAAGACCCAATAGCAATGAAGAGGCAAAGAACAAACTCCAAAGGAAGAAACTATGTTTCTCATGCAGGGAGCCGTGGGTGCCTGGGCATTGCTGTTTGGGCAAGGGACAGGTGCATTTCAAAGAGGTAGTATCAGATGATGATCCAGAGATAGAAGAACCCGAAGCCGAGGTTTTAGAGGAGGCAAAGGAACATGAAGCAGTATAAGGTTCTTCAAGAGGCACACTTGCCACTCTTTCAAGAGCACCTAGGTATCACCCTTTTCGAGTTCGCGGAGTGTTGTAGGGTCATAAGGTGACAGTTTTGATTGATAGTGGAGCTACCCATAATTTCATTTACGAGGGTCTAGTGACGAGGATGAAGTTGAAGACAGATAACTTTAAGGGGTTCAATGTGATTGTACCCGATGGATTCACTATTCCATGTACACAGAGGATTCAATAGCTTGATATCACCTTGGGGAGACACAAAGTTCACGATGACTTCTATGCGGTTGGCATAGGTGAGACAAATGTAGTTTTAGGCGTGCAGTGGTTGTATTCACTTGGTGAGTATTCCCAAAACTATTACACTATGGATCTGAAATTCAAATCAAAGGGTAAGGAGGTTGTTCTTCAGGGCTTATCTAACGGAGCTCCAAGGGTTGTTTCAACGATGAGGATGGAGAGAGCCTTTCGCAGAGGACAAGTTGATTGGGCGGCCCAATGTATGGTTACTGATGGATTTTCACCCGAGGGTGAAAAGACTACTCGTATAGATATTTAGCCTATTTTGGACAAGCATAGCATGGTATTCAGTGATATTCCTCCAGGACTACCTCAAGATAGGGGATTTCAACATGTCATTGGGTTGCAAGAGGGATCTAAGCCAATCATCACTACACCATATCGTCATCCGAGGAGGTACAAAGAAGACATCGAGAAGGCGACTAAGGAGTTATTGGATATGAAACACATACGACCGAGCTCTAGCCCTTTTGCTTCTTCTGTGGTGTTGGTGAAGGGTGGTACTATGAGGATGTGCATCGACAATAGGGCACTCAATAAGAAGACAATCAAGAATCACTACCCAATTCTGAGGATCGACAAGTTGATAGATGAGCTTCATGGTGTAGTATATTTCTCTAAGATTGATTTGTGATCCGGGTACCACCAAATAAAGATGAGAAAGTAGGATATTCACAAGATAGCATTCTGGTGTCATTTTGGGCACTATGAGTTTCTATTCATGCCATTTGGGTTGATAAATGCTCCAACCACATTTCAATCTTGCATGAACTAGGTATTTAGTAAGCAGTTGAGGAGATTTGTGTTGGTTTTCTTTGATGACATACTGATCTATAGCAAGACTTGGGAGGATCATTTGAGGCTAAATCACAGGGTTTGCCGAATTTCAGCTATGAAGTTCGAAATTCGGCAAACTTCAAATAAATATTGAAAATTCAATGAAAATTGCCCTTGAATTTGTCCCAATAAGGGGATTAGGTTTTTTTAATAAAATATATTAAAAAATCATTTTATTACGTTGTTTCCCATTTTCTCTCCGTTAAACTAACACAGCACGCAAAAAATTTTGATCACTATTGTTTTGTTGACACCCACGCTAGAGACTCCCACTATTTGCTTTCAAGTTTCAAGTTTTTGATATTGAATCTTTGTCAGCTCAATGACGACTCAAGGAGGACTGACAACAACGCTGTGAATACCTTTGGCTTCAGGTCCGCACGACAAAATCATTTTGCAAGACTGCAAATTCGTGACTACAACTACAAGTGTCTTGATTGGTTCGTGAGGGCATTGGGCGGCGAGTGGTGATCGAACGAGCTACAGTTGCAAGCAGCAAAGCCCTGTGTATTAGCATTTTAATTTTTAGGTTTTTTTTCTTTTGTTTTGTTTTCTTTTCTAAATTAAATTTAATATAATTTTTAATTTTAATTTTTATGTTTTTTAAATAGAAATTTTAATTTACTTCTTTTTATATTTATATTTTGTTTTTTAAAGTTATTTTTACGTTTTTTAAAATTAATAAAAATCTAATATGTTTTTTTAAATAAAATTTAGTATTTTTTATTTTATTTTTTAAAGTAAAAAATAAAAATTTAATATATATTTATTTTTATGTTTTTTATTAGTTCAGCAGGAAAAGAGGGTCCTAAACCCTATACAAAAAAGCCCCCGGGGCAGCAGGCCTTAAACATGCCAAAAACGGTACATCGACAACACAAGAACAGCAAACAAAAAACAACTAACCAAAAACACCAAAAAACAACAAGCCTAAACTCATTAGATTTTTTATTTTTATGTCTTTATAAAAAAAAATAGTATTTTTTATTTTGTTTTTTAAAGTTAAAAATTAAAATTAAAAAATCTAATATATTTATTACTTAGATTTTTTTTATTTAAAATTCAAACTTATATTGGCAAATTTCATCACAAATTTTTTTTCGAATTTTTTCCCCCTACCAATCTTTATCCGAATTTTATCGTTGCCGAACACTAACACAAACTCAAACCTTGTGACATAGATTTGAGGCATATAAATGAGGTATTAGGTATACTTGAGCAACAATCACTTTTCACCAAGGCATCCAAATGTGAGTTCGAGATGACCGAGATTTTGTATTTAGGGCATAAGGCGTCAATGTAGATGAGGAGAAGATAAACAATAGTGGATTGGCCTCAACCCAAGACTTTATCACACTTGAGAGGGTTTGTGGGACTTTGCAGCTAATATAGGAGGTCCGTCAAAGGGTTTTCATAGTTGGTTGCACCGTTGACGAATTTGACTAGGAAGGGAGTGTTCTCTTGGATTGAGGAGGCACAGAGAGCTTTTTGACAAGCTCAAGGAGGTAATGAGTTCATGCCTTATTTTAGCTATTCCAGATTTTTCACATCCATTTGGCTTGGAGTGTGATGCTTCAGGAGAGGGCATTGGAGCGGTATTGATGCATTTGAGAGTCAAAAGCTCAAGGGGTCAAAGAGGAGTTTCTCTATTTATGACAAGGAGATGCTGACTATCATGCATGCATTGGCTAAGTTCATACAATATCTAGTTTGTGGGAGATTTGTGGTAAAGACGGATCACAACAGTTTGAAATTCTTCCTCAATCATAAAGATTTGAATGATAGACAGCAAAATTGGGTAAGTAAGTTGCATGCTTATGATTTTAACATTGAGTATGTTAAGGAACAAACAATGTGGTGGCTGATGCATTATCTAGGAGGCCTCATTTATGTTCAATGACTGATATTTCTGCTCATTGGAGAGCTTCTATATTAGTAGAGTATGCCAAGGATGCATTAGCTATTGACATCTTGGAGGGCAAGTTGCAAGGTGACAGGTACAAGGTGGTTGAGGAGCTCATTCTATATAAGGACCGAGTGTACCTTGTCCCAAGATCGAAGATGAAAGAAAAGATTGTGAGAGAATATCATGACACTCCATTGGCTGGCCATCAGGGGTACTACAAGACATATAAACATGTGAGAGAGCGATTTTGGAAAGGCCTCAAGGGGGATGTCTTGAACCATGTTAGAGAGTGTTTTACTTGCCAACAAAACAAGGTAGAGCAAACATTTCTAGCTGGTTTGTTGCAGCCCTTACCCATTCCAAATCAGAAATGGGAGAGCATTTCGATGGATTTTATCACAAGTCTTCCGAAGGTGCAAGCTAAGGATTGTATTTTTGTGGTGGTGGATAGACTCACTAAGTATGCTCATTTTTATGCCATATCTTCCGAATATAGAGCTCCTCAGGTGGCTGATTTGTTCTTTAGAGGGGTGTTTAGATTACATGGGCTACCTAGAAACATTGTAAGTGACAGGGACAGCAGGTTCATTAGTCTGTTTTGGCAAGAACTTTTTTGGTTGATGAGCACAAAGTTGACTCCAAGCACTAGCTATCACCTTCAGACAGATGGATAAACAAAGATTGTGAATAAATGGCTTGAAGGGTATTTGAGAAATTATGTTAAAGGGCAGCAAGCAGCATGGATTAAATGGCTCCATCTTGGGGAGTATTGCTACAATTCCACTCATCATATGTCAATAGGTATGACTCCTTTGAAAGCACTATATGGTTATGAGGCATTATCATTTGTGGATATGATTTTTTCGGATAGCAGAGTTCCTGGAGCTAGAGATTCGGTACACCGGAGTATGGACATTTGAATACACTCAAAGAGAACCTACAGCAGGCTCAAAATTAGCAAAAGATGTACGCTGATCGCCACCGTTTGAAGAGGACTTTTGAGGTAGGAGACTTGGTTTTTCTAAGGTTGCAGCCCTATAGGCAATCTACCCTCAAGGGAAGTGGTGCAAAGAAGCTCAAGCCACGATTTTAGGGGCCTTACAAGACCACACGGAAGGTAGGAGAGGTGGCATATGAGCTGGAGTTACCAACAAACAGCAGATTTCATAATGTTTTCCATGTATCTCGCCTTAAGAAGGCGCTGGGGCAACATATTGCACCTTGCTTGGAGCTGCCTCCACTTGATGACGAAGGGAAATTGATTTTGGAGCCCGAAGCTAACATAGACATGAGAGAGAAGAAGCTAAGAAACAAAGTCATTCCGGAATATTTGGTGAAATGGAAGAATTTGCCTCTTGAGGATGCGACATGGGAAGGAGCAAAGATTTTTTATCACCCAAATCTGAAATTGCTTGAGGGCAAGCAATTTGGGGTTGGGAGGACTGTCATGTCCCCTCCGCCCCTCACAAACTAATTATAGTTTTTAAGTTTAAAAAGTGTTTTTCAACACTAAGAATAATAAGAAGAAGAAGAAGAAGAATTTGAAAATTGGTGCCGACTTTTGGGTCCTTAGGACCACTCCCCAACAAGTATAAAAATATGGTTTGGTTTCAATTGAAGGCATCAATTGACATTTTTGAAAATTGTTGTTACAAAGCTTACTGCCTGCTAGGACGAAAACCCCATAAGGGCGAATACAAGTGGGACGAAACCCCTACCTGGTGATTTATGAATTGAGCTAATTCCAGTCTCAGATGTTAGCATTGAATTTAACTTAAGTGATATCATTTATAGGTTGTAAAGTTGTCATTTGAAGAAGGGACGCATTCTATGCTCAAGGCGCATCCAAGGGCAATCAGTTCGCAAACTGATCTCATTTTCAGCAACAACTAAGGCGGAATAAGCAACACATTAGATCACACGATTCCAAGGGTCCGCGATAGTTTAAGTGTATGAGATTCCATCTAACTGTGCACCACGAATATTTCCTGGGGAAGGCGATTGAAGAGGAGCGATTAGTTGTCTGCAACAGGGTGACCATCCTAGCATTAGCATCAGCTAGCGTAACACCAAACAGGACGCAAATACCTTTTTCCAACATCACGGAGATTCCAGGCGCATCACATTTACAGGATTACCAAATCCTAGTGACGGATTTAAGGCTGCAGTTAGTTGCATCTGAGTCGTGTCATAACCACTAGCAACCTGCAATCTCTTGTAAGTCGCTGTAACAGATTTATGATCTGTATTCAGATCTGGGAACTGATACTATAAAGACATAGTTCCTTGCATTGTAAACTCAGTTGATTATCAGACTTGAAGATGAATGGCAGTAGCTGTTAAGATCCTAGTTTCAGTGTGATTCTGATTAAAATATACTGTATTGAATTACTGGTAAACATACTGTTGTCTAAGATTCCAATCAGATATTGTTAGGGACATTACACTCCATACATGTAGCTGACGTGAGTATTGAGTACTAGGAAAATTTATTGCCAAAGAATTCTCTCAAAAAGTGAGTTGGTCTTGTTAAGGTTTTTGCTTCAATTGCCAGAGGTTTTAAGGTGCACAGGCAAGATACCCATAAATTCAGATTACAGAGGACGTGTATGGGCTGATGCATGTACCATGAGTTTGGTCTTTCAAGATCGATGAATTTTTACTCAAGATGGGTTTTTCGAAGTTTAGTGCAGATTTTAGTTCTTTATTTGATAGATTTGATCCACTTATCTTGGCCATGTATACAAATGAGTTCATTATTGCAGGGAGTCCTGAACAACTCATGATGTGATGTAAGGAAAATTTGACCCATGAAGTTAACATGAATGACAAAGGAGGGTGGCATGTTTCTGATGAAGTTTTCCTTGTACAAGGTATTTACACCTTGAAGATTCTGAAAAGACTTCAGAGTATAGAAGCAATGATCCAGCGTTATATTTCTTCAGGTCCACAGATGGTCAACATGATGAAAATGCCCCTAGCAGAGGGGATTCAAGATGCTTTGATAATATCTTGGCTTGGTGAAGAACATCTTCCTTGCAAAGAGGGAGTGTTCAGAGATTTTACCTAGTTGCTCAGTCTGTATTCTTCTCAGCAGAGGTACATTTTAGCAGCAGCAGATCCAGACTTGTGTGCAGCAGAGAGATCAGCATGGAGAGGGCACGTGCATGGAGAGAGTGATGCCCAGTTTGCAGGAAAGGGTGCGTGCATGCATGCACCAGCTTCATACTCTTCCAGAAATAGAATGCTTTTCAGATCTAGAAGTATAAGCTTGCATGCATGCTGGATTGTTTCAGATTTTTAGTTTAAACTTCAATTTTTATGTTTTTTTTTTTCTAGCCTTTTATTTCAGATTTAAGTTGAAGTTTAGACTTTGCTTTTCAATTTCTTTTTTCCTAAGCCTTCTTCATCTATAAAAAAAATTTAAAAAGGCAAGTGTGTGAATGGTTCATTAACCCATTTCAGTTTTGAGCTAGTGCAGTGTATTTCTTCTCAGATTTAATGAGAAGAAAATCACAGATTTGAGAGTTCAATACTGTGTATTAGCTGTTTGCTTTTCAGTGTAATGTGTTTGTAAATTCTTGTATTCAGAATCAGCAGTTTTTATAGGAGTTATCAAGTTTAAGTTAGGGTTTAATTTTCTGAGTGCAAAATCTACTTACCATGGTCTGAAACATTTTACACTTTATTTTACTGATCGTATTAAATGTTAAGTTAAACCCCAAAAAGGGGTTTTAACAAAAATTAAAAGACTAAATCCAAATTGAGAACAACAAAGTGCCAAGATAACAGGTAATCATGCTAGCAAATGAATCAATATGAGCATCTAAAGCCCCTAACTCTACTGATGATAACACAGAATTTTAAATCCCTAAAAAGGGCTATATGACACAATAAAAAAGGAGTCAATTGAAATGGAGAAAAACAAAATATGCACAAAGAAAGACAAATTGTGAAAACAAACTAATCAATATGAGTGTCCAAGTGCCTTGGCTTTACTGGTCATTACAAAAAAAACGTTTTAAAAACAAACAAAATAAATATACATAGAAAACAACTGATGGTGCCTTGGCTCTTCTAGTCATAATTATTAAAGAAAAAAAAAGTTTTAACAACCAATAAATATGTTTTAACCCATGGAGGAAACAAAACAAATTTAATAAAGTGTTAACTATGCTAGAAAGACAACCAATATGAGAATCAAACAGTTTGTACCGACCATAACTAAAAGTGATTTTAAATCTTGAGCCCAGGAAAAAGATTTTAAACTAAATTAAATAGCAGTGATATCCAAATTTAAAAAACAAAACAAAATACATGCACAAACACACTTATATGCCATCAAACCAATCAATATAAGCAATAAAGGACCTTGAATTTATCGATCATAAAAAAATGGATCTTATCCACAAAGAAGGGTTTTAACAACCAATCAAAGGTCCTGAACAGAAAAAAAAGGCATATAAACCAGGGAGGATTTTAAGCCCCATCAAGAACTCCTTTTGAAGCAGAGCACGGATTTTAAACTTTTAAGAATGGCTAGGAACCAATTTTTTTAATGTTCCCCCAAAAAAAGATAAAATTTTGAACTAAATTTAGTTAAGGCTACCCTGGGGAATTCAATCGGCCAGAGAAAAACAGATCACAAACCAATCCATGACATAACTCATATAATACGAATGGTCAACAGTGTCCAAACCCTTCTATCTTATCCACAAAGAAGGGTTTTAATAACCAATCAAAGGTCCTGAACTGAAAAAAAAAGGCATATAAACCAGGGAGGATTTTAAGCCCCATCAAGAACTCCTTTTGAAGCAGAGCACGGATTTTAAACTTTTAAGAATGCCTAGGAACCAATTTTTTGAATGTTCCCCCAAAAAAGATAAAATTTTGAACTAAATTTAGTTAGGCTACCCTGGGGAATTCAATCGGCCAGAGAAAAACAGATCACAAACCAATCCGTGACATAACTCATATAATACGAATGGTGAACAGTGTCCAAACCCTTCTATCTTATCTACAAAGAAGGGTTTTAATAACCAAACAAAGGTCCTGAACTGAAAAAAAGGGTATAAACCAGGGAGGATTTTAAGCCCCATCAAGAACTCCTTTTGAAGCAGAGCACAGATTTTAAACTTTTAAGAATGGCTAGGAACCAATTTTTTGAATGTCCCCCAAAAAAAGATAATATTTTGAACTAAATTTAGTTAAGGATACCCTGGGGAATTCAATCGGCCAGAGAAAAACAGATCACAAACCAATCCGTGACATAACTCATATAATACAAATGGTGAACAGTGTCCAAGCCCTTCTCATAATCTGCCATAATAGCTGTCAAATACCAACAAACCATTGACAAAATCAACTGCAAGAGCATTACAAAAAAGCTCAAAATGGAACTAATTCATCAAAATTGTTGACTTTTCCTCATCAGCACCAAACACTTAGCACACTCTAGTGTAAAAGCAGTAAAACAAAAGCACTCATAAAAATCTACTAAAAGAGCAGGTTGCTGATTTTCTGATCAGTACCAAACCCTTATTTACTGTAAAAAAATAGGCAAAATGAAATTCAATCATCACATTTATAAACTTTCCTGACTGAAATTATTCATTTTTTCCGATCAATACCAAACTCTTATCTTAATTCTAGTAAAAGCAGTTAAAAGGAAGGAGCAAAATGACATCCTTTCATCAAATTCTTAATAAATTAGAAAATTGGCATTTAGATTATATCTACTAATCATTTCTCCGATAACGTACCAAACCCAATGGGGAAAATGGCATTTTGACCAAATTTATTCATTTCTCTGATTGGGAGTCTGGGACAAAACCTTATCACAGTTAACGTATAAACAGTCCAAACAAAGACTTATAAAAATATCATATTGTAGTAGTTTTGACAGAAATGGAAAAATGACATTTCTATCAAATTTTATTAATTCTCTAATCAGTACCAAGCAAGCTCTTATCAAATTCTGCTGTAAAAGCAATCCTGAAAAAAAGTCCTTTTCTGTTGTATAAGCAATCCAGGAAAAAATCCCTTGTCAAAATGTAATATTATCGCAAGTTTAAAAGGGAAAAGGGTCAAAATGGCATTTTGATTAAATTTAGTCAATTTTCTGATCGGTACCAAACCCTTATCAAATTTATTCTATAAGTAATCAAAATAACAAGCTCTTATCAAAATCTACCGTAATAGCAGTTTTTAAAAAAGACTAAGATTGTCATTTTGATCAATTTCATTAATTTTCTAATCAGTTTCAAACCATCATCAAATTCATGTGTAATCAAACCCAAAAAGAAGCCCTTCCCCTCGGCCGCCAACCCCCCCGCTCCCCCCACTCTCCCTCGTTGAAAAAAAAAAAAGAAACCCTTGCGAAAATCTGGCAGAACCCAAATAAGAAAAGGTCCAAAATGCGGTTTCAGTGAAATCAATCCATCCATCTAAACAATCAAAGATTTCTCAGAGAAATTCTATATAAGAAAATTTCATTTTTATTCTAAACATTGATTAGCCATGAAAAATACCTGTTTTCTTCTGGTTTTTTTTTGAATTCTACACAAATAGGGAATCAATTTCACCTCTCTCACAGATAATATATATCCAGCCTTAGAGATTGCAAGGGAGAAGATCAGCACACTGATGTCCAAGAGAAAAATGTTAAAAAAAATAATTTCTCGGTTAAATTAAGAGAAGAAATAAATATTAATAGAATTATTTTAAATTAATGAGAAGTGGTTTACAAACCGTGTGGCGGTTGCTAATTTTGAGGCCTTCAAAATTGTAATGGTAAAAATTGCATACCTCGTTCTTTTTTCCCTTCGTTTTGAATTACTTTCATCCTATCTCTAATGCAATAAGATAATTGAAGGAAGATTTTTAACTTCAATGAGGTTAAAGATGGTCTATGGGACATCAAATTCTGTTTAAAGTGTTGATCTCTTGCTATTTGATTTGATAATGAATTCCTCCATTTTCTCAACCATCTCCTCATTAGATAGATCTTGTAATGACGCTGACACTAAACTAGCATAATTATATTAAATATAATATATCTAAAGTACGTAGAGAGATATCCTTCTCTAAGCACCTATTTTTTTAATCACTAATCCTAACATTAGGTACTTCGAGAAGGATATCTCTTGGCGTACTTTAGATATATTATATTTAATATAAATATGCTAGTGGCATTTGGAGAGCAAGCATAATCATAGCCATAACACTAACCCTAACTCTAAATTTAACCCTCATTGTAATCTTGACCCTAAACCAGTTAATTAAATACTAATTATAATAATATTAATAATCTTTGACCCTAATTAAATTATTATTATTACATTATTATAAACAAACCCCTAACTCTAAATTTGACCCTCATTGTAATCTTGACCCTAATTACAATACCAGTGAATTAAATACTAATTATAATAATATTAATAATCTTTGACCCTAATTAAATTATTATTATTACATTATTATAAACAAACGTTAATTAAATTAATATATAATTATATCATATAATAAGACATTAATATAAATAATGTATAATTAATTTCGTATTATATTATTAAATATAATGATATTATATTTATATTTATAGAATTATTTTAAACCATAATCCAAATTATTTATCAATAAATAAAAATATTTTTTATAATTTCTTTAAATTATATAAATTATACTTAAAAAATACAAATATATATATATATATATAATATATTTAATAATTTTTAATAATTTCTTTAATTGTTAAGTGGTATGCCTATACTTAACTAAACTATATAAGTTGAATACAATATATTTAGGGTTAAGGTTATGAGGGTATATTTAATTATATGCATCTTTAAGAGGTACAAAGGGTTAGATTTAGAATTAGGGTTAGGGTTAAGATACAGGTAAGGGTTATGGTTACAATTATAATTATGACTTGAATTAGTGTTTGGATTAGGGTTGGAATTAGGGCTAGGCTTAGTATTATAGTTAGGGAAAGAATTAGGGTTATAATTATGATTAGAATTATATAGGGTTAAGCTTAGAATTAGGGTTAGGGTTAGAATTAGGGTTGGGGTTAGAATTAAGGTTGGGGTTAGGGTTAAAATAATAAAGTCAGGGTTAGGGATCTAGAATTAGAATTATTGTAATCATCATTCTATATCTAACCCTAATTCTATATCTAAATCTGACTTTAATTATGACTTGAGTTGTGCTAGCATTACATTTAGCATATATTTCTATGAACATAACCATAACCCTAATTAGATAAAAACCATTATCCTAATATTATATAATTAATGTATAATTAATTTCTTATTACATTATTAAATATAATAATATTATATTTATATTTATAGAATTATTATAAACCCTAATCCAAATTATTTTATACCCTAAAATATATTTAAACCTTAACCCTAATTATTTAAACTATTAAACCCTAACCCTATTTATTTTAAACCTTAACCCTTAATTGATGACAGGATTATAATAAAATTTTAAAATGTAATAATATAAATATAAGTTCCCTATTTATATAATGCAATAATATTATATTTCTAACCTTTCAAATATATATTAATTCTTAGCATATTTATATTTCTAACCTTTTACAAATATATATATATATATATATATATATTATATTTGTGATATTGTAAAATATATTTGTGAAAAATATGTCTTAGTATTTAAAGGGCAATTTTGAGTAGATAACCGTCATGAAAATTTTACTTGACAGGAGGGTTGACCGTCAAATTTAGGCCCTATTTGTGATATTTATAATTATGTTAGATATATAAATATAACATAAATATAATTTTTAAATTGAAATTTAAAACTAGCTTAGAGACTAAACCCTAATTATTTTAAACTGTAATCCTAACATTAGGCACCTTAAGAAGGATCTCTTGTCTTACTTTAGATATATTTTTTAAATTATAAATATGCTAGTAGCATCTAGCGCAAGTCTAATTCTAAATATATTAAATAATTATATGAATTGTTATAATTATATAATATAATATTATAATATAGATAAGATTAATTATTATAATATATTATAATAATTTTTAAGTATAATATATATAATAATTAAAATTATATAATATATTATATAATAATTCTAATTCTAATTATATTATTTATTATATTTAGGATTACAGTTAGGGGTTAAAATTAGGGTTATAGTTATTGTTTAGGTTAGAATTACGATTAGGGTTATGGTTAGAACTATGGTTAGAATTGGATTTAGGATTAGCATTAGTGTTAGAATTAGGGTTAGGATTAGGGTTAGAAATATAATTAGGGTTCAAACAAAGGTTGGGATATGGTTAGCATTCTAAGGTTAGTGTTATTATTAGAGTTATAGCAAAAATTATGGTTAGAATTATGTTAAATATATTTAATTCATAACCATGATTCTACTCTAACTATAACCCTAATTTTAAATGTAACAAAAACCCTAATTCTAACCCTTAACTTAATCCTAATTCTAACTATATTTTAAACCCTAATCTTAACCCTAACTATAACTCTAATCCTTACCCTAATTTAGTAACCCCAATTCTAACCCTAACTCGAACCTCAATTCCAACCCTAATCCTAATTATAACTCTAACCTCATTCTAACATTAACCAAAATTCCAACCCTAATCTTAACCCTAACCTTAACCACATTACTAATTGTAATCCTAACACAAATTCTAAGCCTAACCCTAATCTTAATTTTAAACCTAACCCTAACCCTAACCCTTATTCTAACCCTAAACATAGCTCTAACTTTAACCTTAGCCCTAACCCTAACTCTAGCCCTAACCCTGACTATAATTCAAAACCTAACCCTAACCATAATACTAACCTTAACCCTAATTGAACTCTAACTCTAATTCTAATTTGAACCCTAACCCTAACTGTAACTCTAATTCTTACCCCAATTCTAAGAGTGGCCCACCTTAATTCTAACCCTAAATCTAATAGCAACCCTAATCCTAACTTTAAGCCTAACCCTAACCCTAATTCTAATCATAACATGATTCTACTCTAACTATAACCCTAATTTTAAATCTAACAATGACCCTTATTCTAACCCTTACCTTAATTCTAATTCCAACTATGATTTTAACACTAACCCTAAGCTGAATTCTAACCCTAACTCTAGCCCTAACCTTAACTGTAACTCTAATGTTTACCCTAATTTAGTAACCCTAATTCTAATTCTAAACCTAACGTCAATTCTAACCCTAAAACTAATCCTAATTGAGACCCTAACCTTAATACTATACTTAACACTAATTGAGACCCTAACCCTACTACTAATAAGAACCCTAATCCTAACTCTAACCCTAACCCTAACCCTAACCCTAATTTTAATCATAACCTTGACTCTACCCTAACTATAACCCTAATTTTAAATCTAACAATAACCCTATTTCTAACCCTTACCTTAATCATAATTCTAACTATGATTTTAACCTTAAACCTAACCCTAATTGTAACCTTGACTCTAGCCCTAACCCTAACTCTAACTGTAACTCTAATGCTTACCCTAATTTAGTAACCCTAATTCTAACTCTAACCCTAACATCAATTCCAACCCTAACCCTAATTATAACCCTAACCTTAACCATATTGTTAATTGTAATCTTAACTCTAATTCTAAACCCAACTCTAACCCTAATTTTAAACCTAATACTAACCCTAACCCTTATTCTAACCCTAAACATAGCTCTAGATTTAAGGTCCTAACTCTAACCCTAAGCCTGACTATAATTCAAACCCTAACCCTAACCTTAATACTAACCTTAACCCTAACTAAACTATAACCCTAACTCTAATTTGAACCCTAACCCTAATTGTAACTCTAATTCTTAGCCTAATTCTAAGAGTATCCCACTTTAATTCTAATCCTAATTCTAATAGGAACCCTAATCCTAACTCTAACCCTAACCCTGATCCTAATCATGACACTGATTCTACCCTAACTATAGCCCTAATTTTAAATCTAACAATAAATCTAATTCTAACCCTTACCTTAATTAT
This sequence comes from Cunninghamia lanceolata, assembly GCA_027924645.1. NCBI lineage: Eukaryota > Viridiplantae > Streptophyta > Pinopsida > Cupressales > Cupressaceae > Cunninghamia > Cunninghamia lanceolata. The sequence continues at coordinate 5,176,213 of BSBN01000592.1, forward strand.
AATTCTAACTATGATTTTAACTCTAACCCTAACTCTATCCCTAACCCTAACTCTATCCCTAACCCTAACCCTAACTGTAACTCTAATGCTTACCCTAATTTAGTAACCCGAATTCTAATTCTAACCCTAATGGTTATATATATTTGCTCTAATTCTCTCTCTCTACATAGTAGTCACTACACAACACATATTTTATATAAAATTCTATAGTTGATGTGATTAGATGTGTTTATTTATTTTCAAAAAATTGATGTGATTAGGTGTGTTAATTTTTCATTAAATTAATTATTATATTGATTGTTTGTAGGTATAAATTTGTTATTTTCATTCCCTTTGTTATTAATTACTTCATTTAATGATTACTTCTTATAATAACATTCCTTTCAATAGTTAAAAATTTTAGGTATTAAAAATAGGACAATTATTTATCACTTCTTAAATTAAAATTGCTACCAACTATTTGATAATTAAAAGTTCCCTAATATAATTATTAATTAAATTTTAAAAATTAATAATATCAAAACAAAATCTAATTAACTAATAGAGATGTTAAAAAATAAACATTATGGCAAATTTGTTATTTTCAAAAATAGGACAACTATTTCTCACTTCTTATATAAAACTGCTACTAACTATTTGATAATTAAATTGGATAAAGTTTAAGTTCCCTAATACAATTATTAATTAAATTTTAAAAAATTAATAATATCAAAACAAAATCCAATTAACTAGAGATGTTAAAAAATAAACAGTATTGCAAATATACTATCTATACATTTTACAATTCACATAAAATTTAACATATTTTAATAATATAACAAATTTTCAAGTCTAATTCATCTTATTCATTTTAAATAAAATCTTGTAGACAATAGAGTTATTACATGGAAAAAATTAAAAAATAAATATTTAGTGTAAGAAATAAAAATTATAATATGTAATTGCTTCATAAAAGTTTCTCATAAAATAAGGAATGTTAAATATGTTAGTGGAGATAAATATAGAATAATTTTCCCATAAAATAGGGAAAGAATATTTTTCCCATAAAATAGGGAATGATGGAGAGAATACAGGGGAGAGTGGAGGAGTCGGAAGACATTTAAGAAAGATAAGGGAGAATAGCAATAGAATTATATCTTATAAATCAATTATTTAATAAAATTGTAAATAATCTTTTTTTTTAATATTTTGTTTAAAAATTTGCATCTTTGAATGTCTAGAATGAACATCCTTAGAAAATGGAAGGGTTTTTTAAAGTCTAGCTGGGTAGAAACAAGTATTTTCTTCTCAAATAATTTGATAAAGTTTATGGTTAATTTTTTAAAAATTTTAAAATAAGTTAATTATTTATTATTTTGGTGAAATGGATAACTATAATTAATTAAATATTAAATGTTTAAAATAACAATTATAAAATTAACAAATAATCATTATTTTTTAACTATGAATCCATGTTTAAAAATAACTCAACTTATAAATTTCTATTAAAAAGAAAAAAAATGAACCCATTAATCTTTAATTTAAGTGAAGCACCATCATTCTAAGTATACTGAGTGGGGTTAATTATTTTTGGCAATAAACTAAAAAACAGGAAAAAACTGTCACAGCACAAAGGCAACTTCACATGTGCCTCTATTTTTAATCTTTACATTTCTTTTTTGCAGAGAAGTTTTTGGGAGAAAGGGGAATTAATATTAAAGGGTTTAAAGTTCATTCATTAAATTTATTTTTCATTCTTCAATGCATTGATTTTGTTTTTCTCATAGGAGCTATGGAGAAATGCTTCAAGAATTCATTCTAGAAGTTCCAAATCTAAATTCCTTTAAATGGAAATTAATGTTTATATTATATATTGTGAATAAAAAATATATAAGGGGAATTCATATTAAAGGGTTTAAAGTTCATTCATTAAATTTTTTTTTCATTCTTCAATGCATTGATTTTGTTTTTCTCATATGTGCTTTTTCTGTGCATGTGTAGGTAGGAGCTATGGAGAAATGCTTCAAGAATTCATTGTGGTGGTTCCAGATCTAAATTCCTTTAAGTGGAAATTAATGTTTATGTTATATATTGTGAATAAAAAATATATAAGGGGAATTCATATTAAAGGGTTTAAAGTTCATTCATTAAATTTATTTTTCATTCTTCAATACATTGATTTTGTTTTTCTCCTATGTGCTTTTTCTGTGCATGTGCAGGTAATAGGTAGGAGCTATGGAGAAATGCTTCAAGAATTCATTAATTTCAGCCATGGAATATATTTTTATTCACAATGTATATTTTTTATTCATATGTGCTTTTTCATTAATTTCAGCCATGGAATTATGGCACTCATGCTAGCAATGTCTCCTGAATCACCTACAAATTCAATGGCATCTTTTCAACATAAGTAATTACAACCTCGACTTCTGAAATCTAAGTTTCGCAACTTACCCTTATCTTCCTCCTTTTTCTTCACCTTTTTCTCGCAGGATAGCCTCCTGTTCAGCCTACAAATTCCCCACAGTCATAAATGCAAGTACCTACACACAAATATGATGCCTATTATATTGTCTGCAATCTGGTTGTCTGACAGAGGTTGTCCTGCGCAAACTCTAGCAAGATGAGGATGACAACCTTCTCTCTGAAATGATTTTGCTCAAAATTTGGCCCAATGTAGGAGTAGGAACTTGTTAAGAAGCAAGGCACCTTCATGGCTTCATGAAAGAGAGTTCCATTCTCCAGTATGACTGCTTAATGTCATCCTTTTCCAACACACATCCTTTTCCAACACATCGTGGTGACCAAATATTGAAAGAAGGCCCACATCAAAAGAAAACTGCAGCAGCAAAAATAGAATGAAAAATGAGAAACGAGAAAGGAGAAATGAGAAATGAGAAATCAAGAGTATGCGAATGTGATAGAAAAGCACAAACCATTTTCATTTAGTGGAACGTATTGACAGTGGAACCCTCCCACGAATGCAGGGCAAGGAGTGCAAGAGATTCGATGTCAGGAACTATTCAGTAATATTTTATTTATAGAGCAAAGGCATTACACAATGAAACACATGTCACACAAAAGAAATGCCTCACCAACCCTGTCATGTTCTAATTTTAGGCGTGGCACAATGAAACACATGTCACACAAAAGAAACACCTCACCAACCCTATCATATTCTAATTATAGGTGTGGCGGTCTGAACAATAATGCAGGAAGATTATGGGGCTCTTTTTAGATTTTTATTTAATTTTTTTATTTGAAATACCAAAGGATATCTCTCAGGAATTAATTCAGCTTCTTGGCAGTTATTTTTGCAATTGGGAATTAATTTAGCTTCTTGGCAGTTACTTTTTATTCATGCATTTTGAATCTATTTTTTGGGTGTGTGGAATTGCAAAATGAGCCATGGCAATTAAAACCACGAAGATTCTGGGATTATTTTTAGATTTTTATTCAATTTTTTATTTGCAATTTAGTTTTTTTTTTTGGTTTAAAATTACAACCAAAAAATGAGTGCTCTCATCTCCACCCCCTGGCAACTGTAGTTCACCTCTCGGCAAAATTACTTGTGTACTTGACCTAGATGTCATTGTAAGCTTTATATTCCAAAATAAAGTGCTTTTAGGTTTCCATTGTCCAAGTTGCGCAAAAGACAAAACTCTCTTCCTATACCTCTTTTGGCATTTTCAATATACTTGTTTCACATCGAAGATAATGTGAGTTAGTCCGTAACTGGGCTATGAGAATCTTTGCCCTCTAAGGGATATTAGCCCCTATATAGGCCTTTTGTTGATGATCGAGAGTGGGTTTGAATTCGTCAAGGTAGTATTGTTTCTTTCTCCCTAAAGCCTTTTCCCAAATAGACTTGCAAAACTTATCTGCAACAAACACCTTTATTTCTTTGTTATTATTAGGACATGCATTCAATTGAATGAGACATTTGCTCATCCACTTGCTATTTTGCTTCATCCATGACTTCTTTATTTCACTCGGGACATCTTCAAAGACAACCTTGGGCCATCTATTTGCCTCCATCTGCTAAACCTTTTTTAGATGTCTTAAGAGAATGGCTTCAATAGGAACTGTACCTATTTCGGCTAGAAGAATCTCATAGGGGACTAAAGTTTTTAATTTGAATTTGCTTATTTTTTATTACAATTTGAATTTGCTTGTTATCATGTATTTTGGATTCTCTCTATCTGCTTCTATTTGATGTCTAAAGTGTTGCTAGCACATATTTCACACCCATAAAACACCACCAAAATTACTAATAGCCCAAATAAAATATGAATAGTTTTCCAATCTCATAACTCCACCTCTGCATCTATTTTCAAGGGCAAAAAATGCTCTTCAACCTGCCCAAGTTCTCTTCCTTCTGCAAGTTTCCCAACTAAGCTTGTTGTTGAAGTCAATCCCAAGGTATGTATACTCTGTTACTTCTAGAATACTTCCTTCAAAATAGAAGTCAAATTGATTTTTTTTTATTAGAGAAGGTCGTGATCTTGGTCTTGTCGATGTTGACTTGCATACTCACTCCTTTGAAAAAGTGCTTGAGGGCATACAAGTGCTCTTGCAACTCTTGAGTGGACCTAGCAATCAAAATAAGATCATTGGCATACAAAAGAAGCCTAACAACATATTCTCCCAGAAGAACACCATCCCCACTTTGCAAATTCAACCATTCTTCAAGCTTGTTGATATATAAGCCAAAAAGAGTAGGGGATAATGGGCAACCTTGTTTAACTCCAATGTCACTCCTAAAACTTTTTGAAGTACTTACTTGAGTTCTAATTTTTACCTGAACCTCTTCATAGAGTCTATGGACAGCTGCTATAAATTGCACTGGGATATGAAGATCCTTCATTCTACACCATAACGTATTCCTAGGAATTGTGTCAAAAGCCTTCTCGAAGTCAACAAAACAAAATAAGCTTCCTCTTTCTCATTCCAATTTTTTCAATGATATATCTCAATGTGATTATATGATCAATTATTAAGTGCTTTGGTCTAAAATTTACTTACCTATTTGCTCACTTTTCTTTTTCTTCTACCCACTTGCTAATTCTATGTAAAATCATTAGCAGCAGAAGTGCAAGGTTTCAATGTATTTTGACAAGTACATAGTCTTGGGCTTATATTTTCATAGTTTAATTTTCTATAGTTTAGAGTTTTGTGAAGTTACAAGATGGCTCAAAAAGTTTGACAGTAGGTTTTAAAGAGATAGTCACATCCCCCGTGGAGGGAGACCTGATGTAGAAAATGTGTGGCATGAAGACAATAATATAAATAAATAAAACAAGAATATCTATCTTTAAAGTGGCCGATGGGAGAAATAAATAGAGGGGAGACCATTTTCTACGGGGGAAGACAGAGAGAGTAATGGCATCAACATGGGTGTCCTGGCAGAGAGGACCTACAACATTTTTTAGTAGAAAATGGTCGGCAAACGCCATTAATGGGCATGGCATCCCTTCTTCCTATCAATCAAAAATTTGGAGTCAAATGACTGCCTAATATGTATGCCCATTAACACAGAAAAACAGAGGAGTTTGGCAAGAGAAAGTAGGAGGATTTATATGTGCATCCTCTTTGTTATCTTCACGACATGATTGGTATGGCGAGTTTGTAGTTGGAAAAGAGGATGGCAATAGTCATTGCTGGAGAAAAGCACTTGTTCTTGTGCAAAGTTGAGCTGAGATTTGCTTTTTGCATTGTCATTGTGCCAAGGTCCTCCAAACAAAAGAACAGATGAGGAAATCCTTCCCCTCTTTCAGTAGAAGAGGATAAGCAACCCCAATTTGAACTCTAGAGAAGAGGAGGCTGGGCGTAGTAAAGGAGGGAGAGAAATTGAATCAAGCAAACTTCAATGACTTCATCAGAGATATCTTCAGCATCGTCTCTAGAGCTGAGTACATGCCTCCTCCACATTACTCTTTAATGTAGTATTTATTTCTAAATTATTCTTTCTTGCAGCAGGAAAATAATTTAGCCTAAATTGCATATTGGTATTTATGTTGATAGACTCCATCTTCCCTGCTATATATGAATACTGATGTTGATAGAACCCACAATACTCATTAAACTTCGAACCAACATAGTAGTTGGCTATGGGATGTGTAGATAAAATCACAAGAGGGAATTGTAGGTGACAATTCAATTAATAAAATATCATTCTCTTGCTCTCTCTACTCCCACACGTAGGGTAAACCTGAAGGCAAAAAGAAAATGGGAAACATACACAAGGCACATGAGTTGTTTGACAAAATGCCTCAAGGAAAGATGGCCTCAAAGAATGCCATGAGAGCAAGACATGTTCAAAATGGGTTGGTTAAAATGGCATGGGGGATTTAGAAACTTTTAATTAAATGTTAAACAACTGTATGCTTACCTGCGTTCAAATTGTAGTTTAAGAAGAGGGCAGTATGCACATAATTTTAATATAAAAAAAATTTAGACTTAATCTCTCTCTCTTGAATGATTTCAAACTATGTTTCTTGCCAGTGTTTTATCAAATAGTTGATGCCACGGTAAGCATGCATAGCTTCTTAAAGGAATTTTATTAATTATCTCATGGGGGTTGTGAAGGAATCCCTTTGTGCATATAGGTCTACTTAGCTATGGAAACTACTACTGCACTATATATAGGAATATGATTGGTTAGCAAGCCATCATTTTGGCAGGGGTTGTAACTAAGTTGGATCCATGAGCATAATGATTTGGAAAATAATTATTGGCAAGGAGTTTGCAAAAATGAAGGCAACCCAACTAACATATTCATTGATAGGTACTTAGTATCCTTTGACAATGGACTATTATATATGGTTTCATGGAATTATGATTTGTATCATTTTGCTATGAAATTAAATGACAATTTCCTTGCATTTTGGAGGCATTGTTAAGGTGCGAATATTATGTTGTATTATCAAAAGTTACATTTTAAGGACTAAATGACTAATAGCTGGGGTTATAGTTATTTATGGAAGGTGTTATTGAACTAACCCCAATTGACCCTAGTTGTATGAATGACATTTGTATGACTTCCATTGAGGTTATGAGTAGAAATTGGTTATCATGACATTTGAGACTTAAGTTATAGTCGTTGTACATCAGATGTGGCATGACATCCTTGATATAGTGAATGACTCACTTGGGTAGGTCTTGGTAATGTTCATGCTTAAAGCAGGTTTATAATTATGGTTGTAAGTCTTTTGAAGTTTGGATATATTTTGCATGGCCTTATTGATGCATGATGTGTTCTAATTGAGTGGGAAATCACAATATAATATGATTACTATGCTTGGTATCATTGATCCATACTATAGTAAGACATCACACAGAACTGTATTGGGATTTTGCATATTTGTTACATGGTGAAGATATTATGTTTGTTGATGTCATGTGCTCTATGTGATGAATGAATTATTTTATATTGAATATGTCGATATACCTATTTTCTATGTATGGTTGATTCTAAGAATACTAGTAAGTGTTGGAATGGAATTGGGTGATAATGATACCTGATCTTCATTTGATAACCTGGGTATAAGTGGGAACTAGGGTTGGTTGGGTTAAATGTATATACATAATCAACTCTATATCCTATTAGTGTCAGCATGGGGTGATAGATAAATATATTATATGTTGACATTAATAAAGGTAGCATTTTATACCTTGTGGAAATCTGAATGGGGTTGTAACCAACTAGTCTAACTCTCTATTTATCCTAATGGTTCGGTGAGAAGGTTTGAACCAGTGATTATCTTGGATTCATAAGTATTACAAGTTATATGATAAGGGTCATAATATGTCTATGTGAACAAATAGAATTATAGAATGGTAGGTAATCAACCTTGCCTCTATGAGACAAACCGAGAAGGGTTCTAGTGTGTTTTTGTTGAATCACAATAATAGTGGGGAGAGGCCTAAGCTTGAGATCTTCGTCCTTAGGTGGAAGATCTTTGGTGTAGGATTGCTATATTGAGAACCTAGTTAACTTCATTTGCCTACTATTAAGCATTACTAATTGATGGACTCTTCAAAAGGAACCTTGTTAGGCTATGCAATAGTAGCCATTGGAACTCATGGAGCGATGGCCTTGTTTTAGAACGAGTATTGGTAAATGGTGGATTATTATATTGTTGGGTCTTAATTCTTCATATGGTTTTCCTCCTTTAGTATCCAATCTATATCACTAGTAAGTGGATAGTTATTGATTGGTTAGAAAACCTGCAGTATAAGAACCTGTGTTCATGTATTCACCGAGAGATTAAGGTGAGGAGAACTACATGTGGCTTCGATCCCATTTGGAAGCGGGTATGTAGGCAGTTCTTGGGCGAAGGATGCCCTTGGACCTCAAGTCCATAGGGGAGGGGTTAGGGAATGACTCGGGAGCATGGAGTGTTCTTAGACTTGATCAACCTTCCCTCTTCAATATGTTGCAGCTTGAGGCTGAAACTACATGATGGAGCTATGAACCCTCCTTCCAATTAGTAAGTCTCGTTATATAGGCCTGAGTTAGAAAAAGGCACTCTATCAGCACTAAGCTCCTATAGTATGAGGTTTTGGGTTAGATTCTCTAAATCTACCCCAATCTTTGATGGACTTTTAGAATTACAATTTTCATGGCTCGTCTCTAAGGTGCATATATGAAGGTGCCTATGGACTTGTCTAGATTAATATAATCAGTGTTTTGCATGTTGAACACTATGGGAAATTGAAGGTGGAAATAACTAAGTATGGTATTTATCCTTTATTGAGCTTGTGATTGTTAATATGCAAATGATATGCACTCATAAATAGAATAAGGTTTAAAATTACTATGGTGGGTTTGACTTTTGCATACTGTGTTTCCAAGTGACAATTAAATGTATGGAATAGTCATTGATATTACTTTATGAGTTTGTGTGTATGTTTATGCATATGTGACCAAATAGAATTTAGCTCATGTGGGTTCAATATGTTTGTTGAAAACTTGTTGACCTGTAACTTAGACCCCTAGACATATAAGACCCTATGTATAGGTTTATGGACCTTTATGTGGTATGTAGTTGAGTCAACCTAACCAGTGTTGGTGAATCTGTGTGATATCCTTATTATGTGTTTACCTGGCTATAAGATAACCCACATGTCAGAACTGAGTTTGATACAGGTGCGGATAGCCGGCTATCACCAATACTGTGCAGGTGACAGATGCCAGGTGCTATCTGTCGTATCTTAGGATGAGTCGATTGTAACTAGTAGCACAGAGGTGACAGATACCAGGAGCCATCCAAGTTATGATATGTAGGCGTGGTTTAGTCAGTTGTCACCAGTACCGTGGAGGTGACAGATACCAGTGCTATCCGTCGTATCTTAGGGTTAGTCAGTTGTCACTAGTACCACGGAGGTGACAGATGCCAGGAGCTACCCTTTGGTATGATAGGGCTTGTTGGTTTTTTCCTAGACTGGATGCTTATTCCCAGATTTCCCTACAAGGTAGCCATCAATGATCAACAGGATCTTTGGGCCAGGGGCCAACAGTACAGGAGATAGACTCTATTTTTATCTCCTCTTCTTCTTCAGGCTCTACAAAACCTAGGGGGGTATTCCCTACTCAACATCCATGAGAATATGCATACAAAGGCTGGGATGCTGACATGAAGCAGATAAGTCCTCCTGTAAGTAGACCAAAACTGCAAGATAAGAGCAAAGGGGCTAGCTTTGGGCCTATTTTCAGTTGTAGACAGAGGACTTAGGATCCTAAAACTAATTCTACTATCCTAATGGTTGTTTTGGAGTTTGATTTTGATTTTGTCTTTGGATGCAGAGCTGGACCTGGTCTATAACCTCAACACAGAGCTAGATTGGTGCCTATCCAGGGCTTGGAGTCATAGACATACACATGTAAATGTTCAGCATAAACATATTAAAACTGGATTTCAAAGGGATTTGTGTGATATCTACCTTACAGATACATCCCAGAATAGAGTATCAAGTTATTTCTACTTATGATATCCTTACTGCAATATATTCTTCTCAACACTCAATCTAAAAACACTTTAATCTACCCCTTGAGCAGAAGTTGAGAGATCAAGCATTCAATACAGTAAACGTATATCCTAGAACCCAAGACACCCCTTAGATGTCCAGATTCAAAAGAAGAGTATATTCAATACAGGAGACAGATAACAAGACACATGCAGTATAGCATTATTCATCTGAAACAACAATGAAACCAGTAAGCCTATGCACAATACATAAAACATGAGACTCATAAACTCATAAGATCCTCTGCACAGGGCAACCAAAACCAGATGTATTTCATTACAGAGCCAAAATGTCCAGTTTTCAACAACCTTAATGAGTGACACAGTTTGGTTTTTATATCAAAACTTTGTACCGAAAGAATTAATTACAAGGGAGGCCCAAAAATCCCACCAGATACACAGTATCAAAAAAATGGCGCTCAAAATCATAAATACAACAGGGGACAAATCATGGAGAAGCCAGAGAAGGACGAGGAGCAGGTGAGAATCAGGATCTGCACCGCTACCCAGGGATATGCATCATAAAAATGGTGGTTGATCTGTCCATCATCAACCCACACGTCTGTGCAATCGCCATTAATGTCTCAGCTACTCACAGCCTCTGGAAACGTAGCCACAGCAAGCCTCTGAAGTTTTTCCCGCCCAAACACAGCCACAGATACAAAGAAAAAACCTGTCGCTACAAGCTTAAAACGTGGTTGTCGATCAAAACCCATCGCTTGAAATCAACGGCCCCAAAAGTGTCAAAAAGTTGCCACCAACAAAAACGTGCCATGCAGACACTTCAATTTTCTAACGCTGGGTCCTTTTTCCTTTATCTTCCCCGCTGAGAGTTAACAGCCGGAACCCCATGTGGCAAGCTCTGTGGCACCCCTGGAATGCTAGAGACCCTTCCAAGACACACCCGCAGAAAGCAGCCACGTGGTGCCCTCCACGGCCACTTCTTGAAACTCAAAGAAACTTCCTCGAAACACTCAGAAACTTTAAGGCCCCTCCTGAGACTTATGCGGAAGGTGACATTTGTCATCACCCGCAACACTTGAGACACTCACTGGGACCCACCTTTGTTAATATTTGGCGCCAAAGGAAAAAGAGAGAGACACGCGGAAGTAGACACATGGCAAGTTTCGCGGCCATTATAAGATACACATGGCACCTTCCACTCTCACAATGAAACAAGTTGACCCTGCCTCCGCAAGTGACACGTGGCACTATCCGCAGCAACTTAGAAACTTTCAGAAACATTGACGGAGAGTGACACGTGGCACCTTCTATAAAAATCTTGAGAAACGTAAAGGGTCCTTCAGGAGCTTGGCGGCGAATGACACTTGGCACCGTCCACGGGGACACTGAGCTGCTTTACTGGGACCCACCACCACTTCGCTACACTTAGAAACAAAATAGAAACAATCTCGGAAGTCGATACTTGTCAGCTTCCGCAGCAACAACAAGGGACATGTGGCACCTCTTGCCCCTGCTGAGGCTTCTTGGGAGTGTCTCAGCTGACGACACGTGGATTCTTCTGCGGGGAGGAACTTGAAACATAATAGAAACATTTAAAGAGTCTTTGAAACTTGGCAGAAACTGTGAAACCTTTAGGGTCACTCGGGTGCCTCCACGTGGTGCATCCCGCGCACACATAGAAACTTAAAAGAAACTTCATTGAAACTTTGGTGGAACTCTGTCAAAAGCTGACATGTGGTGCCATCCGCAGCAAGTAACTTAGAAACAAAAGAGAAACAACCTCTGCAACGTGGCATACTCCGCGTTAGAGCTACATTCAAAAATAAAAGCGCGATAATAAATTGGGGCTCGACACTTGGCAGACCCGTGGCACTGGCAATATGAGACCCTTTCAGCTACTGATAGAAACATTTAGAAATTGGAAACAGTGACCCGATATGCATTCAGAAATGCATCTGACCCATTTTTATCAATTTCGAGGGACCGAGGGGAGATTTCACAAGTTTGCCAACACACATTTCACCTTTGCATACACAGAATTTAACAATTTTCTCAAATGCGACAAGAAAAATAATTAAATAGTGCATGCGGGCCGGGGAACAATTTAAACCAAGGCACTAAGGGTCAGAAGGAAAACACACAGGAACCTGCAAATTGGAAGTCAAAACCCTAACCCTAGGTGAACACCACAAGTGGCTCTGATTAGGGACGTGCAGACGCAAGATTGCAGCGAGAACCAGACCTCCAGGCAGACCAAACAAAACACAAAAAAACACCAACTATACAAGATATTTACAATATATACATATTTTTACAAATGTGCACAGAGGAAAACCACTTATGCAAAATAAAATTTGAGGAATTGACCATGCACAGGCAATTCCAGCATCTCACCATCTAGGGCTTGGAGGATATATGAATCCTCCCCATAAGTATTGCAAACCTAGTATGGGCCCATCCATAAGGGCTCAAATTTACCGTGCTTGCCCTTATCCTGGTTTCTTGCATTCCATACAAGGACCAAATCATCTTTCTGAAACTTTCTTTCTGTAGCTCTCTTATCAAACAGATATTTCACCTTTTGCTGTCTCTTGATGTTTGTCTTCTGTGCTTCCCTTCTCATCTCATCTAGTGCAACTAGCTGATTGATTCTCTTAGTTATTGGATCTCCGATCTCCTCCATATTTTCTTGTATGAATTTGTGAACTGGCAAAAAGTTGTTTACAGGTAACTTTGCCACTACACCATATACTAGCTCAAAAGGAGATCTTCCAGTTGCTTTCTTGACTGTCACTCTGTCAGCCCACAATGCCATTTTCAGCTTTGAATCCCAAGCCTTTTTGTTTTTACCTACCATTCTCTTTACAATTTTCATGAGGCTTTTTTTGGTTGACTCAGCTTGACCATTTCCATGTGGGTGATATGGTGATGCATGTAACAAATTAATTCCATAATTACTGCAAAAATAGTAAATTCACCAGACCTGAAGCACATAGCATTATCTGTGACTAATTTTAATGGTACTCCAAACCTAATAATAATATTCTCTAGAATGAAATCCATCACCACCTTGCTAGTAGCTCTTTTGGTCGGGATGGCCTCGATCCATTTGGTGAAATAATCAGTAGCAACAAGAATCCAGCTGTGTCCTCCACTTGATTTCTCTGAGATTTCCCCTATGAAATCAATCCCCCACTGCTGAAATGGAGCTTCTATAGTCACAGTCTTAAGGGGCAATGCACCTCCATATTTTAACTTTTCTGAGAACCTTTGGCAAGGATCACACTTCCTTATTATTCTATGTGCATCTGAGAAAAGAGTTGGCCACCAGTAGCCAACTCTGAGAATTTTGTGGGCTATTGTATGGGCGACATAGTGTCCACCACATACTCCATTGTGCATGTCATTTAGAATGTTCCCGGCCTAATTTTCATCCACACATCTGAGTAATACACCATCATGATTTCTCCAATACAGCTCTCCTTGAACAATGATGTATTTAATAGCTTGCAGCTTCAAAGTTCTCTTCTGGATATCACTAAGATGGGAAGGATAGTTCAAATTTTGAAAATAACATACTATGTCCTTATACCACTCAGATTCTGACACATTTATAACTTCATTATGCACTTCATTCACTTGGCATGCCTCTAGGTTTGACTGTGTCATTAGCTTTGCTAATCCTTGTCCTTTTGCCAATTTTGTGATCTATATCTCTATGTTGAACTCCTGCAACTTATTTATCCATCTGCATCTCCTTCCAGTTACCTCTTGCTGAGTGAAGATATCTTTTACTGCTGCATGAGGTACATATGCAATTACTTGTGAGCCTACCAAATATGGCCTAAAGCTCTTGACTGCTCTAACCAGTGCATATGCCTATTTCTCTATAATGTCATACTTTAATTCAGCAGCGTGCAATGACCTACTAAAGAAAGCAATGGGCTGCTCAAAACCATCCTCATTTTTCTGAAGGAAACATGCAGCAATAGTATGGAAAGAAGCAAATGAAAACAATTGAAATGGCTTGGAAAAATTAGGAGATTTCAGCACAGGAGCCATCTTGATTGCTTCCTTGATGTTCTGAAATGATTCAATTGCTTCATTCTCCCAATTAACAATTGCACCTTTCTTCAACATCTTGGAAATTTCTTTCGTGGTCTCTGCAAAGTTAGGAACAAATCTCCTAACAAAGTTTATTTCTCCAAAGAAAGACTGCACACCTTTTATTGTTTTAGGGATCTGAATTTTGTCAATTGCAGCCACCCTTTCAGGATCAATCCTAACTCCATCCTTGGAAACAATGTGTCCAAGCAATTTTCCTTCCACAACCCCAAAAGCACATTTCTTTGGCTTGAGTGAGATACCATATTCTAATGCTCTAATAAAAATCTGTTCCAAATGCATACAGTGTTGTTCTTCTTTCTTTGAAGAGGCAGTCAAGTCATCTTGATAAACAACCAAGATTGAGTCAATCAATCCTGCAAAAGCAACATCCATTGCTCTTTGAAATGTAGTACCTACATTTGTCAGTCCAAATGGCATCCTAACATACACATAGGTTCTCCATGGAGTTGTGAAAGTAGTTTTAAATTGTTCTGATTCTTTTACTTTCACTTGATTGTACCCTGAAAAACCATCCATCATAGATAAAAGTTCACACCCAGTCACTCTTTGCAACATGGCCTCCATATTTGGCAATGGATAGTTATCCTTCAAAGAAGATACATTTAGGTTTCTAAAGTCCACACACAATCTTATATCACCATTTTTTTTTCTGACTGGGACAAGGTTAGACACCCAAGTTGAATGTTTGATAGGCATGATTATTCCAGCCTCCCTAAGCTTCTTGAGTTCTTCTTGCATTTTTGGAGCCAAGGTAGGATTAATAGGCCTTTGCTTCTGTCTAAATGGCTTAGCTCTAGGCTTCAAAGGGATTTCATGCAGAAATAAATCCTCTCCATAGGCTTTCAAGTGCTCATATGACCAAGCAAAAACATGCTTATACCTTTTCAGTAATGCAATCAGCATACTTCTGATATGTGGTTTGACCTGTTTGCCAATGTATACCCTTTTGGGAGCATGAGATGTTCCCAAGTTTATCTCCTCCAGATCATTCTTGTTTGTTGGAGATGCTTTTGTAACAAATTGGTCCCTATTGTCAAAGGCTCTCTCTAAAGCTACCAGCCCTCTAAGGATTTTGTTAGTCTTCAGCTGAATTACTTCCTTCCCTAAAAGGGTTTCTTTTCCATCTACAACTTCCACAAAGTTCTGAAAATCCATTTCTTGGTTCTCATATTCATCAATACAATGCAAAAATCTCAGTATATCCTTATCATCATCAAACACTTGCCAGCTGCATACATTATCTGGCACTGCAGGCCTAAGCTTGATTTCAACATTTATAACACCTGACAAAGTTATATCATCTGGCCCTATGGCTACATTGGCTAGAAAATATGTTCTGACATTTTTTGATCTTTCTATCCAATTTATTAAAAAAGCATCAAACAATTCAATTGTATCCCAAACAGCATGCTTGTATTGTTTCAACCTTTTATTTTTTGATGCATACTTATCTCTAATTTGGGACACAATAAGATCCGAATCACCAAACACTTTGAGCATCTTAATTCCATGCTTCAAAGCAACATTTAACCCTAATAACATAGCCTCATACTCTGCAATATTATTTGTATAGGCAAACCTCAACAAGAAAGAAAATTGGAGAAGCTTACCAGTTGGAGACAGAAAAACAATTCCAGCACCAGAGCCTTCTTTTGAACAAGCTCCATCAAAATACATGGTCCAAAGACCTTGCTGGTCCAACTCTTGAATACAATTTTTTTCTCTTTTATCTTCCTTATCATCTGAGACAACTCTGAAATTTTTACAGTCAGTGTCCACAAAACATATATGCTCCTCTGATTCTTGATCCTCCACTGTCTCTGATGATCTTTCTTCTCTGATCAGCTTGACATCCCTGCCATTCATTGGGATCATGACATATGACAGATCTAGTTGCATACTTCCACTAATCAGTGCTGCCCATCTTCTTGACAGCAACATGCCATACTGTGGCTTGATATCAACAACTGTTATGTTCATTTTGTAGATCTTTTCAGGATATGCTGCCAATCTAAAATCAACATCCTTCATGATTCCAATGACAGGTACCTCTCTAGCATCCATTGCATAGCATTTTCCACATGCCTTGTCTATTTTTAATCATGTTTGTTGCATAATGGCTAGAGGCATGATGTTTGTTGATGCTCCTGAGTCAAACATACAATTTCTAATTACTTTTCCATTTATAACCAAGGATACATAAAATGGCTCCACTTGTGAAGGGCATTTTGTCATGGTCATCCCTAGATATACCTCAGGAATCTCATCCTCTTCAATACACATAGCTTGTTTCTTATCCCGAGTCTCAATATTCTGCTTGGCTTGACATGGTACACCTGAAATCAAGGATATAGTCTTATTTCTGAATTCTTCAACTTTCATCAGCTCCATTAATGGAACAGAGACTTTTATTTGAGACAAGACTTGAGTGATGTCAAATGGAGCATAATTTTGAATAACAGTTGTAGCCTGATCCACAATTTTACCTCTATCCTGAGATGATCCAGCGTTAGTTTTTATGGCTCTCAGACTGTCATCCTTGTTCTGAAAATTCTTGTTTTGATCCTCAACCTAGGGAACTCTATTTTCTGGTCCTTGAGGATCATAACCTATTTTTTGCTTAAAATTTTGCCTATTATTGTTCCATTGCTTCTTTTGTGTCTCAATTCCTTTATGACTGTGTACAGGCTGATTTACAGAAATGCCTTATGGCTGATGTGGGCTGCTTACTTGAGCTTTACCTCTCAGGTTGTAGTTGCTTTTGACTTGAGCAACTGCTGCAGCTGTGAAGGCCCTAATTTTTTCATCAGAAGGCCTCCTCAAGTTATTCAGGAAACTATGTGAATCCTGAGCATAGGCATAGTTGTCTTCATCATCTTCATCATATGGGAACTGTTGGCAGCCCTGAGTTTCATCATTTGCATTTGCATCAGCATCATGAAAAGAGTATTCTCTATTTGTAGACAACATGTTGACATTATCATCTTCCATGCAATGAGGCTCATTGCACTCATCATAGGCCATGGCATTGTTATATAGAGACTGAGCAATCATACATTGTGACTGTGAATGAGGCATCTAGCATATTGTACACCATGGAGTATCATTAACAATATTAACAACCTTCTTCAAAGGATTAGGAGTTTCCTTGGTATGTTGAGCTCTTTGATTTGTGTTGTTATGTGGCAATACAGGCCTACCATTATGCCAATTGGTATTATATGGCATATCATGCAATGATGGTCTCTTTTCCTGTCTTTGGTAAGCTTGCCTATCAGGACCTATTCCTTTTTCACTCCTAGTCAGCCTATAGCTTAGATCCTTTACAACATTTGCCAATTTGTCTATTTTATCTTCAGGGGCAGATGTACTACCTTGAGTGTTTTGAGGTTTGTTTGGATTTTGCAGAATTTTCACATCATCCCTTCTGTTTGTTTTACCAAATGCCTTCCTGTTATTCTCAATATTTATTGCTATCTTGAAAGCATCCCTGAGAGTAGCAAGACCCTTATCTCTTAACCCATATGCTGTTTTGGCATCAAAAGCATTAATATATAATATTATGCACATTGGTTCACTTGGCCTCATGTGATGTGGCAATTTGTTCAATACTTTAGTAAATCTTGCATTAAAATCTGCAACCTGCTCATTTGACCCTTTAGTGATACTAGTGAACTCATTTACAAAAAAGCTAGGGTCAGTTTTGCCACCATATTGCTCCTTAAACATCCTTTTGAAATCATCCCATGATGAAATGCTTCTGTCAGGTAGACCCTTATACCATTCCTTGGCTTCATCAACTAAGGATTGCATAAATGATTTCATGAAAACATCCTCATGCTCAACCTCAAAGTTGTCCATGGTATTCTGAAAAACTTTTAAATGGTCTTCTCCTGAGATAGTATTGTTTCCCAAAAATTTAGGCACTTGCAGCCTCACATGTTTGTCAACAGGGTTTGGATAACCAGGAATGCCATCAAAAACAAGTTGTCTGAATCTATCCAACTGCATTGGGTGCCTTTCAAACTGATTAGCATTTGCATTTATATTTACACTTTGATATCTCACATTATTTAATGGAGCTCTGATGTTATTTGCATTGTGCCTTTGATCATTTTGCTGATGATACTGTACCTCATTTCTTTGTTGATTTCTCTGCGTATTTGCATTTTGGAGGGTAGGAATTGAATCATTTTGAGCAAATCTCAAAGCCTGCACTTTCTGTCTCATATCATCTCTGATTTTTACTGCTTGTAGATATTCTAACTCAGCCCTTAAGCTCTTAATTTCATCAGCTAGTTCTTCCTCTCTAGGCATAGAAGAGGATGGTTATATCATATTCTGATCATCATTATCATCATCCCTTAAGGATTCAGCCTCTTCAAATCTGTCAGGAGAATCATGAAAAGGACATTCTTGAAACACCTCTGACCTTATTCTCAAACCATTACCTTGCTGTCTTTCATACACACTCTGGATTTCAGCCTCAGTGTTTGAAAAATAAGGTACTGTCTTATCTGAGGATCCTAGATTATCTTGAATCATATCATTTTTCTTGGGGCTAGGAGAACCATCTTGACTGGCTCGAACAGCCCCCTTTTTCTATACATCATTTTTATGGGTAACTCTTCAAATAGAGTATTATGCTGGGATCTTTTCCCTTGCATACAAATTTTTACTTTACTGGTTGGGAGATTGGTTCGGAGTCGCCACCTATTGCTAGGAACTGTTTTCTTTTAAAAAATCAGGGTTCTTTCACAAGTTCCCCAGCAGAGTCGCCAATTTTTGTTGGTTTTTTCCTAGACTGGATGCTTATTCCCAGATTTCCCTACAAGGTAGCCATCAATGATCAACAGGATCTCTGGGCCAAGGGCCAACAGTACAGGAGATAGACTCTATTTTTATCTCCTCTTCTTCTTCAGGCTCTGCAAAACCTAGGGGGGTATTCCCTACTCAACATCCATGAGAATATGCATACAAAGGCTAGGATGCTGACATGAAGCAGATAAGTCCTCCTGTAAGTAGACCAAAACTGCAAGATAAGAGCAAAGGGGCTAGCTTTGGGCCTATTTTCAGTTGTAGACAGAGGACTTGGGATCCTAAAACTAATTCTACTGTCCTAATGGTTTTTTTGGAGTTTGATTTTGATTTTGTGTTTGGATGCAGAATTGGACCTGGTGTATAACCTCAACACAGAGCTAGATTGGTGCCTATCCAAGGCTTGGAGTCATAGACATACACATGTAAATGTTCAGCATAAACATATTAAAACTGGATTTCAAGGGGATTTGTGTGATATCTGCCTTACAGATACATCTCAGAACATAGTATCAAGTTATTTCTACTTAATATATCCTTACTGCAATATATTCTTCTCAACACTCAATCTAAAAACACTTTAATCTACCCCTTGAGCAGAAGTTGAGAGATCAAGCATTCAATACAGTAAACCTATATCCTAGAACCCAAGACACCCCTTAGATGTCCAGATTCAAAAGAAGAGTATATTCAATACAGGAGATAGATAACAAGACACATGCAGTATAGCATTATTCATCTAAAACAACAATGAAACCAGTAAGTCTATGCACAATACATAAAACATGAGACTCATAAACTCATAAGATCCTCTGCACAGGGCAACCAAAACCAGATGTATTTCATTACAGAGCCAAAATGTTTAGTTTTCAACAACCTTAATGAGTGACACAGTTTGCTTTTTATATCAAAACTATGTACCGAGAGAATTAATTACAAGGGAGGCCCAAAAATCCTGCCAGATACACAGTATCAGAAAAATGGTGCTCAAAATCATAAATGCAACAGGGGACAAATCATGGAGAAGCCAGCGAAGGACGAGGAGCAGGTGAGAATCGGGATCTGCACCGTCGCCCAGGGACATGCATCATAAAAATGGTGGTTGATCTGTCCATCATCGACCCACACCTCTGTGCAATCTCCATTAATGTCTCAGCTACTCACAGCCTCTGGAAATGCAGCCACAGCAAGCCTCTGAAGTTTTTCCCACCCAAACATGGCCACAGATACAAAGAAAAAACCTGTCGTTGCAAGCTTAAAATGTGGCCGTCGATCAAAACCCATTGCTTGAAATCAACAGCCCCAAAAGTGTCAAAGTTGCCACCAACAAAAACGTGCCATGCAGACACTTCAAGTTTCTAACGCTGGGTCCTTTTTCCTTTATCTTCCCCGCTAAGAGTTAACAGCTAAAACCCCACGTGGCAAGTTCCGCGGCACCCCTGGAATGCTAGAGACCCTTCTGAGACACACCCGCGGAAGCAGCCACGTGGTGCCCTCCGCGGCCACTTCTTGAAACTCAAAGAAACTTCCTCGAAACACTCAGAAACTTTAAGGCTCCTCCTGAGACTTATGCGGAAGGTGACATTTGTCATCACCCGCAACACTTGAGACACTCACTGGGACCCACCTCTGTCAATATTTGGCTCCGAAGGAAAAAGAGAGAGACACGCGGAAGCAGACACATGACAGGTTCCGCGGCCATTATAAGATACACATGGCACCTTCTGCGCTCACAATGAAACAAGCTGACCCTGCCTCCGCAAGTGACACGTGGTGCTATCCATGGCAACTTAGAAACTTTTAGAAACATCAACAGAGAGTGACACGTGGCGCCTTCCGCAAAAATCTAGAGAAACGTAAAGGGTCCTTCGGGAGCTTGGCGGCGAATGACACTTGGCACCGTCCGCGGGGCCACTGAGCTGCTTTACTAGGACCCACCACCACTTTGCTACACTCAAAAACAAAATACAAACAATCTCGGAAGCCGACACTTGTCGGCTTCCGCAGCAACAACAAGGGACATGTGGCACCTCTTGCCCCTGCTGAGACTTCTTGGGAGTGTCTCGGCTGATGACACGTGGAGTCTTCCACGGGGAGGAACTTGAAACATAATAGAAACATTTAAAGAGTCGTTGAAACTTGGCAGAAACTGTGAAACCTTTAGGGTCACTCGGGTGCCTCCGTGTGGTGCCTCCCGCGCACACATAGAAACTTGAAAGAAACTTCATTGAAACTTTGGTGGAACTCTGTCAGAAGCTAACATGTGGCGCCATCCACAGCAAGTAACTTAGAAATAAAAGAGAAATAGCCTCTGCAACGTGGCATACTCCGTGTTAGAGCTACATTCAAAAATAAAAGCGCGGCAATAAACTGGGGCTCGACATTTGGCAGACCCGTGGCACTGGCAATATGAGACCCTCTCGGCTACTGATAGAAACATTTAGAAACTGGAAACAGTGACCTGATATGCATTCAGAAATGCATCTGACCCATTTTTATCAATTTCAAGGGACCGAGGGGAGATTTCACAAGTTTTTCAACACACATTTCACTTTTGCATACACAAAATTTAACAATTTTCTCAAATGCGACAGGAAAAACAATTAAACAGTGCATGCGGGCCGGGGAACAATTTAAACCAAGGCACTAAGGGTCAGAAGGAAAACACACAGGAACCTGCAAATTGGAAGTCAAAACCCTAACCCTAGGTGAACACCACTAGGGCTTAGCCAGCTTTTACCAGTATCATGCAGGTGATAGATGCCAAGAGCTACCCCATACCAGGTTGGACTAACTTTCGCCAGTGGCATGGAGGCAATAGATGTCAGGATCCACTGACTCGATGGTTCGGCAGGCTGTGGAAATCTTATTAATGGCCACATATGATGTATGTTATTACCCTTTCTCCTTAGCCAGTGATGACACCAAGTAGTATGGGATACTTTCTTGTCATCATAGTTGGTTGTGAATTGAGAAAGAGGAGGGGATCCATTGGTGTGGTATGGGATGCACTGATATTCCTTTTTCCCAATAGGAGACCTATTTATGAGCTTATGTGTTAGTGCACTAGGTAATGGGAAGATGCATGTAGTAGTTTGCATGTGCTTCCTCTTACTAGTTGGTCACTATGTATGTGTGAGTCAATCCCTACGTGCATCCGTATTAAGGACCTTATGTGTTGTGCATTGTCGCATTTGAACCCTTGCCAGTGATGACCACAAGTAGTATGGGATGCTTGCTTGTCATCATAGTTGGTTGTAAATCAGGAAAAATGATGGAACCCATGGTGTACCATTAGATACACCAACATTCCTATTTCTAGTTGGGATATATATTTGATGACTTAGGGGCTAGTGAATTAGACAAATGGGAAACTTGCAATATGGTCGAAACCATTCCTTTTTGCTACTTGGTCACGATGTAAACCTTTGATGTGCACATGATGCCTGTACAAGCTATTCACATTATGCATATGTGAATTAGTCGCATTGTGTACATGTGTTTCTTGCCGGAGTTATTCACATTGTGTATATGTGATTTAGGTGTGAATTAAGCACCTTGTGTATATGGGTTGTATGCATGAGCTAGTCACTCTGTGTATATGTGACTCATGCATGAATTATTCTCCATGTGTATATGTGTTGTATGCATGAGCTAGTCACTCTTTGTGTATGTGACACATGCATGAATTATTCTCCCAGTGTATATGTGTTGTATGCATGAGATAGTCACTCTGGGTTAATGTGACATATGCATAAGTTATTTTCTCTATGTATACGTGATATGCAGGAGATAGTCACGTTGTGTATATGTGGCATATAGATGAGTTATTCACTTTGTGTATATGGTTTGTACCTATGAGCTAGTCACACTTGTATGTGTGACCTATGTGAGTGATAATCACATTGCATACAAGGAATTTGCATTCTTGAGCATGTCACAATGTGTGAACAAGTACTGCTTATATGAGCTGGTCACTATGTGGTTTTGTATGTTTCCATACATTGATGTTGGTATTGAACTAACTTTTGACCGGATTGCATTTGCAATCATACTATTGCATATGAATTGATTTGGAATCATAAGATTCACTTAAAGACAATGATCTAAAGGTGAGATTAAAGATCGCATATCAAATGAGAGGATGAAGCCTCTATTATTGTTGAATGAACTACGAATCCTCTGATTCCCAAGAAGGGATACATAGGCAGGGCTATTATGAATGAACCCTTGAGGCATAGGTCTGGGTCTAGGGATGACCCTAACCTTGGGAGCTTACCATACTCTAGTGTGAGTATATGAGTTGTGACATAAAGTAGTTGCCATGACTATGATTGGTAAGTCTCTGAAGTGGGCACATCTAATTTAGATAGAAAATGCTTGGTTGATTAAGTTAATACTCAATTTGTAAAAAAAAAAATTAGTAGTAACCTGGGTGGTTATTACAAAGATCTTTAAAATTTAGGTATGATGGTTGTAGAATATTCTTACATAAGTAGTTAATCTACAAGTATGAATTTGTAATTTCTTAGAGATTTGACACATGGTCATAATTTCTTGCACAATACATGTTTTTCTTGAAAAACTAAAAAATGGGTTCACAATGGTACTTCAACTTGTTTCCATCGATTAAAAGTTACATAATGTATAAAAGGAGCCACATCAATTGATAATTGGGCATAGATGCAAGGATTTAATGCAACTTGATATCCACCATCCACGGGCCGCACTTTACATTTTCACATGGCCACAAGTTTGATCATGTTAAATTTGGAAGGAATTTTAAATTGCATGATTAATTGGATTACTTGGTTAGTGGAATGCAAAATAATAAGCTCTTTAGTATCTACAATAAAATTAAAGTTTTAGACAAAGTCATTTTTGAAAGTCTAGAAGTCAGTTTATGCAATTACAGGTTGCAAAAATATAAAGCAAATTAAAATTAAGAAAAGTTAAGTTTTTTGTAAATCCACAACGTGTTATTTTAATTCCAAAGTTTATGCAAGTCGGCACTTAGGTAAAATGTGACAGAAATCCAAAACTCCTACACAAAATCACAATTATGCAAATTGTATTTGGGTCTTCTAGTTCTACCAAATTTATATTGGGGAGTTTGGAACTCTAGTGCAAATTTTCATTTTTTATAAATTGTGCTTGAACATTCCTCTACTTGGGGACTTCAGCGTCTATATGCAATTGCATTCAACTTATTTAATTTTCTCCCTTTATACTAGGGAACTTTAGGGTTTGGATGCAATTGTGTAATTACGTCCAACCTTTGAATTTCCACCCATATACAAAGGCAAAAGTTTTAAAAGTCAAAAATTAAAGGTGGAACTTCAAACTCATGACGCAAAAGTTCAAACATTGGAAATTGTGAGTCTCCACTTTTTTTTTGTATTGAATATGGTATAGCAATATTTACATTGTATTGCTAGTACAGTTCATCGTTTTGGAACAACAAAAATACAATTTAGCGCTTGGCCAAAGGACTGTTATATTTCTATTTTTTTATCAGCTTGAGTATTCTTTACAAAAAATAAACAGCTTGAACCCACATATACATACTATACGCCCAACTTGATTACAAAAATATCAAAAAGGTCCCAGGTTTGACTATTCACCCCAACTGGAGAAACATTTATTGATCATTGCCGTCTTCATTGGGTGACACAGCTTCGTCCTGTAGGAAGCCATCTACAAGTGCTTGGTCGTTTGACATCACTTCTTCTGCCTCAATATTTGGATTTGCCATGTCTTCAACTTGGGGGTTCAATTGCTGAGATCCTCTTTGTCTTCCAGGCCCAGTTGCTTCATTCACTGCATTTTGTAGCTCATCAAAGGCCCTTCTAAAGATCTTTGCCTCCTAAAAGCTCAGGCGACATGCATGCCCACACCTAACCTCTTCCCTAATGATGGTTTTTGATCCTTCCCTTATCAACCTCCTGAACTTCTCCTTGGAGATTTCTATGTGAATTGAAACTTGCGATGAAACAAAAGCACGTGTGAGTCTTTTTTCTGACTCAGTAAGTACCCTCTTTACTCCCATAAATTTGTCATTATTTCTCGCTTTCCATATATGCCCCAAAATCTCATTAGTTAGCAGATTCCAGAATAATTTGCATCCAGAATTTATTTTAAGATCACAAAAAAGAATATCTTGCCAATTAATTTTACCGTCCTTATTCTAGATTTTCAATTTATGATATAATAAGTTCCAGATTTTTTTGTATACAAACAATTAAAAAGAGTGTGTCTAATTATTTCTGGCATCCTGCAGATGCTACAAATATCTAGGTCCAAAAAGTTAGTTTTGAATGGTATTTTTTGTAAAATGACCAACCATCTAAAACAAGCCTTTTTGGGCTCCATAGAGCTGTGCCAAACCATGGAAAGTATTTTTTTCCATTCTTTAGTATTTAAGGAAATATCCCAGCACTTATTTACATGCCCAAGTATAGAATCATTCATAGTCAGCTCATTATATATTGATTTAGCTTTAATACAGTTTAAAGGGGAACCATCTTTCCAAGTAACAATATTAGCTATATTACAGTCTTCCTCAACAATCCTAGGAAACCATGCATCTCTGCATGCTTCCAAAATTGTAGAGTAAGTTCTAGAATTAGAGTCAGGTAATTCAAACCTTTCCCTACTGTTGTCCCGGCTTATCAGTTTCCCATTGGAAAGGATGTTTGCAAATGTTTTGATTCCTTTCTTGTGCCACTTTTTTGTCGAGCAACCTTGGAGTAGTGCAAGTTTTTTTCCATTGTGTTCTAGGTTCCACCAGATGGAGCTATGAGAGAGGCATTTTATATTATTTTTAAGAGTTATGTGACTGTTTTTAAGACAAACATTGTGCTTAGTTAGTTCCCAAGCCTTCCACAGGCTTTTCAAGACAACGGACCCAGCCGGGACCATTGGGTGTTTACTGAGGAGAATGTCACTTAGGGGTAGAGATTTCCATGCCTTAGCTTGTTTTAACATTGCTTGAGTGATATTATTTCTGACCAATACTTTCCAAGGTTCATTACCTTCCAGCAACTTCAGGACCCATTTGGCCATCAGTGCAATCCCTTGCAACCTAAGATCCTTTAGTCCAATGCCCCCATGTAGTTTGCTTAGGCAGCACCACTCCCATTTAATTGAGTGTCTCTTCTTTTTCCCTTTACCATCCCACCAGAAGAAACTTCTGATCCTTTTCTGGATGTCATTAATTTGGTAGCTACTGAAGAACCAGATAGAGGCAAAATAAATGATGTAGGAGGCTAGTATTTTTTGACAAACCTGGATTCTACCAGCCATAGAGAGGTACTATATGTTCCACTTGCTTAAATTTTTGTCAATCTTGGACTTGATCCAATTCCACATTTCCTTGAGATCTGGCCTCACCACAAAGGTGATTCCCAAGTATCTCACTAGCTTTGGGTTCTCCCCATTGAAAACCATATCTCTCCAACTAGTTAGGCGGTTCTTCTTTCCACCCAAGGAAGGTGAACTTGGCCCCAGAAAGCTTATCACCAGATGCAAGACAAAAGAGATCAAATTTCTTCATTAAGGACTCCAAGTTACTTTGTTCAAGGTCCACGAAAATGGAGGTGTCATCTGCAAATTGTACATTGATTAGCTCATTTTGATCTGGAAGATATATCCCTTTTAGCCTGGGGGAGAATGTGTTGTCCCTTAAGAGATAATGGAGCACATCTGAGGCTATGACAAATAAGGCTGAAGCCAATGGATAGCCTTGGCAGATGGATCTCTCTAGTGAGATCTTCTCTATTAGCATACCATTCACATCTACTTGCACCGTGGCATCTTTCAGAAGAGTCTCAACCATGTTACAGAATTTGGTAAGAAACCCAAATGCCTAAAGAACTGTCCTTAGAAAAACCCACTCCACTCTATCATATGCTTTTTTGAAATCCAGGAGGAGCATTGATGAGTTCTGATTGGAGTTTTTGGCCCACTCCAAGGCTTCCCATCTTGTGATGAGATTTTCAAGAATATACCTGCCTTTTATAAATCCTTTTTGGGTGTTGTTTATGAACTTTGGCAGAATATTGACCAACCGTGATGCAATTACTTTGGCCAGAATTTTATAGGAGACATTCAACAGAGTTATGGGCCTCCAGTTTTTCACAAGGGTCTTGATCCTTTTTCCAGAGCCTCCCTATATACTTGCAGGAGATCATCACACACCCATTCAGAGAACTCTTTATAGAATTCCACAGGGAGTCCATCCCATCCCGGAGATTTGTCATTGCTCATAGACGAAATTGCATTAGCTATCTCACTCTTGGTGATATCACTTTCAAGCTTAATATAGTCTTCTTCACCAATCATCTTCGGCATAAGCCCTTTAATGAGGGACCTAGCCCTTATATTCTACTCATCCCCACTTTCTGATGTGAATAATTCTTTGAAAAAGGAGTGGAACTGATCCAAAACTTTTTCCTTGGTGGCACAGAGCTGTGCTCCATCCCAGATTTGACCCACCTACTCCTTCACTTTCTTTTCCCTTAGATAGTTGAAGAAGAATTTTAAACCCTTATCCCCATAACTCAACCAATTTAGTTTTGCTCTTACCTTCTGTCCACACACCTTGCGAGCCTGAATCTTTCTTAGGCCATCTTTGGCTAGAATTAGCCCTTCACAAAGTTTCTCCTCCCTAGGATTAGCTTGCAACCTAGTCTCCGCCTCAAGAAAGTGATCCTGTAGATCTTTTTCTTCTTTCCGATTGTCTAAGGCCCGCCTTTTCCCAATTATTTGAAAGAGGGACCTCCACTCTTTTACGTTGGCATTCCATCTTTCAATAGCGGTGGCCTCTTTCAACATCCACTTGTTTGTTTCCCTCAGGGATACAATAGCCTCTTTGCAGTCAATATCCTTCAAGACCTGTGTGTTGAGCATGAAACTTTTTTCTTTTTTTGCTCCCAAGGAGGGATTGATACAACAGGGGAGGTTTGCTATGATGGGGTGGTGATCAGAGAGAGTGTAGGGATACACCTATACCCTAACACCATTATCATTTGGGCAAAAATTAAAGACATCTTTATTGGCATAGAATCTATCTAGTTTGCAATAAATCCTGCCTTCCCCTTTCTGGGCATTGCACCATGAGAACCAAACCCCATTACACTACTTTTTACATCCTTCCATAGGGTCTGTAAGCCTAAGCTTGCTTTTACACCTCAACCAGAAGTACTTTTCGTTGCCTTTCTAGGCCATATCTGCCCCTCCCCACTTGTCCTAACTTTGTTCAACCATATTGAAATCACCTCCCACAATCCAAGGGATATTATCCATCCCTAAAAGCCATTGCCATAGGTTGCATCTCTCCCTATGGTCATTAGGAGCATAGACAGAACATATACCAAAAGTTGCACCCTCCCTTTCAAGATTTACCCAAACAACTCTGTTATAGGGTAAGGAGCCACTCCCAATAATGTACTGGGCCTAATGGTTAGATACCAGGATGGCAGCCGCCCTTCCTTTTTCATGTGCTATGGAAAATGCCTTAGAGTAGTTCCAAACAAACTTGAGATTTGTTTCCAAGGTAAACCATGTTGCTTTGGTTTCTTGAAGCAACACAAAATCCTTCTTTTTCTCGAGGTTTATGAACCTTCTTACTATATATTTTCTGCCAGGAGACTCCAATCCCCTGACATTCCAAGAAATGTGGTTAAGATTCATTTTGTGATGTCATATTTATGTGTCCTTGGTCTCCTTTGAAATGCTTGAAACATTTGGGTAATTTATCCCCAGTCTTTAATTTTTTTTTCACCAGAGAATGGAGCATTGTGCTGATTTCTTTCCTCTTGGTCTTGGTTAGCCTGAGTTTCTTGGCTCCACCAACAAGAATGCTATGTTTCCTTGGCCTTCCTGGGCCTTGCTTGGGTTTCACTAGTTGGGCCTCCTGTCCCTCAGTGCCACCCACCTCAGTTTAACACCCTTTGGAGATGGGGATCTCTTTATTATTCTTGCTTCCTTTCATATTTTCATTAGCAGCTTTCTCATTAGTCTTAAGTCAGATTGGTTTTTTCTTTTTCTTTTTCTTTTATATTATCTTTATTACAATCAAAGTCTTGAGGGTTAGATGCGAGCTTGTCGCTAAGGGTCAGACCAGGTTTGACAAAATTTGCTCATGGAGAGTGTAAGAGTCCTCACCTAGTGAGGCCTCAGTTTGTTTGGGTAGAGCCAACTCGTTGATCGTGGTAAATTGTGCCCCTTCCATTCAAGCCCCATTCAAGTTTTGTGTACAATAATCATTTGCAATCTTTCGAGCTCAAGTATCAAAATTTTGAGGAGCATCAGACGGGGCTTCAGGAGCAGCCTCCCTTACTAGACATTTAGCTATGCCCAGTGTGGGCTCTTCACCATTTACAGGCAAATTATCATCTTGGACCTCATCCTTAACAGATTTGACAAACTTTAGATTGAATTGATTGGCTTCTTTGTTGA
Organism: Cunninghamia lanceolata; assembly: GCA_027924645.1. NCBI lineage: Eukaryota > Viridiplantae > Streptophyta > Pinopsida > Cupressales > Cupressaceae > Cunninghamia > Cunninghamia lanceolata. The sequence goes on from BSBN01000592.1 coordinate 5,205,591, forward strand.
TTTGAAAGCGAGAAGTTTTGGGTGTATCATTAGAGTCATAACTCTTTGCCAGGTTTTCTTTAATTCTCTGTCTAATTCCCCTCATGGCCAACTGTTGAGTGTTTAGCTTCTCAATGAGGTTAGGGCTTTTGGCAATGCATTGGGAAAGGGAAGAGGCATCCAAATCACCAACAACTACCGAGGAGTAGCCTTGATCGCCATTATCATGTGATAGGATCGTAAAGGAATTATGAAAGGGCATCACCTCCTGGTTACTCCAAAGAGGAGTTTGGATTTCCTCACACCTCCTGACCAACCCAACTTCCACAAAATCCTCGCCACCTTTTTTCAATGAAGATCGGTTTGAAGGAGGTTCAGGTGAAAGGGATCTCTCCCCGCCAATTCCACCATGGCCGAAACTTCCTCCCTCAGGTTTTCACCCTACACACGCTGGGTCTCAGCAACAATAGGAGAAGAAGCAGATGCAGACATGGGGGGACCGCGCCCACCGGCATTAACACCCTTTCTCTTGATGATGGAGCAATTTTTTTAGATATGGCCCTCTTTGCGATAGAGGAAACAAGCACTTAACCCCCCAATAGTTCAAGAGGGAAAACAAACAGGCTATCATCTTCTTTGATAACAATGTTTTTAGGAATTTCGATGCCCGGGTTTAGAGATACCAGCACCCATGTGTCAAGATGTGGCAGGGTAACTTTTGCTTCTTCTAAACACACTACGATGCCTACAGGGGCCAAATTTTCTAGAATTCCAGCTGTAGGTTCTTTAAAACCACCCACCTAGGGCATGAGAGGGCTAAAACTTCCTTTACAATGGTGACCAGAGACCAGGGGAGTGCCCTAAATGCACACCCACCAAGATTCCAGTAGGGCCTCTCCAAAATTTTCCTTTGCATAGCGTTATTTGCCAAGAATATGACAAATAAGCCGCGCTTGATCATTCTGCAAAACCTAACCAAAACCCCAAACTTGTTTGCTCAAACTATAACAAGCTAGCTATCTATGGATTTTCTCGCTGGTACTTTGTTGGAGTTGACGGCGGCAAAAAAGATTGTAGAATCTTTTAATCTAAGCCTTTCATTAGTAATTATAGATTTAACTTCTGGATTCAGAGAAATGACAAGATCTTTAGGAGAGACAGAGAGTAACTTACCTTCCTGCACTGCTTAGTCACCAGCCTCCTTAATGTCAAATTTTACCTGCAGGAACCGCCACGCCACTTTCTACCAGTACTTCTTTGAAGGATTTTTACATATTATTTTGAGGGTTCACTGAGCATTCTGAATTTACATTACTTGGGTTGGGGCCAGGGTTGCCCGTACCTCATAAATGGAGGGAGCACCTAAGATCACTTACAACCCAAGGCCAGGCTATGACAAGAATTTAGGGTAGGAAACACACACGCAAGAATGGCATACAAGGAAAGCGAAAACCACAATAAACAGGAGTAATGAGGGTACTTACTTAACACAAACCTATGTGGGGAGCGCGTCATCCCCCCACCGAGGGCTGCCACGTCCACACCTGTACGCCGCCGAACTAGGCACAAAACCCTCACATGCTTCTCTGGATTTGGATCTCCAATGCATCTATCGAGTTTCCACTTTTTGCATAATATAAAGGGAAAAATCCAAAGTAAAGTTTGTTTACTTTAAATCTCAACAAAGCAAGACTCCAAAGCAAATTTGTAAACTGTAAATTACATTCAAGTCTCTAAAGCCTACCAACATATAAAATGAAAAGACTATTAAACAATTACATGTAGGCATGGACAAGCATATTTTGCATACCTTGCATGTCACATCCTTAATTTTGACTATGTTTTACTTTTTACTTGTATGTAATTAGTAGATAATTTTGCATGGATTAATGATTTGACATTGTGTGGAAATGTCAACATAAATCAATAATATCATGAGTTTATGTTATTAGACATGTGATTATATGATATCATGATTATTTATTCATAAAGTTTATGGATTGACTAACGATACACTAATCCCAGTTTGGCGTTTGCAAGTTGTAACTAGGAAAACAAGTTTTCTGCCTTCTAAGAAAGAAAGGGAGAGCATCATCGAAGAAGTGAATAGATGTAGGAAAAGAATTGGTTGTTACCATCTAAGTCTCGTGTTTTCACAGTTTAGTGAACCCTCATCGAGTTTGGTAAGTTGTATTTGACTCATTTGGCCTAAGTTTGGTTTTGACTCGACACTCGTTGATTTGTCATCAAGAACCATTAGCTTAGGTTTTACCAAGAACCAAGTTAGGAAAATATGACCATTGACAAGAAATGGTCGATAGTCATTAGTCCTTGCTTGATATGAATATCATTATATTCAAGAGAAAATATTTATTCATGGTTAAACAAATTCATTATTGGTAATTTCTGACTGAAATTCCAATATGATAACCCATCTATTTTGGTGTTTTTGCAAGATAGAAAGGGGGAGAATACCTCAACCCCATTCTCATATCTTGTTGAGTGCTTGAAAACAACGTAAGTATACTTAGTATGCATCTACATTGCGTTGAACTATATATATATATATATATATATATATATATATATATATATATATATATATATATATATATATATATATATATATATGTTATGAATTTTTGAGTTTAAACCTATAGTTTGGTTGACATCGATTTTCTAAAAGAGAGTGGTATAATTAAAAATTTAATTGCAACCACTTCTTGTTAAGTTTTAGAGACTCGACCCCTTTATCTCCACAATGATTTGGGAGTATGGGAGTTCTTAATTAGAGTGGGGAGTGGTCATTATTACAAGTCACTCCACCACCACACTATTGCACCATGAAGAGCAATTATAGGCTCTATTTTTGGCAAGAATCTCCATGGTAAGGGAGAAGATAAGCCTTGTAAAGGCTATATCATCATGGAGTATGGATAGACAAGGGACACAAATAATAATACTTATTGATAACAGGCTATTGTTATAGGGAGAGAGAGAGCAGATAATACGTAGGATAATGGAGGAGATTGAGCTTTGTTGAGCGCAGAGAGCTTAGCTCTTATTTGAGAGATCTAGGGATTAAAGGAAGGCGGTGATCTAAGAAAGCTTTGCAGAGGAAAATAAATTCAGAGAGCACGTGTTGATCTACATGTATACTGAGCTGAGAGCACCAAAGGTTGAAGACAGTCGAGGTAGGAGATCTCCTTTAAAATATTTGTTTCTTTCTTACTATGTATAATGTAATCGGTAGAAACGTGTATGGTTATAGTTTCATAGATTCTGAGAGATATATAATCAGAAAGATTGGTATCTCTATGATTGTATAAACTTAGATATTCTTAAGTGAGAGTCATATCCTTTGCTTATGGGTTGAAACTACACTCAGGGTGCAGGAAAACATTAGAGTCTGAATAGTGATAGGATTTAATCCTTGCTATTGTTGTCAAACAATAAAGTGTAATCAGTAGAATACTATGTTTTCCCACTATTGTTTGATATCCTCAGAACAATGAAACTATGTTAAACTCATAAACATTATCGAGCCAATGTAGTGTTATTGGACAAAAGAGAATATATATGTTTTAAATTTTAAGTACACTTATGTCTAAGTCTATTAGACAGTAGACTGTTTATCATATAACCTTGTATGATATTTGATCTATGATGATATGTGAGTTATCGAACACTTAGTATAGCAGTCGGCTACTTTTACTACCTTAGTGATATAGCAAGACAAGATGTTTATTAAAGCTGAGACTAACTTGTTCAAAGATTATAGTACTAAACTTAGAAGTAAACTTGTAGAAGTTTAGACAGAGATAAGATTTCTTTTCCAAGATATATATATATATATATATATATATATATATATATATATATATAGATATACATACATATATATATATATATACATACATATATATATGTATATATATATATATATGTATATATATATATATATGTATATGTATATATATGTATATGTATGTATATATATGTATATGTATGTATATGTATATGTATGTATATGTATATGTATATATATATATATATAGATATATATATATATATATATATATATATACATATATATATATATACATACATATATACATACATATACATATATATACATATACATATATATGTATATGTATATATATGTATATGTATATATATGTATATGTATGTATATATATATATATATGTATATATGTATATATATATGTATATATATATATATATATATATATATATATATATATATATATATATATACATATATATATACATATATACATATATATATATATATATATATATACATATATATAAATTCAAGTGACACTGTGTTCTATTAAAGACTTAGTGATAGGTTTCACTTATTCTTCTATATATAGAAATGTTATAGGTAACATTGGAACAACTTAAGATACTATATATTAAGATGTATAATTCATTCTTTGATTATGACAAGTATATTCCTTTTATGCAAGGATGATGTGCGTGAATTCATATCCTTTCTATATTTTGAGTCATTGGGTGAACGGAGACCATTAGGTCAAAAACACTATTTTATTATTTCTTTTGACTCAAACCTATTCAATTTGAAAGGTTGAATTTAATCGAGAGTTATTATGTTGATGATAGTATTCATCAAGATTTTTATATGAATGAGGATAAAACCTCGTATTTTATGTTCATATGTAATATGATAATTGTGTACTCGATCAAAGCCCAAGTGGTCGAGAGTAGACTAGGAGTATTACATTTATGTTATTTTATTACAACTTATTAGCTTTGAAAAATAGAGGTATTTGATTTTTTATTGTATTGGTCATAGAAGTCATGACCCTAGAATCAACCCAGAAGGGTTAGAAATCTTATAACTCTTAAGTCAGTGATGACTTTGTTTTAGTCTATTGTGCGTTATGGTTGATAGTAAATGGTCGAGAAAACCATAGTTTTAAACAGTACAAATTAGGAGTTTAAGAAGCACTTTGATAAATTTGATAGAGTCAAAACTAGACCCATAGCATAAGAAGTGCTTAATCTTTGAATTATTGAATAGAATGACAGGAAGTTATAGACCTTGAATTTTGCAAGGATGCAACGAAGGGCTCTCTAAAGGGTTAAAATTACCTAATCCTATATATAGCATGAGTATCCTAGATTATGGATTAATTTCTAAGTCATATTGACTATGAATTGAGTTTAGTCAAGACAATTTATGTCTAGAGTTTCTAATCAAACAAATCAAACTGTAGGATGAGTTAGTTTCCAAGTCGAGTCAGAGGTGTGTGAACACACAACTACGTTTATTGCAAACATCTATTTATATAGAAACTTTGGCCAAAGTGATGCATTTGTCTCTACATGCATTAGTCGGTTCACATTGTCTAGATGGTGTGACTTGTCAAAATGATCATACTTAGCTAGAAGATTGTCTAGAGTTGTATGGTTGATTGAGTTACGTAGGACACAACAATAGGACTCAGATGACAACATGTTGGTTCTTTATGTCTATACTCTTCGTGAAGGGTAGGGCCACTTCTAGGAAGGAAGGTGTGTGGGGGACCACCGGTCTATGGATGGAGGTAAAGCACTTGGATGATGCTCTCCCTCTGTAGAAGAAGACTCGCCAAGACTTGAGTGATAAATATCAAGATTCCAGAGACAATATTCTTTATGACTATGATTGTCAAACTGATGTAAGTTTATCCATATTGCCAAGGGCAATTTATTTGTAAAAGTAAAGTGAAATGTTTTCACTGTGACTTATCTTTGATTATATTGAATTTCAAGGTTGAAAAATATTCATAAAAGATATGCTTTTATTTCTTTGTAATTATGCAAATGTTAAAAAAAATCATGTTTATCATGTTAATTTACTTTCTTAGTAAATTGTTTGAGTAATTCCAAGTAATATGAGATGGCATGTTACATATGGTATCAGAGTTGTTGGGTTCAACACATGGACCTAGGTGCTCACTACAAGAAAACTTGTCAACATTCAATAGATTGGCTAATGTTTGAAATTGGTTTCATGCCAGAATGGCGTGGAGAAGAAACAAGAAAAATGCTAGGAAGTCAGTTCCCCAACATTTACCCAAGTTAATGGTTAAGAAAGAATCTACCGAGGAGGTTAAACTGAAAGAGCATATTAATTATGCTGAGGGTGCATGGCTGGAGGATTCTAAGACTTTGGCTAACACTCTTAAGCATATTCATCTAGAAAGGAAACAACACAACAAATTGGCTAAGAAACCTATTGCTCCTACTTGTGTAGTTAAACCAAGTAAACCTTCTGCTAGTCGCGACATGCCATTTGGGTGTGGTTGTGATGCCCCTATTTTAGGAAAAGAGGTGATGGAGGAGTACCTGCATGTACATCCACCCTCTAAGTTTGTTTTACTGGATTCTGATGGGAAGAGGAACCTAAGGAATATCCTTTAACCAACAGTGACATGTAGTCCTATTGAGTTATCTATTTAAATAAGGATGTAATTGTACCCAGAATAAACTATAATAAAGATGAGATTGTTTTACACAAATATGAGTTTTGTGAATTGATTATTTGATGAATTTTGAATTAATGAGATGCATTATTTCTAAATTCTAATCTATAACTTGATACGAATATCAGGTGTGATATAAAGTATCAACATGGTTTGAACCTGAACAAATCTTGAAGATAGTCAAGGAGAGTTAAATCCCTCCGATAACCTAATGGCTAAGCTGGATTAGATATTGACCATGCTAAATGAAACCAAGGTGAGGCTTGGAAACCTAGAACAAGAAGTTAGGGGTCAAGGCATATTCGAAGGAGAAAAAGAGGACTCTCATCAAGGGGATGATGATTATGTCCATGAACCCAGTATTCATAGTGAACAAAGGGAGGATGTTGATAAGGCTAAGTCTCAAGAAGAGAAGAGAGGTAGACTTGCCTCTGAATTGTCAAGAGACCTAAAGAAAGTGACCCCACCCAAATTTGATGGAACCGTAAGTGATGATGTTGTAGAAGCCTAGTTGATAGAGATGGAAAAGTATTTTGAGATCCAAAATTACTCTGAGATAACCAAGGTAGTATGGGGTGCTTACTAGTTGGCAGGTGGATGAACAAGACAATGGAATTGGGGTTAAGTTCTTTAAGCTTAACTTGGGATGAGTTTGTGGTCATATTCCACTAGAGGTGGTTACCACAACTTTTCTTTGACCAAAAGTTAATAGAATTTTAGAATCTGAGACAAGGGGATATGTCAGTAGTCGAATATTGGGAAAAGTTCACCCATCTCCTCAAGTATGTGCCACAATATCAGAAAGATGAAAGGTTTAGAATTAGGAAATTCATTATGGGCTTGAATGCCCATATAGGTGGAGAAGTGGATGTGCATGGTCCTACCACTATGGACCAAGTTTTTGAGAAGGCAATCAAACAAGAGCAAAAATTAAAGTCAATATATGCATATCACGAGAAGAATCACAAGAGGTTTAATAAGACATCAACCTCTCAACCTTTCAAGAAAAAGAATGGTAAACAAGATGTAATTAAGAAAGGTGACAAGGGTTACAAAAATAACAGAGATGGACCCAAAAATGAAAAGAAAAACAATAGTAATGTCTAAAGGAATGATAATTATTCAGGAAAATCTGTTGGGAAGCAAGGATCTCCTGGAGGATGTTTCTCTTGTGGTGATGATCATTATGCAAATCAATTTTGAACTACTAATCAAGGAGTTTAGCAGCATGGTAATGCATTCTACCCAACAAGCAACCTTTCAGCAGAGGATCCATGTGGCTTTGGACAATTGCTAGGCGTATTACTAGATTACTCCCATAGAGACAACAAGTACTTTGTTTGGAGTTCCCATTTCTATTTTAATTGATACTGGAGCAACTAAAAGTTTTATTTCTCCAAGAGTATTAAGTAAATTTTCTAGAAGAGCTGGATATATGGCTAAACCCTGGTTAGTTGAATATGCTAACTAGACTAAAGCTTAGGTAGAGCAATGCCTATTTGAAGCCAAGATTGAACTTCCTAGTTTTTTGACTAAGGTGAATTTGTTTGTAGCCCCATAGGTTCCTATGATGTTATATTAGGAATAAATTGGCTATGGAGACATAGGGCCAATGTTAACTATTTTACAAAAATAGTTGAGTGTCTTGACGATGTAGGAAACATAGTCTTTTTGCAAGGCAAGCAAAGAGAAGTCAAGATTAGACCAAATTTTGTTATGCAACTGAAGAGGGCTAGGCGAAAAGGTTGTCAACTTTTTGCAATCAAAATGGAGCAAGTAGAAGAGGATCCTAGTAAACAAAGTGTACCTTTGGAGAACTATCCTTTCCTTCGAGATTTTCAGGATGTTTTCCCAGATGAACTTTTGGGATTACCTCCAAAGAGAGCTTTTGGCTTCTCTATTGATATAATACCTGGATCTTAGCTGATTTCTAAGGTGCCATACTATATGACTACTATGGAGTTGATGAAATTGAAATCCTAACTTCAGGAGCTGTTGTCTAAAGGGCCGATTAGACCCAATGTTTCTCCTTGGGGAGCACCTGTGATCTTTGTCAAAAAGAAGGATGGAACCTTGCGTCTGTGTATAGACTATCATATGCTTAACAAAGCAATGATAAAGAATAAGTATCCTCTACCACGTATTAATGATCTTTTTGATCAAATACGAGGCACAACAATATTCTCTAAGATCAATTTGCGATCTAGATACCATCAATTGAGAATAAAAGATGAGGACATTCATAAAACAACTTTCAAAACAAGGTATGGACATTATGAGTTCATAGTCTTACCTTTTGGACTTACGAATGCTTCTGCAACATTCATGAATTTGATGAACAATGTTTTCCAAGATTAACATTCATGAATTTGATGAACAATGTTTTTCGAGATTAACATTCATGAATTTGATGAACAATGTTTTTCGAGATTGCTTGGATAAATTTGTTCTAGTGTTTCTTGATGACATTCTTATTTATTCTAAGAATGAGGAGGAGCATTTGTAGCATCTGCACTTAGTTCTGCAGTGGTTGAGAGAACATAATTTATATGGGAAGCTTTCTAAGTGTACTTTCTTTCAGAAAGAGATACAATATCTAGGACATATAATATCAGCTAAAGGGATTTCGGTAGACCCTGTGAATATCAAAGCTATATTAGAGTGGCCTATGCCAAAGAATGTGCATGAAGTGCACAGTTTCATGGGGTTAGATAGATATTATAGGAAGTTTGTTTTGAACTTTTCTAAGATTGCAAGCCCAATTACTTCACTTCAAAGAAAAGGAAAGCATTTTGATTGGTTAGAAAAATGTCAGGAGGCATTTAACTAGTTAAAAGAGAGGTTAACAACTTCATGATTCAGAAAGTCAATTTGTTGTAATAATTGATGCCTCAGGAGAAGGTTTAGGTGGAGTGCTTATGCAGAATGGGTGAGTGGTAGCCTATGAATCCAAGAAGTTAATAGCATATGAGCAAAATTATGCTCCTCATGACTTAGAGTTAGCAGCATTTGTGCATGCTTTGCAAGTGTGGCGACACTACTTGCTAGGAAAGCCTTCTGAGTTGAAGTTGGACCATGAATGTCTTAAGTACATATTTTCCCAACCTCATTTGAATGCTTGACAAAGAAGATGGTTAGAATTGATATTTGACTATGACTTTGAGATAAGTTATGTCAAAGGCAAAGAGAACCGAGTAGTGGATGCTTTGAGTCGACAGAGGCATATCTCTTCAATTATCTCTATCCACTCAAACTTCAAGGATCCAATGTTGCAAAATTCTGTAGGTGATGAGTATTATGAGCAAGTTAAGTAGGCTCTCACAGTAAATCCTCAAGACTCAAGGTATGATGGGTTCTATTTTGAACCAGATGGACTTTTAAGATATAGAGGAAGGATGTATGTTCCAGATTCATCATAATTAAGAAACCATGTGTGGAAGGAAATTCATTCCACACCATATTCAGGTCATCCTGGAGTAACCAAACTCTTATCCAATGCGAAACCTCTTTATTTCTGGAAAGGAATGAAGAATGATGCTGCAAGATTTGTAGCAAGTTGCCTAAAGTGCCAGAGAGTCAAGGTTGAGTGTAAGCATCCAACATGACTTATGTATCCACATGATATTCTCGAGTGGAAGTGGCATGTCGTTAGCATGGATTTTGTTCAAGATTTCTCAATGTCTCAAAACAGATGTGATGCTATTTTAGTGGTGTTGGAAAAACTCACCAAGGTAGCTCATTTTGTACCTGAGAATCTAACAGATGGAGCACCAATTATAGCTTGCAAGTTTGTGCAAGAAGTGTTTAGATTGCATGGAGTTCTTGAGAAGATCATCTTAGATAGAGATGCACACATGACGTCAAGATTTTGGTAAACTTTGTTCTTAGCACTAGGAACTCAACTCAAAATAAGCTTGACTTATCACCCTAAGACAGATGGTTAGATAGAAAGGGTAAATCAAGTTCTTGAAGATTTGTTGTGATTGTATTGCGTGGATTAACAATACAAGTGGGAAGAGTATCTACCACTTGTGGAGTTTGCTTATAACAACTCCTATAATTCTACTATAAAAATGGCTCCATTTGAAGCATTGTACAGAAGAAGATGTCAAACTCCTATAAGCTGGGATAAGCTAGAAGATAGGATTAGCATTGGCCCTGAAATGTTGTCAGAAATGGAAGAACAAATCAAGATGATTAGAAATAGATTGGCGGAAGCAAATGATAAATAGAAAAGTTATGTTGATGCCAAGTGTACACCAAGGCAATTCTCAATTGGAGAAAAAGTTATTTTGAGGGTCAAACCTCATAAGAGTTCCATAAAGTTTGGAAAGTCTTCTAAACTATCTCCTTGATATGTAAGACCCTTCAAAGTTCTCGAAGTAATCAATCCAATCACCTATAGAATCGCTCTACCACCAGCTCTTGTCAGGATGCATAATGTCTTTCATGTATCATATTTAAAAAAGTATATAACAGGTGATAATCATATTCTTGATTAGAATGCTTTACAGGTATAGGACCCAGGAGTGGTCATGATCGAGCCCCACAAGATGCTCGAAGTTCGTAAGCTCCACTTGTGTAACATAGAGGTTACTCAATGCAAGGTCCAGTGGGACCAATATATAGAGGATAGTGCTACATGGGAAGATTACCATGATTTTTATCAGAGATTTCCTCATTTATTTTATGCTTTTCAAAGTTGAACATAACCTTTATCATATTATTATTTTAGATACATTGGATCATTGAGGATGATGAATCTTATGAGGGGAGAAATGTCACATCCCTAATTTTGACTATGTTTTACTTTTTACTTGTATGTAATTAGTAGATAATTTTGTATGGATTAATGATTTGACATTGTGTGGAAATGTTAGGATAAATAAATAATATCATGAGTTTATGCTATATGTTTAGAATTTAGACATGTGATTATATGATGTCATCATTATTTATTCATAAAGTTTATGGATTGACTAACGATACACTAATCCCAATTTGGTGATTGCAAGTTGTAACCAGGAAAATAGGTTTTCCACCCTCCGAGAAAGAGAGGGAGAGCATCATCGGAGAGAAGTGAATAGACGTATGGAAATGAATAGGTTGTTGCCATCTAAGTCTTCTATTTTCATAGTTTAGTGAACCCTCATCGAGTTTGGTAAGTTGTGTTCAACCCATTTGGTTTAAGTTTGGTTTCGACTCGACACTCATCAATTTGTTGTCAAGAACTATTAGCTTAGGTTTTACCAAGAACTAGGTCAGGAAAATATGACCGTCGAAAAGAAATGGTTGATAGTCATTAGTCCTTGCTTGATATGAATATCGTTATATTCAAGAGAAAATATTTATTTAGGGTTAAACAAATTCATTATTGGTAATTTCTGATTGAAATTCCATTATGATAACCCATCTATTTTAGTGTTTTTGCAAGATAGAGAGGCGAAGAATACCTCAACCCCATTCTCGTATCTTGTCGAATGCTTTAAAACAACGTAAGTATACTTAGTATGCATCTACATTACGTTGTTATATATATATATATTTGTTATGAATTTTTGAGTTTAAACCTATAGTTTGGTTGACATTGATTTTCTAAAAGAGAGTGGTATAATTGCAAATTTAATTGCAACCACTTCTTGTTAAGTTTTGGAGACTCAACCCCTTTATCTCCATAGTGGTTTGGGAGTATGGGGAGTTCTTAATTAGAGTGTGGAGTGGTCATTATTACATGCCACTCCACCACCACACTATTGCACCATGAAGAGCAATTATAGGCTCAATTTTTGGCAAGAATCTCCGTGGTAAGGGAGAAGATGAGCCTTGTAAAGGCTATATCATCATGGAGTATGGATAATCAAGTGACACAAATGATATTACTTATTGATAACAGGCTATTTTATAGAGAGAGAACACATAATACGTAGGATAATAGAGGAGAGTGAGCTTTGTTGAGCGTAGAGAGCTTAGCTCTTATTTGAGAGACCAAGGGATCAAAGGAAGGTGGTGATCTAACAAAGATTTGTAGAGGAAAATAAATTCAAAGAGCACATTGATCTATGTGTATACTAAGCTGAGAGCACCAAAGGTTGAAGACAATTTAGGTAGGAGATCTTCTTTAAAATATTTGTTTCTTTCTTAGTGTGTATAATGTAATCAATAGAAACTTGTATGGTTATAGTTTCATAGATTCTAAGAGATATATAATCAGAAAGATTGGAATCTCTGCGATTGTATAAACTTAGATAGTCTTAAATGAGAGTCATATCCTTTGCTTATGGTTTGAAACTGCACTCAAGGTGCAGGAAAATGTTAGAGTCTGAATAGTGATAGGATTATATCCTTGCTATTGTTGTCGAATAGTAAAGTGTAATCAGTAGAATACTATGTTTTCCCACTGTCGATATCCTCGGAACAATGAAACTATGTTAAACTCAGAAACATTATCAAGCAGTTGTAGTATTATTAGACCTACGAGATTATATATGTTTTAAATTTTAAGTAGACTTATGTCTAAGTCTATAAGACAGTGGACTATTTATCAAATAACCTTGTATCATATTTGATCTATGATGATATGTGGAGTTCTCAAACACTTAGTATAGCATTCGGTTACTTTTACTACATCAGTGATATAACAAGATAAGATGTTTATTAAAGTTTAGACTAACTTGTTTGAAGACTCTAGTATTAAACTTAGAAGTAAACGTTTTAGACAGAGATAAGATTTCTTTTCCAAGATATGTATATTCAATCGACATTGTGTTCTATTAAAACTTAGTGATAGGTTTCACTTATTCTTCTGTATATAGAAATGTTATAGATAACATTGGAACACCTTAAGATACTATATATTAAGATGTATTCATTCTTCGATTATGAAAAGTATATTCCTTTTATGCAAGGATGATGTGCATGAATTCATATCCTTTCTATATTTTGAGTCAGTGGGTGAAAGGAGACCATTAGGTTGAAAACACTATTTTATTATTTCTTTTGACTCAAACCTATTCAATTTGAAAGATTGAATTTAATCAAGAGTTATTATGTTGATGATAGTATTCATCGATATTTTTATATGAATGAGGATAAAACCTCATATTTTATGTTTATATGTATAATGAGAATTATGTACTCGATCAAATCCTAGGTGGTCGAGAGTAGACTAGGGGTTATTACATTTATGTTATTTTGTTACAACTTATTAGCTTTGGAAAACAAAGGTATTTGATTTTTCATTGTATTGGGGTCATAGAAGTCATAACCCTAGAATCAACTTGGAAGGGTTAGAAATCTTAAAACTCTTAAGTCGATGATGACTTTATTTTAGACTATTGTGCGTTATGGTTGACAGTAAATGGTCGAGAAAACCATAGTTTTTAACATTACAAATTAGGAGTTTAAGAAGCACTTTGATAAATTTTATAGAGTCAAGACTAGACCTATAGCTCAAGAAGTGCTTAATTTTTGAATTATTGAGTAGAATGACAAGAAGTCATAGACCCTAATTTTTGCAAGGATGCAATGAGGGGATCTCTAAAGGGTTAAAATTACCTAATCCTGTATATAGCATGAGCATCCTAGATTATGGATTAATATCTAAGACAAATTGACTAGGAATTGAGTTTAGCCAAGACAATTTGTGTCTAGAGTTTCTAATCAAACAAATCAAATTGTAGGATGAGATAGTTTCCAAGTCGAGTCAGAGGTATGTGAACACACGACTACGTTTATTGCAAATGTCTATTTATATAGAAACTTTGGCCAAAGTGATGCATTTGTCTCTGCATGCATTAGTCGGTTCATAGTGTTTAGATGGCGTGATCTGTCAGAGTGATCATACTTAGCTAGAAGATTGTCTAGAGTTGTATGGTCGATTGAGTTACATAGGATGCAACACTAGGAATCAGATGGCAACCTGTTGGTTCTTTATGTATATACTCTTCGAGAAGGGTAGGGCCACTTCTAGGAAGGAAGGTGTGTGGGGGACTACTGGTCTGTGGATGAAGGTAAAGCACTCGGATGATGCTCTCCCTTTGTAGCAGAAGACTCACCGAGACTTGAGTGACATATATCAAGATTCCAGAAACAATATTCTTCATGAATATGATTGTCAAACTGATGTAAATTTATTCATATTGCCAAGGGCAATTTATTTGTAAAAGTAAAGTGAAATGTTTTCATTGTGACTTATCTTTGATTATATTGAATTTCAAAAATATTCATAAAAGATATGCTTTTATTTCTTTGTAATTATGCAAATGTTTTTTTTTTTTCATGTTTATCATGTTCATTTACTTTCTTAGTAAATTGTTTGAGTAATGCCAAGTAATATGAGATGGCATGTGACATTGCATCTTCCTTATTACACTTTTGTGTCCATTTTAGCCCCTAGCCCATGTGTGTGCATCTTGTGTTGTTTCAACTCCTTTTACCTAGCCCATTTACGTGTTTCATGTTGTTTAGACTCCTTTTTCCTAACCCATGTCACCCCTAGCCATCCATATCCTCTTTCCTATGTTAATCCCATATCCTTGTGTAGAGTTCCTATGTGTTCCATTTCATTTAATTTTTATCCCCATCCCATGTCCTAATCCCACATTTAATTTCCCTTTAATTTACCCCCTTTACACCCTTGGTAAACCTTAAAATGTTGTGCCTAGCCCCATCCTATATTTAAACCCCACCTTTTACCATCCTAAATATTGTCTCAATGAATGCAAAATTAATGAGGACACCTACCACTAGTTGCTCCTTTCAAGCTTAAGGTCCCCTAGGAAATTGAGTCGAAATTTCATTCACAGACAATGCCTATAGTTTTCCACCTGATAGGGTAGCCTTGAATTTTCATCCTCCCAACTCAATATTTGAATGTAAGGTAATTAATTGCTAGGTATTCCTATCTACTAAGTTCTTATCTTCAAAATATGAAAGAAAGCTCTTTAAAATTGGCCACCTTTGCCTCATTTTAATAAAGAAAAAGAGAAAGTTTGAGTTGGTCGTAAGGTTTTTACAATTTTTGCTGACGTAAAACACCCTAAAACTACTTCATAAGTTCTAGGAGTGATTAGCTTCATCCCTAAAGTCTCAAAAAAAATTTGCTTGGCCATTAGACAATGTTACAATAGGATCTTTGAGACTAAGCAACTGATTTCCAAGGATTTCAACTAGGTGAGCAAATTCCATTTATGGTTTTTGTTTAAAATGAAGTTACTTATTTGATTTTTCTATAGGAACCTCTTCTTACCTCTCCCCCACACCCTTCCAAGTCTTCACTATCCATTTTCCATCTCGATTTTGATCCATTTTTCATCTTCCCATCTCCCCATTTCCTTTGTTCATGCATTTCCCTTAGTGTTTTTCCATTTCCACTTTTTTTTTTCAAATCCATTATCAACCCAATTTGTGCAAGTCACAATTGAAAACTTTCAAACCCTCCTCTTTCATTGTCCTTTAGCCATAATAGAGTCATTTCATCATTTTAGTGTGTTTTGCATTGATCCTTTACAAATGCAAGCCCTCTTATGCCACCTTTTGGAGTTGTAATGCATTACTATGTCAAACCCTCGTTAGATGTAATTTCCCCTTTTTAATTAAATTATTTTTTGGACCAAAACCTCATTCCCATATTTCCTATGGGTTAAGTGGAGTTGCTAGGGAAATATATTTTAATTAATCTTAATTATTTGGACCTAAATTAATTATTATTTCTCAAAATTAAGCAGATGGGCCAAATAAATATTATAACATATTTAATTACCCAAATGGGGTGTGGGAATTCATAAATGGATCATATTGTAACCCCAAATCATTTTGGCATCTTTATTTATGATAGAGTTCTATGATAGCCAGTCATGACAGATTCTATGACAACTCATAAATGGGGAGTCACGGTTGGCATTTGGTGGGGGAGTTACAAAGAGCTATTTGGGGGTGAGCATCTTGAATAAATAAAATATTATTAATTTTAATGTTGGAGGAACATCTCATAATTATTTGACAAGTTTTTATGACAACTATGTGTAAGAGGAGCATCTTTATTGCCTAAAATAGCTCAGAATCAAGAAGGTGGTTATGACAAATCTTTTGGTGGGAATATTTGGAGGGAAATTAATGAAAATAATATTATTTTATTATTTATTTAGTGGAGAGGGATGTTAGAATTGTTGGGCCCTCAAATCTCTATAAATTGGAGGCAATTTCTTCATTTTTGACATCTTTGTCTATCATACCAAAACTTTGTCAAAATAGTTTGAGATTTCATCTACCATCTAAGGATAATTTATTTTGGATTTGGAATTCAAAGGAGGAAATACCTTTGTTTTCTTGAGGAATTTTCATCTAGATATTGTATATGTGCTTAAAGGATCCAAGTTGTGAAGATTATGACAATTTTGTGAAGTAGAAAATAGCTAGTTTACAGGTTTAGTTTGTAATTTCTCAATTTTATTGGTGCTGCTATAATTTTTGTTGTGTCAGGACTTTTCTATACATTTAAATATCATGATAGAACAACTCTATTTTTTGGGTGAATTTCTAGTTTCATATTTGCAAATATTGTTCATCAATTTGGTGTAGTTGTGTGTAAATCTAGATAGTTAAATTGAGTATTTCTCACCATATGCTCTCACCTTGTTCCCATGGGATCTTGTTGATTAGAAAGTGATAAATATCTATTATAGATTTTTTTAAGGTTTCATGAGATTTTCATTTCAGATTTAAGTTAAAATAGTTGTTTGAGCATAGTAGTGCATGTCTAGTTTTCTAGTGGCTTTGAATGCAAATGTCTTTTCAATTGTTGTGTGTATTTCAAATTACAACATATTTCATATTCAGTTGTTAAAAATCATATAAATATTTTAGATCTGAGAATATTATAATAAAATTTTGGTTAGGGACACTACAGTGGTATAAGAGCTTTGATCTTTCCAGTCTGTAGGGTAAACCAAATTGTTGATGCTTCCTAGTGAAAGAAAGATTTGGTGTCATGAAGGGAACCCTAAGAGAAAAATATAGATCCTCTTCAAGAGGCACTAATGAGATTACAGAAGGATGAAAGGGAGTACAACATGTTTCTGGAACAATGGAAGAACAAACTTGAGGCTGCTAGAATCTTTGAGTACCAAGGTAAATATGAAGCTTTCAAAGCTACACTACCTTTCAAAAAGTACTTGGAGGTACTCAAAAGGAGGTGTCTATAGAAAGAGGCATGCATGAATACATAACATAATTGAAAAAAAAAAGATGAAAATTAGAACCAAAGCTACTGGAAGTTGTTAAGGAATAGATCATTGAGCACGAGTAGGAGCAAATTTTCTCGTAGAAGGAAGAAATATTTGAACCAAAGGTACAACAAGCTATAGAGGTTGAAGGTAAAGATTCCTTAATTAAAAAATATTCCAGTGATTTCTAATGAGATCTCATATCAAGAAGGTGTTTGTTGTAATGAAGTCAATGAGAAATCAACATTTGATGTTGAAGATGGACATTTAATAATTAAAGAAGATATTCTAGTGGTTTCAAATGATGTCCAAAAAATACCTATTAAGATTTCAATCATTGAAAAGATGGAACCATTGCCATGTGAGAATGGCCTACAAGATAACCATATTGATGAACATGAACCTATTAAGGATGCTTCATTTGGTTCTAGTTCCATTAATAATCTTCATTTTGATGATGATAATATTGTTGCAAATCTTTCAAGGATGTCCAAATTAACAATGGAAGGTAAAAGATCTAATTACCCTTTTTACACCTTAAGAAATAAGGAGGATTATAGTAGTAAAGAATAATTACATTAGTTTCATTCCATATCATTACATAGTGTTTTTTTATCATGGGAAGCATTCTAATAGTGATGAAAAGATGAATGGCACAACTTGTAGAAAATGACACAGGGATCCTTTCTCTCACTTGTCTAAGATTTCTCATGCAAGATGGTGTTGGATCTTGGTGCTATAACCAAATAAATCTAAATACAAGAAATTGTGAGGCACATGAAGTTTGAAGTTTTAGATGGGTTCAATTTCATGGTTGATAGATTCACCATTCCATGCACCTAGATAAGTAGGCAACTTATTGTAGCTATGGGTGAGCATAAGGTATTTAACGAATTCTATGCTATGAGAAATAACATGATTATGGGTGTACAATGCATGCATTCCATTGGTGAGTTTCTATAGAATCATCAATCTAGGGAGCTAAAGTTTATATCTAAAGAAAAAGATGTGGTTCTTGGAGGTGCCTCTAATGGATCTCTGAGACTAGTCACAAATAAGAGGACTTCTTACAAGGGACAAGTTTCTTGGGTAGCAAGTTGCTTGGTCATGGAGGGCATGCACACTATTTGATTTTCTGGTAAGTAGCATAATTTTCATTTTGATATTTAAACTCTTTTGAATCAACATAGTGTGGTGTTCAATAATATGCTTCTAGGATTGCTACCATATAGAGGATTCTAACATGTCATAAAGTTGGAACCAGGCTCTAACCATGTCATGAGCACTCCTTACCACCACTTGCAGATATATAGAGAAGATATAGCTCTTAAGGAGTTACTTAAAATGGGCCACATTAATTCTTTCCCATTTACTCCGTTAGTGGTCCTTGATAAGGAAGATGATGGTACCATGAGGTTGTGCATTGACTACAGAGTATTGGAGCAGAAGAAATTCAAATATGTCATTCCCAAGGTCAATGATCTTGTTCATAAGTTGCATGGGGTCATATATTCCTCATCGATTGATTTGAGATCAATCTACCATTAGATCTATGTCCACAAGGAAGATGTGTACAAGATTTTTTTATTTGCCATTTTGGACACTTTGAGTTCTTGGTCATGCTATGTGGCTTGACTAATGCCCTGACCACTTTCTAATCCATGATGAATGTGGTATTCAACAGTCAATTGTGAAACTTTGTTATGAGTTTTTAATGTGTAGCAAAGCATGGAAGGATCATTTGAGGCACTTAGAATGGATCCTTATAATTCTAAAGCAATAGGCTTTATCTACAAAGGAATATACATGTGAGATTGGTGTCACAAATCTTTTATACTTGGGCCATGTCATTAGTGCCCAAGACATGAAGGAAGATATGACACAAGAAACCTTTGATAAGCTTGAGAAGGTAATCAACTCATGTCATGTACTTACTATTTTAGATTTCTCCTGAGAAGATAATCAACTCATGTCCTGTACTTACTATTTCAATTTCTCAACCACTTGTTACAAAATGTGATGCTTCAAAAGAGGGATTTGGAACTATTATAATGCAAAAGGGGCACCCTATAGAAATTAAGAGTAGGAAGTTGCAAGATTTAGAAAGGGGTTTCTCTATGCATGATGTGGAGATGTTTCCCATCATGCATGCTTTGGAAAAACTCAAACAACTCCTAGTTTGTGGTAGATGTGTGGTTGAGAAAGATTACAATAGCTTGAAATTCTTCTCAGATTAATATGACTTGAATGATTGACAACAAAAATAGGTGAGGAAACTCCAAGCTTATGATTTTAATATGGGATATATGAAGGGAAAACAAAATGCACTTTTTGATTTATTTTATAAAATATCCACTCTTTGTTCTATTTCTATCTATAATGGTGATTGGAAGGTTTCTATCATGGTAGAATATGCCAAGAATATATTTGTTGCTAACATCTTAGATAGAAATGTGAAGGATGACAATTATGTGATAGAAAATGATCTCATTTGCTATGAGGACAAAAAAATTTTAGTACTTGATTCTAAGATGAAATAATTTTTTTTAAAAGATTTACATGATGAACCCATATTGGGACATGTGGGATCCTACAAGATTTGTAGAAACTTGGGAATTAGTTCCTAGATCCGCTGACAAAAATGTTATTGGAACCAAATGGGTTTTTAGGAATAAGCTAAATGAAAATGGAGAAGTTGTAAGGAATAAATCAAGGCTTGTGTGCAAAGGATATTCTCAAATTGAAGGGATAGATTTGAAGAGAATTTTGCTTCAGTAGCTAGGATTGAAGTAATTAGAATACTTCTGGCATTTGCAGCTCACAAAGATTTCAAAGTGTATCAGATGGATGTGAAGTCTGCATTTCTGAATGGTCAGTTGGAAGAGGAAGTCTACATTGAGCAATCAAAAGGATTCCAACTATTAGATCAAGGTGATATGGTATGTAGGTTGAAGAAAGCATTGTATGGACTCAAGCAAGCTCCTAGAGCCTAGTATGCAAGGTTGGATAAGTACTTATTACAGTTAGGGTTCAATAAAGGTACTGCTGATAGTAATATCTATTTCAAGATTAATGGTGATCAAATTTTGATTGTTGAAGTCTTTGTTGATGATATCATCTTTGGAGGAAATGAAGTTATGTGCATGAAATTTGCTGGTGAAATGCAAAAAGAGTTTGAGATGTCTATGTTTGGTGAGATGAATTTCTTTTTAGGTCTGCAAATTATTCAATCAGATGAGGGAATCTTCATATCCCAGTCTAAGTATGTGAAGGAGTTGTTTAAGAAGTTTGGAATGGAGGATTCTAAATTGGTATGTACTCCCATGGTGACTGGTTGCAAATTGAGTAAAAATGATGAATCACCTAAGATTGATCAGAGAAGGTATAGATCCATGATTGGAGGATTACTTTATCTAACTCAATCTAGACCTGATATAATACATGCAGTTTGTCTTGTAGCAAGATTTCAAGAAGATCCTAGAGAGTCTCGTGTGATGGCTTTTAAGAGAATCTTGAGGTGTTTGAAAGGAACATTAAATCATGGCTTATGGTATCCAAAAGACAATGATTTCACTCTCAGTGCATATATAGATGTAGATTGGGTAGGAGATGTTGATGATAGGATAAGTACAAGTGGAGGTGCCTTCTTCTTGGGTAATAGATTGGTTTCATGGTTAAGCAAAAAGTAAGATTCAATTTCCTTGTCAACTGCAGAAGCAGAGTATATTGCAGCAGCATGTTGTTGTACTCAAGTATTATGGATGAAACAAACCTTGAAGGACATAAGAGTTGTGTATGAAGATCTAGTTGCAATCTTTTGTGACAATACTGTTGTCGATGAGGATTTCACCCTTATGCAAAGCTGTGACACTCTCCCATCCTTCGAAACATGGGGACAAACTCAGGCTATGGGTGACCTATAGTGAGTTTGAACCTCCAGATTGTGGGCTGGTTCCCTTAAAATATTCTATTTGAAACTATGATTTTCTATTTTGGAAAAGGGTAAGAAGGAAACTATAAGGAAATAAAACTTGTAAAATTTGGTGATGCACCTAATAAGGATGGAAAATTTGCAATCTGGTTCACAATAGAATTCAAAAATCTGACCTACACAATCCAATCTTGGCATAAATATCACAAAAGTACTTCTGAGGAAGGCTAGAAAATAAACTCTTTATGAAGGAAAAATGACTTTCCACAACAAAAAAGAACTATTTTCGGTAACACAACCTAAGACCTGTAATACACTATGCTTAACACCTCAAGTAAAATTGAGACAATAGTTTTAAAGGTTTTGATAATTAAACACAGTAAAACTTCATCAAATCACCTCATACAATTAGTAACAAAAGGAAAGGCAACTACTTGATTCCAAAAAATAAAGGAAATATTGCATGAAAATAAAGAAATTTTGGACTTGTAATCTGCTGTGATCTCTATAAAACTGTCAAATAATGAGCTGCAAAACTTCCTTCTCTCTCAATGTGTAAAAGAGAAAACATTGCAAGAACTAGCAAAAACCAAGTTTGCTTTACAATATATAGCTTGCTCTCATTAAGAGGCATGCAAAAAATGAAACTGCAGCTAACTACCTCTAAAAATAAGTCCTCCAAAGTGATCCACGAGAAAACCAAGAAATCCCTAAAAATAAGGGCTCAAACTGCCACAAATTGAGCAAAAATAGCTCCAAGATGACCCTCTCCATGTGTTTGACCAAGAAGTTGACCAAAACCCCTCAAATTGCTCCTCAAAGTATGCAAAAAGGCTCCAAATAGCCTCAGTTAACTCAACTCATCAATTTGCATGATTTTGCTTTTGCAAAATTGATGTGAGTAAATAATAAAGTAATTAGAATAATTACTCTATTGTTAGTTACAACTTGTACTATTTCTGATTTTACAATTTATGAAAAATAATAAAGTAATTTGAAGAATATTACTTTACTATTTATTTATATTGGTTTATTTTGTAAAATCATGCATGATGAGAAGAAAAAATAAAACTCCTTATCTCTCCAATTACATTTGCCTAATTTGCATGATTTGAGCCAAAATTAGGACTTAGGAGAAAAGTAAAACTCCCTTATATCTCCTTGTGAGAAAAAATCCCCTTGTTTGCATGATATATGCATTAAAGGCAAAAAATATACTTTTATCACCCCACATGCAACAAGGAGAAAATAAATAACCCTGCGCCTTATTACTCCATATGCAATGTCAAAATTTGCCTCACTGCCATATATCCACCATGTAAATATATCTTCTTCAAAAACAGTGATACTCCTGCCACCTTGCAATCTCATTTGGTCTTCATATATCCTTTACCTTTGACTTTGAATGATGATTTTACAAGGCATAATCAAGCTTTCCTTCACCATATTCAGTCATCTACATGTATCAATTAATGATATCGACACCTTTTGACTTGGAACAATATGCAAGTAATACATATGTTTGTCGGCCCTGTTAAGTGATGATTACTATGGATCATATCCCTCAAGTCTTGACCCCGATGCATTTTGGATAAAACAATGATTTTAGTTTGCTCAGTCAAAAAATGAAAGGAAAAAAGAAGCTTCGATGGACAAAACAATGAGTAAACCCTAAAGTTTAACTCATTTTCACTTTGCATCCTCTCCTCAGCCACTGCTCTGCGACTCCTCCATGCTGCTAGGGTTTGATGGTTCTCTCAGGCTCTCCATGATTTCTTGGCTCTCTGTGCTCTATTTCTTTGCATCTTTTGAGTTAAAAGAAGTGGCAGAGACTGGTGAGTATGGTATTTTGAGTTTTTACTGAGTTTTTTCACCATTTTTGTAGCTCTTTTCTCATAAATGGCCGCGGCCATATCCACTTCTTACTTTGCAACAATATTTGACACCACTCTTTTTGTTTTCTCTGTGTTTTGATTTTGTAAATGTGACAAAAATTAACAAAAAACCTCAAAAAAGGGTCATGGCCATGCATCTCCATCTCCTCTGTAACAAAAGGTAAGCTCTCTTCATTGCTTTGACTGTGTATTCTTTGATATAGTGACCTCGAAAATGAGGTTTCTTTGAATAAATGATATGGGTATCTGATTTTTAAAGAAAACATTTCTTCTTTTGCAATGGCCATGCCAACAAATGCATTTTGTAGCATTTTCCTTGTCTTCTGATGCAAAACTCTTGAGGGTTTTTGACTATGAAGCGAGGACTTCAATTCTAATGTGTATAGGAACCTCTTCATAGCTACGACCATGCATTTAGACTCATTGTATCATTTCCTCTTTTTGTAATTGCAAAAAGGTGTTAAGGTTTACTCATTTTCTGATGGGTATCATTGATAGAGCCTCCTCTCTGTCACGACCATGGCAGAAAGACCCCCTTGTAACTTCAAATTTTCACTGTATGAACTAAATGAAATGAGGGTTTTAATTATGAAACAAGGGTTTTTCATTTTAGGCACAAAAATTATTTTTCCTGTCACGGCCTTGGTAGAAAACATGTATCACCTTCTTTTCCTACAAACATAAAAATGATGTTAGGGTTTCTGAGATCTTGATAAGGTTTTGCATTTTCTTCCGTATGAAAACTCCATTATAATAGTCATGGCATCTATTCTCTGTCTTGACAGTTAAGTGCTTATGAGGACTTCTCCATCATGATTGCTCCATCTAGTATGACTCTTCTCTTTTACATTAAAGTAGATATACTTATGATACTCTTTCTACATGAACTCCTTTACATAGTGTGACTACTCCATATTGATTTCTCTTTCATTGTGTGGCTGTCCCACTTGTTACCTGCAACTCTTGGCTATCATGATGATTTCCTTTCTTACCTGCAGCTCTTGGCTGTTCGAAGGTTCAGAGGTTCAAGGGTTCAAGAGTTCAAAAGTTCAATTTTTGATCTATTGTCTGTTTCCATTGTGCACTCCTCATCAAATTAAATGTTATGTCATAAATGTCATTATTTTTTGCATGAGTTTGTATAAATTTTTGAATTGTAAAACATTAACTAAGGTGATGTAATTATAAATCACTTAGTTAATGATAAATGAATGCAGAAATTGTGTATTTATGCCATTTATTGTAAAAATATCAAACATTTATGATGCTACAGGGGAATTATTGCACAGATCTAACTTATTTTTATGGCCTTAAAGATCATTTAAAGGCATTCAAAGATATTTTCAACTGCCTTTATGATAGTTGATGGCATGCCTTGACCTTTTCTACATTGGGAACCCATTTTAGAGGACTTTGGACAGATATTTTGGGGATATTTATGACACCCACAAAAATGGAGAGGGCTAATCTTTATCTGTTTATAGCTGTTTGGGAAGTATACAGTCTTCTTCCTTGTTCATTATTCAGAAGTTCTTGCTATTCACTACTCTGTATATTGTAACGTTTTGAGTTCTTTTGCAGAAGTGAACAGTCTTGTAACCCTATTTCAGAGATATACAACATTGCAACACCTTTTTAACAGTAATAAGTAGTTCATACCTTCCCATTTCTTCTGATATTGTGTGTCCTCAGTGTTAGTGCAGATCTTTGTGATGTTCTTTGTCCTTGGAGCTGTATTTCATGTTGATGCCTTTATGCAAGGATTATGATTTGTTGGGTTGTGTAGGAGAGCCTTATTATTACTGGTTCTATAGTGTGTCAGTTCTGTGTAGTCTCGGTGCATCACCTTAGACAGTAGGTTTTATTTTTATGCAATCCTTCTTACCCTTTTCTCTGCAAAGACTTTAGTATAAGCAGTATAGGTGGAGTACCAATAGGAAGCCGACCTTCTCCGGAGGTTCTTTCCAACACAAGTGACCCACGGACCTGGAAAGATCCCATGTTTCTCTAGATTGCTGAAGTTTTACAGCTGCAGCAAGGGTGCAAATCTGAGAGACAACACTAACCTTTTGCTATGCTTTCAGGACAGCAACCTCTAGTTGGTCTCTAGCTAGCTGTTTATTTGCTTCTAGCTGTCTTTTTTCTGCAGTTGGCTGTCCTCTTGACAAAATATGCAGATCATTAGATGTAGAAGCTTGATTCTGCCCTTGTTAGCTTGTAGAAACTGTATTTTTCCCTTTATCATCTTGCTATTGCACATTTCCAGGTTGCTGTTTGTTGATATCAGCTTGCTGATTTGCATTTCCATCTCGTTGTTGCAAGTCAATAACTCTCTTTTTTGATCTTGTGTTTGTTGCAATATTAGTAATAGACTGCTTTTGACCTGGTAACTGATTTACACCACAAAATCATTAGCCTACCAATTCATCAAAGCTACATTAGGATTAACATGCTGAGTTTGAGTATCTAGTTGGTTATTCACCTCGCCTGCTAAATTTTTAGCAACAACATAGTTATTCTGTACCATTAAAGCTTGACTTACTATCCCGTTCGGGCAAGTGGTTTGGTTATGAGGCTGATTACATGGGTAACACCATGCATAATCTTGAACCATGTTATTCTGTATAGGCACTATCTCTTTTGATGTACTAACAACATTTGGATTATATTGTTGATTTGGCTTAGTATTGTAATTTCTCCTTTGACCCTTATAACTAAGTTTATTTGCTTGGTATAGGGCTTGGTAAGGCCTGTTATTCTGGTTTGCTTGAATTTTCAGACTTACTAAATCATTGCTTACAGTTTGCAATATTTTTGCTATACTTTGTTGATTCTTTTTCAACTCTTGAAATTCAGAATGAATGGGATCTGCACTATTTTTTGCATTTGCTTGATAACCAAAAGATGGTATTGGTGAAACATGTGGGGCTGAAATTAGAATTAAAGGTTGTATGTCTGGAAAAATTGGCATTGGTGGCCTAGGTGCTATTTTACCAGCCTGTATTAAACTATTTTCTACTCTTATTGTAACATCAAAAGCAGCTGGTAAAGTTACCCCACCCATAGATTGTATCATAACAACAATATCAGAATTTAATGCCCTCAAATAATATAAAAAAACATGTTTTGGTGAGGGTTTCACTATTTCAAGAATTCTATTCCATGTTTTCTGAAATCTAAAATTAAAATCTGACATTTGCTCTTGTGGAGCTCTCTTAATAGTGGTCATTTGTTCAACTAATGATAAATGATCAAATTTATCCTAAAATTATCTATTCAAAGCAGCATCTAATTCATCCCAAGATCTAATTGAATTGACTCTTAAGCTTCTAAACCATTGAAGAGCTTTACCTTTTAGTGATGCTACCAATAACCTGATTGCTATGTTCTCCTCGGTAATGTGATGAACAGAAGACAAAGAAGCCACATCTCTGATATGCTTAATAGGTGTAGTCCCATCTTCTCCTGTGAAACTTTGTAAACTCTTCAATGCAACCATCAGTATGTCATCATGCTAATTTAGATTCAAAGGGATGCCTCCATTAAATGTAACAAAAGGTTGATTTCGAGGTGGTGGTGGATTTCTTCCACCTCCTCCACAGGGAGGCGATATTCCTCCTCCACCTCCTCCAAGAGGTGGTATAGGCCCTCCACCTCCTCCTCCTCCGAGTAGAGACATTGGAGTAGATGGTATTTGAGCTGGTACATGGATTGGAACTACTTCAAATATTTTTTATAACATAGGTTCTTCCTCTACAAGCTCTAAAAGAAGATCCTCTTGGAAAACAAGAATATGCTCTCTTGGGCTTGCTGGTGGAGAACTATGAAATTCTGATGATGAACTTGCAAATAATGGATCCTGGTGAGAATGGATCCTGGTGAGAAGCAAACTCTGGATGTGTACTTGGCAGATCTGAAATAATTGTTGAATTTGTTGATTTGATTACTTTATTTGCTTTTATTCTTCTCTTTGGTGGAGATAACTGAATATGCTTCTTCTCAGAATCTTTATTTGACCTTGTTTGATACTTTTTCATAAGCTGCAAGATCTGATCTATAAAACTAAAGTATTAGAGTCGCCATGTACTTGAAAATGAACCTCTAAAAGGCTAAAAATTTTGCTGTTCATACCAAAACAACAGAAAAAATAAGTTCTATTGAACTGAAAATCAGTTCAAAAGTCCCATCGAGCGTGCCAAAAATTGTTTTCAATGAGGATTGCACCCTTATGCAAAGTTGTGACACTCTGCAATCCTTTGAAATATGGGGACAAACTTAGGCTGTGGGTGACCTATAGTGAGTTTGAAACTCCAGATTGTGGGCTGGTTCCCTTAAAATATTCTATTTGAAACTATGATTTTATGTTTTGGAAAAGAGTAAGACTTGTAAACTATAAGGAAATCAAACATGTAAAATTTGGCGATGCACCTAATAAGGATGGAAAATTTACAATCTGGTTCACAATAGAATTCAGAAATCTGACCTACACAATCCAATCTTGGCATAAATATCACAAAAGTACTTCTGAGGAAGGCTGGAAAATAAACTCTTTATGAAGGAAAAATGACTTTCCACAATAAAAAAGAACTATTTTTGGTGAAACAACCTAAGACTTGTAATACACTATGCTTAACACCTCAAGTAAAAGTGAGACAATAGTTTTAAAGGTTTTGATAATTAAACATAGTAAAACTTCATCAAATCACCTCATACAATTAGTAACAAAAGGAAAGGCAACTACTTGATTCCAAAAAATAAAGGAAATATTGCATGAAAACAAAGAAATTTTGGACCTGTAATTTGCTATGATCTCTATAAAATTATCGAATAATGAGCTACAAAACTTCCTTCTCTCTCAATGTGTAAAAGAGAAAAGAATGCAAGAACTAGCAAAAACCAAGTTTGCTTTACAATATATAGTTTGCTCTCACTAAGAGGCATTCAAAAAATGAAACTGCAGCTAACTACCTCTAAAAATAAGTCCTCCAAAGTGATCCACGAGCAAACCAAGAAATCATTAAAAATAAGGGCTCAAACTGCCACAAATTGAGCAAAAATAGCTCCAAGATGACCCTCTCCATGCGTTTGACCAAGAAGTTGACCAAAACCCCTCAAATCACTCCTCAAAGCATGTAAAAAGGCTCCAAATAGCCTTAGTTAACTCAACTCATCAATTTGCATGATTTTGCTTTTGCAAAATTGATGTGAGTAAATAATAAAGTAATTAGAATAATTACTCTATTGTTAGTTACAACTTGTACTATTTCTAATTTTACAATTTATGAAAAATAATAAAGTAATTTGAAGAATATTACTTTACTATTTATTTATATTGGTTTATTTTGTAAAATCGTGCATGACGAGAAGAAGAAATAAAACTCCTTATCTCCCAAAGTACATATGCCTAATTTGCATGATTTGAGCCAAAATTAGGACTTAGGAGAAAATTAAAACTCCCTTATTTCTCCTTGTGAGAAAAAAATCCCCTAGTTTGCATGATATATGCATTAAAAGCAAAAAATATACTTTAATCACCCCACATGCAACAAGGAGAAAATAAATAACCCTGCGCCTTATTACTCCATATGCAATGTCAAAATTTGCCTCACTGCCATATATCCACCATGTAAATATATCTTCTTCAAAAACAGTGATACTCCTGCCACCTTGCAATCTCATTTGGTCTTCATATATCCTTTACCTTTGACTTTGAATGATGATTTTACAAGGCATAATCAAGCTTTCCTTGACCATATTCGGTCATCTACATGTATCAATTAATGCTATCGACACCTTTTGACTTGGAACAATATGCAAGTAATACATATGTCTATCGACCCTTTTAAGTGATGATTATTAGGGATCATATCCCTCAAGTCTTGACCCCGATGCATTTAGGATAAAACAATGATTTTAGTTTGCTAAGTCAAAAAATGAAAGGAAAAAAGAAGCTTCGATGGACAAAACAATGAGTAAACCCTAAAGTTTAACTCATTTTCACTTTGCATCCTCTCCTCGGCCGTTGCTCTACAACTCCTCCATGCTGCTAGGGTTTGATGGTTCTCTCGGGCTCTCCATGATTTCTTGGCTCTCTATGCTCGATTTCTTTGCATCTTCTAAGTTAAAAGAAGTGGCAGAGACTAGTGAGTATGGTATTTTGAGTTTTTACTGAGTTTTTTCACCATTTTTGTAGCTCTTTTCTCATAAATGGCCACGGCCATATCCACTTCTTACTCTGCAACAATATTTGACAACACTCTTTTTGTTTTCTTTGTGTTTTGATTATGTAAATGTGACAAAAATTGACAAAAAAACCTCAAAAAGGGGTCGTGGCCATGCATCTCCATCTCCTCTATAACAAAAGGTAAGCTCTCTTCATTTCTTTGACTGTGTATTCTTTGATATAGCGACCTAGAAAATGAGGTTTCTTTGAAAAATGATATGGGTATCTGATTTTTAAAGAAAATGTTTCTTCTTTTGTAATGGTCGTGCCAATGAATGCATTTGTAGCATTTTCCTTGTCTTCTATTGCAAAACTCTTGAGGGTTTTCGACTATGAAGCGAGGGTTTCAATTCTAATGTGTACAGGAACCACTTCATAGCTACGGCCATGCATTTAGACTCATTGTATCATTTCCTCTTTCTGTAATTGCAAAAAGGTGTTAGGGTTTACTCATTTTCAGATGGGTATCATTGATAGAGCCTCCTCTTTGTCACGACCATGGTAGAAAGACCCCCCTATAACTTCAAATTTTCACTGTATGAACTAAATGAAATGAGGGTTTTAATTCTGAAACAAGGGTTTTTCATTTCAAGCACAAAAAATATTTTTCCTATCACGGCCTTAGCAGAAAACATGTTGTATCACCTTCTTTTGCTACAAACATCAAAATGATGTTAGAGTTTTTGAGATCTTGATAAGGTTTTGCATTTTCTTCTATATGGAAACTCCATTATAATAGTCATGGCATCTATTCTCTATCTTGATAGTTAAGTGCTTATGAGGACTTCTCCATCATGATTGCTCCATCTAGTATGACTATTTTCTGTTACATTAAAGTAGATATACTTATGATACTCTTTCTACATGAACTCCTTTACATAGTGTGACTGCTCCATATTGATTTCTCTTTCATTGTGTGACTATCCCACTTGTTACCTACAGCTCTTGGCTATCATGATGATTTCCTTTCTTACCTGCAACTCTTGGCTATCATGATGATTTCCTTTCTTGATGGCATATGTTATTATACTGCTCCTTATACAGTCTTGTCATTTGGATTTGATATTTATTCTTCTCAATGTTGAAATACACTTCATATACAGTCTTATACCTTATTCGCAACAAAAGTGGTAAATGTTTGTCCTATTTTTATTGGCCTAGACTAGGCCTCCAACTGTTGAAGTGAATGATGTTCAGGGCTGATTGATTTGATACTTCCTTGACTGTTGCCTCATGTGTGGCTATCACTTTTGTATCTATCCATTCTTAATCATGCATTTTGTTGTTCCTCCATTATGAATTATTGTTCATAAACATACAAGGTTGTTCCATCTTGGCAGGTTGTCCCATTGGTCTTGATCTCTATCATGGCACTTATTATTGTATTTCTGCTTCACAGCCTATCCTGGCTCCTGGACTGTGAGATACCTTTTGGTCATTATTCTTCCTGTACTTCATGATGGCAGCTTCATAGGATGTATCTTGGTCTTTTAGACTGATTACTTTACTCTGTGGTATAGCTGTTCATTATCATCATTTATGACTGTACCTTGTGTATGTATTAATGGCATATGACTGTTATGAAAAAGCACACTTCATTAATGATAAGGAAAGTGGAACAATACCTTGTGTTTCTTGCATGTCATTTTGGAATTTGATCATTGATGAGCTATTGGATATAGCATAACATGTAATGGTATCACTTTGAGCATGCTAGGCTCAACCCTTGTGGGAGCCACATTTTCTCCACATGCTTTAATGTCTTCAAATCAACAACATTACTTTTCCTATACCTGCACAGTGAACAAACAAGTTAGCATAAAAACATACCTGATGGTATTGATTGATCCTCTTCATGATATTCTGGTTTATAGCACATGTTTGATTTGATCTTTCATATGAAATGTATGATGTGACAAGTTGATATGTCTGTTGATAAAAGCATATGATAACATTAAATATCCGGAGCTCTTACAGTACTTTCCCCAATTTTTTTGTAAGAACAACTGATACAACTGGAGCTAAAGATGAAGACTAAAGATCAACTGTCCAACTACTCAACAACCTCCTTGCTCAGGCAATGATGAATATTTAGTTTTATCATGTGTTCTTCCTTATTTCTTTTATCATCAGATGTATAGCTTGCAAATGTCTGCATTGCTCAGTTTAGTTACTCCCATGGCTTGTGTGGGACACATTTGAACACTTCTTTTAAACATGATTAGTTAATTTCTCTTATGCACTTGATGTATGTATGTTTCCTTTTTAATCAATGCATAGGATAAAGTAACAGATACTGAATTGTATGTTCAAATATGACATGAAATAACAGTTCAAATAAATACCTTTCTGTTGGGAATTAAGATGTCTCAACTTGTAAATTCCTTATATTATTAATTTTGTATTTATTATTTAATTGCCTATGTTGTAAATATTTGTAAATTCCAATTGTCATATTGTGGGATGTGGCACGGTGATGTGTCAATCCTACATGGAATATTACAACTTGTAATTTTGTCCTCACATGAGGAGATAGGCATCCCACTTTCTGGTAGGAGCATTTTGCCATCTGTCAGCATCTTCTATGTTGTGTAAGGGAATGTTTGCCTAAAACAGTTATGATGGATTCCTATGATGAATCTATGACATGTAAGAGTCAGAAATAGAAGGTTGTAAGACAGGTGAAGACATGTGTCATGAAGCATCTTTGAAAAATGCATATTTGGGTGCCCCAAGGTGGACAATGCCATGTTGTAAGAGAATATGCTATTTATAGCCTATGTATGATAGATTCTCTTACAACTATAAGTTGTAATCGCTATGACAGATTCTATGACGGTCGTAAGTGTCGTAAGAGCATTTGTCATAGCCCATTTTGGAAATAGATGACCCCTTTGGGATGGGAGTTGTGGACAAGTGTCAGGCACATTCTACAATGTTGACCAAGTGTCCTTAGATGTGGGTTTTGGGCCATGAGGCCAAGTTAGATGCCCATTCCAAGAAAGGTCCAATATTGCCTTGTATTTTCTATATAAATAGGTGCTTGGAGAGGGAGTTGTATCACAGGTTCTATAGGTACTTTTATGCTGTCGGTTTGACTCCAGACATGAGTGTCAAAGACCATTGAAGCTTGCATTGCAAGTGTATTGTAAACATATTTTAGATTTGTTAATACATTGTGCAGGTTTCTGAGTGTGGGGTTTTTCACCCGATAAGGGTTTTCCCCACCGTAAATCTTTGTCTCTCTTCTTCTGTCTACTTTCTAGTTCTTGTGTTTTACTGCAATATCTCATGTTAATGGTTTCATATTGTTGTAGTTGTAAAGGTTAATTTGAATTTGCATAGCCCTCTCCTCATTAGATTAGTGTAGGAACCTAGCTTCCTTTCAGTTGGTATCAGAGCTTGATCACCTTTGGTCCTAGTTGTTGGGTAGGGGATTTTTGAGCTAATTTTAGGTTGAGTGGGAGTTTGTATAGAGTATTCTGTATCTTATTGCAGCAAGGGATGGCAAGCACATCTGAAAGATTTGAAGTGGATAAATTCAATGGCACTAATTTTGAGCTGTGGAAGCTCAAGATGGAAGACATGCTTGTAGATCGAGACCTTTGGGAAAGTGTTAATGGAACTAAACCAACTGCAATGTCACAAGATGAGTGGGATCTCAAGGATCAGAAGGCCTTGGGTCTCATAAGACTTAGTCTTGTTGATTCTATTCTGTTAAATGTCCATGAGGAGACTACTACAAAACTACTTTGGAAGAAGTTGGGGGATGTGTATCAAGACAAATCCTTAGTTAATAAACTTTTCCTGAGAAAGAAGTTGTATTCTCTTCGAATGGAGGATGGAGGATCCATCACTGAACATATGAATACCTTTAACATGCTGGTTGCACAATTGACATCTATTGGTGTGAAGATGGACGAGGAGGATCGGTGTATGACCCTGCTTTGTTCTCTGCCGAACTCATGGGATCATCTTGTCATGGCTATTGGAAGCACCACATCCACATTCAAAATGGAAGAAGTGGTTTCTTCGCTGTTCTCTGAAGAAATGTAGAGAAAGTATTCTGAAGTAGCTAAAGAGGCCCTTGTAGTTCGTGGAAGACCCAAGGAGAAAGGGAAGAAGAAGGACAAGAAAGCTGAGAAGGGTAGATCCAAATCTCCTGGAAAGTCCAAGGCTCTTTGTTGGAACTGTGGCAAAACTGGGCATTTCTAAAAGGAATGCAAAGAGGAGAAGAAGAAGAAGAAGAAAGCTCCTAATTTAGATTCTGACAAGTCACAAGATGATGGTGATGCTTTCATCGCAGCCCTGGCAACCCATGCATCTGACGATGTGTGGCTAATCAACTTTGGTGCATCATTCCACATGACCTCGCATCGAGACTGGTTCACTAAGTATGAGGAGTTCGATGGTGGAAAGATGTATCTGGGTGACGACTCTCATCTAAATATTGTTGGTCATGGAAGAGTCTCTATCTGATTCCCTAAAGGTCGAGTGAAGGGGATCTCTGGGGTTATGCACATCCCAGGCTTAGCACAGAACCTGCTTTCTGTAAGTAGTTTGAATGATGCAGGTGTGCAGGTTGTCTTTTCAAAAGAAGGATGCAAGATGACTAGAGGAGCTATGGTGCTTACTAAGGGTACTAGGAGAGGTACTCTATTTCAGCTAGAGGCATGCATTTCACAATGCAATAGTTCTTCTGACTCAAGGAAGAGGGCAGCAGTCACTTCATCCCCACCATCTGAACGAGTAGTGAAGAAATCTGTTGTTTCCAGTCTTGATGGTTGTAATCATGCTTTGGAAGTTAAACTTCCTGGTGAAAAGACAATGTTATGGCATAAGAGATTTTGCCACATTGATGAGAAGGGTCTGCGTACCCTAAAAAATAAGAACCTCGTTGAGGGGTTAGATGATTGTAATCTTGAGTTTGACATTTGTGAACATTGCATTTATGGAAAACAAAACCGTGTTCAATTTTACTTGAGTTCTCATAAGTCTTTTGGTGTATTAGACCTTATTCATTCTGATGTGTTTGGTCCTATTAATGTTCCTTCGTTATCAAAGTCTATATATTTTGTATCTTTTATAGATGATTACAGTAGAAGGACATGGATTTATTTTCTCAGAAGCAAATCTGAAGTCTATAGCAAGTTTAAGGAGTTTAGGGCCTTTGCTGAAAATTAGACTGGTAAAAAGATTAAATGTTTGAGAACTAACAATGGTGGTGAGTTCTGTTCTACAGAATTCGATAAATATTGCAAGGAACTTGGGATTGAAAGACACAAGACAACTCCATACACCCCGCAGCAAAATGGAGTTGCAGAGAGGATGAATAGGACATTGATGGAGAAGGCTAGGAGTATGCTTGGTGGAGCTAGCCTAGAACAAAAGTTTTGGGCTGAAGCTGTTGCCACTGCCTGCTATCAGGTAAACAGATCTCCTACATTAGATCTTATTGGAAAGACACCCATGGAGGTGTGGTCTGGTAGAAAGCCTTCAATAAGGCATCTTCGTGTTTTTGGTTGTGAGGCATATGCACATGTGCCTAGGGAGAAGCGATCAAAGTTGGAGAACAAAGCTGTAAAGTGTATCTTCATTAGCTATGGTGTTGGTGTGAAAGGATACAAGCTTTGGGACCCTGTGGCTGAAAAATTGTTGTATAGCAGAAGTGTCGTCTTCAAAGAGCTTACACCTTCTTCCATTGTTTTATAGCCAGAAGAAAAAGTAAAGAAAGAGGATGTTGTTCAGTTTCCTGCTACCCCTTAGAAGACTAAACAGAAAGACAATGTTGGACTTGATGATGAGGAGAGCTCTGGCAGTTCTAAAAGCTCAGATGAAGAAGCTGAACCTCAACCTCAGCTATTGAGGAGGTCTACACGGATAAGAAAGCAACCTGAAAGGTTTGGTTTTACATTGCTTGATTCTAGTTGTGCTTATGCTTTAATCACTAACAGTGATGAACCTAGAACTGTGTCAGAGGATTTGGATATGAAAGATGCAAGTTCCTGGAAGGAGGCCATGGAGGAAGAAATGACTTCTTTGGAAAAGAATCAAACTTGGGACTTGGTGCCTTTGCCTCCTGGACGGAAACCCGTTGGATGTAAATGGGTGTTCAAGAAGAAAATTGGTGCAGATGGCAATGTTGAGAAGTATAAGTCCAGATTGGTTGTGAAGGGATATTCACAAGTGGAGGGTATAGATTATGGTGAGATCTTCTCTCCTGTTGAAAAGCTAACATCCATTCGATTCCTGTTGTCTCTCGCAGTATCTTATGACTTGGAGGTAGAACAGATGGATGTGAAGACAACTTTCCTTCATGGTGATTTGGAGGAAGAAATCTACATGTCACAACTAGAACATTACATGGTGAAAGGTAAAGAAAATTTAGTTTGCAAACTTAAGAAGTCTTTGTATGGTTTAAAGCAATCCCCTAGGAGATGGTACTTGAAGTTTGATGCCTTTGTGTTGTCAATTAGATTTGTGAGATCGAAATCGGATCACTGTGTGTACTTTAAGTTTGAAGGTGATCGTATTCTCATTGTTGCACTATATGTTGATGATATGTTGCTCAT
Source organism: Cunninghamia lanceolata (assembly GCA_027924645.1). Lineage (NCBI taxonomy): Eukaryota > Viridiplantae > Streptophyta > Pinopsida > Cupressales > Cupressaceae > Cunninghamia > Cunninghamia lanceolata. The sequence goes on from BSBN01000592.1 coordinate 5,241,934, forward strand.
TGGGAAGGGTAAGAATATGATTTATGATTTCAAATCTCAGTTATCAGCATAGTTTGAAATGAAAGATTTAGGGGCTGCTAGGTACATTCTAGGAATGGAAATCAGAAGGGACAGAGCTAACATAAAACTTTGGTTAAGCCAGAGTAAGTATGTGAAGACCGTGTTGGATAGGTTTAGCATGGCAAATTGTAGACCATTGTGTGTTCTTGTTTCTTTGGGGACAAAGTTATCTATTGAGGATTGTCCAAAATCTCCTAGTGAGGTTGAGGACATGAGCAGAGTACCTTATGCTAGTGTTGTTGGTAGTTTGATGTATGCTATGGTCTGCACAAGACCAAACATTGCCCAAGCAGTGGGAGTCCTTAGTCGATTTATGGCTAATCCTGGATGGGTTCATTGGGATGCAGTTAAGCGAGTGTTTAGATATTTGAGGGGTACTTCTGAGTATTCCATTTGCTATCATGGTAATGTTATAGGACCTCCACATTCTGTTGACATTCATGGATTTGTGGATTCAGATTGGGCAGGTGATATTGACAACAGGAGATCCACTGGTGCTTATGTGTTTACACTGTTTGGTGGTGCTATTAGTTGGATGAGTAAGCAACAACCTGTTGTTGCTTGCCCATGACAGAAGCTGAGTATATGGCAGTAACCCATGCTTTTAAGGAAGCCATTTGGCTTAAGAGAGTGTGTTCAAATATTGGTGTTGATGCAGGACAGATAACGATCAGTTGTGACAGTCAGAGTGCGATTTGCCTTGCAAATAATCCAACTTTCCATGCTAGAACCAAGCACATTGATGTTCAGTTTCACTTCATGTGAGACATGGTTGAGGATGGAAAGATAAAGCTAGAGAAGGTAGATACTTTGAAGAATGTTGCTGATGCATTGACAAAGCCAGTGAGCACAGAGAAGTTCAGATGGTATTTGGAGTCTATGGGCCTATCAGCCTATAACAATTAAATCCTATTATTCTATTGGCTCTTACAAGGTGTTCGACAAGTGGGAGAATGTTGGGAATTAAGGTGTCTCAACCTTGTAAATTCCTTACATTATTAATGTTGTATTTATTATTTAATTGCCTATGTTGTAAATATTTGTAATTTCCAATTGTCATATTGTGGGATGTGGCACGGTGATGTGTCAATCCTATATGGAATATGACAACTTGTAATTTTGTCCTCACATGAGGAGATAGGCATCCCACTTTGTGGTAGGAGCATTTTTCCATGTGTCAGCATCTTCCATGTTGTGTAAGGGAATGTTTGACTGAAATGGTTATGACGAATCTATGACATGTAAGAGTCAGAAATAGAAGGTTGTAAGACAGGTGAAGACATGTGTCATGAAGCATCTTTGAAAAAGGTATATTTGGGTGCCCCAAGGTGAACTATGACATGTTGTAAGAGAATATGCTATTTACAGCCTGTGTATGATAGATTCTCTTACAACTGTAAGTTGTAACCTCTATGACAGATTCTATGACAGTCGTAAGTGTCGTAAGAGCATCTGTCATAGCCTATTTTGGAAATAGGCAACCCCTTTGGGATGGGAGCTGTGGACAAGTGTTAGGCACATTCTACAATGTTGACCAAGTGTCCTTAGGCATGGGTTTTGGGCCATGAGGCCAAGTTGGATGCCCATTCCAAGAAAGGTCCAATATTGCCTTGTATTTTCTATATAAACAGGTGCTTGGAGAGGGAGTTGTATCACAGGTTCTATAGGTACTGTTATGTTGCCGGTTTGACTCCAAACACGAGTGTCAAAGACCATTGAAGCTTGCATTGCAAGTGTATTGTAAACATATTTCAGATTTGTTAATACATTGTGCAGGTTTCTGAGTGTGGGGTTTTTCACCCGATAAGGGTTTTCCCCACTGTAAATCTTTATCTCTCTTCTTCTGTCTACTTTCTGGTTCTTGTGTTTTACTACAATATCTCATGTTAATGGTTTCATATTGTTGTAGTTATAAAGGTTAATTTGAATTTGCATAGCCCTCTCCTCATTAGATTAGTGTAGGAAGTGATTTCCGCACACCTAACTTCCTTTGACTTTCTTTCTTTCTTTCAAATATGATCAACTGAAATAATCAATTTGTCTTATAACTCCTGAAAGATAACACTATGTTAGATCAACTGTATTTCTTGAATGATTGATTCCTTGACATCCTGTTTCACTTGTGTTAGGGTTAGCCGGCAGAAGATATCAATTAAATGCAAATAAAGATTAAACAAAGGAATGTAAATACACATAAATAATAACAACGAGACAAGTTTTAATGTGGTTCACCCAAACTCGGGCTACATCCACCAAACAGAGAGTCCAATATTATTATCTAGTAAATCAAACCGATTACAACCAGCAATCCTACAACTCAATACCGCTACAAATGCTACAATACAATCTCAATAGAAACCCTAACCCTTAGCCGCTTTTATCAAGCTTTTTGTCAATTACAAAAATAGGGTTTTTTTAATGTCAGTCAATGAAAAAATAACTCCCGGTGCCTTCATAAAATAATAAAAAACCATCTTGGGGGCACTGCCCCAAACCCTCGCAAGGGGCACTGCCCCTTGATCCCATAGGAATTTGGGGGGAAACTGCACCGATAAAAGTGGGGAAAATTTAACCTCTGAGTCTTATTAGGCTCCATATAACAACTTGTTATGATGATTCATCCGTCCTGATTGGACTGATGGGTTGTCCTGACAACTAAATATCTATCTCTGCTTTGTCAAGGCATCAACTGTTCATTAAATGCAATAACTTCAAAGTTTTCTTTTACTCCTCTTGAAACAATTGCACTTAGGTCTAACTAAATTTAGTGTGAACTACAGAAGCAGAGTATATTGCAAGATTCAATTTCCTTGTCAACTGCAGAAGCATAGTATATTGTAGCAGCATGTTGTTGTACTCAAGTATGCCGGATGAAACAAACCTTGAGGGACATAAGAGTTGTGTATGAAGATCTAGTTGCAATCTTCTGTGACAATACAAGTATTATAAACATTTCAAAGAATCTGGTGATGCACTCAAGAACAAATCATATATCAATAAGGTATCAATTTTTGAGAGAAAAGGTGACAGAGAATGAAGTAAAGATGGAATATGTATCCACAAAGGACCAGATTGTAGACATATTCACTAAACCTCTACCTAAGGATACCTTTGAGTATCTCAGAGAAAAGTTAGGGGTAATTACCCCTCCTGCTTTGAACTAAGATGCATAGGAATGCATCAATCCAGTGGTGTCTAAAGTCTTAGTCATTGATCTGGATTGATGTTTTGAGAGCTACCTCTTAGGGGGAGTAGATAGATGTTCTTAATAAAGAAAGTGTTGATAGTAGAGAAAAGTTCAGTTGGATCAGAGCAACAGAATGCAAGTATGTGCCCTTTGCCATTGATGTCAAAGGGGGAGAGAAATCATATGAAAAACTTAGGGGGAGAAAGAGTGCAAATGTGTAAAGAGAAAGGGGGAGGATCTTGTCTTGATGGTCTTTTTAGTTTTTCACATCATATGTTGCCATCAATGAGAAAGGGGGAGATTGTTGCAAGTATGTGCCTAACTGGTGTTGTCATTGATGTCAACATATCTATGTTATCATTGATGTCAACTATGCTTCTAATTTGATAAGTTAGATGCTTTGTATTGGCTCGTTGAAGTGTTGGAGAAAATGAGTAAATGATCTAGATATTGAGTTTCCAAGTGCTTTTGAGAAAATTTGCTCCTCCGATGGAAACAGTGTGTGGAAGAGTATCTTTGTTTATTAAAGAACAGTCTGGTAGATTGCTCCACATTTCCAGTAGAATGAATATCTTTGTCTATAGATTGGAAGTTATTTAGAGGCATGTCTAAAGGTACTATATCTCAAGTTTGAGCCTTCAGTATGAAGATCTGAGTGAGTTGTGTTCACCAGAATAAAAGCTGCTTTTCCTAAGTATTCACTGGTGATAGGGAGAAGGTATTTGGCTCCACATTCCTCCGCATTGAAGTATTGTGATCTATGGTTCTACAGTTAAGTCTGGAATGATGATAAGTGCCTTCAACTACAATGGTTCATGATTTGGTGGTCTGCAAGCTATCCTTATCTTATGACATTGGCTGACAGTGTTGTTCTTGTGCTCCAGTTTGAAGAATCTTCTTGACAGAGTGGTTAGAGATTGTGTGGTTGTTCCTGGTGATTACAATGTGCTTTTGGATGTCTCCTAATCATGTTCCTACCTTTGGATTGGTCTACAAAGAGGAATTTAGATAGTAAATGAAGTCTATTCTTTGAAGACCTAGTGTTAACACTAGTCTTGGCCGACTTGATTGTCTTCACCTCTTACGGAGATGCATTGAAGATTGTGGAAGCATGTCGTGGCATGAAAGATTGCATTTGATCCCTAGCTAAGGCATAACATGATCCACATACATCTTTACCTTAGCAAATCTTGTTTAGGTCCAGACCTATTTCTTTGTATTATTGTAATGCTGACCTTGGAGAATATTCCAATGGTTGATTAATGTAATGCCGACCTTGATGTACATTCCAAGATTGATGAATTGTATAAAAGCATGTAATGTAGTTGCAAAAAAGTTGTCCTAGTGAGAAAATGAAGAGATAAGTGCGAAGGTGTAAAAGAGCAGAGCAGAGGAGTTATATTGTGCTTCAATGGAACTGAACCCAGGCATGGAGTAGATGCTACCAAATCAGTTCACCATCTTTTGGCAGTGAGCCACCTCTTGGTAGTGAGTCATCCTTGGCAGTGAGTCGTCCTTGGCAGTGAGCCTCAACATTTGCAGTGAGCAATTCAGGTAGTGAGCCCTAAGGAAGTGAGCCTCTATTTTTCAATATCGCTATAACTTATATATCTCGTGGGCTAACACCCACTGTGGCTTTTCCCTTATAAGGGTTTTCCACATAAAAATCTAGTGTCTCATGTGTTGATTGTGTTATTGTGTTGAGTTTCTTATTTCATGCTTTCATGGTTAAATCTGAATAATAGTAAATAAGTGTTTGAAGAGTTGATGTTCATAATTGTTCAAAGTTTTTGGGACAACTGATTCACCCCCCCTCTCAGTTGTCCGGTGCATTTCAACATTTTGAGCATGAAGATTGTGGATTTTATGTCAGGGGACTTTGGAACACAATATTTAGGGCTTGGAGCCAATATGTGCCTTGCCCAAAACAAAGTTTTGTCATAAATTTTGTCGAAAACTTATTCTTTTGGATATATAGTTAGTCGTTTCCATTTTTTTTTTACAAAGAGATATATAAAGTCAATGGATGAAAGGAATTATAACTAGTTAATAGTAATGTTTGATATTCATATTTAGGTGTGTGTATTTATTAAACTTATTATTAAATTTAATATATTATTAAGAGGTGTCACTTAAAATTTAGATAATTGCTTTAATGGCAATTTAGGTATATATATTCATAATCACCAACTAGGGAGTATTAGTGAGAAAGCATTCAAGAAGATATTTTGGTAGTAGTCATATAGACAAGCAAGACTTCTGAAGTCCACCGATTAGATGAACTAAAACAATTCTAAGTGTCACAACTACATGCAAGGTACTTACATTTGGTTGAACCTCAAACCTAGATGAGACATACACTTAAATGGTTGTAGGGGATTGGTTTGGAAATGTAATGTTTCTCCAAGATAAAACCATAGAGTCCATGTCACCTTACACCTTGGCACTTGCAAGATTGACAATTGTCCCTCACATAAATTTCAACAAATATAGATTAGTCTAGGTTAGTAATAAACATATTCAGACATGTTCGATTTAACTAGATGAAATCATAATCAACATGATAATTCCATAGTCTAGGTAAGGTAAAATATGACAACTTCATCATTGATCATTCTCTTAATTGTTTACACACACATGTGCATGCACACAAACACACACCCCAAAATAAAAATATCATAGTTGTCGAGTCTCCACCCTAGTCCAAATTACATCAAGACTAAGGGTGTCTTAGAAGTCAATTTTTTGGGGATGTGACATCCTCCCCTCCTTAGGTTTAAGTTGACTCAAACTTAATGAAACAAATTCAAAAATTCTCTTTTAATCGCATCCTTATCTTCCCAAGTGGCTCTTCGCTCACCATATTGGTCCCAAAGGTCTTTAACTTACTATACAGTTATGTTGTCCAATTTCAAACTGCATTTGTCTATGATTACAAGTGAGCCAAGGTGGATTTCTCTGACCTCTTCCACTTGCAGTGCCTACCAATAAATCACATGTGGGGTCAATAATATATTTCATAAGTAATGATACATTAAATACATTATAAATGTGAGAGAGAGAGATAGTAGAAGAGATAGTCTATAAGCCACATGGCTATTTTTTCTAATATCTTAAATGCTCTGATATATCATGGGGAAAGCTTGGCAACTCTGCTAAATTTTATCAAACTTTCTATGGTCTAACACAAAGAGACACCTTGTTACCTATTGAGAACTCTCTTAGAGTCCTTTTTGCATCGCATAACTCTTTTGTCAATTTGCAACTTCTTTCAACCTCTCCTTAATAATTTTCATTTGCTTGTCATACTCATGGGCCAAGTCTAGTCAATGGCTACGTAGTTGTCTAAACCATCCCATCTTATTAGTGTTCTACACTGCTTTCCATAAAGTGTTTTAAACGGTTCCATGTTGATGGAGGATTGGTAGGAGTTGTTGTAGGTGAACTCCACTAATGAAAAATATTCTTTCCACTTTGTAGGTTGATCTATTACATACATTCAGAATATATCCTTCATGATTTGGTTAACTCTTTTAGTTTGGCCATATGTTTATGGGTGGTAATCAATATTGAAATTGGGTTTAGTATCAAGAGTTATCACTAGAGTGGTTCAAAACCTAGAGGTGAAAAACTTATCCCTATCCAATATGATTAATTTGGGTATATTGTGCAACCTAAAAATCTCCTCAATGAACCATTTTTCCAAAATTTGAGCATCATCTTTAATGTTACTTAGTATAAAGTGTGCAACCTTGGTTAGTTTGTCAACTACCACCAATTTTTTTTTCATGATTATTGATGCAGGAGCATCCCTGGTTCAAGAGCAATATTGCATCAACCAAAAACATTTACATTTCAGTTTGTTTTCTTTCATTTTCCAGTTCAGTACAGTTAGTTCAGTTAGTAGCAGTTTCTATATTTTGGTATGCATTCTGCTGCAGTTTCATTTCAGACCTTGCGGATCTAGACTTAGCATCTAGACACCTTCATGCACATCATATCCAAAATTTAGATCATTTGGATCAACTACCATAATGATATCGCTATTAGAAGATCGATTGTTTTCTCAGAGCAGAGCATCCTGACAATCTCAAACAATCAACTAAAGGAGAAGACTTGCGGAGCACTTTCATGACTTGCAGAGCTAAATGACACATCATTCAATGTTGTTTGGATCATGGCTGACCTTCCCTAAGATCCACATGCTTTTCCATTCATTGTGGAGGAGTTCTATATGATTAGGTCCGACCTATCTATGTACACACACTACATCTGTTTCATTGGAGTTTGTACCCATCCTTGGCCGACACAGAGGAATCTTATGTTTGGGAGATGATATATATTCATGTAATAGATGCAAAGGAAAGTAGTCATTGATAGTGAATCACATAGAGATAGTTTGATAGTTTGAATTCTATGCGAAAGCACTTCAAAGCTATACCTTGTGTATATTCTGTAATTGAGGAATCAGGCCAGAGAACCTTAATTGTAAGCTCGCATGATGCCAACTTGTTTGTATTTTGAATCTATGATATACTGAATGACTGAATCTATATTTGCAACCTATCCTTGAGTTGTTTCCATTGTGTTTACTCTTGCTGCACGGTTTGGACTGTTCACCTTATGGACCCTCCTAACTATGACTGCACCAAGTGGTATCAGAGCGAAGTTTGAATTCTTTGGGAGCGAAGTGAGTGAATTGAGAAAATTTTGTGAAGGTATTCTGTAAGATCTTGCTGTGGACAAATCATCAAATCTGAGGCAGACTACCTGTGTTGTCAACCGATCATCGACTATGAGGCAGTTGTCACCTTATAGCTCGATCGCCGAATTTGCGGCAGTTACACTTGATCCTAGGAAGAGATGCCGCCAAGGAGAATACCTGCTATTAGTACTATGGCTGGAAGAATGGATGAGATGATGAAAATAATGCAAGTTCACTTGGATGCTGTTGAAGAAGATCGAAGAAGAGGACTAACACCTCAACCTCATGTTGAAAGTGATGATGATGAAGAATTTCAATCCGCTGATCAGAATGAAGTAACCCTAGGAGATGAAGAAGAAGAATCAGATCAAGTGAAGATGTTGTGAGCTATTTCAAAGATTGGGAAAAGACCTAGAGTTGATCACTAGTAGAATTTTGGCAAATAAATGGCCACGTGACTCAAAATTTTAGTCACGACAACTAAAAATGATTAAATTCTAGTCATTTTTTGCAACACAGCTATAAATGACTAATTTGATGGTGGGTAAAAAACACAACTATAAATGACTAAATAAATGATTAATTTGATAGTGGGCAAAAAACATAGCTATAAATGACTAAATAATTAGTCATACAAATAAAAATTAGAAAGAGAGGGAAATTAAAAAAATATTTCGAATTGGAAAGAGGGAAATTTAAAGAGGGAAATTTTTTCCATGAAAAATAATTCAAACAAAAGAAACCTGACTGCCTCTACGCTCAAGACATTGTTCATGCATTGGACGCGCTGTACAGGGATTGAATTTGTGCTCAAAAATAGGTAAGGCTCATTGATGTCCCTCTTTTTGCATTAATGAATTAGAACACAATCACTTGAAGATGTTAATTTTATTGTATTTTGTTAAATTATGTATTGGGCAGACCCATTTTACGAGGATTTCCTGGAAGTGATATAAGAGTTTCTAGAGAAGGGCATGGCCAGATGCATTGCATTCAATTGCTGAGGAACCTTACTAGCAGGTTTGGTCTTCATGTGTTTTTTAAACCATAATTTTTTGTTGTGTTTGGTGCTCTGTTTCAGTTATGCCCATTTGTCAGATGTTATAAATATAGACACCGAAATCTAATTCAATCTATTGACTGTTAATACTCAAACAATACCCCACTCTTATTAGGGATGCACGAAGTTCAAAGCTCAGTTGTGAAGGATCAGGGTTTCACCTAATTGTAGAAGAACTACCTCAACCTTGCAAACTTTTTTAAAGGAAAACAACAAATAATCTTATATTGCTTAATACCCATTTCAGTTTCTACCAGCCCTATCACAGTTTAGTCCCCTGAATAGTCATTATTGTGTTGAAGTATTGGTTATTAATACTAGTGTTGGTGTGTTCTGAAGAGTATTCAATATGCTCCATTGTTAAAATGGGGTTTGATTTTTCTTAATTGGAGTCATCTTATGTGGTTCAGCTTGGCTTAAAATGCCCAAATGACGAGCTTGCAGATCAATCTAGGGTTTCTAGCTTTTTTCTGTGATATGGAAGTCACCCTTTCAGATGTTTCTCTCCTTGATGATCATCTAACTAAAATGTCCTTTTAGCATGATGATTTTCCTCTCATGGGCAAATTCATGGGAAGAAGACTAGATGATGTAAAACTCTATGGATGGATATGGAATCTACGAGGCTGGATACAAAGTTAAATTCTTCCTTTTAAGGATTTCTTTCTTCTTCAAGTCTGCCGAGGATAGAGAGTTTTCTCAAACAAGGGTCTTGATATTTTTGGCAAATCTGGGTTGTTTTTATGTCCTTTGGCAACCATTTTTAGACCTAGAACATCTCTTTTTCAAAGGTTCCCTTTTAGATCCCACTTCTACAACCGCCCTCTGGTTTTTAGAGCAGTGAAGATAGTTCAATTGCTTGCAAAGATCTATACCTCTAGACCAATGCTAGTCACAAGTTGCATAGTGCATCATAACAATTGCCTTACACCCTATGCAGTTATTAGTAGCTAGATGGCACAAAGTCAATTAATATGGTAGCCTAAAATAAGCTTCAAACAATACAAGGAAACAAGGATTACAACCTAGTTTGAAGTCTTTCCCAAAATTTTGAATCAAGAGTAAACCACTAATGACAAGAAACAATAATAGGAAACATGGTTGACAACCTGGTCCCCATAAATTGTTGACACAAAGCAACCTAAAGAAAAAAGAAACTAAAAGATGACATTTTTAAATAATTAGAGCTCTATAATTGTTTAATTATGATTAAGTACATGTACATGCTAAGCCTTTTCTGTACGATGCACATTACTGGCATGCCCAATGTGTTGATGATTACCACCACCATGAGGATGCTCAACAGGATTCATTGCCACACCATGAACCTTGGGGCAACAATTTTTTTTGACCCTATATTTGTGATATGCATTGCTAGCTTTGAGAATTAGCTTTTATGTCCTTCCAGCACCAGTAACTTGACCAATCATGGCTCTGCAACTACTTGGCACAATCTTCTTAGGTCTAGATAGAAGCTTTACCTTGTAAATTGAAACTAATTTCCAAGACTCGTCAAACAAGGCTATTAAAAATCTGCAAAATAAAAAAATACACAAATCTGAACATTAAGAGAGAACTTAGATAATTGTTCCAAAATTATTTCCACTACCTTTGGAATAATTGCATTTATCAACTCACTGTAACTTTGGAAAAAAAATCAAGCATAGAAATATGCCATAAGTCTCCACAAGGTGTACACCTAGAACTCAAAATAGTTTGAAAATAATTTGGAAAAAGCCACCATCCATAGGACATCACAACAGATGCATCACATGTTTGTTGCTAGCCAAAAAGCAAGATGATAAACAAAAATGATAATGAGTCAAGGGGAACATCAAGAAGTAGTACATTCAAATTAAATTTCAACTAGCTGCTAAATGAGCACAACCCACTTTGACTTGTCATAAGTTTAAAATATTAGAACAGGTAAATTTTTATGTCTGTAAAGGTGACAACAATCCAACAATGGATCAAACGTTTCAAATTGAAATGCAATAGAAATACATTGCAAATGACAACAATAAAATTTGAAATTACTCAACTCATAAAAGAATAGTGGAGAAAAGGTAGAAAAAGTGTTCTTTGATTTGATCGGGCCAATGAGAAATATTGTCCCAAAAATTCAACTATATCACCATGTCTTTGGGAACTTCGTTACCAATACCTTGGCCAACATTATTACACAAATGAAGAGAATTATGGGCAAAAATAAAAACTGATTTGAGGCTTCACTACGATAGCTTGACAAAGAGAAATGATATATCTTACTATGATAGGCATATGACCCCGGAGATGGGATAATACCAAAAGCTAAAATAGATCATACATCTAGACACAATCCACAAAATGCTATTAATGGTGATATCATCTAGGATACCAATAGGCATTGAAAAAATGAGATTAGCAGTGATTGTCTGTTGTTTTGACTTATTTTAACAAATGAGTTTCCAATGTGAAGTGTCAACCAAGGATTTTATTACCATTCTATTGACTGTCATTTTCTAAGTCACGACTATCAATTTTGAACCAAATGAAGCCTTCTAATGCTTTGGCTTTGGGGGCTTATGATTTTATTGATTGCTTGTGATGGATTTGCGAGTCGTGTCTGCTTTTATGACTCTGAGGAACACACAGAATCAACAATAGAAACAAGATAGGATGGCAACTATTGGAGCCAATGGGCCATAGATGTAAAATTAAAGTGAATGTCTAAGCATGGTTAATGATCTTTTATTTTGTTGCTTCTAATTATATTTATTCAGCTGTCAAGGGGGTATAAGTCATGGCATATCTTTGTATCTCTTTATTGCCTTAAGGTAGATCCTCACATGATTCTTATCTTGGTAGCAGGGGTATCTCAACACCAAAAATTATTTAGAATCCCATTCCTTCATGAAATGTAATAACTGCAAACTACTATCCCTTGACTTATCTCTACCATAAAGACAACTCTATGGAACATGTAGAGGGTGTAAGTCATGGCTTGGCTGTGTCTAAGATAGTTCATAGTTTGTTCTATCCCCATTTCAGAAACATTGTCTCAAAAATTCAACTATATCACCATGACTTGTTCCCTGCCGCAGTACCACAAACTGTTTCTTTGACCATTGCAATACCGTGGTATACTAAACATCACTTGAAGCCTTTTATTGCACTACCGCACTCCATTGAAACTGTCATAGGGCCACAATATTCAACACTTACATAACTTAAAATCCTTATACTACCATACTGTAAGCCTCAATTGAGGCTGCCACGAGGGTGCGGTGTATTGTTTTCCTCTGCTCCTTACCGCCATACTGCAAGCTTCACTTGAGGCTGCCATGGGGGCGCGGTATACTATTTTCCTTTGCTCCTTCTTACCACCATACTGCAAGCCTCACTTGAGGCCGCCACAGGGGTGTGGTGTACTATTTTCCTTTGCTCCTTCTTACCGCATTACCGCCAGTTATTCTCTTGACTGCTGCGGGACTGTGGTGAAGTATCATATGCCACTTAAATTTATACCACCAGCTCACCACTTCATTTTGAGACCATTGCGGGGCTGCGATAATCAATCTCTGCATATCGCAATGCAGCAAGTGCAATCTCTTCATGCTGCGGGATAGCAATAACTACTCCCTTGTTATCCTTGGTTCATGCACACGCACCAAGACCTTTTGAGTGACCTGCATAATTGTGGTGAGAGACAAAAACACATCAATGGTAAAAAATACAAATATCTTTCACATGGACTTGGTATCGGTTGCTTATGAATGACTCCTGGAATAATTTTAAAAGAAATATGGATCCCTAAAATGGATTTATGGAAGGAAATTTGCATGGATTTATCAAATGTTCTTTTTATCAAATGTATAAAGGTGTCTTTATTGTAGGTTATTTTCCCTATATTATTTATTCTTGGTTTGAACTCCTTGATTTTGTGGTTTTTTGTCAGGACCCAGAGCTTTCATATGTAGGACCACCTACAAGGCGCCAAAGGAGTCATCTGGATCATGACTTAGGAGCTGGTTAGTATTCATTGAGTGGTATAATGGTGGTTGAACTGTCGTGGTCTATACAACTAAGAGATGTACTTGTGTGCTTTGTAGTTCGTTTGTTTAATTTTTTGATGCTTAGAAAAACATCATAAATAGATAGGATGATATTTTTTGTAATTTATTCCTTCAATCACTTGTCATAGGTCCAGTTGGAGGTAGCAGAGCTGGTGGAATGGAGGGTGTACCTTATCCGCCTATTTATTCAAGCAAAAATATTGCAATTTCCACTTCGGATCACCAAAGCATTCACAAAAACATCTGCACAAAATTCAATAATGAAGAATTTATGCACAAATTTTCTTTTGAATGATGCACAAAGCCTCCACTGCAACACCGCATGGTTTGTTGTATGGCCTTGCAGTGATGCGAGAGATTCCCACATCGCTGCAAGGCCCAAAACAAACTGTGTGGTGTTGTGGTGGAGGCTTTGTGCATCATTCAAAAGAGAATTTGTGCATAAATTCTTCATTATTGAATTTTGTGCAAAATTTTTTGTGAAGGATTTGGTGATCCAAAGTGGAACTTGCAACTACAATATCTGATAAAAATCTACTTCCAAATATGCTTTTGATGGATGTTCATATCCTCATCCAAAGCTCCAATTCACACATAGGCAGGAAGGATGCTTTCAAAGGTTGAGGAGTTGGGCTTTACATCCACTGGTTGCATTTTCTTAAAATTTTCTAAGGACTTTTCAGAAAAACCCATTTTAAGCATATCCTTTAATCACGACATTCCATATATCACATTTCTTTGAGGCATTTTTTGAAATAGTTTGCTTGCCTTGTCCATGCTTCCACATTTTCATGTATGTCTAGCAAGGCACTTGTAATGACAACATACGACAAAAAAATCCCTGTTGTTATGCTTTGATGGATGTCCATTCATTATTAATGGATATCTGATGTAGTGCACATTATTATAGTGCAAGCCTATTTTTCAGATTGTTTCATTTAGCATCACCAATATTCTCCACAAGAACATTGTCCCTGATTAAAATGATGGAAATGGTTCACATCTCTCAAAACAATTTCTCTTGCAACAATCTTGGAGATGAATTTAGATGCAGTGTGAAAATCAGAATATACTCAAAGGTTCTTAACAACTCTAATGGTTGTACCAGGGGCCATGTTTAACAAACCAAATGCAATTGCTAACTTTTCACTATGGTGGCAGATAAATGATTCTTTTTTCTTCTATTCCACAACATTAAGTAAAAGTCTTAAATTTGGAAATACCCTACTACCTTCATTTGCCAAGCCAATTTCTCCAATTTTGCACGACTCTCCCATGTTTGTGGATGTGATCTATCTCCTACACAAAAAAGCATGTACCATTTTATGCCCTTCAATCCAACTACATGTAGGTATCTTTTTAATTCCTCTATCTTTCATCAATCTCCTTACTGTTTGAACCTCACCACACCTGCCCGCTTCTGCACAGATGTTTTAGAGAAGAACATAAGTTGCAACATTTTTAGGATCCAACTAAAAAAGCAATGTTGCTGGAATACTCAACCTACATTCAAATTCTAAATTCTGGGAAATTATATACAGTAAATAGATTGATGGCTGTTTGGATAGTGAAATTATTAGCTTTCTTAGAAATTAACTGAAATATCTAGAAGGATTATTTTAATTAAAGAGGATTTTGTGGTTACTTTTGTAACAATGATTTTACAGTGCAGCTAGCTCGCTATTTTCATTCAAGATACAAGTCATCGAAGTCAAGCACATACCAAGAAGATGGTACTCTACTTCAAACCCTCAACCTCACTTAGTTTAGTATGCTTACATGGGGATATTAAGGAAGATGCTAAACAATTAACATATATCATTTGTTGTTTGTGAAGGAGGATCCTGTGAGATCCAATATGGCAGTGGATCAATATCCGGTTTCTTAAGTAAAGATGATGTCACAGTTGGGAAACTTCTTGTGAAATATCAGGTTAGTGATTTTTGGATGTTAAGGCTTCCCAGTTGGATATCAAAGATCTTTTCTCATCAACTTAATTTGGAATTTATGTATAATTAATGGATTTTTTCATGGTGCAGGTCTTTACTGAGACAACACATGAACCAGGGTTGACATTTTTTTTTGAATCGGTAAGGATGCTTAGAGCATCATAATATATTAGTATTAATAAAAATGTTGTTACAGATTACAAATAAGGCCCTTTCTGGTGAAAAAGGAAACCATTAAAGTTACAGCGAAGCCAAAAACTTAAAACAGAAAGAGTGGTTCACATGTTGTCCATATTTAAATCTGCAACCCTAAAGCCATGAACCCCCAGTTAGATTCTCTGCAAAAAGGACCATGTCATCATTAGTGAAGGGAACTATCGATGGTTGGAAATTTGACAAGAAGCTCCATGCATTGAATACTTTCTCTATCCTTTCCCTCTTGGACCTTCCAAATGTAGAATTGTGAACCCGCAGTGAATTATCAAAGAGCTCTTTGTTACCTAATTGCAAACTTGAAATCATCGCTTGATAAACACAGTTAAAACTAGGTTTATTAATGATATCTTCATGGAGGAAAAGTCCCCCTACCAAGGCTGAGCCATCATGGAGATTATAAATAGCAAAAGCTTCAAATAGCTTGACATCTGGGACTAGATAGTCATGAACAAACATTGATGCTATCCTTTTAACCTTATCAACATGATGAAATAAGTCCATCACATTTGAGAGAAAATGAGATACTAGGTGTGAAACATAACATACCCTAGATTGCAACAGAAAATCTCTATCACATACATCTATCAAAGCATCCTCCACTGGCTCTTCATTGAGCAGTTTGAAGGCCCTAGCCATGAAATCTGAGTTGATGCTTTTGTGCATTGGTTGTTCCCATGGTTGAACAGGCAAATGAAGTTGACAATTGTGGGGATAGAGAGACATTGCAGATACACAGCAAGAGCAAAATGAAGAGGCAAGAATGAAATAATGACACAGATACCATGGTCTCTCGCATAAAAAGAGGATCACATGAGCCAATATAATGAATTGAAGTCATTCAAACCGGTGGAGAAATAAAACCAAGGAAGATGAGATCCAAATGTGGATTATATTGCTCATCTCTCAACACTCCTCTTATAGAGCATTCAATTAATATAATCAAAGAGACATGTGCGAAGTGAAGAATTAATGCTAGATGGAAATCTACATAGATTGCAAGCTTCAAAATGACTAAATATACTACTAATTGACATTAATTAATAATTAAATTGACTAAATATACTACCAATTGACAAAAATTAGTGAACAATGAATAAATATGACTAAATATATGACCAGTGTTAAATTAGTGAATAAAAATGACTAAATATACTACCAAATTGATCAAAATGATGATTAAAATTAATGACTAAATACACTACCAATGGACATAAATCAATGAATAAAAATGACTAAATAAATGACCAGTTAACAACAAGCAATGACTAAATTAATGACTAAATATATCAGTGAATAAAAAATGACTAAATAAGTGACCATATTACAACAATCAATGACTAAATATACTACCAAATTGATCAATCAAAACAACCAATAAATGACTAAAAATGGTTTAGTCATCAATTTGGTCGTGTTATAAATGACTGGCAATAAACTACTAATGGTCACGTGACCATGTTTGGTCATTTATAAGTAGTTTTTAGTAGTTTTTTTAGTAATATATTGCTCTTTTTGTACTAGTGGATGTACCGAATTACACTGGCAATTTGAATCCCAAAGAATTGATTGATTGGATAAATGACCTAGAAGAATACTTTGAGTATGAAGAAATTGAAGATCCGAAGAAGGACATGCTGCTAAATGGCAGAAATAAGTTTAGTTGGATAGAAATAGAAGAGGAAAATAGAATATTACAAAGTGGGATAGAATGGTGACAAAGTTGAAGAATCAGTTTATACCTGCTGACTATGAGCTAGAACTGTTGAAGAAATTGCAGAACTTGAGACAAAAGGAGAAATATGTGAAGGAGTACACTGAAGAATTTCATAAGATGACCATAAGGACAAGACATAGTGAAGCAAGCAAGGAGAAAGTGGCTAGATACATCAATGGAATAAGATTGAACATTTAGAAGAATTGAGTTTAGTGAGGATGACATCTCTGGAAGAAGCATATTAGTTTTCCCTGAAGGTTGAAGAAAAGTTGAACAAGAAGCATGAGAAGAGACAGAGAGGTAGAGGAGGTAAATTTCAAAGAGGTAGAACATTTTCTGGAGGAGAAACATCATATGCGGAGTAGAACAAACAAGAGAGTACATTCAGGAAGGAGGACAAAGATAATAATGCGTACCAGAGAGATGACAAAATTTTCTACCGTAGAGGAAACCCTAATTCATACTGGAGTGAAGGATATAGAAGAGATGGAAGAGGACCTGATAGGAGAACATTCAGAGGTACTTGTTTTAAATGTGGAGATGAAGGACATAAAGCATTGAATGTAATCAAGGAAGTATAAGCAAGAAGATAAAGAATAGTGGAAGAGCAACTTATGTGGAAGAAGAACCTATTGGATCACCCAGTTTAGTTGGTAAACCTGAGAAAGGAGAATCACTTGTCATGAGGAGAGCACAATTTCAAGCAGAGACAAATGAGGAACCATCATAGAGGAAAAGTTTGTTCCGGACAAGATGTAAATCAGGAGGTAAATGTTGTAAGGTTGTAATTGATAGTGGTAGTTCTGATAATTTAGTTTCAGAGGAGATGGTGACTAAGATGAAGTTGGAAAGATTGAAACAGCCTAATCCATATCAGATAGCATGGATTCATGATGATCATAAGGTACTGGTGAGTGAACAATGTTTGGTGAAATTTCATATTAAATCTTATCATGATGAAGTATTGTGTGATATTATGCATATGGATGTATGTCATATATTGTTGGGTAGACCATCGCAATATGATAGAAAAGCTTTACATGATGGGAGAAAGAATACATACACTATAACATCAAATGGAAAGAGAATTACTTTAATTCCTTTGGAAGATGATCCTAAGAGTGAAGTATGTGGGAATGCTAGAACCTGTTTGGTTGATGGAAGGAAATTTCTGGATGGTTTGAGACATGAGAACATGTGTTATGCTTTGATTCCTAAGAAGCATGAAAACCTAAAGACAAAGACTAAATAATCACAACCAGAGGAGATATCTGAGTTGTTGACAGAGTATGAAGACATCATATCAGATAATGTACCTGAAGGATTGCCACCAATCAGGAGTGTCAGTCATCACATGGATCTTATACCTGGAGCTAGTTTGCCTAACAAAGCAACACACAAAATGACACTAGCAAAGAATGAAGAATTGAATAGATAGATACAAGAATTGTTGAGGAAAGGTTTGATTAGAGAAAGTTTGAGTCCTTGTGCAACACCTGCAGTGTTAGCACCGAAGAAGGATGGAGAATGGAGAATGTGTACAAACTCTAGAGAAATCAACAATATCATAGTTAAGTATAAATTTCCTTTACCTAGGATGGATGATATTATGGATTGTTTGAGTGGAGCAAAATATTTCACAAAGATAGACTTGAAGAGTGGATACCATTAGATCAGAATCACAGAAGGAGATGAATGGAAGACTACTTTTAAGACAAATGAAGGATTGTATGAGTTGTTAGTGATGCCTTTTGGATTGACAAATGCACCGAGTACTTTCATGAGGTTGATGAATGAAGTTTTGAAGAAATTCTTGGGTAAGTTTGTTATCGTATATTTGGATGATATTCTAATTTTTAGTAAGACAAAAGAAGAACATTTGTGGCACCTAAGATAAGTATTGCTGAGGCTAAGAGAAGAGAAATTACTGATAAACATCAAGAAGTGTAGTTTCATGAAGGAAGAATTGGTATACTTGGAATTTTGTAATTTCTGCGGAAGGATTGAAGATGGACATTGAGAAGGTTAGAGCAATTGTTGAATGGCCTACACCTGAGAGCATTGGAGAAGTTAGATCATTTCATGGATTGGCTAGTTTCTACTGGAAGTTCATCAGAAATTTTAGTTCAGTATGTAACCCTATGATAAAGACAATGAGAGGTGATAGAAAAGACTTTAAGTGGACATTAGGAGCAGATAAAAGTTTTGAATTGTTGAAGCAAAAAGTGACAGAGCAACCCGTGTTGGCATTACTGGATTTCAATAAGGTATTTCAAGTAGATTGTGATGCAAGTGGAAATGCAATAGTAGTGTTAAGTCAAGAAGGTAGACCTGTAGCATATTTTAATGAGAAGTTGAATGATGCAAGAAGAAGATATTCAGTTTATGATCAGGAGTTCTATGCCATAATTCAAGCCTTGAAGAAGTGGAGACATTACTTGTTACCTAAGGAGTTTGTGTTGTATACAAATCATCAAGCTTTGTAGTATTTGAACAGTCAAGGAAAGTTGAATCAAAGACATATGAGATGGGTAGAGTTCATGCAGAGTTACACTTTTGTATTGAAGCATAGGAGTGGAAAATCAAACAAAGTTGTAGATTCATTGAGTAGGAGAAGGAACTTGCTGATAAAGATTGAGAGTTGAAGTGTTAGGATTTGAGGAGTTGAAGAGCATGTATGAGAAAGATATTGATTTTGTAGAACCTTGGAAAGCATGTAAGGAACCTATTGTGATAAATATGAGTAAGTGGTTGGATTATTTCATTCAAGAGGATATGTTGTTCAAAGGAAACCAGTTCGGTATACCTAGGAGTTCAATGAGAGACAATTTGATCAAAGAGAAACATAGTGGTGTATTGGTACTACATTTTGGCATTGATAAGACAATGGCTTTGATAAGTGAAAATTACTTTTGGCCTTAGATATATAAGGATATAAGGAAGTTTGTGCAGAGTTGCAGAGTATGTCAAGTTGCAAAAGGAAGTAGTTAGAATACTAGATTGTACAAATCTTTGACAGTACCGGAGAGACCTTGGGAAGACATAAGCATGGATTTCATAATGGGATTATTGAAGACACATAGAGGACATGATTCAATATTTGTAGTGGTGGAAAAATTTTCAGAGATGGCTCATTTCATATCTTGTAAGAAGACAACTAATGCAATGCATGTGGTTGACCTATTTTTCAAGGAGATTGTGAGATTGCATGGATTACCTAAGAGCATAATTTTAGGCAGAGATACAAGATTTCTTGGATACTTTTGGAAGACACTTTGGAAGAAGATGAAGACAAACTTGAAGTTCAATTCAACATTTCATCCACAGACTGATGGATAGACAGAGGTAGTGAATAGGAGTTTGGGAAAATTGTTGAGATGTTTGGTTGGAGAGAAGGAATGAAATTGGGACTTGATTTTATTACAAGCAGAGTTGGCATATAATAATTCAGTGAATAGGAGTACCGGAAGAACACCATTTGAGATTGTGACAGGAACTAACCCTAGAGGAGTAGCAGAATTGAGAGATATCAGCATGGAAGACAAAAGGAGTGTAGAAGTAGAAGAATTTGTAGGACACATGGAGACAATGCATAATCAAGTTAAGAAGCATTTGGATGAAATGAACAGTAAGTATAAGGAGCAAGAAAATGAGAAGAGGAGACACAAATAATTTTTAGTGGGAGATGAAGTGATGGTGTATTTGAGAAAAGAAAGATTTCTAGTGGGGACTTATAACAAGTTGAAGATGAGAAAGTTTGGACCATGTAGGATACTCAGAAAATTTGATTCAGGAAATGCATATGAAGTGGAGTTACCGAAGACATTGGGTATATCACCTATTTTCAACATTGCAGACCTATCTCAGTATCATGAAGCAGATATCAGTGACAACATGGAAGAAGACCTGAAGTAACAGTTACCACAACTAACACCAGAGTAGATTAAAGACATCTTGGACAACAAAATTGGACGCAACACCAGAGGCAAGCAATACAAAGAATATCTTGTGAAGTGGAAAGGTAGACTGGAAGAAGACTCATCTTGGATTTCTCAGGCTAAGGTGGACCGTGTTGGTTTTCCTCCAGCCCCAACAAATTGAGGAACTCACTTTTTCAACAACCTCGAATGTCTGATGTAGGAGCATCCCTAGTTCAAGAGTAATCTTGCATCAAATAAAAACATTTACATTTCAGTTTGTTTTCTTTCATTTTCTAGTTCAGTACAGTCAGTTCAATCAGTAGCAATTTCTATATTTTGGTCTACATTCTGCCGTAGTTTCATTTCAAACCTTGCGGAGCTAGACTTAGCATCTAGACACCTTCATGCACATCATATCCAAAATTCAGATCATTTGGATTAGCTACCGGAAAGATATCACTATCAGAAGATTGATTATTTTCTTAGAGTAGAGCACCCTGACAATCTCAGATAATCAGCTAAAGGAGAAGACTCGTGGAGCACTTTCATGACTTGCAGAGCTAAATGACACATCATTCAATGTTGTTTGGATCATGGCCGACCTTCCTTGAGATCCACATGCTATTCCATTCATTTGTGGAGGAGACTTATATGATTAGGTCTGACCTATCCGTGTCCACATGCTACATCTGTTTCATTGGAGTTTGTAGCCATCCTTGGCTGACGCGGAGGAATCTTATGTTTCGGAGATGATATATTCATGTAATAGATGCATAGGAAAGTATTCATTGATAGTGAATCACATAGAGATAGTTTGATAGTTTGAATTCTTTGCGAAAGTGCTTCAAAGCTATATCTTGTGTATATTCTGCAATTGAGGAATCAGGCTAGAGAACCCTAATTGTAAGCCCACATGATGTCAGCCTATTTGTATTTTGAATCTATGATAACTAAATGACTAAATCTACATTTGCAGCCTATCCTTGAGTTATTTCCGTTGTTTTTACTCTTGCTGCACGGTCTAAACTGTTCACCTTGTGGACCTTCCTAACTATGACTGCACCAATTATTGTGTGTCTTTAGCAAACCCATCACAAAATCCATTGAAATTACTAACCATTTGTGCCATGCCAAGTCATGTGGGTACAATGTCCCTACAAGATGACAATGTTTGGCCTTGACTCACTAACATTCCAATCATTTTGTAGCAAAATTAGCTACCTCCTTCATTCTTGGCTAGAAATATTCGGCCTTTAAATCTACATACATCTTGGTTACCCTAGAATGTGCTTGGTAGGGTATGTTATGGCTTTCTTTGAGGATTCTAAAACTTAAATTACCTTCTTTGGGTACAAAAATTTCCTATTGATATCAAAAGATACCATCATCCTCCAGATGATATTCTGGAGTACCAGTCCCTTTCTATAACTATAACTTCAATTGCTAACAAAACAAGTCTTTTCCTTGCATTTGTTTGATGTTTCCCTATTGGTTAAACCTTACTTTCATGACCGTCGCTAGGCTAGCCTTATGACTTAAGGCATCTGCCTATTGGTTCTCCTTTCCCTTAACATAGGAAATGTCCATCTTGTAATTACTTAGGAATTATAACCAACTTCTCTATCTGGCATTTAGGCTATGTGAATATATATTAGAGTCCTTTATGATCGATATTCAACTAGAATGGTCTTCCCACAAGTAGTGCCTCCAAACCTTTAATGCATGCACAATTGCCGCGACCTATAAATCATGGGTAGGATAGTTGAGTTTGTTGTCCTTAAATTTTCAAGATTAAAACATGATCCCACACAATCATTCTGCATCAAAACTCCTCCTAAACCATCCAATGAAGTATTTGACCATACTACAAATTCCTTTTTAGGATTAGGTACTTGCAAAATTTGTGCAATAGTAAGGACTTCCTTTAGTTACTGAAAGACAATTCCACACTTTTAAATCCCCTCAAACCTTTCTCCTTTTTATTGGAGGGAGTGATGAGGTATAAACAACCTCATTCCTTTGATAAAACAAATAACCCTTTTTGCATTGCTCAATCACCCTAGCCATGCCAATTTGTTTGTTTTTAGAAGCAATACTTATCTATTTTTAATAAAATGTTGTACAAATCTTTATTTCCTAAATTGATTGAAATTAGCTATTAAATGTTGATATAATGGTATGTAGAGTTGAGTAATTGTGCAAGATTAATGCACAGCCTACGAGAGGAGTGGACTTCAAGCAGCTAAGGTCAAGTGCGTCAAAAGTTGAGGGCACCAGAAATTTTAGGCGTGCATTGATTGGAGACTCTTTTAATTTTGTTTACTTCTGTTTGTTATCTGAGACTTTATGGCTCCACTTAGAGCCTTTTATATGTTTTTATTCCATAAAGACATTAGTAGTTGAAATTATGTTTTTCTGTTATGAGACTTTTTCAATGGCATTTTACCACCATCTGGAATATAGGATTTTGTAATAGTTTAGTTTTAGTTAGTTGCTCAAGACATGGATATATATATCATACTGTGGGAAGAAGGAAAATCAATCTCTTTTTGGTGAATAATCGAGAGTTATGTTCTGCAATATTTTGATGAATACAAATAGTGTTATTCTGAATATTTCCTTTTGAGTTATGAAAATGGAGTTACTATGTTGCTGTGGAAACAATTGAATGTGATATGAGTTAAAAGATGAATTTCTCCCAAGAGCTGGCCACTCACAGGATTGTAGAGTAGATAAGTATTTCTATTTTTGTGAATGTTTTGTTTAGAGTAGTGTTATTTTATGTTTAGTTCCATTGTGTGTGCCTGCAGGTTGTGATATTTAAGACATTAATTCTTAGAGCTCTGTTTGATTAATATTTTCGGAGCATTTGCTTTAGTTTCAAATTGCTATTAACTATTAGTTGGAAGATTGAGTGTGTGTGTAGTTGTAGGATTAGTCGCTGTTCAAGTTCATAGTAAAAATTGCATGTATGAATTTCTAGTATAAAGTTTATCTATTTTCTTAGATTAAGAGTTCAAATGCTTTCTAGTATAGAGTTCAAATGCTTTCTAGTTTGATATGTTGTTTAAGCCTTTTTTAAAAATTCAAGAAATTGTTTCTAGATGAGATATCTAAATGATATTCCCTATTGCATACAGCCTTGGACACTATCCAGTCGATAAACTGATATGTTTAAGCTAAAGTGTTAAGACCTTACGACATCTTGTCAGGGAGGTTATGGGGTTAGCTACTTTGGAAAAATTCTTTACAAACTTTTAATAATATCCTTCTTGCCAATTCCATAAAGCTTCTTAATTTCAATACATTTTTTGGGGTAGGCCAGTCTACAATTGTTTGGATCTTGGGTTATGATGTGTCCCAAATAATGTATCTTGGGTTGGAAGAAGGAAAAATTGATCAGCTTCTTGTATAGCTTATGCTCTCTCAATATCTAAAGCATAATTCTTGAATGCTCCTTCGAGTTCTTATGGATTCTTGGAATAGATTAAAATATCATTAAAAAATACTAGCACAAATTTATCCAAATATTCATGGAAAACATGATTCATGAGACTCATAAATATAGCCAATGCATTTGTTAGACCAAATGGTACCACTAAAAACTCATAATGGCCATACTTGATTCAAAATGTTGTCTTTGGAATATCCTTTTTAATCCTTAGCTTGTGATAACTAGACCTTAGATCTATTTTGGAGAAAATTGTGGCTCCCCTGATTTGGTCAAACACACCATCAATTTTAGGAAGAGGATATATGTTTCTAATAGTCACTTTATTCAATATTCTATAGTTAATACACAATCTTAGAGTCCCACCCTATTTCTTAATTAACAACATTGGAGCTCCCTATGGTGACACACTAGGTTCAATCAAACATTTCTCTATGAGATCCTACAACTGTATTTTAAGCTCTTACAATTCAATAGTATTCATTTGATATGGAGCCTTTAAAATATGTTTATCCCTTGGAACTAAATCAATTGAGAAATCAAACCACCACTTAGGGGGTAAACCTAGTAGTTCTTCAAAAAAGATAATTTGAAATTTCTATAGGATTGGATGATCTTCGACATACTAGTAACTAGATCTTCATTTCTTGAATATTAACTAAGAAGATTTTGCTTCCTTTCCTCACCACCCCCTTGACTTGCATGGTTGTGACTTTGCTAACTAATATTGGTCTTTGGATTCCTTGGAGCACCACTACTATCCCTTGATTAACTAGACATTCAATATATTTTTTAATAATAATAAAGTTTAGCTCGATGCTTTATATACCAATCCATTCCTAAGATCATTCCATAAGACCCTAACTTAGTGACCAATAGGTTTACTTGCTTTTTCATAATACTTAAGTCAACTTCTACTTTTTAAAGCTAAAATCTATCATTTGAGTCTTACTTAACCCAAAATCTACCTCCATATCTTTTTGACTTAGATTTCCAAACTTAACATCACATCTCCTTAGAAAATTTGGGTATGTGCATGGAAATTGGAGGCTAGATGGGCATCAAAAGTGACCACTTTTTTCTTGAAATCAACAAAAACTAATCTTTGACAAGTAATTAAAGATACCCACACTCAAAATTTTAAGATATAATAAGAACAAGATTAGTAGTGCTTGAAATCTAGTTTCTAAACTACAATTTTTTTAAATTGTTGAGATTAAGAGGGTCAAATAAGAGAAGCACACAAAGTGGTCATATTTTTGTCAAAAAATATAATAGTGTCAAGGGTGCTCCCCGTAAAATGTTAAATTTTTTTAAGTACTTTGTAAATCACTTTGCTGGAAAGTTAGCTAACATCTGTTGATAACTGAGAGGGGGGGGGGTGAATCAGTTATCTTAATTATTTCAGCTTTCTTAACTTTCTTAACTATTAATGCAACATTAATTCAAATAAGCAAACATAACCATGAAATGGAAATACACAACACAATATTTTTGACGTGGAAACCCTGTTAAGGGAGAAAACCACGGGGTGATTAACCCAAGATTGTATTTGCTGTTAGAAGAATAGAAATACAAAATGACACTTGCCAATTAGGGCTCACTGCCTGAGCACACTGCTCACAAGAGGCTCACTACCTACAATAGTTTATACAAGAAAACTAGATATTTGAATTGATGAGAAGCATCCACATATGCTAAGGTTAAGTTCCGATTAAGCTCAATATACTGATCTGCTGCACTTCATTCTTACTCTCTTAGGTGCTGCTATCCTGTTACATTCTGGACCTGTCTTACTGTCTTCGCACTGCTCTTCTACTTTTATTCACACAACACAATTCACAACATATGCCTTCATACCGAAATCAATCTGGTATATATATATCTGCATCAAGGATTTCATCCACTTTCTAGTCGGCATCCAAAATAGTCAATATTTATCCAAATTCTGATCTGTCGGCTGAATCCTTACTTATCAAGTGATGCGTATCAAGGAGATTCTTATAGAAGTCATCTAACATGTCGGCCAATCATGAATGATACCTTAAGAACCTTGATCACCGTCAATATCTCATTTGGAATAATTCTGATGCTTTGTAGGTCAGTTCTTCCTCTGTCTACTCTGCCAAACCAGAACCCAATACTCAAGTACTCATGCCTCTTCACTATTCCATGACCGAAGGCTCAATCCCTGGAATCTACCAATCAAGGTACTCCTCTTGACTTTCCCAAATCCACACATTATCGAGATACTTCCTCTGAGAGATCCGGACCTGTCTGTCAGACCTTGCTGCTTGCTCTGTTCTTGCTTACCGGACCCAAGTATCCTTCAATCTGACTTTTGGTAAAGATACACTATGTCTGACGGATGTGTGGAATGGTCTTTGTTGCCATCAATGACAACACCAATGAAGCCACACAGTGTCTCTTGCCAACAATCTCCCCCTTTGGCATTGATGGCAATACTTAGTGAAAAATGACTAAGTGTTATACAACACTCCCCCTTGGTTGATGCTTTGTTCTATTGTACATTGTACTGGAGCTCCCCCTTAGCTAGAGTCCACATTTTTCACTACTCCTCACTCCCCCTTTGACATCAATGGCAAAGGGTGGGATCCGCACACCAAAATTTTCAAAAACAATCTATACTTAGCTGCATAAGTATATATACATGCTTATACTTACATATACTGAAGTATATATGCAAAAGATGTCTTCAACTAGGAAAATTCTGTTGCCCAACTCAGCTTCATCCTGTCCAAAATTGAGATGTGACCACTCAATAGGAATGCAAAAGCTTCTGCCCTCTTGAGATCTGTCAGATCATTGGTCTGGGATGTGTCCTGAGCATCAGTTAGGGCTTCATGCATGGCCTCTAACTTAGGGATAATCATCCCTCTAAGTTCACCCATTCTGCTTAATATGTTCTTCCTCTCCTTCTCAAGCTTCTTAATCTCATTCATGATTACAATATTTTGACATTCTTGGCTTATTATGGATATAATGAGAGGATCAAAATTCTGAGAGAGGCTTGACAATTTATCCTCTTGTTATTTCACTTTCTTCTCAATATCCTTTGTTACTTTAGTCCAGGATATACAAAATTTATATACTTCTCCTCCATCCTTAAGAGCATTTTCTAAGCTCTTTATCCCAATATCCATATTTCTCCTATCATTGGTTATAAATTGTTGTAACTTCGAGAATCTTTTATCCAAAAACTCTTTCCGGACTTTTACCTCAGCTAATTTCTCTAAAGACTCAAAATGAGTGCTAACACTATTTACTAGAGATTTGAGATTACCGGATGAAGAGACTGAGGGATCCTTCTGAAAAGATGGCATGATCTTTTCAAGCACACCAGATGCAATTTCTAGTAGCTCACAGTCTTCCATGTGAGACTTTAGAAGTTTCTCTTTAGCCTTTGCTTGAGTGAAGGAAGCTAGTTTCATGGTTTGGACCGGAGAGAGGGAATCAAAATTGAATGGACCTTGAAGCAATTCTGGTTCATCAAATTCCATCATCTCTTTGGTCAAGAACTCTTTGATTGCTTCTGCTATGTCTCTTGCCAGAGATAGAATTTTCTCCCCTTCTGCAACCTTACCACTATCATCTGTGGCCTTTTCTGTTGGAGTTTTCTCTCCTCCTGCATCCTTGTTACTGTCATCTTCTTTTTCTTTTGCTTCTTGACTGATCTTTTCTTCTACTTTTTCTTCTCCTTTGAATCCAGAGTCTGTAGGGGAAACTGGAGAAGAGATGTTTGCTTGAACATGGACCTCCTCTTCCAGAGCAGAGGAATCTAAGTCCTTACCTTTTTGTTCACCTGTCTCCTTTACCTCTTGTACAACTATCTTAGTAGATTCTTTTTCAACATATGTGGTTGAGGGATTATCACCTAAGTCCTCTATAATAGGAATGTTGAATCTTTTATATGCATTCCAGAGAATCTCTTATGTCTCTTTTGCTATTTTGTCAGTTTCGCCAAGCATAAGCTGATTCATTCTAGCTTTGCTCCGAAACTCATCCTTGCAATCTTTGAAGATCATATTCATTTGCTTCTGAGTGATTGAAGGAAAGAGCTGAATGGCTATCTGTTCCCGGATCTCAAGATCCTTTTCCTAGCATTATTCTTTCTCATCTCTAATTCCTTCTCTAGGCTTTTGGGAATGAGAGATATGATTTCAATAAAAGCCTTATTGTATATGTTCAAATACTTAACTGTAGCTTCCTCCAAGATCTTTCTATCTGCATCATTATATGCATCATAGAATTCTGTTATTGGTTACAGGTTCCCATCCATAGTAACTGCTTTAACTACATCATATAAGGACAGAGTGGGCCTTTCAACAAATTCTTCTGTTACTTCTTCAGAGAGGCTTCCAGATGTTTTCCTCTTCTTTTTCATTTTCTTTACTTCCTCATCTGATTCTGTCTCTTCATCATCCTTCTGACTGATGTAAGACCTTGTGGCCTTGGTTTTAGTTCTTTTCTTTGCTTTACCGAATGATTTTGCTTTCGGTTTAGATGCTTTTGAGCTTTTAGCAATTGCAGGTGCAGAGCTCTTAGAAGATCTGGTCCAGGAGGGGGCTTTTACCGGAGCACTTTCTTTTTCTGCTTCTTCCTTTTCTTTTTCTGCTTTTTCCATCTTTTCTCTGTGGGCATCAAGTGCCTCTTTTGAGATTCCATGCCTCTTGGCAACTTCTTCAACTTCCCTTCTTACTTTCCTTTTGATTTTAGGTTGTCTAAGTTCCACATGAACTTTTACACTCAGCTCTTGGAAGGTTCCAAATCTTTCTGCCTTAGGGTCTTTGGGCTGGCTTAGCAGATGTTGGATATGCAGCTCTACAATTTTATCATCTACTTCATACCCCATTGGCATGATCTAGACTGTCCTTGGCTCCACTGCCTCCATTAGGCATTGATCAGTGTCAACCATGAAACATACTGTATCTTTGTACTTCTCAACCAATGATTGGGGAATTCTTTCTCTGGTTTGCATCATATTTTGAAAGTTCTTGAAGTAACCCCACAAAGTTGTATTTCTGGCCTTAGCATCCCCAAGCCCATGCAAGTAATCTCTGACTTGAATTGCAACAGGTCTGTCATTCTGCCATACCCAACCACTGGATCCGGGCAGCTCATTCATAAAGTAGAAAAACAAACACAATATCAGTCCACCATATTTAAAAGAGTTCTTTTTGTCCTTTTTTATCTTCTATAAGTTTTCCATTAGTTGGCTCAGAAGGAGTTCACAGAGATCATAATCTGCATTCTTTCTCAACATCTCATAAGCAGTATACACAGCAGTTCCAGATACTAAATTCTCCCTACTAGAGTAATATATCTTATAGCCAATTATCATAGATGCAAACTTGATATCTAGATTAGTGATATCTTCTATGGTCATTGCTCTCTTATCAAAATTTGATCCGGTGGCCTCAGTCATAGTTTGGTTTTTGACAGATTTGAGGACATGTAACCCTCCAAAAGAGTGTAAACTGGTTACCGCCTTAATTGCATCCTTGGTGATCTTGAATGGTCTATTCAACCATAAGAAGTTATCATGCACTCTGCTCAACACATACCGGACCCACTCATCTTCTTCAAAACAGGGGAGATGGATGTACTGACCGAAATGTTTTTCCCGGATGGTTTTATACTGAGGTTTTAGTTCAAATGAATCATCTATCAGTTCCTTGTGGTAGATGTC
This sequence comes from Cunninghamia lanceolata, assembly GCA_027924645.1. NCBI lineage: Eukaryota > Viridiplantae > Streptophyta > Pinopsida > Cupressales > Cupressaceae > Cunninghamia > Cunninghamia lanceolata. The sequence continues at coordinate 5,271,961 of BSBN01000592.1, forward strand.
CATCAACTTGGATTCACCAAAGTCTTCAATGTTTGCATGAATGTAAACCCTAATGTCTTCTACATGCAGAACCCCATGTGGAATGCTTGAAAATGTGCCTAGGGGATCAACTTCTAGGGATTTATATGGATGCTTCTTAAATTTAGGGCGTGGCCTATCAGAAATCTTCACCACATTCGAAGTACCCATCTTTCAAAGATTTGCAGAGAGATATTTAAGAATGGAAAATACCTTTTGCATTTCTAGGTTTTACGGAGTGAGCTGGATCGATTGCTGGATGAAATTCACTTCTACAGATGATCTTTGATGGGCTTCAGGAAATTTGTTGCAGAGCTCCTTTTCGCTTCTTCTTGAATGCAGAATGAACAAATGTTTAATAAGAAAAACCCTTATATTGCTTTGCAAACCCTAATACCAAGCTGCAATAAATGCTCAACTTAAGTCATTCCGGTTTGCCTTGTTTTCCTTATTCGGATGACTTGATGAACCGAAATGATCTTGTTCTAAACATCTTGCGGATCTTCCATAACTTAAACATAGTTTATTTAGATGTTTCTCTGAGAATCCTTTAATCCGCAACTCTCCTCGTGCCAATTCTGGCACCAATTAACTGGCTAGGGGAAAATATTTTTCCTTGTGTCTCCCCCTGAGCCAGAGCTCATTTTTTAATTTCTGGAAGGAATATCAGCAACAGATTTTGGTGCAGATCCATCCTCTACATTTTCTATATTTCTCTTCACCCAAATTTTGTTCATCTCACTTTTAACTTCATCCGCATTTACTTTTCCTTTTCCTTTGTCTTGATGCACCGGACCCCCTTTGTCCTGGTTCTTGCTTCTACAGAATTTGGCAATATGACCGGATCTATTGCAGTTGTGGCAAACAAAATTTAATTGCATATTTGAATGAAATCCTCTTGATCTGCATTGATTAGCCATATTTCCCATTCTATTGCATGCAAAGCATCTACCATTGAATGAATTGTTCATTTGCATATTTCTACATTCTTGAGATTTGTGACCATACCTTTTGCAGTTGAAACACTGTCCGGAGAAGGATGTATTAGTCTGATTTATTCTCTTTCTGCACTGATTAGCTTTATGACCAAAGTTATTGCAGTTGTGGCAGTATCCATTGAAGGATGGATATCTTTGAGCATTAGGTTGCCTTACCGGAGGTCTTCTAGGCCTGTTCCTTGGATTTTCTGATCCAAAATTCTTCTGACCGGATCCAAAGCTTTCACCTTTCTCATATCCCAAGCCATGCTTGTCATCTACCCTCTTTTGGCTTTCAAGAAGAACTTCAAGTTGAGCAGAACTTATCTTGAATTTCTCTTTGTATTCATTTGTTGTTTGAAGATCCTTTTTAAAGTGTCAATTTGATCCTCAAGTTTTTCTTCATTATCTCTAGTATCTTCAAGATTAGATTCTAGATGCCTAATTATTCTATCCATTTTGTGGCAGTCTTCTAACTTCTCCTTGAGGGATTGTCTTAGATCATCTTCAACTTTTCTTTTCTCTTCAATTTCTTGGGTGAATTTCATAACTCCTGATTCCATTTCATGTCTTATCATAATGACCTCTTTTGATAACTTTTCACATAACTTGGTTTTCTCCTTCAGATCTTCATTTGTACCATTGTCTTCACTTTGACTTGCCAATTGTTGAAGTAGATCTTTTCTCTTTTTCATAGAGATACTCAGTTTCCCTTTTAGTTCATTTATGAAATCATCAGCCTGTTTGAGTCTTTCCTTCAATTCTCTGACTTCAAAGTTTGATTGCTCAAGATCATCTAGGGCAGACTGAAGTTGCTCCCTCATACCATACACATCCATTTTAGTTCTCAGATCTTCCTCAAGCTGTTAGGCTCCTTTGGGAGGAACTTAGCTCTGATACCAATTGTTGATAACTGAGAGGGGGGGTGAATCAGTTATCTTAATTATTTCAGCTTTCTGAACTTTCTTAACTATTAATGCAACATTAATTCAAATAAGCAAACATAACCATGAAATGGAAATACATATGACACAATATTTTTGACATGGAAACCCTGTTAAGGGAGAAAACCACGGGGTGATTAACCCAAGATTGTATTCTCTGTTAGAAGAATAGAAATACAAAATGGCACTTGCCAATTAGGGCTCACTGCTCGAGCACACTGCTCACAAGAGGCTCACTGCCTACAATAGTTGATACAAGAAAACTAGATATTTGAACTGATGAGAAGCATCCACATATGCTAAGGTTCAGTTTCGATTAAGCTCAATATACTAATCTGCTGCACTTCATTCTTACTCTCTTAGGTGCTGCTGTCTTGTTACATTCTGGACCTGTCTTACTATCTTCGCACTGCTCTTCTGCTTTTATTCGCACAACACAATTCACAACATATGCCTTCGTACCGAAATCAATCTGGTATATATATATCTGCATCAAGGATTTCACCCACTTTCTAGTCGGCATCTGGAATAGTCAATATTTATCCAAATTTTGATCTGTCGGCTGAATCCTTACTTATCAAGTGATGCGTATCAAGGAGATTCTTATAGAAGTCATCTAACATGTTAGCCAATCATGAATGATACCTTAAGAACCTTGATCACCATCAATATCTCATCTGGAATAATTTTGATGCTCTATTGGTCAGTTCTTCCTGTGTTTACTCTGCCAAACCGGAACCCAATACTCAAGTACTCATGCCTCTTCACTGTTCCATGACCAGAGGCTCAATCCCTAGAATCTATCAGTCAATGTACTCCTCTTGACTTTCCCAAATCTGCACATTACCAAGATACTTCCTCTAAGAGATCTAGACCTGTCTGTCAGACCTTGTTGCCTGCTCTGTTCTTGCTTACCGGACCCAAGTATCCTTTAATCTGACTTCCGGTAAAGATACACTATGTCCTGCGGATGTGTGGAATGGTCTTTGTTGCCATCAATGACAACACCAATGAAGCCACACAGTGTCTCTTGCCAACAACATCATGTAGTTTGTGCCAAATTGTTTTGCTAAATTTTTAACAAATATTGTATTTTTTACTAATTTTCAAAATGGACACATCCTAAAAAAACAAAAATTAAGTGTGTTCCCCTCTTAATTTTGAGAAAACCAATCGAAAATATTTTTTTGAATGTGTATAGAATGGAGTGTGGAATATAAAAATGTAATTTGTTTTAAATTTTAATGAGTGGAGCAAAAATGATACTGAAAATGCTATACATATGTTTTTGGAGAAAAATTAAAACACTAACAAAAGTAATTGCAGATTAAAATCTTAATGTATTCGAATTGTAAAAAAATTACATGGTTAGAAAGGTTAGAGAGCATGGTATGTTTTTAGAATAATGTCTTAGAATATGCAAACCTGATGGAGAGCATGTTCAATTGTAATGTCCCCATTTCTAGCATGATCACCTAACAAGAGTTTGGGTTAGCCTATCCTCATTCCCGTAGGCTAATTCAACAAACAAGGGAATAATTTTGGTTGAGCTATGGCTTGGAGAAGCTAATGTTGTTTTGAGGCTTAGAGAATAGAAAGTTGTTTTATAAGGCTCAGCTAATTTCTGACAAAGTGGGAAATGAATTAATGTATTTTTACATTAATTATCAAAAGATCAAAAATAATAAAATAATTATTTTTGGGAGTTAGGCGAACGATTTGGGTTTTCAAAAAAATAAAATAATATTATTTCTAGCGCCCACATTGAGAAAATAATTAAATAATAATATTTTATTAATATTTAATTGGAGCGGCTAGCACTGTGGGAAAAATAAAAATAAAATATTATTTTCTTGTGGAGCGCTCATCTTGGAGAAAGCAAAAATAAAATAATATTATATTTTTGAAATTGGGTGGCCACTTGGGAGATGGGAAAAATAAATAAATATTGGCCTTTGGCCAACAAGGAGGGAAAAAATAGTTTTCAGAATATATCCTTTTCCTTATGAGCGCTCTGCAACTGTTTCTGACCTTCTACATTTTGAATTTGAATTTGAACTTCGATGGCTGCAGGGGACCTGGGGGATCCCCCGGACACTCTGAAAAGGGGCTACCCAAGGCTTGCTTTGGGGGATGAGTCGGTCCCCAGTTTTCTGGATAGTGGTAAGGACCATTCTGGTCACGTGCTCGGTGACAAGGACCTTGCGTCCTCTGCTCACACGTTGCAGAACAAGGAGTTGGGCCCTAAGGCCTGGAAAAATGCCCTTTTAAGGGAAGAGTCAGAGGGAGCTCGTGCTTCACCTCAGTTTCATGATATAGCTCTCGAGTCAGTGATTATACTCTCGGATATCACTGTGGAAAGAGTGGTCTCTACTATGGAGAATGCTCTTGTGGGAAAGTTTTTTTCCTTCAAGCCCAACATTGATGCGGTTAGGAAATGGGTGACTGCCAAATGGAGGGTGAAGGGAAGTGTTACTATGAGTGCTATGGTTGGTGGAATGTTTCTCTTCAAATTCATGGCTAGAGAAGACCTTACCTCTGTTCTTGCATGGGGGCTTGGATGTACGGGAAACATAGTTTATCCCTTTGCAAATGGAAGCCAAGATTTGACATTGCTGCTAATCTCAATAAAATGACGCCAATTTGGGTCAGACTCTCGAGTCTCCCTTTGGAGTACTGGGATGAAGAGATATTTATATGGATTACCAATACATTCGAGAATTTCATAGCTCTTGATAGTACCACTAGGAACAAATCGAGGTTAGTATTTGCTAGATTCTGTGTCAATGTTGATATTAACAAGGTCCTGCCCAACATTATTACTCTAGAATCTAAATTTGGCCATTGGGTTCAGCCTATAATTTATGAAAACTTTACAACCTTTTGCCAAATCTATAATAAGAAGGGTCATCTAGCCTCATAGTGCAAGGCCAAAAAGCCTACCCCAGTTCCAGAGGTTTAGACTACTAATACTGAGGATGAATATCCCTTTAAGACAGATCTACTGAATATAATGTGTTCTCCTAAAAATGGTAATGATGACAAGGATAAGGCAAAAAATATGTGTCCCCTTTCCCAGGAGGTTCCGAAGACTCAGGACCACCACAGCCTAGTGGTGTCAGAGGCTTTACCCCTTCCTGGCGGGGAGGGTTACACTGCCTCGTTGGTTGCTGACTTGGAAGATGGGGAGATTCATCAAGGGGAAGTCCCAGAGAAGGAGGTATTAGAGGAAAAGGTGGAACCTTTCAGCCTGAACATCCCTTTAGGGGTTAAGGAAGGTTATCCAGTTGTTGGATGTAACTCTGGCCTGGGTGTGTCCTCTCCTAGTGGAAAACCCTCACCCTTACTCCTGGGGCTAGTTCCAGTGTCACTGATTCAGAAGGTTGGACCACTGCTAAAAGGAAAGGCAAAGGTACCTTGAAGAAGACCCTGGATGTGGGAGCAGATATCAAGCAAGGAAGACCATCTCAAAGAGAGACTAGACATAAGGCAATTAATAAGGACATTGCAATGGGAAGACAAAAGACCTTAGAGATTGGCTCCAAGAAGGCTCCAAACAAATGAGAATCCTCTCATGGAATATTAGGGGGTTAAACAACCCCAATAAGTAATTCTTTGTCAAGAACTATATTTATGATAACAAAATTGACATTCTGATGCTCCAAGAAGTAAAGATGAAAAGTGAGGGCTTCCAAACTATTGCAATGAGTGTGTGACCTAATGTTCAATACCTTATTAGTGATGCCTCTGGGGGAATAGTCACTATGTGGAACAGTCAAGTTGTCAAAGGACAAGTTATTGAAAAAAATAAAAAATTTCTAGCGGTCAGAATGAAAACTAACAATAATTCTTGGAACTTGATTAATATATAGGCTCCTAATCAGAGGGACCCAAGAAGAGAGTTGTGGGACCTTCTATCCTCACTGATTGGTAGAGACCCCTCTAGCTGCTGGATGTTAGCTGGTGATTTTAACACCCCTCTATTCCCTTCAAAGAAGAGTGGTGGGATCCTGGACTACACTGACAGTATGATGGACCTGACTAATTTTCTTAATAAAGAAGGCCTAATGGATCTTGATATTCAAGGTAACTATTTTACCTGGTCTAATCAGAGAAAGGGGAGAAATTTGATTCAAGTCAGGTTAGATAGGGTCTTGGTCTCGTCCAACTGGGAGTTTATCAACACTTATTCTTTAGAAGCCTTGCCTCAAACTACTTCGGATCATAATCCCTTACTTCTTTCTTGGAGAGGTGTGAATGGTAAGGGCCCCTATCCTTTCAGGTTTGAGATTATGTGGATTAAACACCCAGATTTTAAGGATAAGTTAACTAGTTGGTGGAAGGAGGATGTCCAAGGTACGCCTATGTTCATACTTGCGCAAAAACTGCTGATGGTTAGGAAAAAGGTTAAAGGTTGGAATAGGTTCAACTTTGGGAATATTTTCGATCACAAAAGGAGGATTAATGCTAAGCTAGGGGATTTACAAAGGAGAATAGAGGATGGGAACTCTTTGGAGGAGACTACTAAGGAAGAAGAGGTTATGAGAGGTGAATGGAAAGAGTTGCTTTTGAAAGAAGAAATTTACTGGAAGCAGAAGTCAAGGGTGCAGTGGCTGAGAGAGGGGGATAGGAACACTTCTTTTTTTCATCAATCCATGATGAAGCATAGGAAAAGAAATACTATAACAAAACTCATGGATGATAGGGGAATTATGGTTGATTCGGACTTTCAAATTGGGTTGGTTGCTTCTTACTTTCAGAAGTTGCTTCTTACTTTCAGAACTTTTTGGGCACTCAAGGTTGCAGCATCAATCAGGAGCTCATTGACATCATTCCTACTATTCTGAACGAGGAGGATAATGCACAGCTTGCCAGAATGATTACTAAGGAGGAAGTCTGGGCTTGTCTTTTCTCTATGGGTGCCTTTAAGGCTCCTGGGCCTGATGGATTTCCCCCTGCTTTCTTTCAGGTTTATTGGGACATTGTGGGTAAAGATGTCACTGAGGTAGCTGGGGATTTCTTCAGGACTGGCAACCTGCTGAAGCAACTTAATCATACCTTCATTGCTCTTCTTCCTAAAAAGCTGGATCCTGTGTGTATGGGAGACTTTAGACCCATAAGCCTTTGTAATACTATCTACAAGATTTTTTCTAAGATCTTAGTGTCTAGGCTTCAACCCATCCTTGACAAGCTTATCAGCAGCTGCCAAAAAGGATTTGTGCTGGACAAGCAGATTACTAACGCAACCATTTCAACCCATGAAATTATCCACTCCATGGAAAGAAGCAAAATTCCAAGAATGGCTTTTAAACTTGACATCTCAAAAGCCTATGATAGAGTTGATTGGGAGTCCCTTTTCACAGTTCTGGGGAAGATGGGCTTCCAAGGTAAATTCCTGCAACTTATAAAGGTTTGTGTCACTACTGTCAGATTCTTTATTTTGGTGGATGGTGTTCCGAGGGGCTTCTTCAATGCTGGTAGGGGTCTTAGGCAAGGGTACCCCTTGTCCCCCTACCTTTTCATTCTTTTGGCTGAAGTCCTAAGTAGATGCTTCCTTTATTTGTTAAACTCTAGAGAGATCAAAGGCATTAAACCAGCTTCAATAGTTGCTCTGGCAGCTATTCAGCAATTGGTGGATGATACCATCTTGTTTGGATCGACTTCGATGGTTGAGGCTAGAAAGTGGAAAAAAGTGCTACAAGATTATGCTACCTCGACTGGCCAATGCATCATAAATTACGATAAGACTCAAGTGTAATTTTTCAATACCCCTTTCGTGCTTCAACAAAAGATTATGGGGATTCTTGGTTGTTCTGTGGGTGTGCTCCCTGGTATCTATCTTAGAATCCCCTTTATTGTGAAAGATGTCTCTCTTGAGTACTAGAATTCTATCTTGGAAATGATTCATAGGAAGTTGGTAGGGTAGAAAAGTAAATTACTGAGCCAAGCAGGTAAGTACCAGCTCCTTAAGGCTTCTCTCTAAGGTATTCCTATTTATTTTCTGTCCCTCTTTAAAATTCCCAAATATATAGCTGAGAGGTTTGAGAAAATTCAAAGGAATTTTTTATGGATTGGACTAGAAAGTAAGAAGAGAATGGCTCTGGTGGGATGGGATAAAGTGTGCAGACCGAAACTCCAAGGGGGGTTAGGGTTAAGAAAGATGAACCTCCTTAATAAGGCCCTTATTTTTAAGAATGGGTGGAACCTTTTAACCAGAGGCAAGGACTGGGGAGCATCATGAGAGCTAAATACTTTGGGAATTTGGATCCTAAGGAACTTTTACACACTTCTGACTTACCTAAAGGCTCTGTGATTTGGAATAATATTTTGAAGTGTAGAACTGTGCCACTGCGGGGTGTTAAGTGGAAATGGGTGATGGCAAAACTATAAGGTTTTGGGAAGATAATTGGACTAATGGAGGAACTTTAAAGAGGCTTCAGAATATTCAAGGATTGATTAATTTAGTTGTTCACCACTTTGGCAGGTTGGCTCGTGACTATTTTCTTCCTTGTAAAAGGGGATGGAAACAACTGTTAGGCTGTTGTCAGAGTCAGGTTGATCTTGTTAGGATGGCTGATGAGACCCAAATTTCTCTAAAGGGTTGCAGAATTCCCCTATTCCCCCAAAAAGATAGACTTCTATGGGCTAATGAGAAGTTTGGGTGTTTTACTATAAAATCCACTTATAATCCCTTTTTACCTCAAATTGGAGATAACTTATGGAGGAAAATCTGGAACCATAATCTTATACCAAAGATTAACCATTTTTGGAGGTTGGCGGTGCAGAATAAAATACTAACCATAGATAACCTTTGGATCAGAGGATTTTAAATACCCAATAGATGTGTTCTTTGCATGAAAGATGAGGAGACTGTCTCACATATCCTTTTGCACTATGATTTCTCCTGGGAAGTCTGGTGCTTTGCTTTGAACATTCTTGGAGTCTCCTGGTGTTTGACTGGTGACCTAGAAGCTTGCATTAGGTCTTGGTACTCCCCATTTTCCAATTCTACTTGTAGGGAAATTTGTGCTCAAGTCCCCCCCATTTTGTCACGGGGCCTATTGAATTAGAGGAATAATAGGCTTTTTCAAGAGAAGTTTAGAGATCCCAAGGAAGTGTTTTGTTCAGTTGTCAAACTGCTGCAAGACAACATCACTAACAACATTCTAAAAGTGGCTGAAACTCCTCCTAATGATCTGGAATCTTGGATCATTAATCAATGGACCATCACGGTAAGCATTTACAAGGTGGATGATAGTAAGAGAAGAGCTATGGAAAGTTCTAAATGGTCCCCACCCCTAGTTGGTTGGTCTAAGCTCAACTTCGATGGTGTTGCTAAAGCCAACCCTGGATTGGTGAGTGGAGGGTGAAATATAAGGTTGGATAATGGTGTCCTCTTGGTTGCTTTTGTGGGGGGACTTGGAGAAAGTACTAATAATGTTGCAAAGGCCTCAGTTCTCCTTTGGGTTCTTAAGATTGCTTTGGCTATAGGTATCAATCGCCTACTAGTGGAAGGAGATTCCAAGATCATCATTGAAGCTATTAAAGGGAATGCTAGGGTTGGTTGGCAGATGGAAGATATTGTTGAGGATATCAAAACCCTTCTCTTAAGTTTTGAAGGTAGTGAAGTGATACATATATAGAGAAGGTAATAGTACTGCTGACCTTATGGCGAATCTAGGGATTAACCTTAATCCCTTAAGGTGTTGGAGAAACATTGATAGTCTTCCTTCGAATGTTAAAGTTAGCATTCTGAATGAGGCATCTCACTAATTCATTATGATTGTTATCATAATATGTATTGCCTTATGCGGAGTCTTATCAGGCTTCCCTCATCTCTTGGAGGGATGTGACATCGATGATGTTAGAAAGCTTCCCACTCACCCTCTCATGGTGAAGTGGACTATGGAGTCCTATGTGGACTTGAGACAACTCAGCAGTATCCGTGTTTGTTGGCATTGCCAACTTAAAAGGTCTTTTCACTCCTGATTGAATAGGCTAGATGTGGTGGGCTCACACGAGTTGCTTATTGAATGAAAAAATGACAAGAACATGCTTGGGACTGGGAAGGACATGCTTGGGAATTCGAGAAGAGAAGTTGGTTTAAAGCTTTTTAATTATCTTTCTAGATTGTTCATTCTATCTCTATGCTTCTCTATTCTCTGTAACTACTTTTTTTGCTCTGAGAGGTGTTTGGCTAGGAAAATGGGTGGTGTGAAGGTTAGGACTGATCCAACAATGTGTGGGGAATTCAAGGAGGATTTATAGGTCTAGAGTATCACCTATGAGGGTGGTGTGACTCCTTTTCTTGAGAGTCTAAATGGTTATGATGAAACCTTTCGACCCAATTTTCTGGTTCTTGGGATGGGAATAGGAGGGTGAAAGTTGGCGGGGTGCAGTTTGTCGTGTCAGAGGAATCCATAGCCAATGCTACGGGTTTGCTTCGAAAAGGGAAAAGGATCAAGAAACAAATGAGAGTCTAAAATACTGAAGGATTGAAGTTGTCCTACCGTGAAGGGGAGAAGCAGATTAGACTCCAAGGTGGCTTCGATCGTGCGATCTTGATCAACCCATAGGATCAGGTATTTTCCTTATCATGAAGTTTTTCACCCTAGAAGGGCATTATAGGTGTTTTTATCATTATCACTTTGCTTTGTTAAACCATTTCTGCCATAAAATTCTGGTTAACCTTCCTTTTTACCTTCTCTCTAGTCTTGAGTCCCCTGTGCTTCAAACTAAGAAGGCTCGGGAGGGAAATCTTGAGGTGGTTGCCTTGCCTTTACACCAAGGGCTCATCTTTTGCCTTTATCACTACCATCTTGCATTGTGCCCTACTAAACCCCCTTTAGCTCGTCTTGTAGGAGATAGCTCCAATGATGACTCTGAGGATAATGTTCCTCTTAGTGTTAGGTTTGGAAGCCCCTCTAATTTGAAAACCCCGTTGCCCTCTGAACCTAATTTTCCTTCTAACCCTCCCGTGAGTTGTCCTTCTGCCCTTGTTTCTAGCCCGCCCGTGTCAAAGGCCACCTCTCTTTCTAAGGCTCATCTTGGGGGCCAAACTCTGAGGGCCTTTATTTCTATTGATTTGGAAGGATCTCATGATCAGTCTTACGAGCAAGCTGTAGAGGGTCTTTGTGACCTCAGGAATAAACTGTCAATTCAGGGCAACAAGAAACGTAAAAGGCTGAATTCTACCTCTGTTCAAAGTGGAAAGAAGAGGGGTAAAAGAAGTGTCGATGGGCCGGAGAATGAAGATCAGCAGGCTGAGGAAAGGACGCACAAGCAGGATGAGCAGAAGAAGGATGAGGTTGGGATTATTAAGGAGAAGGTTGTGGGAAAAGATAACACTGTGAGAAGGCCGAGTATTAGGAGGTCTTTTAGGTTGGCTGGGGAAAGGCCCCAAGTGCGTAAAATTGTCGACTACTCCTCTATTTCTAAACAGGAAGATATTGAGCAGGAGATTGAAATAAAAGAAGTTAAAATAACTCCCGTATAGGAACGTGATGGTGCGAGTCATTTTGATTCAATGAATAACTTATTATGAAACTAACCCTAAGGAATTTGAAATTCAGGAAACTCTGGATAAGGAAGTGATGAGTGCCAGAGTGGAGGTGGGTAACAAGAAGCTGGGATGGAGCTCGAGGAGGTCAAAGCTCGCCTCTCAGCCATGGAGGGCAAAGTCAAGGCGCTGCTTAAAATGGTTATGAAATCTTCTCACAGGGTTGCTACTGCCTTCTATATTCTGCAGGTGGATCAGAATAATGATGTGGATACTTTGTTTGAGGACAAGGAGAAAATGCTTAATCTAATTTTTTATGACTGGAAATATTTACTTAGTTTTGTTATCAGTTTATGTTTATGGAATTGGACTCTGGCTTATTATATTTTGTATTTAAGCTATTAGACTGTTGTGCTTGAGCTATTTGTGGCCTTGGGCCTGTTAGGCTTTTGTCATCGGGACTTGCACCCGAGTTTGCAGCTTACTAATATCAAAAACACGGAGGAAAAGATAATTCAAATCTTTAATTTGAATTTGTTGGCTTCATTAGAAGAAAAAGAAGATCCAAGTATAAAAGAAGGTTGATGGAGCTCATTTCATCACAAACTTTTGGCACCTTTGACATTTCGCTTGGCATTTGTTTTGTAGGACTTTCCAAGGATGAAAACCCTTGTGGAAGGAGGTGTGTTGGACAAAAACCCAATCACATCTTGGAGGTGGATTCATACAGAGTTCACACCTGTGCTTAATTGGAGAGTTTGAAGATTGTTTGAGCATTCATGAGATATCTTTCCTAGAAGATTTGTGGCGTCATGGATTGAAGACTTTGTTGACAATATTGAAGATCCATTGCAATATATAGTGAGCACTAATTTTGGGTGGCAAGATATTATGGATTGATCATCATTGAGTAATCACCATCCTAGAGGGTTTGGAGCGCCGATTTGGGATAGTCATATTTAGGTTTCTACATCAGTATTGTTGTAGACATTTTTGAAGGCTTTGAAGATTTTTCATCATCGATTTCGTTAATCTAAGGAAGCGCCAATATTGAGGACTTTGAGTGCCATTAATGGAGGAAGGATACTCATCATTAGTGCTTGGATCTTGGAGGTTTCTTGTTGTTACAGTCTAATATAACCCTAGCCACTGCCACCTTGGAGTTGTCTTCACCATCATCTGTCATTATTGAAGTGGCCGATCCTCATCAAGGGCAAATTTGACATCAAATTGAAGGGTGATCTACATGCATTAAGATCTATTCATCATCTTGAGAGGTGTGCTGATCTATATTGCAATTCACTCACCTTGCATTGTAATTTGTCACCAAAAGTGGTATGTTACATCTCTGATTTTGTAACAACAATCTATGTTTTGTATTTTGGCTGTCATAGAGCCATGAAATTGATGTAATGGAGCAATAGAACAATCTAATTTCATAACATCAAGGTTTGATTGAGTTTATCATCCTTTTGCTATCATTCTAGTGTGTAAATCATGGTGTAATTCATAGTAGAGGAGACTGTAGATATATGCTTTCTTTTGCCATTAATTTTTGCACATGTTAGTCTATGTCATGCCCACATTTGCCATGTGGTTATGACTCGATAACCACATGTCATGACCACATTTGTCATGTGGTCATGACATGAATTTTCAAAAACTTTTCCCACCTGACTTTAAAACCCCCTCACGCACATCAAGCGTGCTTGGTGACACACGCACATAACGTAGTTGCATCCACAACCAACTTTAGGCATGTCGCCCAAAGGCAGGGAAGTCAATCACAACCGGGATAATGTGAAACTCATTTCGCAATCCCTATGAGATGATAGCTACTAAGGGGGTGTACGTCGAGAGGAGCGACGCTAAGAGGGTTGGTTTCTGCTTCAAAATACAACCCTAGAGTTTACTAGGTGAGTGGAACGATTTCAATATGAATCAGAATCTAACCCTAGAAGTAAACTACTAAACTAAGATAACATTAAATTAATGCCGCTAATATGGTTTTTGAAACATAAAATGTTTAAACAATTTCTAATGCAAAAAGATAAATAATCGAACTAAATTAAATATCATACCCATCTAAAGTCTAGGAAAAATTCGACGACATGACAAGATAAAAGGGAAAATTTTCTCTAATAATTTCGATAGCGTAACACCATCTCATCAATTATGGGAGAATTGAAAATTATTTAAAAATTAAAACTATCACCATAACCCTTTTCAAAACTTTAAAAAGAATTTAAATAACCTTCTCTAGGCACTTTTCAAATTTAAATAGGAACTAAAGGATTGGATAAATTAAATCTTAGCACTTAAATTGCTCACTTTGATACAATAAGGTTTAAAAGGATAAAGGAGATAAATGCCCTATAGTTAAATAAATTAAATCATAAAGCTAAAATACTTTTCCTCCAAAAGAAAATCAAATGATAAAATTAAATAAATATCATAAACCACACTCATACTAGAGTCCAAAAAACCACCCCACTCACTAAGTGGGTTTTAATTAACTAAAACAAGGGTTAAGTTTACTAACAACCTCCTAATCTCTAGGGCACCAAACCCTAGAATAAGAATTATAAAAGCTCTCTCACCTCCCATTTGATCTCACAATTTAACTTTGTTTACTAACAGGTTGCAAGTTTCAAGGTGGAGGGCAAATGGGAAGGTACTTTCCCAAGTGGAAAGTATCTCCCCCAATGGAGAAATTCTAACACATGTTTAATAGTTTACTAACATTATTTGTTTCTCATTTTGCTACAGGTTTATCAATGATCCCTAACATATCTATTTTTCTAACTTTGTTTCTATCTATGCACAGGTCTATATTTTTACTTCTCTAACTTAGTTTATTGCCAAAAATTTTAAAATTAAGTCTACTAACCTAGGTTATTGTGTTCATAGAGAAAAAAGGAGCCAACATTCCCTATTTCTTTATTTTTGTTTACATGTTTAACTTTAGAACTCTATGCCAACATATATTTTTTTTTAACTAAAACACATAGGAATTATTTTGTACACAGTACATACTGGCTATCAAAAAAACATAGAAAAATACTAAATAAGATACACAATGAATATGTATTATGTATATATATATACTGCTTGATATCTAGAACAAGATAAATTTAATAGTGTTAGGGCCGAATGGCCAAGGGGTACTATCATTCACAGAGGGCATTAAAATATAGAGGCCAAATGAAAGGAACGGCACAGAGCTTATTGAGAGATCACAAATCATAATAAACATTGCAAGTTTCAAACCACATTAACAGAGGTGACTGTGGATTTTATCCATGGCAGCCCTTAACAAATGCGCAAGTCGAAGGGGGAGGGGCGGGGCTCCGTTGCCCCTCCCACAGAGCTTAGCTCTGTGGGAACATACCCCCCCTTTTTCCATTTTAAAAGAGGGCGCAGGCATAGGGGCGGCTCGGCCCCTGCGACTTGCTGTCACTCATTTTTTTTTTTAAAAAGAAAACTTTCAAAACAGAAAATGCGAACCCTAATACAGTTCGCACAAGTATTTTTTTATAAGGCTTTTACTTTATAATGACAATGCTATCTATTTTTGTTTAAAGCTTAGCCTGATATATATATCTGTGTGTGTGTGTAATAAATGCTCTCTGTATTTTTGACAGTAAAAATAATTCCAGCCAGAGAGCTAAAAAAATAGTGAGATAAAAAATAAAATAATATTTGCACAAATATATATATATATATATATATATATATATATATATATATATATATATATTGCACAACTATGCTATTTAAGAGGTAATAAGTAAATAAATCCTTTTTCTCTTCCTATAGTAATAAAACTAACATAGGCATAGTAGAAATATATTTATATTTTTTTTTGATAAACTAAAATAACAATATCATCATTTTTGAAAGCATCAAGAAACCCATTTAATCATTTCTATAGTCATTCAAATAAGGGTATGTATTTACCATTTTCTTCACAAGTAAACCTCTACTTTAGAAATGTAAAGATAGGGAAATGAGAGAGAGAGACATTTATTTTTCCTTCACATTAACTTCAATCCAAAAGCATATAGAGGTAAACTTTAACACATCCCATATAGTAAAAATGAAACAATGTTATTACATAAGGATTAAGTACACTATAGACACATGAAGAGAGATTCCTCTCATTACACCAATACTTCATTACAAGGCCAAAATAGGCCAAGGCAACATAATTCCTTACTTTTACATTTCTCACAAAACCAATAACTCTCTAAAACTCCCAAACTTCCAATCTTCTCCAAGAGCAACAAAACCTACAAAACACAAAAATAAGTTCCCCAAGCCCATGGAGAGCTCACCTCCCAACCTTAGGCCTACAAGTAGGCCACCCCCAAGAATGCCACCCCCAAGCTAGGAGGCCATTCAAAATAACCGGTCTCAAGCAAAAGAAGGGTTACAAAACACACAAAACACTTACACAAAACACTTGAACACCCTCCCATGGATACTCACATAACAAACCCATTTAACAATGGGTTTTAGGGGTGAGAGAGTGGAAATTCTCTACTCAAGGGGAAGCAAAACACAATAACTCAATAATGCTCAAACTCATGGCCTCTTACCATTAAAACTTATCATACTCCAAATAACACAAGGCACTCTTGCCATAACCATAAATCCCAAACTTCATAATAAGGCCTATGGCCATCAAAACTCCTCCAAAAGATGAGGGTACCCCGAGGAGGTTTACACCTCTCTCACCCATGACAAGGTGAGCTCTCTCACATAGAGAGCTCACCAAAACAACCCATAAAACCCACACAACATAAAACTAAAAACTCAAGAGCATAATAACCATAACACATGCATAAATATATAAGAAAAAAGCAAATAAAATAAGGCTTGAAGCCTTGAGAGCATACCTCTCAAGCTCTAAGTGTAGAAGGTGATGGTAAAGAGCTCCCAAGAGTCTTTTCCTAAAAATCCTTCCAATTATCTCCAAGTCTTTTCTCTCCTTCCCAAATCAACAATAAAATGCAAAAAAGAAAGAACCCTTCCCTCTTCTCAAAGAGAGATAAATAGGCTTTACTCACAAGCCCTAATGAATGAGAAGGTGACACTTGTCACCTTCTCCTCCATCTACACAACCCTCCTCACAACCCCACAAGAATGAGGAGATGACACTTGTTGTCTCCCCATTCAACTAAGCTACACACTCTCCCACAAATTCTCTCACACCTGTGTGAGAGCATAGGGAGAAGGGATCACACATGGGAGACCCATCATGAATGAGGAGGTGACACTTGTCACCTTCTCATTCAACTATGCTACACTCTTCCCCACATATGCTCTCACACATGTGTGAGAGCATAGGGAAGAGGTCTTACACACATGAGAAGACTCTAGAAGCTTCTAAAGCACTCAAGACAAAGGGTAACCTTACCCTAGGTGAGTGGGGTTAGTTTAGGTGGGATGGTGACATGCCAACCACCTCTCACATCTCCCAAATTTGTCGCTTTACTCAAGGGCAAAGTTAAGGTGACCATACAAGGGTTACACCAAGTTTAAACGTACTAAAAATGGCCCTAGACCCTAGGGGTATTACCTAGGGTTATTATTTGACCATAATTAACACAAGGGAACTCATAAATCCACATAAAAAGGGCTCAAACATTTAGCACCAAAATTGTGCAAACCAAAACAATATAACCTTACAACACTTCAAGGAAATACATCAAAAAGGGTGAAACTTACAAAATCTCATAAATTAAAAGACAACATAATACATTATTCTCATTCACAAATAACCTTTGTCCATCTTGGGACTAGGTTGGATTGAACACATGGTTAACACATAGGGTTATTTGTCTGACCTTCGATTTTCCATGGGCCATGGAAAATTACCTGTACACTTACATGAACACGTTAATAGCACATGATATATATAGCCAAAGCGAAGTGAATTACATAAACACACACAAGATTACATAAGCACATATATCCTCAATTATAAACACATGCTAACATTTACATGATTCTCAAATCATTGGCATTTCACAAAATATAGATCAGGATCATACACTGTATAAGATTTCATCAATTCAATTATCACTAAACATTCCATTACTTCAATCATCTAACTAAACCATTTCAATTGCATCAATAACGCATTCAACATCATGGAATTCACAATATAATCACACATGTATGATAGAGCTCCATTTTACGATAACTCATCTATCAGATAAAACTGACAAATGTCTAAATAGGAGGGATCACTAGTCCTCAAACAACCATGTATCACACATAATCTGAACAACAAGTCCCATGAACAAACCAAGAAGTGCAACATGAGTTAGCCTCACACTACAACACTAATGAATCCAGTTCAAGCACAAACAGGTGATATTCCAATCAATCCCAACTAGGATGTGCATTGCCTATGCACCCACAAACAATTGCCACTACCTTCTACAAAAGATCCACAACATCACTACACTGACTCAAGATAGGGCCACAATTCCATAGACCAAACCCTTAGATAGGGTGAAGCAAAAACATGGTCTAACCAAGAAACTAATCCAGTCATACAAGGGTGGGCCTCACAGTCTATTTCAAGCTTGAGGAAGTAAATTGATAAGGTGTAGTAATAACAATCAGAAGTCAGTCCTAGGGTTTTGTTGGTTAATAGATTTGCCACCTAACTCTATATACTCTCGCTCGGACAAGTGACAAATGTAATCAATAGTTGAGAGTAATATATTGATATTTTATAAAGGCTCTCTACTTATTTGACAAGGCGCAACTACCTTTGAAAGATATTCTAATGAATGGAAACCAAAATTGCTTTTAACTAGAAAGCAAATAACAAAGGTAGAGCTTTTGATCAGAAAGCAGTAAAGGTAGATTTATATCTGAACCACAAGGAGCTCAAATACTTCACCAATATAACATCCACTTGGCTAATATAAATAGGTATCATACACCAAATATTCACCACTTCAAATAAAATATCTAAAGATAAATAATTCGCAACTGTGAGCAAGAATCAAAGATATCCAACCACCGAGATATGCAAAATCATCAACACCAGCAACAACACATTCAACTTAAGCAGAACATGAATTCAAATAATCACAACACAAAGTCTATGATCATTCCAAAATCCACTGTATTAATTATCATTGCATATATCAAAGTAGCTGAAAACCAAAATTTACTATCACCCTTGCAACACAAAGTTTGTCCAAAGATCCCCAAATTTGACTAGCTACTCATAATATATAGCTAAGCCAAAAGTAAGTATTTTTAAAATCATAACGACTTCTTGAAACAACCGAATTAAAAGATGTTTAAACAATAATAATAATAAAATGGCCCTCTAGAGCCAATAGTTTTAGAGCAAATATTATAAAATCATTAAAACATGAAATTGAAATCAATTGAGGATTTGCAAATCCTTGTCTCCATTGTCCACCTCATCCATCGCTTCTTCTTCTTTCGCCTGCTTGCCTTCTCCAGTGCCACTTTGCACCACTTGAGGTACATGTACCTAAAACCTTGCCTTATATGCCCTACATTTGCTGATAATAGGTGTCAACGACATCCCCAGTGGGGTTCCTGTCATGCTGATCTGGCGCTTCTTCTTCATTACCGCTCTATCAAAGTCCACCTTTCGATGCACATCATCAAACTTATTTTTGGCAGTGTTGATATGAGCCGCTACTTTCGCAAGTCTCCCCAGTGATTCATCGGTAATTGCATTGTAGTTCATTACCTCCTCAGTTACCACCTTTTTGAAATTCTGTTTTATTACCTTCACATCTAGGAGTTTCTCATCGTCAGACCCATTAACCTCTATCTACATAGTAGTGAAGTCCCTTTTAATGTCCATCATCTCTCTATAATAGACTGCAATTGTTTTCCTCATTTCATCCTCTGCTGCAATTATGAGAAAAAGTTTCCATTCAACATCAGCCCACATAGGTGTGTTTAGCTCTCCAGGATTAGCTACTACTTCCTCAGCTACTAAGATGTTGGGATCCATGTCAGCCATTTCTTGTATCTCTTTAGAGGCTAAAGATAGGCTATGATGGTCACTTCTGTCTATTTCAAATTCTACTATCAAAACCTCCCTCTTAGCATATACAGAATCATATAATTTTACTACCTCCTCAATAAATACAAGACATAAAAAAAAAATTCTCGACCCACTGATCCATAGCATTTTTCAAAGACAAAGATGTTCTGACTTGTTGAAGAAAATTAGGATCAAGGATATGAAGGTCGACATTTGAGGGCATTTCAGTAGTAGGCATTATTTTAGCAACCAAATTAACAAAGGATGACAAAGAACTTACATGTGCCAGGAGTTTTGAATTTTCTTCCTGCAGCCCCTTTACCCTTTTAGATATGTTATTGACTGAATATTTGACATGGTAAAGGTCATCCTTTGTAGTAGAAGGTCCGAAATCTACACTGCTCATTCTAAAGTCGGTGTCTGTCACTTCATCTTCATTCTTATCCACCACCGGGTCTGCAATTTCTAGGAATTGATTCCCCGAGGCAGGGTCAATTACCATCCTTGACATCCTTTTAGCACGTTTAGGCCTTGGAGTGCTTTGTAGAAAATTTGCTAGAGTATCACTACCTTCATCTGAAGGTGGAGTATATCTCTTTTTCTTCTGAACTACTTTCATTAACCAATCAGGAGATGGGGCTAGAACATTAGTAGTAGCAACAAGAGGAACAGGGTGAAAATTCTGCTCCGGAAGTTCATTTTGATGAGGGGAGCTTGGCAAAGAGCGCAATAGGCTATATTCTCCAATCTGAGATAAAATAAAATAATCACTATCACTTACAAGATTATTCACAGGTGGCACATGGTCTGCTTTGGATGAAGAAGTAGCCAATCTGGTAGTTCCTTTCACTGGTTGAGCGTCTTGTTCACACATTGTTTTCATCTTCACAGACTCCTTAGGAAGCCTGTCATCACCATCATTCGATTGTGAGTTGACTCTGAAGAGTCAGATCCAAACTAGAAGATCTCCTGTACGAGTAGGTGGTTTGAGACTTGCTTTGGTTTTGAGATGCCGAATCCTTTGGCATAGTGGAACTAGCACACTCCTTATAAAATTCATCAATTGTTCATGCAAACAGTCACTAATAATCTTCGCCCAATCAATGCGATGGTCCCCACAAATCAACAAGATGAATCTACACATCCAAAATTCAAAAACATCTGATTCTAGGTTCCCGACTACTTTGTTTAGCCAAGTTATCATGTTTGAAATTTCTTCCTTAAAATGGCTCCTCTTTAGGTTGGCGGGAAGCCACAATTTCTCAGTCTTTTCGATTTCCAGCCAGTTTTTGGCAATGCAAGTGTGGCACCAATCTTTCCTTTCATTATAGTAATTCCATGCAGAAGACACAGAAACATCCACATTATCTTTGTGTTCCTCCAAATTCAAAGCTAGGGCGACAGATTCTGAATCAACTTTTGCCACAACGACACCATTAGAGGTCTTTATCTCCTGTGACTCTTGGAAATAACCATTCGTACATGCCACTATCAATTTAGGGCAATGCACAGCGAGCGAAAAGCCTCCAACTTTATCCAGACCACTACTAACAATCTTTCTCGCCAATGGGGTTTGATTCTCAAACTGCATTCTTCCCCAAAAGTCCTCCCAATCAACATGGCCTAGGTTGGTATCTCTCACCCTCAACAGACCATTCTCCACTATAGAAGCCATGGGGACTCCTTGAAATTTGAACTTCATCTTCATATACTCAAGGAACTAAAACACCAGAGACTGAAACATACGCAGGCAATACAGGGTAATGCAGAGCACTAACAGGAAATTATTTGTGCAGATACATGGAAATGGAAAATTTCTAAGACCCCAAAGAAAGTGTTATGCTTTTATAATAGAGAAGAACAAGAGAGATAGAACTGCTAATCTTGTTGACCTGTGAAAATGGAGTTATGTTGATATCCCGCACATAGCAAGCTAGTTGTTTAATACTCTGCACACATTCTCTTTGTGAAATGATGCAACTTTAGATGAGATGAAGAATTTATCAATGTCACCTCACATAAATTTGCTTATGGAGAACATTAAATTCTAGCGGCGAATTTAGCTTTTGAAATCATTAATACATGCCTTGAGTTTCCCTCTAAAAATTGTGCCACTGTGTCTTCACGTACTTCTAATTAAATGCAAAGTGACAAGTGTCATTCCTTCACTCCGTATGCCAGCGCAGCAAGAACACTGCAACAAGTCCTTCGAAGTCAGCAAGTCAGGCAGGGATTGAAGTTTTGAACTCCAAGTCGGAGGTTCAGAAGTTCAAGGAACTCCCGACCTCCTGACTACAAAGGGACTCCACAATACCAAGACACAAGGAAAGACTCAAGACATGGACTATTTGCACAAGTTAGTAAGTCAGGCAGTGAAAGAACTTGTGAACCTGCCGACTTGGTTCAAGGATGCTAGGAATTACCGACGACTCGAAATGTGACTAAGTAAAATTTGACTTGGGATGAAAAAACAATGAGCAGCATACATAAGGCAGACAAAAGACTAAGATATGGACATTTTAGTAGATTTTTCCAAAAATGTGACAATAGGTTTCAAATTGAAACATGTAAATTCAGAAATTTTGTTCAAACCCTAGTTCAACACATTACATCAACATAAATGTTTTTTATGTTTTATGTAAAACAAGTATTTGGGCACTTTACATGTAGGTCCAACCCAAGCCAAATCCAAGCCTAAGGGTGGGATTCCAAAGTAACTTCAAATAAAACACATGCTTGTTATAACGTGCACACATTAAAAATTCAAAAAATAAAATGCACACTAAGATTTTTGTTTGTTTAAAGGTGTTTATAATGCAACACATCATAATGCACTCACATTATGGCTCAGGATTTTCAAGCTATAATGCTAGCGCATCATTATGTCCTATTTTGTTCTAAAGCTTGTTTGGCCACTTTCTGGCCCCCCCAATTTTGTGCACTTCCCCATTTGGTGAAACAAAGGCTATCAGTTGCTCCTAAATCAACTAAAATAAAAATAGGTTATCCATAGAAGGTACCTCAAAATTCTATGAGAGAAGATTGATGGTTCACTTTGTGCTATAACTCTGTAGTTGTATAGATTATGGCTAGGGGATTTTTGGTTTATCTTGATTATTTGGACACTCACTTTTGTAATGGTCACCCCATATGTCCAACATCTTGTCACTGATCTTGACCTTTTTACTTCCTTTTCCTTAGAAAGATTTGTTTGGGCTACCTATTTTGATTGTCTACACACTTTTTCTTTATTGCTCTTTGGTCCAGTTGACCCATGGTTCCCTTTAAAGTTGTCTCTTTTTAAATTTCTCAACTGCCTTTTCTACGTGTATGGCTTGCTTGAATTCCCTCTTATTATTGTTCAATACTTAGGTAGAAGGGAAGTGTTTTTGTTTCCTTTCTTGCTTATTTTTCTTCTTTTCCTCAGCAATAATAGCAACTTCCACTACCTGACTCAAGTTTTTTTGTTGGTTAATCTTGGTTACAAACATAATGCTCTTGTTCAAGCCCAAAATAAACTTATTCACATGGTCTCCCTCCTTCATAATGCACATGGTAGAGTTTTTCTTATGAGTTTGGCCTTATACTCGGCTACTATCATTCCTCCCTACTTTAGGGAGTGAAATTCTATCAATTTTTTATCATAATGATGAGCCAAAAGGTACTCCTTGTGGAATCACTTCATAATCTTATCCGAAGTCATCTCACTTAAGTCATACTTCTTTATGGCTACTAGGTGGTCCCACCATAGCGATGTTTGTCCTTCTATTTGATATATATCAATTTGAGCCTTGGTATTGGATTTCAACTCTAATAGCCCAAAGTACTTATTCATCCCTATCAACCAGGCTTCAAGTACATCTTCTCAACCTATCCCATCATAATTGGGAGATTGCACATTTTCTTCAATTCTCTAATCAATGGATCCTTTATCACCTCTCATCATTGCTCCCTAAGTGAAGGACTACAAGAAGGTATTTGGGAACTATTCTTATGTTTAGAATTAGAGAGCTCATTAGTGTCCATGTCATGCTTCTTTGTTCCTAGACCAAT
Source organism: Cunninghamia lanceolata (assembly GCA_027924645.1). Lineage (NCBI taxonomy): Eukaryota > Viridiplantae > Streptophyta > Pinopsida > Cupressales > Cupressaceae > Cunninghamia > Cunninghamia lanceolata. Next base: position 5,295,511 of record BSBN01000592.1, read on the forward strand.
ACTATGCTTTGTCCCCTACTCCTTTTGCTTCAATAGTTCTTCAATTTGTTGTTCTTGTGATGTTATTTGGGCCCGAAGAGAATTCATCTTTGCTTGTACATCTCCTCAAATTTTGTGGACGGTGGGGGTGGTGCATTCTTATTGGCATGAAGAAATTCAACCAAACTAGGACTCAATTCTCTCTTAAATGTTTTGATTAAGATAAAACACAGGAAGGGCCGAACCCATTACAAAAGTCTACCACAGAGGCTAATGAGATGAGTCTCACGAGGAGAGAGACTATCACACCGAGACAAGAACCAAAACACTACAAAACAACATACCAACCAATGAAAGATAACAAGACCAATACATAAACAACTAAAAACCAAACCAAGAAAAGTTACATATATGTGAGTTGCTTCAGGCCACTAATGTCCTGCCACTCGTGACTGAGAAACTCAATCTTGTCTTCAAAGGTGACCTCCTTATGATTGTTGGCCACCATAGTAGCTTTGCCTTTAGCTTCATGACTCTTTGCATGGGTTATGTTGGTGGGGCTAGCTTGGGGTTCTGTTAGATTTATTTTATCCAATGCTGCAACTTATGATTTTGAAAATTGAGCAAATGGATGTTAAGACTGCGTTTTTGCATGGAGATCTAGAATAAGAAACTTATATGCAACAATCTACATGTTTTGAGGTAAAAGGGAAAGAACAATAGGTATGCAAGTTAAAAATATCTCTCTATGGTTTAAAAGAATCCCCCAAAATGTGGTACCGGAATTGATTCATTTTTTTTGAAATTGGGTTTTGTTAGAAGTGAAGAGGAACATTATGTCTACATTCAATGTATTGATGATGATATTCTGATTATTGCCTTGTATGTGGATGATATGTTATTTTTCAGTAACACCAAGGGTATGATCAGTGAGTTGAAAGCTCAACTTTCAGGTGTATTTGACATTAAGTATCTAGGGGCATCTAGGTATATTTTGGGAATGGAGATCAAAAGGGATCAAGGTAACATAAATCTTTGGTTATAGTAAGTATGTGAATACTATTTTGCACATATTGATTGCAATCTAGTTAGAATTCCTTTAATGGTTGGTACTAAGCTTTCATTAGATATGTGTCCTAAGAATGAAGATGATTTAGAGGATATGTCTAATGTGCAATATACTAGTGTTGTAGGAAGTTTGATGTATGAAATGGTTTGCACTAGACCAGATATTGCCCAAGTAGTGGGAGTTTTGAGCAAGTTTATGTCTAACCATGGTAGACAATATTGGAATTATCCAAAAAGGATGTTAAGATATTTGCATGGTACTTTTGATTACTGTTTGGTTTATTCTGGTACTAATAGTGTGGATAAGACATTGGACATACGTGGTTTTGTTGATGCAAATTGGGCAAGTGACTTGGATAGTCAAAGGTCCACTAGTGGCTATGTGTTTACTTTGTTTGGAGGAGTTGTGAGTTGGATAAGTAAAAGGCAGCCCACTGTTGCTTTATCCATGGAGGTAGATTGGTTACGGAGATTGTGTATAGGTATTGGTTTTGATTGCAAGATTATATGGATTGGTTGTGATAGCCAAAGTGCAATATGTTTATCCAAGAACCCCATGTATCATGCACAGACTAAGCATGTGGATGTTTAATACCATTTTTTTCACATGAAATGATTACTAATGGTTAGATTTAGTTGAAGAAGGTTGACACTCAGGAGAATGTTGTAGATTCAGTTACTAAACCTATGAGCACAAAAAGTTTACGTGGTATAGGAAGGCCATGGGTCTTGTTCCTAGTACTTAGTTGCTTTATGTTTTATATGGGTGTATGTACAATGTATGATGTCAAGTGGAAGAATGTTAGGATTAAGGTGCCATCAAACTTGTAAATTCTATGTAATTTATTATTCCTATTATTGTTTGTAAATCACCCATAAGCGATGAAAGGTTTCACTAAGTAGTGATCAAGTTTCAACTACATGTTTGATCCTGGTACCTGACAGATGTTGGTTATGGAACACATTTAATTTTGAGGGGGTGCAGGGGGTACCCCCCTATGGGGTCTGGGGGGTGAACCCCCTGGAAGGGGGTTCGGGGGCCGTGTTCCCTAGTGGGGGTTTAGGGGCAGCACCCCTGAAAGCCACATTATATATATATATATATTCATTGTAAATATGGATCGTTCATCATTAGGTCATAGATCTGACTGTAGAGGTTATGTTGGCTTTTCTTGCCCTAGAAGGCAACCGCTTTATGAGGATATTGTACTATGACTATGAGTAGAAAGTTGAGACTAGAAAAATAGGTACTGTTGGATTGAAGACTAACTTAGAGGAGATTGATAGTGTTGTATTGTAAACTCTATTGAAGCTAGTACATACCGGTGCATCTCTTCTTGTGTGGAGTTTTTTTCCTAAAAGGGTTTCTCCATGTAAACACTGTGTTATGTGTTTGATCTTCTGTTCCATAATTTCTTTGTGTTGATTTCATACTATCTCCATTTTGGTTTTGCACAGTTAAATATCTATATTATAGTTGTAATTAAATTTTGATTGATAGTTGTTTACCTTCATTTCTAACATTCTCCTCATTGTTTTAAATGATTATCTCTTTGCAAGGAAGAAATTATACGTAATTTAACAAATTTATTTAGTGAATTCTTTTTTTTCTTAATTAAAATTACATAGAATTAAGCATTATAAGTAAATCTAGAATTTTTTTGACTTATCATCATCAAACATAAAGTGTTCAATATTCATCTCATTGACAACAAGATTTCTATTATTGGCCATAATTAGGCATAATTACTATCATTTCTCTTTAGTATATATGAGTTACATAGGCATGATGATAGTTATTTAATATTATATCATAGAAATACATGTTACTTTTCCATAGCAAGATATTCGTCCTCATTGGGATCTTCCTTAGAGGTTTCCCCAATTACAATCATGATCAAATGAACACACTCCTATTTTGAAATTTCCTCCTTAGATAGGGTCGATGCATTACACCCACAACTGAAAGAAAAATCCCTAATTGTTGACAGATTAGGTTCAATTATGTGGTGTAGGTCCTTGGTTTTGGAATCTTAGAGGGGCATGCCATGTCTTTACCCCTTTGGAGTTTTAATCATTTGAGAGTTACATCTAAGGTTTCAAATCCCAATGTTGTCTCCACATCTACATTATGTTGGGTCATGGTAGGTGCTATGGAACTACCTAGGGCCTTCAATAGGATCTGTTGCTTTCCTAAAGGATTTTTTTCACTTCTCTTTCCCAATCCATAACTACAAAACAAAAAGACTTCAATACACCTGAAGGTCATGAGCACCATAGTCTAGAGTTGGAATTGTGGGCTTTGATGCCATGTAATAACCCCCATTTGGCTACTACAAAGTTTTTTTACTAACAATTCAATCACATTCTACAACAATATATTCTAAATCAAATTTCACTAATTTGCAATGACATGCCTACTAAGACCATCATCGATATGTAAGAGACCAATGATGAAGGTTATACTTAGATGCCTCTACAAAATAGTATTTTAACAGTGGACATCTTGCATACAATTGTATTACATATTAGTTCATGAAGATAGGAAGATACTAATAGATGAAATCATTTTTTCCAACTTCTAAGACCATAAGAACTTATAAATAATATTACTTTCATGGAATAAGCATTTAGAAGTTGTGCCAAGGATTAATATCAATAATTAAATAAAAAATATCTTGGATGTGGTTGATTACTAGAGATGGTACATTTCCTCCAATACTCGTGCATGGTCCTTTAGTCAAATTCTAGGGTGAAATAAGACCCAACCATGTAGATAAGAAAACCTATCCACCCCATCCAAGTGGACTCTAGAGTTATATCGAGGATGAGGTTCTTTAAGCCTTTATCCCAAGGTACCTAGGTAGACATAGAATGGTTAGTGCCCAAAATCACTTTGTTTTTATTAAGGGGTAAAAACCATATTTTGAAAGGATCTAGAACCTTTTATAGAATAGGGCAACAACCAAACCCTAACAAAGCTGCAACCAAGCAACCAAGACAAACCAAACCAACCCAGAACTGGCCTACACAACACCAAGCCCCAATCTTATCCTAACACCCTTGACCCTGGTGTGAGAATGATAAACATGTTTAGGAAGACCTCTCTTCCTTCTCTAGACAGTTGCCCAAGATACATCATTTTCCAAATCCTCAGATCAAGGAGAGAGGAGAGGACAGTCCTCTACTATCATCCCAATCTGAGACACCACACCTGCTCAGAATGTTTGGTCAAAGAAGTAGGACATTTCTCTAAGGCAGCAAAATCCAACAACCCACCAATCGATGCCATGAGGTTAGGGGGGTCCAAAGGAGGAGCCCAAAATCACTTTGTTATTACCCTCATATTTGTCTAGTATGCATATATTGACCAACCAACCACAAATAGTGGATGTGGCCTTATCGCCTCCACCAACTTCATATTGCTTGGCTCATTCAACCTTTGATCCCTTAATGGAGATGTGAAAACAAATAAAGGAAAAATAGTGCATTCTATACAACACCATGAGTCCATCTATTTTTTGTTTCACTATCAACTATAATGACAGAAAAAGAATCCCATAATACATGGGGTCACCAGTGGAAAGGGCCTTAAAAATCCATTATACATATACATTAGAACAATCTAATACTCCTAGCTAAACTCATTCTTGCTAATAAGTTCTCCCACAACTTGAACCTATTAAGTGGGTGGATCCTAGCATCCATTGCCTCCATGCTATTAGAAAATATGCCTATCCTAAGTAAGTAACTCCTGGCATCCATCACCTACATGCTACTAGTGATAGCTGGCTAATCCTAGGATACAACCAATTACTTGGGTTAGCAGAGCACCCTCCCTAACTTTAATCATGTTAGAGCAATGATAAGTTTATTTGAGCGTGACAAAGGATTTACTAGTTTGGTGATCACCTCAGGAAGAGAAGGACAAGATACATTTTAGAGGTATTGCAACCATCTACCTATGCCTTCATAGTGGGCCTTATGTCCATCCTATGTATGTTGTCATTAAAGATAGGTCTTGTCTTAGACTTGGTTCTAGCATGTGGGACTCTCATGTAGTCAGATAAATAGGATCAAGAGGTCTTATAATTTCACTTTACTCATGATGGTGAATTTCTATTTAAACTACCTAAACAAGTTATTGGATGGAACTTAAACAAATTATTCCTCCACTTTAATACCTTAGGCTCGTCATCCAAACCATACACCACCTAGACAATTCTCTCCCTACTTGTGATCCTCTAGCTACGGGAGTTGAGTTAATAGTTAAGTATGTATTCATTAGTCCATACTCAAGCACAAGTATTCAATTTTGGTTACTTAAATTATGGCTTACATAAGACCCTAACATCGGGTAGACCCTAGTTAAGTAGTTGTCCATGATTATATAAATAGTGGCAAGACTGCATTGAAAGAGAGTACATCATTTTTCATCCCACCTAATCAAATCCTTGAAACTCAAGATTCATGTTGCTTTAACCCTCGAGAACTCACATTTGATCCTACCAAAATTCAAGGTCTGGTCTTTGGCATGTTCACAAATTCCTTTGTATAAGCAATGCTCCCCACTTTATCTTGACTATGGTTTCAACATAAACAACTCATGGTTTAAACAAGGTTCATAATTTATAACTCACAACCTTGGGGAGCTTTAATACACTTAACTATAAATCAGCCATAAATTAGTCACAAATATAATGTAAATCAATCATAAATCAGTCACAATATATTGACAATGAAAATCAATCATAAGGAGTTCCTATTATTTGCTCAATTTTTTATTTTATTTGTTAGCGGAATAAGTCCACAATTATTGAAATTATTTTTTGTCCTAGATTGCCATATAAGTTTAAAATAACTAATTTGACCTTAGGAAAGATAAATTAGAAACTTTGGCCTTTATATGCTTTTTTAAGTATTTGTTAGGCGACTAGGTTTGAAATAAATAACGCTTAGGATATTTTATCCTTTTATTTGTTGGCAGACTTAGTTTAATTGTGTTCCTAATATTATAATAATTTGATAGGTTTTCTATATTTTTTGTACTACACCCCAAAGTGAACAAAATAGAGTCTAGTTGTTTTAGGACTATCAAATTATTCACCAAGGCCAAAAAAGGGGGTTAGCCTAAGTTGAAGCTACAAATTTATACTCAGTTTGGGATCATTGTTATGATTCCATGCTCCTACCTTGCTTGGGTTTAGTTCCAAAGATCCATCAAACTTTTCTTTTTCTATTTTAATAAGTACATCAGAGTAAATATCAAATTAAATACTAGACAACTATGAAAACTATTAAACCTAGAATACTAACCTTCAAGTGAAGTTAGAAATATTAAGGTGTTCATCACCTAAATTTTTTATCCTTTTGCAATATATCAAGGTTATAGGGTCAACATGCACAAATGTTGAGCAGAAATTTCAAGTCAATTTCATAAAAAATCCTAATAGTAGGGCGAATAGGCTAGGTTTGTAGGAGCAATTCACTAACACTCACACCTATCATTTTAGCGACTTAATGGTTTATATAACTAGAACGTTCTTCTGAGTAATAAAAGAAATCAGGAAATTAAAAGAGGTGAACAACAAACTAAAGTTCAATATACCTCTAAGTACACTTGTTAATTAAATGCTCAAATAGCCCCCAACGCCTTCCCAATCCTTCGATATTTTTCCTTCTTCTTCTGATTGTCTTTCTCCATCCCTCTCTACTGCACACCCTACTCAATTTGTTTACCCTCCTTGACAACATTTACTTTTGCCCTTTCCAAGCTCATGTAGTCATCAAACTTTAGTTACTTCTCATAATCACTCCTTTCTTTTCCTTGTTATGTCCCTCAATTAAAAAATGTATTGTAAATTTAGTACTCTCCCTTTTGAGTGTGAAGAATTTGAATTTCCTATCAAAGGATTTTGGAGCACAGTGTTTGGGACTTGGAGCCAATATGTGCCTCACCCAAATGAAACTTTTGACATAAATTTGGCGGCAACTTGTTCTTTTAAATATAAAAAACTCATGAAGAGCCATATAAAATTGGTGGAGAAAGGAATTGCAACTAGTTTATATATATATAAAATTTACTTGTTAGAATAATCACTAACTAGGGAGTATTAATGAGCGGATCTTCTGTTACTAGTCATATAAACTGAGGACTTCTGGACTCCATCGATTAGATGAACTAAAACAATTCCAAGTGTCCCAATTACATGCAAGGTACTTACATTTGGTCAAACCTTAAACCTAGACGAGACATATACTTAAGTGGGTGTAGGGGATCAATTTAATAGTATAACCTTTCTCCAAGACAGAACCACAGAGGCCACATCTCCTTTCACCCTAGCATCTGCAAGATTGACAATTGTCCCTCGCACAAATTCAATAAATAAAGATTAATCCAAGTTAGTCACAAACATATTCAAACACATTCTATTTAACTAGATGAAATCATAATCAACAAGATAATTCTGCAATTCCTAATCCAAATTACATCAGGACTAGGGATGACGTAGAAGTTGGTTTTGAGGGGATGTGACACAAGGGTGTGCAAAGAATTGGCTCAAATAAATATTGGTTGTTGTTTGAATTAAATAAAAATATAAATATATTCTTGAAATTGTTATTTGATTCACTCATTTTTAATAATTTAATATTTATTCCAATTATATTAGATTTTATTACATATTAAGATTGTGAAGTATAAAAATGAATCCCTAAACCTTTTTGAAATCTATAAAAATTATAAAGAGATAAATTAAGAAAAATTGGTCCATCAGATAAGGTACCCACATCACAAGGTGGATAATATGGCTTGTCAATTTCAACATTTTTTAAATAATCAGTGTAGTTTTCTTTTATTTTTCTCACATTTGAAATTCAGTTACCAAGGATAGCCATGACTTAAAACAGTAAATTATTAAATCTATATGAACAATAAAAGATATTACAATATGGACCAAATGTTAAAAGGGATTGAAGCAATGAGCATATCAGGAATTTCAACATTTTTTAAATAATCAGTGTGGTTTTCTTTTATTTTTCTCACATTTGAAATTCAGTTACCAACCAAGGATAGCCGTGACTTAAAACATTAAATTATTAAATCTGTATGAACAATAAAATATATTACAATATGGACCAAATGTTAAAAGGGATTGAAGCAATGAACATATCAGGAATTTGGACTAGAAGTAACAAACGAGTAGACTAATGAAGATATATCTAAAGCATGCTGAGAAGGATCTTCTGGAGGCCCTATTCTACCTATGTGGAGAAATTGATTAAATGGTGCCTATATCTCTCCCCCTATCTTATATATATAAAATTATGTTGATATCAATCATACTTCACAATTTTACACAACTTTAAAAAATTATTTGATATTTATTTTTAATTATTAAAATTTTTTCATATTATTTTATTTTGTAATTATTTTTTATTTATATTTATTATTAACCTAATAAAATATTCTAGCCCTATTTAAATTTTAACCCTAGCCCTAATTTATTTCAAATCTAATTCTTACCCTAATACTAAGTCTAACTCTATCCCTAATTCTTATCCTAACCCTAATACTAACTTTCAAATATAATCCTTACCTTAATACTAACCCTAACTCTATCCCTAATTTGTATCGTAACCCTAATACTAAACTTAACTGTAAGGTAAATTATAACCATATCCGTAACCCTAATTATAACCCTAACCGTAATTCTAATATTTTTTTTCATCCTAATTTTAACCCTAACTATAACTCTAATTATAACCATTACCCTAATTTTAACCTTCATGCTAACCATAAACATTATTCTAACACTAACCATAAGTCTAACTATAACCCTAATTTCCCCCTAACTCTAATTCTATCTCTAATCATAATTTTATCCCTAACCCCAACTGTAGTTCCAACTCTAACCCTAACAAATTTTTTTGTTATAAAGATTTCCTTAATTGTAACCCTTATTTTAATTTTGTCCCTAACCTTAATTCTATTCCTGACCTTAACCCTAATTATAATTGTAAGCCTAATCTTAACCATATATATTTTTTGGTTATATATATTTGTTTTAATTGTCTCTCTTTGTCTCTTTCTCTCCTATCTCTATCTTTTGAACTGTCTATATCTCTCATGCTTTCCTCCTCTCTCCCTCTCTCTTTGTCTCTTTGTCTTTCTCTCTCTTCCTTTTTATTTTTATTTCTCTCTCTTTGTCTCTTAGTCTTTCTCTCTCTTCCTTTCTTTGTATTTTTATTTGTCTCTCTTTTGCTCTTTGTTTGTGTTTCTATCTTCCTATCTTTCTCTTTGTCTGTGTTTCTGTCTTCCTATCTTTTTATTTCTCTTTCCCTCTATATCTTGTCTCTATCTCTCCACTTTTTGTTCCCCTCTCTTACACATTAATGTAATCTTGATCCTCAATGTGTTCAAACTCATGGCTATCCTCATAGTGGTATACATATGTGGTAAATATATTTCCTTCACAATCCAAGTTCATTTACATTATCATGTTTTGCTTGTGCACATAATCCTAACTAATTCTAAATAAATATAAGGTGTAATTTATTTGAAATAATAATTTTATTATCCATCATCATGATGATCTACAAAACAATGGATACTTATCTATTTTTTATTATTAACCTTGTATTCTATTTCACTATAAACTTGATTATGTACTCATTAACCCTTATTTTATTTAATTTAATGATACAAAATAAATAAAATAAAAAATATTTAATTAATTATTTAAAAATAGATGGAATAAAATCCAATGATTTAATAATTAACTATTTATAACTCTATATTTATTTTTGAATATTTTGTTGAGAATCTATTAAATTAAATTAATAGATCTAACAAAAACAATCAAATTTTGTTCGGATCTAAGAGATTCAACTCATTTTGACATTTGTAAATTTTTTAATATATTTGAATTTGATTTTTGTCAAATAAAAAAAAAATGAAATGATACAAATCTCAAGTGTGAACTATTCTTAATGTAATCTATTTTATTTTATGTTGGTAAATATTGTTTCTCTATAAGTCAAGTTACACCTTCAAGGTAGACTTGAATAGTAAGCCATGGTTTCTCCCATAACATTGGGAAATCACATTGAATAGTTTCAAATTTCTTTCAGTAGTTAAACTTGAAGGAGAATTGCTTGTCAATACCAAATTTTATATTTTATCCTTGTACTAAGTCTATGATTCAACTGCACAAAGACTACCAATAACAAAATTATTAATATTTTGGCCAATGTAACTTTATTCAGATGCATGTTTTTGACCAGCGCCCTGAACAATTTGACAATTAAATGCACCAATTTTGAACTGTAAAATACTCATCAATTATCAAACACCTGAACACATACAGCCAATTAGTCAACCCTCCCACTCTGCAAGAGAGGGAGTAATATACAAACTGTTTGATCAAGATTAACACAACAGAGCCCTCAGGCTGTATGACTTCAACTGAATCAGATTCAATCCCTAATAATATTGGCATATGCTTTCAGCCAAATTATGACAAAAGCAAACTGAATGTTTGCATCGCTTGCCATTGCACACATTGAATATATAATGAGGAATAAACAGACTGAATGTTTCAGACTCCTCTAAGAAGTATCGACAAATTTTGAAATCTTGTGGCAAAACTGAACTTAACGTTCCAAAGCATATACAATGATGGCAGGGTAAACTTCATCCATAAGTATAACGTATGATTCTGAAAGCACTTGGGTCAACTAAGGCATCAACTTGAATTCCTTCACAACTATCGATTTCAAGAATTGAAAGCAATTTTTTATTGCTGCACTGTGTTCAAGTATTAGTCATTTCACAGATTCCCCAAGCTTGAAAAAAATGGAAGGAATCCATGGGACTGGTTCGTTGTTCAAATCAACATGGAATTTAATGCATTCCAAAGCTTCACACAAATGTTTACTTGCATCAGGAACCCAAATTCTGCATTGTATAATTTTTTCTTAATTTCTACATGGTGGTCGGCACATGGAAATTTTCGAAAACTGACATTGAAGATAAACTCCCTTACCTTTCCTTTACCGAACCTTTCAATTCCCAAGGCAACACACTTCCTCTCATTCGGGGAGGTCAAGAACACAGAAGAAACTGAAGGATGCCTCTGTCTTGTACTCATTGCAGCGAGACTACCTGACAACCGACAAAAGGAACTACTTAATCTCTTTTTTATCTCCTTCGTATGCTTGATAATCAGGCTCAAGTCGAACAGCAGACACGTGAAGACCCTCTGGAAGTAAACAGTTGCAGAGTGACCCTGCGAGCACAAGGTTCCAGAAAATTAAGCTCACATTCACTATACTTCAACATCATTTCAATAGTCAAACAATCAATAGCAATTGTACACCTCATTCACAACAAAAAAATGGTAAATATTTGTCTTATTTTTATTGCCCAAAATTAACTTTTAAGTCTTGACTGTTGAAATGGATGATGTTTAAAAATAACCACTTACCAGACAACCAACAAAAGGAACTTCTTAATCTCTTTTTCTCTCCTTCGTATGCTTGATAATCAGGCTCATGTCGAACAGCAGACACGTGAAGACCCTCTGGAAGTAAACAGTTGCAGAGTGACCCTGCGAGCACAAGGTTCTAGAAAATTAAGCTCACATTCACTATACTTAAACATCATTTCAATAGTCAAACAATCAATAGCAATTGTACACCTAATTCACAACAAAAAATGGTAAATATTTGTCTTATTTTTATTGACCAAAATTAACTTTTAAGTCTTGACTGTTGAAGTGGATGATGTTTAAAAATAACCACTTACATTTATATGAATTTCCTAATCACCTGTTCTTCAGACCAAGGTCAATTTACTTCATTTTCAAGAGAGGATTACAAGATTTAGTAGAAAGCCCCGACTACCAACTTACATGTTTAGACTGGTGCAATAAAATAGCAACAAAACAGGCAAGAATACAGATCTATGCTTGACCATTATCTAAGCTCAAAGAGAAAAAATAATTTAATACCTTTTAAGTATTTTGACCATTTCAATGTAATTTGGATGTTAAAATTTGACTGATCAACCTTATGAATTGGATTTATAATTTTTTTGGGGGGTCAATCAAGGGTGAGAAGACTCACCTAATGCATTATGACCTTATGTAATTAAGTTATTAAAAAAATTTGGTTTGGTCTCTATAATTCTACAAATAACTGAGAAAGATTCATAAATAGGGTGCAGCTAAACACAAACAAGGAAGGTAGACTTCTAACTTTTTAGCTGCATCAAGCACGCGTTACTAAGCAAAGTAAAACAAACCCCTGTAAAAAAGTCAATAAAATTTTATGTAAAACTAAGACATATCATGTCTTTCTACTCTGTGATCAATGTGCTTCCAAATGTGATCTAATTCTTTTGATTAGCACAACTATAAACCATTCAGTGATCAATGTGCTTCCAAATGTGATCTAATTCTTTTGATTAGCACAACTATAAACCATTCAGAAAAGCATATGCAGAGGAGACGAACACTAAAAAGGAGAAAACAATTGACAAATGAAAGGTAGAGAGTTGCATTTACCAATTTTTGCAAGTCGGTTAACCCAGCTTGGGATAGAGTTTCCAGTCAATCTCAAACAGATATCATTACAGAAGTGGTTACAGTTCTTGGCAATGAGATGATATGTGTCTCCATTGTAGTTTCCAGTATGCTGCTCTATGAATTCTCTAAGCTCAGAGCAACTGAGAGTTGTAGTCCCAATAAATACTGATTTACGAAATGTAAAACCTGGGCACTGACGAGGCTCCACCTCAAAAACACCACTTGTAGGATAATCGTGTGCCCCAAATGCATACTCTTTTCAAACAGATAAATAAAACCTAGTCTTCTTCTTCCTGAAGATGGATTGGGTACAGATATGGATTGGGTACAAATATCAGACACGTCAATCTTACACCTTATCTTGAAAAACAACGAATAATACAGCTTCCAATTATCCACAAAGCAGTCCTTAAGCCCTATATCATCCATACCCAGAAAATAGGAAACCGTGTTTTAAATTACTGAAATCCCGGTAGGGATTGATTTTGCCAATGTTCAAATACACTTGAAGTTCATGTGGGTAATTGGGGTTTTGGCTGTAAACCATAAAATCAACCTGTTAAGCTGATAAAGATGAACAGGCAGAGCATACTTATTTTTCTTGACACCTCTTTTCATCTGCGACCAATTCCTTTGCTTCTCCCTAATAACCCTGTTGAATATCCAAACTCTGCAAACATAAGTATAATTCCGTCAGAAAACATAGGAAAAATCAAACTGAAAAAGAAAATAATGAAAACAATAATCAGGATTTTACCGGAGGATGGAAGCCGCAGTAAGCTCCCATGGCCGCAGCTGCACCTCTTCTTCCTGAAGATGGATTGGGTACAGATATCAGACACGTCAATCTTACACCTTATCCAGAAACTCCCTGCCTTGTGAAACATGGAGGAGTTTGTTACTCTTGTCGCACATATTGACGTCGCTATTGACGTGGCTGGGATTCGAACCTTCCACGTGGAGATGATTTTCTCAGACAGTAATGCAACTTTCCCATATTCACGTCCAACCCAAATAACTACCCAGTAGATCATGTTAATCCACTTACCATTAAAAATTAGTTTATTTTTTTAATTTTATGACGGCTAACAAACTGTCAATTTAAATCGGCAAAATAAAACTTGCAATCGTACTGTGGCTGTATAAAGCCTCTAGGCTTCGCCTCTGGCGTAAATAGAATGGAAGTTCCAATGGAACTTGAATTATGGGGGCAATACAAAATCAATTGTAATCTGAAAGCCACTTATACACCAAGATATCCATGAATGCAAAAGCATCCTTGACTTTGATGCATTACAGAAAAAAATAATGACACGTGGTCACTTCCTTGTAAATACAAGGCATCATCTTCACAAAAAGTGCACAATTGCAGGTATCAGCTCTTCAAAAGACTGATGGATAGATCATAAATGAACTTAGAAGTTGAAATGATCAATAAACCTTAACCCAGCTACAAAAAAATGGCTAGAGTTATGTATGAAGTTTCAACCATAGTTACACGGACTAGATACCAAAAACATATGGCATAGCACAAACATAGGAAACAGATACATAATATAGCCAAAGTGTTTATGTTGATAAAAAATGCAAATTGAAAACTAGACTTGACAAATCTGTCAAACCACAGCTCAAATAGGTAGGTGATGAATTCAAGACCACTTTTAAATTCTGATAACTAATTAGGTCACCCGCATTAAAGTATAAATTCAGGATTATGCCCAAAAACCTTGGTATTTGGCCTTGTAACTCTACAAAAAATGGAATTTGAACTGTCTCTGATATGCTTTCTTCCTCTCTGTGCAATTAGACTCTGCAACAGTCTGAAGACACCTTTAGGCCGAAGACTCCATCAATAAAAAACTTTCAGCAAGAAAGTTCTCTTTCTCATATTTTCATCCCTGGTAGGTGATGGCAGAACAAGAAATAGAATTCACCAATTTCCTTTGTTGGAGTAAACTTTTAAGAAATTCCAGATTCTATGGAGTGACGCAGTTAACTGTCGTTGATTGAAGGAGTAACTTATCAGTCATCTGCCACCGATTGAGGACCGATTGCCAATGATTCAGGAAGTTGGTAGTAGGGGAGAGGACCCAATTGCGAAGCATGTATTAATAATAGGTGTGATAATATTTGAACTTTAAGGTTGTTAGTGTTACTATAAATATTTATAATTGAATAAAATGTGCTCATTAGATTTAAAAGCAACCAATTATGTGATGCCACATCAGCATACCAATAAAACATGACTTAATGCACATCTATTGGTGCACCCCCTGAAACCTTAGTTATAAGAAGGGGCTTTGCCAAATAAACTACTGTCAAATTTTTGGAATGATTCCAAATTGTCAGGGATGATTTTGAGAAGCCTAAAGTTAGGGTGCTCAGCTACTGGGTTCTCTCCCCTATAAAGCAGCACATAAAATACAAGAGAAGACACTTCTGGAAAATTAACAAACATTTAACTCTCGTTTCAGTGCTAATGGCATTGCTACAACATCTAAGCACATTGGAGATGAAACCCTTCAGGCATGAACCAGTTGGGGACGGAAAACCTCAATAGAAATACTTGGTGTATCTTGACAGTGGGTTCGTATAGAGGGTTGTCACACCATCAGCAATTTCAGACTTGCAGTTTGTAGAGTGCTTAGAATCATAAAGGCAGTCAGTTTTGTATCAGTTAGTGAAGGATATTGGAGGAGTAGAAAAATATAGAAATACTAAACAAATCAAAAGGAAAAGCCATAAATCTTCATGTATTGATTGTTCAAAGAAATGTAAATATATATATAATTGAAATACAACTAATTCTCAAAACTGAAATTCTACAACTAATTCTACAACTACCTATAACAAGTAACTAATCATTAGTTTACACAATGTTTCATTATCCAACATTCTCCCCCATAATGAACACTGGGAAGAACACCAAGTGAATGCCGATATCATTCCAAGTTTTGTTTTCCAATTTGCTGACTCAAATCATTTCACAATCTGCTGATCTTTCCTCTTTCAATTCTCACTCACTGCTGCGGTAGTCCCTCAACTTTGATCTTCAATCGCTTCCTTGTCTTCATCGTGCTTCTGCACTATGCTAAAACAATTCAATTTCTTTACCATTCTCTGCACTTGGTTGTTCACTATATTCGGCTGTTTTGTTTCTACTATTCAATTATTTTTCCTTTTTCTCAACACGAGAAGACTTATGTCTATAAAACATTCTGAACATACCTGTGACCATTTTCCAATCAAATACATTTATCCAACCACAATTCATTTTCAAACAACCTGTCATAGACTCTTTTTTAACTCTCTATTCCAACATATTTTTTCACAATGATTTTTCAAACCACAAATTTTGCAAGGATGTAAATCCCAACAATTTTCCTCTCTATGTCCTTCTCTATCACAATGAGAACAATGAAAAATCTCCTTTTCTTTTCTTTTACCTCTATACCCGATACCTTCATACTTAGGCCTAACAACTGACTCAATGGGCTCTGTGATTCCTTGCCCATGCTTACCCAAACCTTCACCTTTATAACCAATTTTCTTCATTATTTTCAAACCAACATTATTTTCAAACCAACATTATCATCAAAACAACTAGTTATGTTAGCAAATTTTACTGATCCAATATACTTATTATCTTCAACTTTGCATTCTTTATCCAATGAACCTTCAACTCTTTCACACAAATCACTTGTATCACATGAAACATCACAAACCAATGGTTTTAATCTCAAACATTCATTCTCTTCTTTCAATTTTGATATTTTTGTTTTTTGTAAACTATTTTCTTCTTCTAACCTTTCAATCTTTTCTTTCATTTTATCAAATAATTTCAATCTTTCTTCTAATTCTTCTTTAACATTAATTAATTCAATTTGAAGATTAGAAATTTGTAAATTTGTATCCATTGTCCAGTCTTTTCCATTGAAACTTGTTTTAAATTTCTTAATAGTTCATTTTTTTCTTCTTCCCAATCTTTTATTTCTTTTTCTGTCTTTTCTCTTTTAGCTTTCCCCATTGAGAAATAAATTTACTTATCTGGATTTGTTGTCCTTCACTGCAATTTCTGCAATCTATTCTTCTAACTTCCTGTGCCAAATTCCTGCAACTTTCTTCGATCTAGACAATCTCCAAACCCTGATAGTATTTTCTTTGTCACTGGCTACGGCCTCAACTTCACCTTCACAATATGTGACTTACAATTTCCAGATCTTATTTTTTCTGCAACAACTTTATTCACACCTGGATAGCTTGTAGGACAGCGGCTTAACGCTTTTCCCTTAGGCTTGGCAAAGCCAAAAATCTTCATGTATTGATTGTTCAAAAAAATGTATATATATATAATTGAAATACAACTAATTTTCAAAACTGAAATTCTACAACTACCCATAACAAGTAACTAATCATTAGTTTACACAATGTTTCATTATCCAACAGTTAGTACAACGTTGTATTCTCAGAATGCCCAATAAGGTCTGGGTTTGTTTTTCTGTACTGTTGGATGAGGTATAATATAATGGTATATTTAGTTTAGATCATCACAGGAGGCTTTTTCCAACCAATCTGCTTTACTACATAGCTAAAAGCCAGTTTGGAGTAAACAAGAGGAGTTCTTGGATTGGCACCTTAAAGGTAGGGCTATTTATATTGTTAAAGGATGGTTATGAAATGCTGATGCTTTCAAGGACATATCAGAGGTTGACCTTCCCCTAGGAAATCAAGTCAACAATAGAGGTTTTTTTGGCCCTATTATATGTCCCCTTTGCATTGTCCACAAAGAGAGAGTAATCACCTTTTTTTGGGGTGTGATTATGGAAGAGGACTCTAGAATTTGTTTCAAGCACCTTTTAATATGGCATGGGTGACTTTAGGTTCTCTTGCTAAGAGTTGAAAGCTTGACATTGTCCTATTAATTTTAATCTTCTTTGGGATTTGTGGTATATCATTCAAAGTAAAAGTTTGGAAAATTTGGTTGGGACCTAATAATGGAGTCTTCAAAGAGGAAGAAAAGTCAAAAGAAAATCTTTGAGGAGATTGTTGGTGCCTACTCTTGGTTATGTAAAATGCCAAAATAAGATAAGAACAAAGAAACAAAGCTTGCTAAGGTTGTCATTTTAAAAAACTAGTCAAAAGTTAGTCTACATTTTGACAAGGCCCTACCAAAAGGAAAAAGAAAAAAAGGCTAAAGTTATGTGGCATCCTCCCTCAATAGGTTGGATCAAAATTAATTTTGATATTGCCTCTAAAAATTATCCTCAAAAAAATTGCCTGGGTATGAGTGTATATATATATAATATATAATTTATAATTTTATATATATTAAAAATTATAAAAACAATAATACTCATAATTGTCAACCTTCAACCACAATAATAATTTCCATTATTTCACAGGGTTTGTTAAGATCTTTGATGAGTTTACTAATGTTTTCTTTTAGAAATTAGCATCTAATGAGCACCATTTGACTTTTTGAACAAATAAGGCTGGGTGATTTTTGCTTATCACCCTTATCTACTTTTCCTTTTCCTTCTCGTGTTGTTCAAAATGTCTATTTTTCTTTTTGGAAACTCAATCCTCACTTTCTAATCACGATTTCTTACATTTGCTAGATTCCATAAGATAAACAAGGGACGCAGTGCGTCAGCTTCCTGCCGTTAGTTGATGTTAAAACTGATATTGGTAGCAATGCAGGTTTGCTAGATTGTTAAGAAAATAATAATTTATTGAACTAATGTAGTTGAATTTGACATGGAAATCAGCTGAGAAATTAAAACATTTCACATTACTATTTTCACATGATTATTAGTTGCTATTGAAAGTAAATAACGAGGGACAAACAAGGACATGCAGAATTGTTCACAACACCAACCAACTTGTGACTAGGGACATACTAATCACACCTCTTGTGAATAGGGGCACACTCAAGGTTCCACTCACAAGGACATTTACAAATAAGTACATATACTTATTCACAACAATCTTCATACATGTGAATAGGGATAAACTCAAAACATACTAGACAAATGATATATAAGTTTCTTTATGTAAAAGCTTGTTAAACAATATAAAGCTTCACTGTAATCTGATATTTGGCTCCATTTGCAACCTGCAAGATATGTATAAAGATGGTTGTCAGTAGATTATTATAGTAAATAACCTTTTGTAATGAAGAGTGTGATGAGCAAACTAATTTCTTTGAAATAGTTTTTTAAATAAGACATTAGCAAGAGAAGTAGAATTATACCTTTTGATATGCATTAGTCCTGTTTACAATTGGCACTGATAATAATATTGTTCTGATTAAGTGTAAAGTCTCCTTTTGTTGAAAAGTCTCTTAGCATGAAGACAATATCTGATTTGTCTTCAATGTACTGTTCATAGGTGACATTATGGAGTTTAGGGAGCAGTATCTGAATGATGGACTTGTCACAAGAACAGTTAATAGTTTTTTTATTATCAGTAGTCAAAATTGTTTTCAGATACAAGGACTGTATGTATGCAACTTGTTTCTTGCATATAATGCAATGGGCAGTTTGCTCTTCTAGTGTTCCATATGCATCAAATTTGTAGTTACAGTTTGGACAGAATGCATGGAATGGACTTGAGAAGGGATTGGCTACTTTTAATATTCCATGGACCTGCAAGACATGTTGAAGTATTATTATCTTTTGGCTTATATTTAGAAAATTATACGTAAAGAAATCCAAGAGTTCGAAATTACTTACCTCAAATGTTGATTGTAGTACTGTGTTTAATCTATCCAAGGTCCTTTTGTTATTTAGTTTACCAATATATATTGATTGGCCTGTATAAAGTGTGTTGTCCCTTGAATCTATCCATTTAACAATATTCTTGAAAAGCATAGGTGGGAATTCATTCCTTTGGACTTTTTCTTGCATTGCTAGGAAGTGGTGCTCCAAACTTGAATGCATTATCAGCTATTTTTTATCAAGAGAGTTAGCATTTTTTTCCATGTATCTAAGGAATATAAGAGAAAATGAAAAATGAAAAATATAGTGAATTGATGATTCGAGAGAATAATTTACCTGTGCTTTGTCAAGTTCAGTATCTCCATCTTTCAAGTCAACAAAATATTGGTTTCCTTTCTTTGTTGTTGCCACTACCAGGGCACCAATAGTTCCTGTAGCATACTCATCTGTGCTTGTTAGTAATTGTTTGATTGTAGTGCTTGGTATAAAGTTGTATTCTTGACAGATTTGCGGTATGGTTTCCACAGTGCTGGAGCTGTTTAAGATCAGGATGCAATCACAGTCACCACGATCATAATTTGTCTTTGCAACAATCTCAAAGCCTGAAATTTGGATGCTTGAACCTGGAACTATCTTCTGTTCAAATTGCTTGACAAGGTCACCAGTTACGTTTACAATCACTGTCATCTCAGCTTTGGCATCTGTTAGGTCAGCCCGAAGCACTTCACATGTTCTATTATTTTTATCTAATGTTGTCTTATAGATAACAATGATATCTCCTTCAAATGTTTGCCCAGCTCTCCGGGCATTGAGATCTTCAATAGACATTGAGTTGGTATTCTTTGTCTTTGATCTGTGGGGATTGAAAGAGAATTATTTTAATTCTAGGAAATTGAATGAGTATCATATATTTGCGAATTGAAGGTGTCATTTACCTTTTTGTTGATTGTTGTTGTTTTGCATGCAATTGTTTCTCTTGTCTTTTGCTGCTTTCCATTTTTTAGCTGCAACAAAGTTGTGAAATGTTCAGATACATGTTTTGGAATGTTAATTTAGTAATTGTCCTTTTTAATAATGAGGAGTTATAATTATGTGATAAATGAAAAATAGAATTTTGTAATAAATAAAGATCAATTCATACCTCTAGATATCTTGAATAACATGGTAAAGTTTATTTATTGACATGAATTGCTCGAGAGGATTTTGATTTATTTTGCATCATTGATTTCAAGCATTGTAAAAATTGCATCATGGTCAGTCCAGTATGCTTCGGATTTGTAAATACAATATGTTTGTCTATGTACATTACACCAAACATGATCAATGAGTGGTCTAGATAGGAATTGTATGTTGTTTAATAAAAAGTTCATTTTGTGTGTTTGCATATAGCTAGAGAATCCATTTGTTTTCATGTTATGCATAGACATGTCAATGTTGAAATCGCCTACAATGTATATAGTAGCATGTATATTTATGCAAGAAAAAACTTGGTTGGTAATTTCTATGATTTCTAACAATGGGGTAGCAGGTCTTACATATAGATTAGATATGTTGATTTCATTACCGTCGAAAGCTAATGTTATTGTTATAGCTTCAGCATTATTTGTTTTATGTTGCATAGTTTTTAATATCTTATATTTTTTTTGGGTGAAAGTCATAACACCATGTATATGATACGTTGAGAAATAATTAAAGTTTTGAAATGGATTAATAAAATTAGAGGATCGAGTATGTGTTTCTTGTAAACAAAAAATATCAGATGACATTATATCATGATCATTGAGTATGTCTTCTATATGAAGAGGCAAGTTACATGTATTCAATGTGGACAATAATATTTGTCCAGTATGAATTTCTTTTAAATGTTCATTTTGAAATTTCCACATTGCTGTAGATTGTAGACGTGACATTTCCACTAGTACTTTTTTCTTTATTTTGAAATTGTTTTGTGTAATAGGTTTTAGCAGAAATAAGTTGTCAATTGTTCTAGTGCGTGAAAGTGCTGTATATGCCAATCCATGTTTGTTTATGCCTGAAGGGTCAAATGCAAGACCTTCTATTGTAAGTCCTTGGGATCTATGAATAGTACGAGCACATGCTAATTGGATTGGAAATTGTCTTCTAATAGTTATCTTCTTATGGTTTGAATGCTTGTGAATAGGTTTGGCAATTCGAAGTATGGGTGTCCAATCTTTATGAATGTCATTGGTAAAGCATTGTGCCAGCCTTTTTGATTGTCGATGTCCAATTTGTGGATCATTGAATTTAATCCAAACAATGTCAAAGTCAGCAAATTTGGTATATGCTTCATACGTTCCATCAGATCCATTGACTATACCATCTTGTGTGTCATAATTACCAGCGTATATTTCAACTAACATATTTGGCTTTAACTCTATTTGAGCTGGTAGATTGGTTGAATGATTATAAGATCTTATTGCATGGTAATTGTCTTCATATTCATCAATTGAATTCAATACGATCAGATCTCCATGTGCAATTGAAAGCATTTTCCTATTGTGTGTATCAACATCTTTTCTTCTATAAAATAGAAAAGGGAACATTGGATCCATTGGTGGTGGGCGGACGCAGTTATTATTGAGATATTCCAAGTCTTCATTTGTTTGTGATCCAATGCGTATTCTGTTCAGTATGTTGACGAAATGTTGATTTCTTTGGCGCATTGTTGTTTGCAAAGAGTAGTACTTTATTTTTTGCTTCCAAAAATTATACGGCATTAGTTCATTTGTTGTTAGCAAGTTTTCGAATACTAAAGAATCTTGTACAGGTTGTGCTTGGTAAAGATCACCGCAAAAAATGGTATCAAGATTTCCAAAGTAGCTAGTAGGCATTTGCATTATATCTCGTAATCGTTTGTCAATAGATCGCATAAATCTTGCACCTACTAGTGAAATTTCATCTATTAGGACTCGTAGTTGTTGATAATGCTTTGACATTGTGTCTAATGTTTCAGAATTCAAAGGAATGAATTCTGATTTGTTGAAAGGCATATGCAATGCTGAGTGTATTGTCATGCCACCAATGTTGTATGCTGCTTTTCCTGTATAAGCAAGAATAATGCCTTTTGGTTTCTCTGGATCATTATCAATAGAATTGTTGTATATGCGAATAAGACTTTGGTATATTGATTTTGCGGTAAAAGTTTTTCCAGTTCCAGCTCCTCCTGTTAGGAACAAATGTAATGGAGTTTTGTTGTTTTCCATTTTTTTAAATACAATGTCTTTTACAATTGCTTGTTGTTCTTCATTTAACATTTGTCTCATTTTGTAATATTCAGCATTGTCAATCATTTGATGATGTTTTGATATTTCAAATGCAACAGAATTTGTTTTGGTTATTTTGTTCAGTTTTAATGTATCCATATCTAATTCTATGTTGTATTGTTCTTGTTGTGATGAATGTTTTTCAGGTGAGTGTTGGTTTTGAATTTGTTCATCAATAGTTTTTAGGTCTACAATAGCAGTGTCAATGTCACCCCA
This sequence comes from Cunninghamia lanceolata, assembly GCA_027924645.1. Taxonomy (NCBI): domain Eukaryota; kingdom Viridiplantae; phylum Streptophyta; class Pinopsida; order Cupressales; family Cupressaceae; genus Cunninghamia; species Cunninghamia lanceolata. The sequence continues at coordinate 5,318,365 of BSBN01000592.1, forward strand.
TGTCTGATTGACATTGTAATTATATTTGATGAAATTAGCTCTAATTGTGTGCTCATGATAAGAATATGCATTATGCCATGTTTCAAAACCATCTTTTAGTGTGTTTTCATTTATTGTAAATGGTACATAAAGTAGTAATTGCTCTCTGTAATGATTCTCTTGGTCAATATGTCTATTAAAATTGACAAATCGTATAACATTTCTGTTAGCTTTGGCTTCTAATTTTGAACCATTTTTTTGGTATTCTGAAACAAATTGCGCAAGACAAATGTCTGTTAGTGTTTCAGGTCGTGCAACATAATAGTCTATTAATGAATTGCAAGTTACATTTTCGGAATCATCTGGTTCTTTGTTCAAATGTTTTACTGACTTTAAAATAAATGTTCACTCATTATCAGGACTAGTGTCAATGAATATACATTTCCTTGAGCTGTAGTTTAGTGGAAGAGATAGTACGAGGTGAACAGCTTGTTGCGAAGACATTTGTTGTAAATTTAGCAATGTATTTCCAAGTTTACTTATCATTCGTATAGCATCTATTTTATTTTGTTCATGTTCTTTTCGAATTCTTTTGAATGCATTTGTCATTGACTTATCAACTTTTGTCATATAAGAGCTGCAATACATTGCTGCAGCATATGCATTTAATACGAATTGTGCGTCTGTATTTGCGTTCCATATTTCTGGTACTTTTCTGGCAAAGCTATTGTTCCATATGTCTGCTGGTTTCCTTTTCAAAAAAATTGTGGGCCTATGGATTGTAGATTTGATGGCCATTATGTAATTGTTCTCACTTAAATTCATTTCTTGTAAAAACATTTCGAAAGAGAATGAATTGTCATAATTTGAATGTTGTAAAGTGGAAAGAATATCTTTTGCTATTGAAAACTAGTTTCATCATTGTCTATAGATGGTTCAATAATTGAAGTTTTTCTCATTGGTGGAAGTGGAAAATTATATCGACAATTTTGTTTTCTTGATTTCCTGCATTGCTTGGTATGGTGATGTTTATGTATTATAGCTAAGTCAGGATGTAGTTCTTCAGTATTACATGTTATGTACTTGTCTACAAATTCTTCAATATTTGCATTGCTATCTCTACCATAAATCGGTGCATCTTTAATCCATAGGAGGAAATGGTCATGTTCATTTCCACGATTTTGGAATTCAGTCACAGAGAAATAATCCAAGATTTTCCCAAAGAAGGAATTGTCAGTTAATATTAGTTTTTTTATTGCATTGATTCTATGCCTATAATAACGTGCACATGTCACAGGATCTTTTCTTATGAGTTGAAATTTGTTAGTTTCATTTGCCAGGTTGTGTTGTTGATTTGTTTTTGTTTGATATGTATTGTGTAATTCTTCAAGCGTTTTTGATAGTGGCTCCCAGTATTGTTCAACGCTTGTAAATGTAATAAAAAAGGTAGGTGGTCCAAGTTGTCTAATCATTGCAAATATATATTTTTTCAATTGGTGCATATAATCTGGAGATATTCTTATCCTTTTGAAATCAATGTAACCAATGTCAGATCTAAGAATCTTTTCTAAATTGGGTTTATGTTTGACATCTTTTGCTACTAGTTTTCTTCCTTTTAGTTGACCTTTGCGTAGTCTTATCCACATTGTGGATAGAACTTGGTGTATGAGTATCTTAATGGTCTTGAAAAATAGATTTGTTGTGTGGTAAGCAAACTTTCTATTTGAGTTTTGTAATTCCCATTGTGCAATTTTTTGGTATGGAAAGGATTTGGTTATGTTTTCGTCACGTGGTTCCCCAAAAAATAGTGTAGGAAAATTCATTTCTTCTGCATATTTATCTTTAAAGAGTCCAATAGGATTATGGCCTTCTGCTGGTGCAAGTTCTATAATCTTGTCTTGCATTTCATGTATAGATTTTGATTCAGTGAATCTATGTATCAAGGTCTCACAAGGATTTTCATTTTCTATATCATTTTCCACATCGCTTTCGACATCGCTTTCACTAGTAGTATTTTCATTTATTTGATCATTGTCGTTATTGTATTGAAGAGTTTTTTCCCAATCTTTGGTTAATTGGACATTTTCCATTTTATATAATGTTCTCTTGCATAATTGTTTTAAAGCTTTCATAATAATAGTTGCACGTACCATTCCTGCTTTGTATGCATTTCTATATTGTAGCCGTCTTTTAAGAGCAAGACCTATTGTAGATGTCTCATTAGTAGATCGTGGCAATGCTGTTTGTATAATGTCTATGTTAACTGGTACATTGATAATAGAGCCTGTTAGACCCATTTGGGAATTTTTGTATCCTAGTTGCCATATTTGTGCAAATGCAATTCTAAGTGAGACTAATCGTTCTTCTAGTTGTGAAAGCATTGCTACATAGTGCAATGGTTTATTCATTCTGATATAATCTGGTGTTGTATATTTAGGTAGTTTGAGATGGTTCAATGATGCTTTACAATTGCGACAAATATAGTCTTATGATAGAATACATGTCTTCTTTGTTAAGTTGAAATATGCATGCTTTTGTTTGTCCTTCAGCATTGATATATCTTTTTTGAAATGCAATATTTGACAAATTGAACATGCATATTTTGGCGTGTCTTGAATTTTTTTTTGGAATATTTCTAATGGCGACATTTGAGTTTTTTTTGCGAAGGTTGTAGGTGCTAGTATATTTGTTGAACGTATTTGTCTTTTAATTTGTCGAAGTGATCCAGCCTTTTTTTTTTAATGTTTTTGGTTTGGTTAAAAAAATTTATGTCATCTATATTATTATTTCTAATGATTTGTTTAATGTTACGTAATCTTATATGTGGTGATGTTGAATCTGATTGAATTTGAGTCTGATTTTTCAATGTATAGTTGTCAACTTCTATTATTTCTTTTATATGTGTTTGTATATTGTTTGATTGTATTTGATAACGTAGGAGTGGCTCAAAATGACCACAAAGAGGGTTTGCATCATGGAATAAGATAGAATATGAATGTCCATGTGATGATTGATTGAAATGTAAGTACTTCTTTCCTCTTGTCATTGACCAAACACATATTTGTATGTCTAACCATTTGGATAGCCAATTTATACAAAATATGTCTCCCCATAATCCAATGTCTTCATTGTTTGTTGTTGGCTTTGCAGAGAGTCGCATTCTACGGAGGTACGTTTCAGTATCTTTTATTCTATGCAATTCATATAGTGTAAGAGGATTCAATTCATAGTTATATGAAGTTATTGCTTCTGCATTGCCTTCTGAAAGACATTGCAGGAAGTAATCAATAGTTCCAATGCGTATTTGGATTGATGTATACTGGTTCTCAAGTAGAAGCTCAAATGTATCAAAGAGACAATCTCCAACATTATATTTAAAGTTGTTAAGCCTAAAAAATCCTTCAATTCTTAAAGCACTATCTATGTTGCAAAATTGAGATTGATTTCGAAATTCATATTTTTCTACTTCTATTATTTCTTTCTTTGGCATTGCCAAAGAATCTATCTTCCTTTTAATTTTTTTATGCCTTGAATTTGATTGTATTTGATAACATAAGAGTGGCTCAAAATGACCATGAAGAGGGTTTGCATCATGGAATAAGATAGAATATGATTTTCCATGGGATGATTGATTGAAATGTAAGTACTTCTTTCCTCTTGTCATTGACCAAACACATATCTGTATGTTTAACCATTTGGATAGCCAGTGTATACAAAATATGTCTCCCCATAATCCAATGTCTTCATTGTTTGTTGTTGGCTTTGCAGAGAGTCGCATTCTACGGAGATACGTTTCAGTATCTTTTATTCTATGCAATTCATATAGTGTAAGAGGATTCAATTCATAGTTATATGAAGTAATTGCTTCTACATTGCCTTGTGAAAGACATTGCAAGACGTAATCTATAGTTCCATTGCGTATTTGGATTGATGTATAGCGATTGTCAAGTAGAAGCTCAAATGTATCAAAGAGACAATCTCCAACATTATATTTAAAGTTGTTAAGTCTACAAAATCCTTCAATTCTTAAAGCACTATCGATGTTGGAAAATTTAGATTGATTTCCAATTTCATATTTTTCTACTTCTATTATTTCTTTCTCTGGCATTGCCAAAGAATCTAATTTCCTTTTCATTTTTTTATGCCTTGAAACAAAGTTTATTATTGCAAGATAGGAGGGATATCCTTTACCTTAGATATTGATGATGTGGATGTTTACAAAATTCGTCTTTGTATTTGATCTTTAGATTAGCACTTTTTGTTCTTATACCTCTCCTTGCTTGTGGTTCTGCAATATAAAATTGTCATTGTTATATTCACATCGTTTTATTTTTGTTCTAATCATATTCAATAAATGAACAATTTTGCAATTATTCAATGAATGAACAATTTTGCAATTATCTATTTGCTATATGGACATATGCAGCCTGCTAATTTTTTGTGAACCAATGAGACATTGACAATCTATTGTTTTGATAGAATTTATGATTACAATTATACACTTTGTTATACACTATTATAAAATAATTTTTAAGTAAAAACAAAAAATCACATGCCATAAATAAAATAGTTCTAAAATATAATAAAACAATTCTTAAATAAGATAGCTTTCTATTTTTTCATGTATTTGTTATCTATTTGTACATGTATAATAATTTAAATAGATATTAAGATATAATAGAGAAAATGTAATTAAAGATTTCATTTTCTCCTCCATCAGTTTGCCTCATAAAATACTATATTGATCATGCTTATAATTGATCTAAGTTCAGTTTCAATTGAATTTCAACAAATCAACACTTTTGACATTTATTTTCTATTAATTGACACTAGGCTTGATAATGAGTGAACATTTATTTTAAAGTCAGTAAAACATTTGAACAAAGAACCAGATGATTGCAAAGATGTAACTCGCAATTCATTAATACACTATTATGTTGCACAACCTAAAACAATAACAGAGATTTGTCTTGCACAATTTGTTTTAGAATACAAAAAAATGGTACAAAATTCGAAGCCAAAGCTAACAGAAATGTTATACGATTTGTCAATTTTAATAGACATATTGACCAGGAGAATCCTTACAGACAACAATTACTACTTTATGTAATAGAGAAATGTAATTCAAGATTTCTTTTTCTGCTCAGTCACTTGGCTGCATAAAATACCATATTGATAATGCCTATAACTGATCTAGGTTCAATTTTGATTTAATTTAAACAAATCAATTTTTTTGACATTTATTTTGTATTGCATTTGTATGCACTTAACCTAAACTTATTCTAAATATAGAAATGAAAAATGATATGGACTAGAAGTAGAGATTCTCAAAGAAGCATTAAACTCAAAATATTATGTATCATAATTGTTTTAGCATGGTCTTACACAAGCCAAGCAGAAAAGAAATTGCTTATACATATTAGATAGTTCAACTAGATTGATTATTGTTAGAACTGGAAGCATCAGGAACTGGAAAGGTGCTCAGAGCATTCGAAACAATTGGACTAACTTGAGTAGCATTTGGGATAGTGGGCAGAACATTTTGGATAGGGGCAGAGTGATGAGGCAGAAATGGATGAGGAACATGGCCCAAGAGAAAATGAAGGGCAAGAAAAGTCCTTTTGACTCGTGATGCAAAGTGTGGACCAAGTTGTAATTGATGGGAATCCATAGCGTTTTGCATAGTGAGCATACAATCATTTTGTATGCCAATTTTGATAGCATTATAAACACATGACATCGTTGGATCCCTGTGTATCTCATCAAAGGTAAAAAGACCTCCTATGAGACCTGAACCATTAAAAAGTTTATAGTTATGAATTGCTGACTTAAAACTTTCCTCAGATATGAGATAACTTTACACATAGTCAAATGCCAACTTTTGGAGGAGGTCAAAATCCTGCAGCAGATCCATTGCATTGGAAAGGAAGATAGAAACAACTTCTGAGTATTGTAGTACTTGTGGGAATTCTTGAAGCATTTCTATCCCCACCACTGTTCGAATTGCCTCTTCCACAGCTGCACAATCAATCCTAAAAACATGGGCCATCTTCACAGCATCATATCTTCCAATGTCTGTCGGTTCCCATTTTTGAGTTGGGAAGAATATGCGTTTGTTCTTTTGCCACTCCTTCATTCTGAACTGTCAAAATGGTGTGTAGCAAAGAAAAAAAATTGTAATAGAAAATCTTTGATCAATAAACGTCACCATAAAAGTTCATAACCATATAAATAGAAATCTTTCAGATGAGTGCACATAGAATGGCCAATTTTGGAACTAGACGATTGAAGCCAATAACAATTGTCATAAAGAAAATTGTGCACATATAGAGAGAGCTCTATGACAATATTATCAAATTCAAATCAGGTAATAGACATTGTTCAAATTAGATCATGTTTAGTTATGAGAGTTACTATATAAATATATTTACAAATACATAAAAATACAAAGACAAAGAAGTCTACACTATTGCCCTGTACTGAATGTTGTTTGCATATACTTCCTTGTTTTAGATTGTAATATTTATACGACTTCTTCCATGCCTATTTGCCTTGAGTTCATAATGATCAGTAACCACCAAAAAAATATAAGAACACTATTATATTGCATATCAGCAATATGCAAAAATGCCAAGTGTTTTTTACTAGAATGAGTAGTAGAACCAATATGAACATCTCGACTATCATAATAGTGTATACTTGTAACATGATTTCATCCTTAGAAAAGTGAGCCATTTCTTTTCCACACTGGATAACTATATAATTTTTAACTGTAGCTGCAAAGAACAACTATTTGCAAGCTCTTAGCATTCCGTCGATCACATTTGCATTTTCTGTCAACCAATAATAAAATATCCTTTAGAATGTAGGTTGTATCAAAGTCTATGACTATTATACTTGTTTGAAGAATAATTATTCTGTGATGAATGGTATATGTAAGTTTAGTATGTTATTCATGATCATTCGATCAGGATAGTAAATTGATATCTAAATATTTTTGTGGAGTTTCTGCAAATCAAGCTTGATTTTCATGACAGTGTAGAAATTGGAGGACAATATCATTCAAGTAGAGTTGGTGATTCATTAATTGTTTTACTTTGAGTGATCTACACGAAGCTCTAAAGGGTTATCTAGTGACAAGAATATATGTTCTTTGTGATCAGTTGCTGTTATTGCAGCTATTGCTTTCTATCAGCATATAAGTACTGGGTGTTGTCATGAAAATAGAAATGATGGTCATTATCTTTGAAACATACAATACCTATGGAACTAGTACTATTCCTGTGGATGTATCTAGTATTGGAAAGTGTATTTTCCAATGTCTGTAAGAATGCTAAGACTATAGATGCCTGAAAATGTTGTCAATTTGCAAACGTCATTTTATTCTGGAGTGTTTGGATAATAGGAATCCATCTAGGATAAAAAAACATTGCAATAGAGATTCAGGATACTGCCCAAAGTGGCTAATCTATGCAAATAATAAAGAAGATTATTGACAATTGACTTGTATCTTGTTTCTGTGTGTCTGATATTATTGCATAGAAATTATGCATGCAAAATTTAAGAGACATCATGTTTATAGAAATGAAGCTATATGATCTTGCTCTGAGATTGTTCAAGAAATTCTTTGAACTTTGTCAAAACAATAGTTGCTATCTATTTTGAAATGCAATTTAAAACCTCACCATCAAAATTCATAACCATATACATAGAAATCTTTGAGGTGAGTGCACATAGAATCGTCAATTTTGCAACTAGACAATTGAAGCCAATAACAATTGTCATAAAGAAAATTGTGCACCTATAGAGAGAGCTCTATGACAATATTATCAAATTCAAATTAGGCAATACACATTGTTCAAATAAGATCATGTTTAGTTATGAGAGTTATTATAAAAATATATTTATAAATACATAAAAATATAAAGACAAAGAAGTCTACACTGTTGTCCTCTACCAAATGTTGATTGCATGTACTTCCATGTTTTAGATTGTAATATTTAAAGGACTTCTTCCATGCCTATTTGCCTTGAGTTCATAATGATCAGTAACTGCCAAAACAATATAAGAACACTATTACATAGCATATCAGAAGTATGCCAAAATGCAAAGTGTTTTTTACTAGAATGAGCAATAGAACCAATATCAACATCTCGACTATCATAATAGTGTATACTTGTAACATGATTTCATCCTCAAAAAAGTGAGCCATTTCTTTTGCACACTGGATAACTATATAGTTTGTAACTGCAATTGCATAGAACAACTATTTGCAAGCTCTTAGCATTTCGTCGATGACATTTTTGTTTCTGTCAACCAATCATAAAATATCCTTTAGAATGTAGGTTGTATCAAAGTCTATGACTATTATACTTGTTTGAAGAATAATTATACTATGATGAATGGTATATGTAAGTTCACTATGTTATTCACGATGATTTGATCAGGATCTTGACTGTGAATAGGAAATTGATATCTAATTATTTTTCTAGAGTTTCTGCAATTCAAGCTTGATTTTCATGATAGTGTAGAAATTGGAGGACAATATCATTCAAGTAGACTTGGTGATTCATCAATTGTTTTACTTTGAGTGATCTAGACAAAGCTCTAAAAGATTATCTAGTGACAACAGTATATGTTCCTTGTGATCAATTCCTCTTATTGGAGCTATTGCTTTCTATCAGCATCTAAGTACTGGATGTGGTCATCAAAATAGAAATCATGGTCATTATCTTTGAAATAGACAATACCTATGGAACTAGTACTCTTCCTGTGGATGTATCTAGGATAAAGTACATAGCAAACCTAACATAGTAAGAGATAAAAAGTCTAATTGATTCTATTTATTTCTCTTAACATTTGTGCATTATGGCCAATACCAAAACGACTCTGTATAAGAATAAACATTTAAAAGTGAGAAGAAGTGTTCACTGGTCTTGTAATAGAAAATTTCTAGATTATGAGCAATAGCTTTGCTAGATTTATATATTTGTTGTATATAAAAAAAGATAACTGAGAATAAATCATATAAGAAACAACTTTTCATGCATTGCATGTTTCTCCAACTATATACACAATCTAATTGTTAGCTTGAAAAGCTCTTAAAGAAACAACTTTTCATGCATTCCATGTTTTTCCAACTGTATACACAATCTAATAACTTATCTTAGTAAGATGTTTCACATGATCAATAGCAAGATCAAATGTAATAGTCTTAGTAACAGATACATAGCTACTTTGTACCAGACACATGGCTGGTGGTAGCTATAGATGAAATGCCACAATTGTCATTGATATTGAATATCTCTCTTGTATGAATGTGATTACTAACAAGAGTAGCATTTTCCAGGAATTGATTAGGACAATGGCTACCAATTCCATATGGAAAAATAGACATGTCAAAGTTTTTTTGGGGAGTTGTATTGTTGATCGTGCTACTACTATACAAACACTTGTCAATAGGACTAAAGCAGGATTGGCTGAATGAAGATGTACACTGAGTAATGTAACTGGTTGAAGTTATATCAATGTTTTCAGGTAAAACTTCTTCTAATTTTGAACTAGACTCTAAAGAACAGAATGGTACAACAGGTTGCTTGATCAGAAAATTGGTACTGCTATCAATTTCAGGAAGACACATGGATTTCATGTAATCATCTACTATCAATTGAACAAAGTTGTCATCAATTGTAGCATTTGATTTCTGTTGGCTCAAAAGTGGATTTAATATAGGAGCAGACTGCAAAGTAGACAGGGGCAAAATAGGTTGATTAGTGGACAAATTGCATGGCTTTGAATTGACATGCAACAAATTTGTTCTTGCTTTATTGCCATTGATAGATATAGCAGCCTTATCATAGGCAAGAGCGGCTTCCTCTATTGTATCAAAAGATCCTAACCATTGACGTTTCTTGGACCTACCATTCCAAATTTCTGCAACATAGCTACCCCAAGGTCGTCTCCTAACACCTCTATATGAGATATCCTTTGTACATTTGTCCATTTCCTTAGGACTGAAACATGGAGCTTTGTTTGCTTTACCTATTTCTATGAAGTCTTGATAGCTTGACTCTGTGTGAACGCTCTTCATTATTTGTTTCTCCTTCATCTGATTCGCTTGTAAACTAGAAAATGGAACAATAGGCTTCTTGGAAAACAAGTTACATGGTTTTGGATTGGCATAGATAAAATTTGTAATTGCAGTACAACCTCTCATTGATATAGCAGCCTTATCATAAGCATATGCAGCTTCTTTTGCTAAATCAAAAGTTCCAAGCCACTTCTATTTTTTCAATTTAGGATCCCTGATTTCTGCACCATAACGACCCGATGAGCGTTGTCTAACACCTCGATACCTTGTTGCTTCTGTAGAATGTTTTGAATAAATAGCACTTAGGCTTAAGTGTCTTCTTCTTTGTTTCTTTTGTACTGATTCTTCAGTATCTGATTGCTTTAGCAATTTCTCCATTTAGTATCTCTTTTCTAGACCAAAATTACAATTGTGTTAGAAATTTTTGTATTGTCAGTTTAGTTAAATTCAAGATTTCTTGAACTATCTTTGCAGTTGGAATCCACATTTGAAAGACTCTTAGACATTATCAAATGCAACTGACTACAACAACTATATCTTTTTTTTATTCATAACAATTATATTACTACAGGATCAAAGGATATTATAAATGAAATATATTCTTAACTAATGTTAGAATATAGGATACATTATAATAATTACAATAAGCACATTCTTCTTTGAACATGCAACTAATAGATGTAATCTTATTGGTATAGATATAGGCACATATGTTCAAATATATTAACAGTTTTGGTTTTATAAGAATTATATAATAACTACTAACTGTGTATAAATAGTATTGTTAAAATTAATTTTGACTTTGTATGCTATTATTTTCTTTTTTTATTGCAGCCTCGAATACATTATAACTTCTTACAGATTTAATACAATTTAACATGATTCAAGCTAATCGCATACTTTATATATCTATTTTAATTAAAACATTCTATTGCAACATTGTGGATGAAAGTAGATGAAAAAGTAAACAATAATTTCAACTTTAAACAAATCACATGGGAAAGTTGAATGCACCTTGGTAAACAAGAGATTTTCGACAATCACATGACAAACAAATAACAAATCAATATCAAATGAACAAAGTTATTGCATATGTGTTCGTTTGCTATTATTTGATGGTGCATAGTGGGCTTTGTGAGGCATAGTGGGTTTTTCAAATAAAAAATCCCACCTTCCAATTTTAATAGGAACTTGTATTTTCCACTTTAAACATGGCAAATAATAATTTCAGTTTATTATTCCAATAAATGAGGTCATTATTAAAAAAGCTTTATTGAAAAGAGACACATAGCAATTATTACAAGGCATATCCTCAAACTAGGATCGGTATGCTAACAGATAGGAAACTCGAGATACCCAGATCCTAGACCAAAACAAAAAGGGGAGAGAAAGGAACATGATGGCAGCAAAGCGAGGAGTAGAGAGGAACGTGATTAACAATGGTTGGGATTGAGTTGATTTGCTGGCCATGATTTTTATGGCAAATCCAATGATGTACATGGTGCTCAAGACTATTGAAGTCATTGACCAAAAGACTCATTTTACCGTGGACGTCATCTAGATCCCCAACATTGGTGTTGATAGCATTGAGAGTATTAGTGTGGTTTATCACGATTATTCTTCTCAGACTCGCTTCTTTCTCTAGATGTAGAGATGACCATTAGTGCTTGCCAAGATATTGTGTAGAGCCTTAAGAATATTCTTGATAGAAGTTTGATTGTTTCGAAGTTCTCATTTCCATCAAGAAGTGGAAGAGACTGGTGCAATCAGCATGACATCGGGCAGGTTCTTGAAAAAAGGTACATTCCTTTTCGAGGGCTTTCCTTGCCTCTCTTTCCTAGAAGGGGGAATCTTTACCTCTACCCTCATTAATGCCCGTGTTCTTGTTTGTCCAAGAACAAGGATTTTTTAGAAGAGTATGGTTGAGATTGTTTGTTTTCCTCTTACCTCTAATGTTAAGCTGGTCATCATGGTGGCTCAAAGTCAAATGCAAGGCTAGAAGAATGATAATGTTAATATTGTGAACAGTTCATCGAGTTTCATCAATGTTGATTATACTTAAAATCTTTCGTTTGCCATTGGAATTGGAGAAATTGTAACACCTATTATGATAGCTAGTAGTTGAGGATGGTGCCAACTCAGATTTAAGATCAAAGATAATGTGGAGCTGCATTGGAAGGCTCCAACTTAGTAGTGGAGACAATATTATTAGAAGGGGAGGGGGGGGAGGGGAGAGGGGTCAGTTCAAGTTAGAGGGAGTGAGGGGATGAAGACACACAGGGACATACTTGCAATGAAGCAAATGACACAGGTAAGGAACCTAGTGAAGGGACAATAGGATGTGCAACATGAGTGGAGGAGCTTTGGAAAATAGATACACATAAGTTTCAAAGCAAATAGTGAAAGGAGATGTCATTTGTAGACTATTGACAATTGGTAAGAGCAAAGATTGGGTGGAGGAAAACCATAAGAATGAAAAGAAGGGGGTTGAAGAAGAATGGCGGTGAAGAATGAAAGGGAAATGGAGAGAATAAGAACACAACTTGCCAAAAGGAAGCACGAACAAATCATGAAAAAATGAAGGATGAAAAAAGAAAATGCAAGGAATGAGAAGGATAACAAAAAGGTCAAAGGGAAAGGAGACGAAGAAAGGAAACAAGTGGGACAAGGGGAACAACAAAAAGGCAACAAAAGAGGCGACAACAAGACCAAAACAACAAAAAAACTAATTTAAATGGGAAAGAGTTGGAAAATTGGGGAAGCAAGAAGAGCAAATAAAAAAAGAGTACAAATAGCTGCAAAAATGAGGCAAAAAGTACAAAGGTAGTTCGGACGGAGAAACAAAACTTTGAGTTAGGAAAAAACATCAACAATAGCCTCAAGAAAGACGAGTGCCTCTATCTGCCTCAAGGATCCCTTTAAGATCCTCTAACTCCTTATCACTATTGTACAACCTTTATCTCCTATGAATTGGTAGTAGTTGGTATAGATATAGGCACATATGTTCAAATATATTAACAGTTTTGGTTTTATAAGAATTATATAATAACTACTAACTGTGTATAAATAGTATTGTTAAAATTAATTTTGACTTTGTATGCTATTATTTTCTTTTTTTATTGCAGCCTTGAATACATTATAACTTCTTACAGATTTAATACAATTTAACATGATTCAAGCTAATCGCATACTTTATCTATCTATTTTAATTAAAACATTCTATTGCAGCATTGTGGATGAAAGTAGATGAAAAAGTAAACAGTAGTTCCAACTTTAAACAAATCACATGGGAAAGTTGAATGCACCTTGGTAAACAAGAGATTTTTGACTACTCGTGTAGTTTACAACAGTTCAGCTTGAAATTTCTTGAGTTCTGCAAAAAACATATTAACATGACAAAATAAGAAATTGAAATCAGAAAATATAGGAAACTAGTATAATACATTCTGCATTTAACACAAAAAATTATTGATAAGTTTGTTCTATGTAGTTTTAATTCTTAATAAAGCTCAATTAAAATATAAGTTCAAAAACATCCTTTTATTCAATTCAAACTCTAAAACCTGCACTGAAGAAAAACAGTCTCTTTTCTTCTAGTGACACACAGTTGGGTTGATCTAATGTTGCTTCATAGATTGGCTTGCATGCAATGCTAATGCTTTACCTTTTCCCTTTCTACCAATTGTGCTAAGGTTACATATATTTGAGTGATAAGACAGAAAACAATTAAAACAGGGGTGTGTGTTATCTTGAATTTCTAACTTTCTGGGCATTGGAGGCTGATAATGGTGACACAAGGAATAATATTAAGAGTCTGCAGGCCTTTTGGAGCAAGGATCAGGCTTATTGTCATACTCCTTTTCATGGCTGCATGTACTAGTTGGATGTTTTTTACTCCTTTTTCTTTGAAGCTTGACTACGAACTCCGAAATTCAAAACAAGATGATCACAAGAAGGTAAGGGGAGTGCCATTGCTGTGCATACTATAATATAAGATGGAACACACTTTATAGTCTCTTACACAGAATTGGACGTGGAAAAGTTTGTCTAGGTGTTTAGAAGAATTAACACCTACCCAAGACTCTTCACTTGTTTTTAAGATCCTGTTTAGATTCCCCCAAGAAAATTCTTAAGGTAAGATTTCATTGTCTAATATGAAAAGCATTTTAAGAGCAATTGTTTATATTGGTTTGTTTTCTTCTTCTAAGATGATGACAGAGGTGATAGTTTTACGTGATTCAACATTCAATATCTATAGATTTTTAAGCATAAATCATGTGAACTTTAAGATTTCAATATTATATATTTTTAGAAGGAATTGCATTTAATCTCTTACATCATGAGAACAATGTACATGTATTAATCTGAAAAATAAAGAAAAAAGAAAGATTTACTTGTCGATGGAGTTGATGACACTGTTATAAAAAAGAGGTTTCATATAATTCAAAGACGGAAAGTTTAGAACCAGGGTTTTAAAAAAAGCATTTAAGAATGAAATTCTAGCTGGCTTGGAAATTTTACACTGAATAATAAGACACCTAAACATAAAACAATAATTTTGAATCTCAAAAACTGCACCTCTCCCCTCATTTTAAAATCTAGATTTCTGTTGTGCACCCACAAGAGAAAAGATAGTACCTTTACTAGAGTTTTGTTAAAATTTTGGATGAAAATTGAAATAATATGCCAAGTTCTTCCTGTTGTTTGGCGTTCTTTTGGCTTATAGTCTACAGGTTAAAATATTACCATTACTAACTTCATCATTTCTAAAATTCCCTGTAACAATTGAACGGCTTGAACTTAAATAGTGGTTGTTGCAGTAACTTTGCTGTGGTCACTAGTCATTCATGGAAGGTTGTTTCTGCATACTTAACTGATACAACAAAATATTTTAGAATTATATATTTCATTATCTAATTATAGATAATGGAGATCTCTGTGGTAATCTCCTCCATCTGGGTTTATGTCTTATTATTATTGATTTTATTGGAAGTGGCATGTGGTCAGAATTGTGGGTGTTCTAGTAATGTTTGTTGCAGCCAATATGGATATCGTGGGAACACCACATCGTACTGTGGAGAAGGTTGCAAGGAAGGTCCATGCACTGCTACAGGAGCATTTAATGTTCTTAACGAGACCAAAACCATAGATCTATTTAACAGTATTCTGTCAAGTGCCCAAGACAACTGTGAGGGAAAGGATTTCTATACATTTGATTCATTTATAACTGCAGTAACTGCCTTTCCTGCTTTTGGAAGCACAGATTCAAAGGAGATTGCCAGGAGAGAAGTGGCAGCTTTTTAAGCTAATGTGGTTTTCCAAGTTGGAGGTGATTTGAACTAACAGTTTTTTAGTTTTACAGATAATTTTTTTGGGTTAAGTAAACATCCTTTGATTAGACTGAATAACTTTACAAACTAGGTTGAAAGGCTTGTGTTTCGCTCCAATCTTGTCAAATCTGAACTCTTGCTTACAGATTTCTGCAATATCAGTGCAATCAATTCTAGTGTGATAAACTGTGATGAGACAAACACTCTGTATCGGCTCTATCCCTGCGCTGACGGAAGGAGCTATCATGGGCTTGGTCCATTACAAATAAGCTGGTGAGTTTTCTTGCTTTTGCAGTTCATTGATCCGTTTTGATTATTTGCCAATATTACCATAAAACTATCAATTGTGAAAGCAACGATGTATGCAATCTGCAAAGCCGGAACTTTAATCTACAAAACATTCAAAAGGAGGAATACTACTCAATTTGATCATATAATCTCAAGATTAAAGGGAAACCAACACGGCCTAATGGCCAACGTTAAGATTGATATATGCAGAAGATAGATTCAATTTAACATTTGACATCTAATTACATAGCTCTACATAGAAAGTGTCATCTAATATACTTTACTTCGTCATCATGACAACTGTTTGTATGGTTGTGCTGAGTTTTCCACAAAACACATTAAGTTTATATGGAAAATACATATTCTCAGTTACTTGGATCGTTTTACATGTGAGAATTGCATACAAGATTGAAAGGCACTAACTCTTGTAATACTAACCGTATTAGTAGTTACCTGTCTTTGTACAGGAACTACAACTATGGACGTGCAGGGGGTTACCTCGAATTGGACTTACTAGACCAACCAGACCTTGTATCCACCAACTCTACAATCTCCTTCAAGACTTCCCTCTGGTATTGGATGATCAATTCTGACTGTCACAATGCCATTGTTTCTGGAAAGGGCTTCATAGAAACTGTAAAAGGTCTAGATAGTACGGCATGTGATCGCCCTGAGGAAATTTCCCAGAGGGTTGACTACTACAAAACATACTGTCAGAAACTTGGAGTAGACCCTGGAACAAATCTAACATGTGACACAACATCAGTATCCATTGGACGAAGAGGAACATCCTGGAAACTAATACCCATATTGTTAGGAAGCATAGGTGGAGGAGCTCTCCTATGTTTATTGTTCTTATTCTTCTGCAAGTTTCGCATTAGAGAGCAAAGTAGACATAAACCAGGTACAGGTATAGGTATGCACACATTTTGGAAAGATTTCCTTATTTCTCATTTTTGTTGTTAGTTCAAAGATTCGATTTAATTGTTAAAATACAGGATTTTTCTCGATGTTTAATTTAGCATCTGTCAAATCTATACATGGTCAGATTTTAACACATAGTCAGTGCTTCATGCATTAGAATTTAGTTAAGATTGTACAGGATTTTTGTCTGACTGACTAATTTAAATTGTTAAAATCTTTATAGAATGTTGTAGAATGGTTGATAAATTTTTTACAACCCTTTCTAAAAGCTTGTCACTTACAACTGGAACATTGTAATTGTATGACCCATCAACCAAATATTTGCGGCTTTGCTAGATTAGAATCACTAGATGAATAGTTTTCAGCCACATTTTCGATGATCTTACCAGTTTCAGATTGGAAAATTTTTCTAATTGAATCTCTGGGTAAGTAAAATTGATTTAATTTTGTGGTGTTACAGATGGAGAGATGCAGAAAAAGTGGAAGCCATATGGGAACGAAATCTGAGAGAAGAGAGGAACCCACATGACATTAACGTTATTGATTGGCGTAGGCTTAGTTCCATGATTAGATCTGTTATGGAAACTAACCAGAGCATGAAGATTGCGCTTGTGAATATCCAAGAGGAAGAAGCTCATCAATGGGAAACATTGGGAGAAACTAAAGTACTAAAATTTGATGTAATTGACTCAGAGGAAGTGCACTGGACTGATCTGTTTCCAGAGTGGATAGACGAAGAAGAGCAGTATACAACTCCTGCCTGTCCAGCTATACCAATGCCAGAGATTGAAGATGAAACAAAGTTTGATTTGGTTATTACGAGAGTGCCTTGCAGGAAACCAGAGAAAGGGTGGTCTACAGATGTTGTGCGCCGAGCAGTCTTGACTTTTACAGTAGTTGATGTCAGAATTATTTTTGAGATCTTGAAATAAAATATTTTGTATGGTTTGTAATTTAAGCCTTTAAGGCTTATGTGGCTGTTTTGCTAGCCCGCGCATCATACCCTGGCTCCTTTGTAGGGGTGCACGACGGCCTCTACTCATCTCCTGCGCTTCAACATCCCCTGTTCAATTTCTCAAAACCATATCTAGATGATTTTTTTACAATGTCCAACAAGGAGTAGTAAATATCAATGTACACCACTTTCATACCAAGGAGGCAATCTTCTAGCTTATTCACAGTTGTTTTTAGTTTTATTTAGCTAAAGTAGAGTCGAAGCAAAAGACAGTAGATGCCCTCCCTGTCTTAAAAGTCATTTCCAAAAAAAAAAAAAATTCTTTTAAGCACTTGGAGACCATCAGACACCATTTTCTCTGCAAAGTTGAAGACATTTCAGTCGGCATCATGCTTGGCCATAAAGACCCATCATTTGGTCTCAATATCTACCCATATTCATCATAAGGAAAAACAAAAAAATACTGAAACATGGCTTCCAAATCTTCCAATAATCATCATTATAGATGAATCAAAACAAAAGTGGATGAAATGCTGAAACTATACAACACCTCTGCAAACGAATCACTTCTCCTTGCAATCAAAATTAATGATATACTTTTAAAAACTGAAAAACGGTACAGAAAACTGAGAGCAGCGTTACATAACAAAATGCTGAAAAAGCTCTACAACAATTCAGTTTCAGGTAGAACTGACCGCCACAAATTACACAGAAGATGTAATAGAAAGCAACAGAAAGTAGAGAAGGTACCTGCTTCGAGTGTTGATGATGATGATGGATTCCAGTCTTTCAGTTGGTGCAGATATAGATAGAGCAGATGATAGGGGTATTGAACATGCAATCAAACAGCAGGAACTAATAATGGATATTTGTGTGATTGCAGAATGTTCAATCACACATTTAATAATAATCGAGATATGTTTCCAACAAAAATATTCCTTTACCATACAATATTATGGCAACGCATGACATATTAAGACTCTTGAACAGTTAAAAATGAAAGGAAGAGAAAAGAGAGAAGGTACCTGCGTCTACTGTTGATGATGATGATGGCCAAATCAAAACCTTAAGACCAGATCTCGAAGGATATCAGAGATATCTCAGCAATGAATGGGATCCACGTCTCTAAATTTTGGGATGGTTGTTTTGATGAAGTCCTGAGCCGTATAATGCGTCTGCTGGCTTTTTCCAGAAAGCTAATATTCTTAGGCGGTTTCAATTAAAATTGATCAAGCTGCTAAACATGCAATGTTAAATTAAAAAGGCCAAAACATTTATAGATGCACGGCTTATCTTCCTGCTACGTTTGACCTTCGCTATTTTTCGGTGGACGTGGGGGACCGGGGAATGTCCTAACCTGGACCGTCACAAATCACAGAGATGATTTGCTGTCGGGAACAATAAATCTTTATTATAAACTCTGCTGGTCCTACAGCAATACATACGTTCCATCCTTTACTCACCCACTATCAACAGACATATAAAATTAATTAACAACCACGCATGATAACATGCAGAGGTTGAGGAAACAAAGTGGAGAAGTGGAGCAGACATAACCGTTACTCCATGAAGAATGAAGTAGCATTAATGCCACGCAGAAGGATTGGGCGGCAACCATGAGCGTTACACCAACACTATCTCCATCAAGTTTGAGGCTGTAGATTTTAGAACAAAACCCCAATGTGTGTCATGATCGTGTTAATCTTAGCTCAACAAGTGAGTGGAATTAATAATGGAGATATATTTTCAACAAAAATATCCCATTACCATACAATACTATGGCAGGAGACTTCACAACAGTTGAATATTATGGAGGAGAATCTAGAATAGTTCAGAATGAAAATTGTAGTGGAAAAGCAGGTAACAAGAGGGCCCCACAAACCCATGCGGATAGAATGGGTAGAATGGAAACAATTCATAAAATAAATAATTACTTATAGAGAAACAAGACTACTGTAGCTACATAGTTGCATTAAATATATGCATAGGAAAAAAATAAATTGCATACGTCATCACAATAATACTATTAGAAACTGTTAGCCAATAGAATATCAACAAAATCAGTTTATTATATGAAAATAGGAATTGAAAAAAACAAAAACTTTAGAAAAATTAGTCAAACAAATTTAATTTTGCAGTCCTATTGGACAATTGAATAACAACTAATAAAATTGGATGAATGCATTAGTATTCCTGCCAACAGCAAGAACTAATAAGAAAGCATCTTGTTCTAAAACTAAAAATAGCAACTAATCTATAAGAAAAGTTTTTCATGCTAAATAAATGACCTTTTCATGCTAAATATAAGAATAGCAACTAATCTATAAGTAAGGAATAAGGATACAATTAACCTAACAAAAAAGAAAAAGAAAAAGAAAAAAAATTTAAAAATACAAACAAAGCTGTTGATTTCTGCAACCTGCTGAAGGAGAACAGCAGCCAAGCAACACGTCATTAAAACTAACCAAAAAGCACATTTGAGGATAATTTCTCAAGATATGACATAAATAAACAGAGAACGGGTTTTATATAAATGGCAATGCAATTCACTTACAGGTAAGCCAGTAAAAACAGGACTGGAATCAGAATCAGAGGCAGCTATGTGCTCCCTTATCTCCCTTTGTACATCGAACGCAAAATAGGACCGTCTTGCTGCATGCACTCATATTAACATTGACATTGAGTAAAATAAGTGACACATTTTTCATCAAACCTCTACCAATGTAGCCTTCAACTCTGTAACTTGAAATGTATAAACATCTATAGTTTCATCATTTCATACTTCGAATATTTTGAAAAAAAAAAAATTGTATTAATAAAATTATATTCATATTCATGATGCATGTACCTAAATTTAGATTCAGATTAGAAAAATAAGATGAAATCTCATGTAAATCATTAAAAAATTACAAATATATTTATAAACACAGACTTACCTCTGCAAATGAATATATTTGTCTTAACATGTTTCTGTTATATAGAGTTCAATTGAAGAATTTGATCAGGACATGTATGCAGGATTCATAGATTTACAGAAGAATTATTGAATTTTTTTTAAAATTATAATAATATTTTCTTATACCATATGCAAAAGATATTAGATAGGGTGGGATATGAGTTGTTGGAGATTCCAGATACCCTTCCAGATTGTTTGGCTACACATGATTGTGGTCGTTTAAGAAGGGATTTCGGGGCAAGGTGACAACATTCTGTTTGTTTTCAGAAGAGAGGTGGAGAGAATGAAAAGAATGAGAACTTAAGCACCAAAGTACAAGACCAAACTATAGGGGAAAAGACCACTTTAGGTTCTTATGTGTCCCCCCATTCTTCAGGCTGCTCAAGTTTTCATCATCTCTACCTCTCTTCGGAAAACAAACAGAACGTTGTTGCTTTGTCTAAGATCCATTCTTAAACGACCACAATTATGTATAGCCAAACGATCTTATCTGGAACGTACAACAACTAATATCCCACCCTATCTCACATCATTTGCATATGCTATCAGAAAATAATAATATAATTTAAAAAAAAAATCAGTAACTCTTCTTCTGTAAATCTATGATCCTACACACGTCCTAATCAAATTCTTCAATTAAACTCCATATAACAAAAACCCTATTAAGACAAAGGAGAATCATCATTAGAAGTCCCACTACCAATGTAGTGGCAAAGAAAAGTAAAAATAGATAAACTTAAGACATCATTTCATACAAAATATGCATCATATATAGTCAAGATTATAAAGAGTTATTGGTAACCCATAACATCTAAAAATGGAAAAAAAAACCATAGTAACAATGGTGAGATGAAATAGGCAGAATCAGGCAGAATCAACTCATAAACATACATAAATATGCTAAAATATCTTTATAAATCCGAACTACAAATGCATCCAATAGTGACACCTAAGATAGAAATTCTTGAGATACAACATAAATCCAAGACAACTATGAAGGGATAAACATCTACAAAACAACTAAAGCGGACAAAATAAATAAAAAAGTTGGGAATTATGGTTGACTGACATCCTAATGGCGGAAAAGAAGATGTGTATATGATGAATCAAAGTGTTGAAAGTTTGGCAAATATTGGTGAGTACTCGGCAGCTAGGCTTAAATTTGACGGTGGACGAGCAATTTTTTTAACGGTTATCTATTCAAAGTGCCCTTAAAATATTATGACATATTTAATATAAGTAAAATTATTTATATATATATATATATCATCACAATTCTATTTAAATTTTGACAATCTATTTAAAATCTCTTTTTTCTAATGATAAAATCTTTTTAAAATTTTGATTATATTTTACAACAAAAATATCTAAATACGGCCATCAAATTTAAGCCATGCTGGGCAGGCCCCCGGTATTAGCTGAGTCTCTAACTTCAGTTTCCAGAGGTAGCAGAGCTCGTTAATCTGATCTGACTTACAAGGCTCAGACTTAAAAAACCAAAAAATACATTAAAAAACATATACAAAAGAATAAAATAAAGTTTAAAAAACACTAATTTCACTCACCCATCACTTCCACTCTCAAAACCTGATTTTTCTAATTTTTGTGTAAAGTTACTTTTATATTCATTTTAAATTACCAATTTTTTTGCCAAAATTTTATCCAAGATCTTCACCGAATTCAAGTCCAAATCAAAAATCAGCTAGCCAAGTATCAATGGAGTCTAAGCAATGGAAATGGTATGAATGTATCTATCTACATGTATATGTATATGCAGATATGTCCTTACTCCTAGCTCTAGGAGCACAATACAATAATATCTATGGTCCAAATGCAAGATTAAAAAGAATGAGAGAAAATCTTATAGAACATAGTTCAAAACGCAGGGAAATTGACACATTCTACAAGGTAACTGATCAAACAAAATAGAATCATCAACTACAAAATAGAGGGCTCCCCAAAATCAAATCACACAAGGACTTGAATAAGGAGCTGCCAACAAAAAAACTTGAAAGTGAGCCATAGGAAACTTGTTAATCCTATATATTTAGATAATAGTTCTCATTCTGATTGGACGGCTCTCAGTGCATGATTCACTATTTTGAGTAATAATATTATTAAACAGCAAAATTAAATTTCAGAATATTATTATGAATGTGCATGGAGCATAATCATATTCCAAACAGGGATGAAATGTTACTTGAGAGGTTTGGGGAGTGGGGAACCTTTGTAACTCATACTATGTATAGAGGTGAGCATCTAACTAAAATGCACAGGAAAAAGGGAGGGGAGTCAAAGGCAGCACTGCAGCTCGTATAATCTTTCACATGCCCACTACAATAGCAAGTGAAACTAACTACATTAACAGTTCACATTTGAAACAATCCAGTAGTTTGATACATGAAGAACAAGCACGTGAATCAATGAACAGTTGATGTATGCAAATGAGAGTCGTCCAAAGCAATTAGAGGAGAGAATTATAGTAGACATGCAGAGCTGACTGACAAATGCACTCTAGAAAACAAATAAGAAAGAAAGAAAACCATTGAAACTCATATTATGCATTTGCAATTGACACAGCGAACAATGTAGAAAATGAATTAAAGTAAAATCAGAAAAGATTAAAAAAAAATTCCCTCCAAAATGTTTCCTAAATTAAATGGAAGGAATCTAAAAGCTAATAGAAAAATCACTAAGATAGTGGAGGAAAGTTTCAGTGATTCCAATGTTCCAGCTCAAAATCAAACACCTAAAAAATCGCTACTCCTATTTTGGAAAAAAAGATTCTAATTTATGTTGTAGCAATTCTTTTGGGATTTCATGGGACCCCATACTCCACAAAAAGAGATCATTTAGCAACTCCATGGAACCTCTTCCTAACCCACCACTATAAAACACAAATACAAATGAGAGTTGGCATCAAAAAACAATAAGAACAAGAAAACTATAATAAACTGTAGAGCTGATAGATCAATATACTACAAAAGTGATCATTAGCTTATTTTGGCTAGTAGCCACTACTCAATTTTTTTTAAGGAGATATTTGTGGAGCTATGACCCCGTCATCATGAATATTTTATTTTAAATTGTAGTTTTTTATTATATTAAGAAAAACAAAAAAAAATATCAATAAAAAATTATTTATTAATATAAAAAATTTAGGGGATAAGATTTAGAAGAAAATAAAAAAAGAAAAGAAAAGAAATATATGCAGTCACATAGCATATTTTTCATTACGCAACATAGCGCCCTTTTTTTCAAAGCTTATTTCCAATCCCTAAAAGATAGCCGAAAGATTCTAAATTATCCTTTATGCATAATATAAAATATGCTTGTCTATTTTTTTTGCCTTTATCCTTAACATTTTGGTAAGTTTTTTTTGCTCTTCTATTTGACTTCACGATTTGGTAAGGAATGTGATTTTTATTAAAAACTTCTTATTTTTAGAATGTGATTTAATTTTTAATGGAAACTTGGAAACTAATTTTGGTTTTTTTCTAAAATAAACTTAAAAATAAAATAAAATGAGTGACTTTTAGTTTAGAATATAAATTAACTAGCATACCTATATTTAAAAAATATATCCTTCTTGATGTGCTTAATGTTAGAATTAGTGATTAAAAAATAGGAAAAGGATACTTTAAATATATATTTTAAATATAGGTATGCAAGCCTAATTCTAACTATATTATATAATTATATGAATTATTATAATTATAAAATATAATATTATAATATAGATTAAATATATTATTATAATACATTATATAATAATTATAATTAAAATATATATTATATTATAATCTCAATGTTGAACCTAAACCTAATTCTAACAATAACCCTAACCCTAATTCTAACCCTAACCTTAACCCTTACCCTCATTTTAATCCTAAGCCTAATCCTAATTGAAACCCTAATAATAGTAACCCTAACCCTAATTATAGTTGTAACCCTAATTCTATCCAGAACTTTGATTGTAAGGTGAATCTTTTAATTATATATCCACCCTAATTCTAATTCTAAGCCTTATTTTAGCCCTAACCCTTATTGTAATCATAATATTTATTTTGGTTATATATTTGTGAAACCCTAATTATAACCAAACCCACTATCCTAATTCTAACTATAACCCTAATCCTAACTATAACCCAAACCCTAACCTTAAAAAACCCTAATTGAAACCCTAAGCTATTTTTTTAAATAACCCTAACCCTATGTAAAATTCTAACCCTTATTCTAATTATATTTGTAAACCTAATTTTAAACCTGATGGTAATTGTATCCCTAAATTGAACCCTAATTGTAACTCTAACCATAACACTACTTCTAATCCTGACACTAATTTTAATACTAACCATAATTGTAACCCTAACCCTAATTATAACAAATCCCATAACCCTAATTTCATACCTAACTCTAACCCTAACCCCGATTATAACCCTAACCCTAAATATGACCCTAACACTAACCCTAATCATTATTATAACTGTAACCCTAACCTAATCCATATTCTAACCCTATTCGTAAGTAGAATTCTAACTCTTACCCTAATTATATTTGTAAACCTAATTTTAATCTGGATTGTAATTGAAATTGAACCCCAATTATAACTCCAACCCTAGTTGTAATTTGAACCCAAATTGTAACTATAACCCTAACCCTAACCTTAATCTTGACAATAATCTTAACATTGACCATAATTGTAACCCTAACCTTAATCCTGAATGTAACCTTAACCCTAACCCTAACTCTAATTGTAACCCTAACCTTAATCCTGACGGTAACCTTAACCCTAACCCTAACTCTAATTGTAACCCTAACCTTAATCCTGACGGTAACCTTAACCCTAACCCTAACTCTAATTGTAACCCTAACCATAATCATAACCTTTAGAATAACCCTAATTCTACATTTAGATTACACCAATCATCTGATTTGCCTTCAGTTGCTATGTTTCCAAATAACAAACATCATGATTTTTATAAGTTTCCAAATAAGTTTTAGTTCTATTTGATTTGAGCGGGTTTTCTTGTATATTTGCTTGCCACTTAATTCAAGGAATCGAAGAAGAATAGATTAAAAAATTGTTCTTATTTATCACTGGCTAAGAGCAAATAAAAGTTGTTTTAGAATTGCATGGAATACTACTTATAACTACATGCAAATCCACAATATGTAGAGATTAGCACTAAGAGAATGGCCTAAAATAGGTAGGGACACTATAACTCTAATTTTAAGGCCAACCCTTTGATTATATATCCATCCTAATTCTAATTCTAAGCCTTATTTTAACCTTAACCCTTATTGTAACCCTAATATTGTTTTTAGTTATATATTTGTGCTAATTGAAACCCTAATTATAACCAAACCCATTATCCTAATTCTAACTATAACCTTAATTATAAGTATAATCCTAATCCTAACTCTAACCCAAACCCTAACTGTAATTATACTCCTAACCCCACCCTTAAACTAAACCTTAATTGAAACCCTAACCTATTTTTTTAATAACCCTAACCCTAAGTAAAATTCTAACCCTTACCCTAATTATATTTTTAAACCTAATTTTAATTCTGACCTCATTGTTATGTTGTGAGTGCAACTCTTTTTTATTTTTTTCTTTCAGTTTCTATCAGTACATCTTATATTCTAATTGGATGGCAAAGTAATTCACATTTTATTTAATAAATAGATTGAAATTGTAATAAGTGAACAAAGTAAAAAAAAGCTTGCTAATTAAAATAATGGGTTTTTGAAGAGAAGACATCCAAATTGTCAATATACATTTTTAGGTTTTTATTGAAAGGCTCAAAGAATAATATAGTATTTTAAATTAATGTGGTGCTTTCTAATGTGAAACTCAATTTTTTTTTTATATTATGGAGTATGATTTTTTACTATTTTTCATGACAACTAATGACTTAGCATTGTGTAGAAATATATGATCAAAATATCAAAATATTAATTAATAGTTTTTAATTAATTATTGTGTTTAAATTTTAATATTAATTTAACTTTTAACAAGATTTTTAATCATAAATGCATATGTAGAAATTAATTTAAATTGAACATCAAGTTGTTATTTAAGTCAAGTCAGCTACATTAAAGGAGCTCATAAGGCAATAAATTATTAAATTTTAAAACTTACCAAAATAATAAATTATTATATAAATGATTTTCTTGTTCTTTGTTTTTTTTTATTTCTTCCTAAAATGTTTTGGTGAAAGGATTTTTCTATGACATAGGAAATTAGGAATGAAGGAGTAATAGTGACAAAAGGGCTTCTAGACTTTTGGATTCAAGGTCCCAGAGTGCCCATTTCTCATTCATTGCTTCATTCAAGTAACCTCTTTATTTTTTTATTTTTATTTTGAAAACACTAACCTAATATTTTCTCGGTTGCTATGTTTTGATTTTTTTGAAGTTGCATGCAGTAGATAAAACCTCCAAAGTGTCTCATTAATTTTTTAATGTTTCCTCCAAGTGCATACAGGTATATAGAGGAAGGAGAAGATGGGATTTATCCTTGTTATGGATTGATTTTCATTTTGTAAAAAAAAAAAATTCTGATACCTTAATCTTCCGGAAGAATCACACATTGGTAGCTGCATAAATGGTTTTGAAATCTAATTTAAAGCATGTAGGCATGTACACATTGCAATATTGATTGAAAGATGTCGATAACAGCCAAGAGCTGTAATACATTGTCATGTCTCCATATTAAGGCATTATTTAAATTAAAGATTTAAAATGTCATGTTAAATATCCTGGCCATAGGCCATTAATAAATATATATAATATTATAAATATATAATATTATATGATAGTATCTATAAATATTTTAAATATTAACCGATATATTATATTTATAAATAACCAATACAAATATTAATATTAATATTAAAATAGCATATTATTATTATTATATAATAATATATAATAATAAATATAAATGTTAAAATTAATATTAATATTAATATTAATTATTATTATGATTATAATATAATAAACATATTTATATAAATGAATGTAAATCATACATTATATAATATATTAGTTTGCCTTTAAGACAATCCGTCAAGGTAGCAACAACTAATATATTTATAAAAAGACATGACCTTTGTGAAAAGGTAGTCATTGACCATTTAAGAAAATATAAAGGTAGAGAGTGGAGGAAGCAATGAAAGACAACAAAATACAATGAAGCAAGCAGATATAAAATTAATAATTTATGAGTTTGAATTACAGACATGATTAATTGCTGGGGAAAATAAGATAAGTATGCTACACCTATATTCCCAAAGAAATAAATAAATTAATAACTATAAGTTATTTCATTATTTTTTTATACGGAATGATATTAATTAAAGGGATTATAATATGAATGATATTAAAATATAGATTTAAGTAATAAATTGAGTAATATAAGAAAGTAATATTATAAATAATATATTATTAACAAATATCAATATTAGTGATTAAATATTATTATAATTATAAATATAAATATGTATAGATGATATGATAGCATGTTATAGTCAAGGTGGAGCGAATAACTAACATGATATAGATAGCTTAAACATCTATGAATAACATGATTATAAATGCTTAGAGAATCCATCATCATTAGGATTAAGCCCCAATAAAGAGTAATCATACTTGATTTATATAATGAAGGCAAGGTCCTTAGAAACAAACCCATGATATAAGATCATAGAACACATTGAGAGATTGGAGGTAGACTTGTTAGGAAGAAGTAGCATTAATACATCGAAAGGTAGATAAGACCGGCGGTGGAATGGACCATGTTACATCATACTTAGGCAATGGATAAGACCTGCGGTGGAATGGACTATGCTATATCAGACAAGGGTAATAAGTAAGACCTGCGGTGGAATGGGCATATGTTACATCATACAAAGGCACTTAGTAAGACCTAAGGTGGAATGGGCATGTGTTACATCATACAAAGGCACTACCTGTAGAGGATGATTCATGCAACCTGACAAGAGATAGTACCCCATCTCCACTAGGGTTTGAAAATAAATAAAATTAACATATAATAAACAATCCTAAGTATGAATCCACTTAAGATTGAATAATTAAATAATTTATTTATTTGATTATTTTAATATGATTTATTGATCTTATCTATTACTAATGTTTCCTTTAAGAAGTAATTCTCATGTGCAAGGTGGAAAATAAGGATCTTCTTAAAGGGGACATTACATACATATCAATTTTCTGCATTATATATGTTGATTTCAGTAGCAGTTTGCATTGTACAACACTAAAGTAAACTAGAATACCTTATGAATTGCACATTGGAATATCTAAGTCAATTACAAATATAAAAAAGAAAACCACTGAAACTCAAACTGCCCCTGCAAACTATAATGAATTATTGAAAAGCAACTAGAAAAGGAAAATTGCCAAAAGAGCATCCAATTTGCAACTGAATTGAACAAGATTGCCAAAATTGTGGTGTAAACTTAATAAACCTATCATGATACCAACTGTTATCTCTCCTTCTAGAAAAGAAGCATAGTAAGCCAAATTTATCTAGAGTAAAATGTTGAAAGAAAATTTTAACTGCAAGCCAAATGGAAACACCATAAGATGTGAGAACCATTTAACACAATAGAAAAGGGACAAAACTAAATTGAGGGAAATAAAATAAATGCAGAAGAGGGCTCATCATGCGAGCAAACCAATCACTAAAGGGCTTAAGCATCTAAGGTATTTTGCTTTACTAACTGCAAAAAATGGCAACCCCAAAAAGAGGTTATTTTCATTAGCCACTAAAGACATCAAAGGGCCCTTCCTCAACTAATCATAAAACAATATTGGTGCTAATCTCATTTAAAGGGCTTTTTCCACTAAAAAAATCTAAGGGACCCTCCTCAACTTATCACAACATAATATGGTGCTAATCCTAGTTAAATTGAATTTTAACACAGTAGAAAAGGACTGCACAAACATCTAAGAACCTTGGTTGTACTAATCATAATAGAAAAATGGTTTCAACCTTGAAGGGATAAAACTAAATTGAGGAAAAATAAACGCAAAAACAAGATAAGGACATTCAAAAGCTTAACATTACCCAAATCTAACGGCCTTTTTTCTATTAATCATAGCAAAATATTGTCTTCGAGCCCTCAAAATTGCATTTTGACATTATTAAAAAGGAGTGAATCCAAACTGGGGAAAGTAAAATATGTATTTTTTTAAAAGGATTATTCATTAAAAAAATAAGCAAACAAATCAGTTCAGAGCATCTAGGGCCTTGGTTTTATATTGAAAGAAAAAAAAATTATGTTAGAAAAAGTTATGTTGTATTGAATAATGGAATAAATTATGTAAAATAAATATTTATTTGTGGTGCATCTAAGGGATGTGTTTAGCTACATTAAATATTTATTTGGGTCCACTTGTAAAGTGTATGTAACATTGGGCCAAATATCAGGGAGGTGAGGGAGCAATGGAAGTGGAAGGACCTCAGTGTTTTGGATGCCCCAGCCGAACAGAAGGAAGCCCTAAGACTAATTTTAGAAGGAAGAAAAATTCCAGACCCAAGAGGTGAGGATGTGCTGAGATGGGCAGCTTCGGAAGATGGGGAGTATAAGGTAAAGAATGGGTACCTAATTAAGGAAAGAGCCGAGATGCTTCAGGGGTGGCCCAAACACTTGCTGTGGGGCAAGGACGTGCTCCTGAAGGTAGGGGTGTTCCTCTGGCTAGCCTTCCAGGATAGGATCCTTACACAAGATAGGCTGGGAAAGCTGGGCTTTAGAGGTCCTAGTCGGTGTTCACTATGTAAGAACAAAGAGGAAACTGTGGATCATCTGTTGCTCGGATGCCCCTATGCAGATTTCTGTTGGAAAAATTATGCAGAAGTTGAGGCTCCAGACCCCTCTATCTCAGAGTTTGAAAGATTGGATTAGTGCCTGGCCAGGTAAGAGTTTCAAAGGGGCCCTGGGTAGCATTTGGCAGATTGCTCCCTCCATCGTTTGCTGGGAATTATGGAAGGAACGGAACAGACGAATCTTCAAGGATCAGGCTTTAGACAGGGATGTGGTTCTTAGGAAAATTGAGAGGACAATTGTGGAACTAACAAACACAGCTGCCAAATTTAGAGCGTTGTCCAAAAGTGTCTTCACTAACTGAGATGTTGAACTCACCAACAATTTCGAAGGCCCAGGCATTCCTCTGATAGTAGGGAACTCGAATCCTTCCAAGAGAACGGAGGCTCGCAGGCAGACCATCTGGCGATGACCCGACGAGGGATGGATCAAGATAAATTTCGATGGCACAAGTCTAGGGAACCCTGGCAGAGCAGGGATTGGTTGTATAGCACGAGACTCAGATGGGAATACTTTGGATCAGCGCTCAGTCTTCATAGGTGAAGCGACGAATAATGTGGCAGAATTTCAGGCAGCACTAGTCGGTTTGGAGATGGGGAAGACGTTGAGTGCCCTAAGGGTTCATCTAGAAGGTGACTCACTCCTAATGGTGAATGCAATTCGGACCGCCACCACTCCCAGTTGGATTTTGCAAAGATGGCTTCCCCTAATCAGAAGGCTTGTAGAGTCCTTCGTGGAGTTCAAAGTGAGCCACGTCTACCGAGAAGGTAATCAGGAGGTGGACGCTTTAGCAAAACAAGGAGCCTTAGGCGACCGTGATCCCAGTTTTTCGGCCTGATGATGACTTGGCAGATCGAAAAGGGGTTGGAGGACAAATGGCCAATGATGACGGACTATAGGAGAGTAAAGAAGGTAGCTTGAAAAGGATCGATGTTGACCTCAGTGCTGAGAAGGCAGATGATGTCACTGCGTGGACGTGGAATGCGTGACGTCGGAGGAAGCGAGGTGACAGAAGGCTTCCAGCGTGCGATGGGGAGTTGGTTTTCCCGAGAGAAGAGACCATCAATTTTACACAAGTGGCGCTCTTAAGATGCTGAGGTAGAAATTACTTCGCATCACCTGTGGCATAAGTGAAGATAGGAGGGTAGATTTCAGGGTAGGGAAGATGTCCGATTGCACAAGAGTGTCAGCTAGTTTGAAGCGTGCAACCATGGGCGTCTTTATTTCTTGGGTCTTGGATAAAGGGATGCGTTGGTATCTCTGTTGTATTATCTGTTCAAGGTTCTTGACATTGCAAAGAAAGGCAAGATGCCCAGCTAAAGATAATGGTGGTGAAGGTGTCAGGGAAGTAGATATCATGGAGACGCCGATATGTTTGGAGTCGTCGGTGGCTATGATGGCCTTCCACGGTGAAATCACAGACAACTGGTTGAGAGGCATCCTATAGGTAAAACACGAGCTGGTGGTAAATGCGGTGAAGCAGATGCTTGGCCCTGGTTTCATATGGGATTGCCATAGGCTGCGGGTGAATACTGACATTTCAGCTATGTTCATGGCTTTGGCGTTATACAGAGGAGTGCCCAAAGCTAGAGTGAAGAACCTTTGCCAGAGACTGTTTAAGCACTCATATCTAGGGGGAATTGATGCAGTCCTCGATAATATTGATGATGACGGTATGATCCCCTAGGCGCACCAATACTACATGCGGAAAGGAAGAGGTGGAAAGGAGATCCAAAAATTTCCCATCATCTTTGCAATTGACTTGGGGGATTTGGAGGATAGGGTGGCGGACATGGACCGTAATTTGGAATTCCTGCAGCGAGCAGCGGAGATCTTTCCCTCTCCGTCGAAAGAATGTATGACTAGCTACATGGTGAGGGAAGGCTATTGGGTTCCCGATGACAGTGATTCGGAGGAAGAAAACAAAGATGTGGAGTTCCCACTACTCCCAGACTGTGGCGAAGATTGGGTGTTGGAGGATGGTCGGGACGTGGAAGAAATTGCTAAAGGACCGGCACACAAGAAGTGCAGGAAGGACTGTCCGGTTAAAATTCGGGCTGCCAAGGCTCGGTTAATGTGGCAGGAGGCGGAAGAGGAAGAAACGAGGGAGGCCGGTGGTGGAGCAGGTGCTTCCAGCTCTTCTCTCTATGGAGCTGAAGGAGCTGGCCACGGTGGCAGATGAGTTTTTTGTTTGATTAGTGTCTCTGCATGTAGGTCATTTCTATTTTGAAGTGAAATAGTGTAGGCAGTCTATAGTGGTAGGTTGGTCTTTTTGAGGTAAAAGGGCCTGGCTGTTAAGCCCTTGTAATATTTTGAAAACTCAAGGTTTTCTGTTTGAAGATCTCTCTGCATTTTGATTTTAATACTATAATCAAGGGGTGCTGGCCCTTACCAGCTATTTACTTATCAAAAAAAAAAAACATTGGGCAAAATATTTAATGTGGGTTGCACATTGAGAAAATAGTTAATATTGAAAAAACTTAGTACTAAATGAGGGGTCAACGATTTTGTGTACTCATTCTTTTGAGACACATGGTCTATCCAATACCACAAGTTGTATTTGTGTGAGCTTGATTTTATAAAAACAAGAAAATGGTTAATGATTTCAATCGGTTGGTTGAGTGGATTGTCATTGTATTGAGTTTCTCGTGTGAGTGCATATGTGAAGCATGGCATGGAATGTGTGGATACATGCTTGGACACATGGAGGATGTATGGAAGGAGCTTGATATTTAAGAAGTGTTCATAGAGACTCTGAAAATGTATTCTAGTGTTTTATTGTTGAATATACATTGAGTGTGGATGCTTCTGGAGGCTGGGTTTTCCAAAGGATATCTTGTGTCACCTTGTGGTATGTTTTTCCTATTCTTTTGTATGTTGCATTTTGGTTATCATGACTATGATTTGTTTGCATTTATCTGTCATGGGGTTATGTGGAAATGTTTTTCATGACTGTATATTTCTTTTCATTTGGTATCAGAGTTTGATTGCCACGTTGTGGGAGGAGATCTCTCTAGTTTTATAACCCTTGCAATGAGTAGATTCTTGTGCATAGTTGAATCCATGGACTTATAGGTTGAGAATGAAAGCATTTTAAAGGTCATAGGTGCGTTTGTAGATTTAGTTGTTGCAGATCTAGGGTTTGATGGAGATTTGACAAATAAGTTTTTTGTTAGGGCTCTGTGTGAGGGTTTTGGAAGTGAGCTTTTGCAGGAGGCCTCCTGGGCAAAAACAAATCTCACCATTGAGTTCAAAAGGCTCAAAAATCTATGGATCCATATATAACTTGATATATTTTGGAGACAAAAATTGGTCATTTTTCATGTCTTAGGGAATCTTTGCATAGAATATTCCATACAACTGTACTATGCATCAGGAATATTCAAAAAATATTTCTCATACGTTGCGTTTGTGTAGGTCCAATCCATAGAAAAAAAAATATATATTTAGAATTTTTTATAAAGTTTAAAAAAATTAAAATGTTCAGGGTAGCGCCCAGGAGGGCCCCGTGCCCCTAGTCACCTAGGCAACTAGTGCCTAGGCCAAGGTGGCTGGCAGCCCTAAGGGCTCAGCCCCTAGACGTGTGGCTGCCTAGCCCACGGGAGCTAGGCCCCCCTGAGTGGTACAATGGCCATGTCGCTGGCGCCCACGCCCAATAGCCACCGCAGGCAGCGGTAACAACTGAAGCACCACCCCCAAACTGCCTAGCCGGTGGCTCCATCCACCAATAGCCCAACAATGACTTGGTGTTGATTTGTAAGCCTACTTGGGTAACTTTTTTCCAGGAGGCATAACTTTTGCCCACGGTATTAGATTTTTTACTTCTTATAGGCATCAAAAAGGTCTCTGAGTACTACGCTGACATTGTGGTATAGGTTTACTAATTAGGTTTCATTGTTTGTGTCTGAATTTGGTGTCTGAATCCAACATTGCTCTGAAACAGTTATTTGGCCATAACTTTCGCATATAGAATCATATTTTGGATTTTGAATATGTGTTGGAATGCTCTTGTAATGTACTACACATTAAATTAGGTATATTTTCGGTTTGATATGCAAAGAGAGGTTTGTACTTGTTTGATCACTTGTGAGAACCTAAGATTCGAGGTGTGAGTGCATGAGCATTCAGATGAATTTTTGGGCACAAACTTGGTATCAGAGCAAGGTTCTCTGAAGAATCTTAATCACTTAGGGTAGATCCGAATGTCGCACAGGAAAGGTATGGAGGTTCTAGTGTTTGATGGAACAAATTATGCTTTTTGGAAGACCAGGATGGAAAGCTTTCTTGTCTCATTAAAATATGGTGTATGGAAGATTGTTGACAAAAAATATACTATACCTACTAATGGTCCAAAGGATGAAGATGAGATTAAAGAATATGAGAACAATGGTAAGGCAATGGGTGCTTTTTCTGAACAGTCTTTCTAATTCTGAATTAGTGAAGGTAATGAGCTATAAAACTACAAATGAGATCTGGAAGAAGCTGGAAAGTATCTATGAAGGAGATGACAAGGTCAAGCAAGCAAAGATGTAGAATTTAAAATCCAAGTTTGAAACCCTAAAGATGTTAAAGGATGAAAATATTGCAAGATACATGCAGAGAGTGGATGAAGTTGTCAACTCCATCAATGGTCTTGGTGGAAAGTTGGAGGAAAGTGAAGTGGTAAAGAAGGTACTCAGAACTCTTCCAAAATCTTATAGTGCTAAAGTTTCTACTATTGAAGAAACTCAAATTTGGATAATTATTCTAGGGATCAAATGTTTAGTACTTTAACTACTTTTCAAGATAAGAGAATTTGGTCAAGATGATTCAAGAAAAGAAACTGCTTTTAAGGCTAGCAAGACAGAAAATAATGTTGAATCAAATTCAGATGACTAGTGAAGTGGAAGCAAATTTTGTAAGAAGATTGAAAAAGGACTCTAGAAAATAAAGAGGTAAGTTGCCCTTCAAATGTTTCAGATGTGGAAAGATAGGTCATTACGCTTCTAAATGTCCAATCAAAATTTTAAATGACAAATACAAGGATAACAAAGGTAAATCATTCAAGAAAAGTTATTATGTTAAAAAAGATGATAGCATATTTGATGATGAGTCTGACTATCCAGATGATGATGGTAATGAATGCTTGTTCATAGCTTTGAATGTTGGAACTAATTCTGAAAGGGACATGAAGGAAATTGCTCCAAAAATATAGCACAATATCAAAGGAGCCTTGGTAACTGCTTTTCATGCAAGAGAAGAGGAAAATCACTAGATAATTGATAGTGGATGTTCAAATCATATGACAGATAATAAGAATAAGTTTGTCAAGCTTGAGAAATTTGATGGAGGTTTTGTCAAGTTTGGAGATGGTGCATATGCTAAAATTTGTGGAAAAGGTTCAATCAGTTTTGATGGGAAGTACAATACGGATGATGTTCTCTATGTCAAGGGTCTCCGACATAATCTGCTAAGTGTAGGACAAATATGAAATAAAGGATATAACCTTGTGTTGCAGGATGGTAGCTGTGAAATTAGAAAAGAAAGCTCTGAAACTCTAGTTGCTACAAGATCAAGGATAGAAGGAAATGTATATCAACTCAAAGGTGCTAATGGTATGTGCTTCATGACTCAAACTAATGAATGTTGGCTATGGCATAGAAGAATGTGTCACATCAATTTTGACAGCCTAGTGAGGATCAGCTCTACTCAAGTTGTGAGGGATCTGCCAAAAATTACAAAGCCTATCAATGCAACCTGCAAGGAATGTCAGTCTGGGAAGCAAACAAGGAAGAATTTCAAAATCAAAGAGTATTTCACGACCAGATCTCTGAAGTTGGTGCATACAAATCTATGTGGACCTACAAGAGTAGGAAGCTTTCAAGGTGACAGATATTTCATGTTGTTGATTGATGATTTCTCTAGAATGACTTGGGTAACTTTTCTCAAAGAAAAATTAGAAGCTCTAGATAAGTTTAAAGCATTCAATGTTATGGTTGAAAATGAAATTGATCTGAAAATCAAGTGTTTGAGGTTTGACAGAGATGGTGAGTTCACCTCCAATGAGTTTAACTATTTTTGTGAAGATCATGGAATAAAAGGCATTTGTCAGCCCCTAGAACTCCTCAGTAGAATGGAGTTGTGGAAAGAAAGAACAGGACCTGGTTTAGGAAGAAGCAAGGATAATGTTGAAAGAAGCAAATTTACCGGATATCAATTGGAGAGAAGCTATTCACACTGTAGTCTACAACAAAACAGAGTGTTATTGATGTCAACAATTCAAAGACTCCGTATGAACTATGGTATTGAAGAACTCCTACTGTAAAATACTTTAGAGTGTTTGGAAGTAAGTGCTACATTAAGAGAGATGAAGAAAACTTGGGAAAGTTTGATACAAGATCAGATGAAGGAATCTTCCTTGGATATTCTACAAAGAGTGAGGCTTATCGGTGCTACAACAAGAGGTTGAAGAAATTAGTGGAAAGTGCAAATGTCAAAGTGGATGAAGAACCATATCAAAGTTCAGTACTATTAGAAGGATATGAATCTAATGAGACCCCTTGCAGAGAAGAAGAAAAGGAAAAGTAGAAGCAAGTTGATGAAGAAGATGCTCCAAAAAGGATTCCTAAGACCCCCAAGTATGTGCAGAAGAATCATTCTGAAGATCAAATCATTGGAGATAAGAGCAAAGGTGTTTTAACAAGGAGAAATATTGCTATGACAGATGAATAAGTAAATCTGTGCTTATTATCTAAAATAGAATCCAAAACAGTGACTGAAGCATGCAAAGATGAGCATTGGATCAAGGCTATGGAAGAAGAATTGATGCAGATTGAGAAGAATCGACTTGGGAAGTTGTCCCAAGACCAACAGACAAAAATGTGATAGGAACTAAAAGGGACTTTCGAAACAAATTGAATGAGAATGGAGAAGTAGTCAGAAATAAGGCTAGGCTTGTGTGTAAAGGCTACTTACAAGTGGAAGGAATAGAGTATGAGGAAACATTTGCTCCAGTGGCAAGGTTGGAGGCCATTAGAATGTTCTTGGCCTTTGCAGCTCATAAGGACTTCAAAGTTTATCAGATGGATGTGAAATTTGCATTCCTGAATGGAGAGATGGAAGAAGAGGTATACATTGAGCAACCACTGGAAGGCTTTCAGTTATCAGATGATCCAAATATGGTCTGCAAATTGAAGGTGGCATTGTATGGACTCAAATAGGCTCCTAGAGCTTGGTATGCAAGGTTGGATAGGTACCTACTGCAACAAAGATTCAAAAAGGGCATTGCCGATAGCAATCTGTACTTCAAAGTTGAAGAAGATTAAATCTTGACTGTGGAAGTGTATGTTGATGATATAATCTTTGGTGGAAATGAAGGTATGTGCAAGAGATTTGCAAAAGAGATGCAAAAAGAATTTGAAATGTCAATGTGTGGGGAAATGAATTTCTTCCTTGGATTATAAATCAGTCAATTAGAAAAAGGTATCTTCATTTCACAGTCAAAGTATGTTAAGGAAATATTGCAGAAGTTTGGAATGGAAGACTCCAAACCGGTATGTACTCCCATGACTACTGGTTGTAAATTGAGCAAAGATGATGAATCTCCTAAGGCTGATTAGAGCAAGTACAGATCAATGATTGGTGGACTGGTATACCTGACTGCTATTAGACCGAATATAATGCATGCAGTTTGTCTTGTGGCTAGATTTCAAGATGATCCCAGAGAGTCACATGTTTTAGCAATAAAGAAGATATTCATATACTTGAAAGGCACTCCAGAGTTTGGCCTATGGTATCCTAAAGATATTGACTTCTCCTTGAGTGCATATATAGATGCAGATTGGGTAGGATGCATAGATGATAGAATAAATAAGTGGTGGTGCTTTCTTTCTTGGAAGCAAACTTGTCTCATGGTTAAGTAAGAAGCAAGACTCAGTGTCATTATCTACTGTAGAGGCAGAGTACACTGCAGCAGCATCTTGATATCAAACATTGAAGGATATCAAAGAGTCATATGATGAACCTATTCCTATCTTATGTGATAATACAAGTGCTATCAACATTTCAAAGAACCCAGTAATGCATTCAAGGACAAAACATATTTCAATCTAGTATCACTTCCTAAGACAAAAGGTTGCAGAGAATGAGTTGAAATTGGAATATGTGCCTACCAAGGATCAAGTTGCAAATATATTTACAAAGGCTCTTCCTAAGGATACTTTTGAGTATCTCTGGAAGAAGTTAGGGGTTATTGTTCCTCCTTTTAACTAGATGCATAAGTGTGTGCATCTATCCGAGCAGCATTTCAAGATACATTCTTGGTCCCGGACTGATGTTGAAGGCTACCTCTCAGGGGGAGTAGGTAGTGATACTATTGGTTGGTGCAGTCAGATGGAGCATATCTTATGATCCAAAGGGGGAGAGAGTTGAAGTGATTGAAAAACCATTGTGCAGAAAGGTGTGTGAAGAGTAAGAGTTGCTTCAGTTAGGGAGAGTATTACAGGTTGCAAAGTTGTTGATTGATTATTTTTGTTGTTGATGGTTTTTCAAACACTTGGTGTTGCCATCAATGACAAAGGGGGAGATTGTTGGAAACTTGCTGGTGCTGTCATTGATGTCAACCTCCAGCAGATGGTTCACTTGGTTTCCAAGTGCTTTTGAGAAAATTTGAATAAAAAGGTGTGCAGTGTGACAGAGGTATGTTCAGTGTTGTGCTCCACGTTTCTTCATAGTTGAAGATCTGCTTGTGTGGTTTCGAAATGTTGATCAGAGATGTTCAGAGGTGTTATATCCAGAGTTTCAGGTTCTGGATCATGTGGAAGTAGAAGATGTGTTTGACAATGTTTTCCTATATAGAAGACTGTCTGGGAAAAATGAGATTGCTCTGCATTTCTCTGCATTGAGGTTTCTTGTCCTGTGGATCTAAGAATGTGCTTATACTGCCTATATCTACTTTCCCTTGAAGTTTCCAGTATTGGGGTGCTCGGCAAGTTCAGTTCTTGTGTTGGTAATCAGTAGTAGTGTATCCTGAGGTGCAGAATGAAGACATACTTTGGTTCAGGTGGTTGAGGCAGTGTTGCAGAAGGTTATGATGGTACTTGAATATTTTGAGATGTGAGGATGTTTTGGAATACTTCTTTGTAGTCTACATGATGGTTTTAGACTTGGAGAAGCGTGGATGTGGTCTTTAGTTCAGGTTTAGCCAACCTGACCTACTTGCACTATTTGCGGATGTACCTCATGGATTGTGGATGT
Source organism: Cunninghamia lanceolata (assembly GCA_027924645.1). NCBI lineage: Eukaryota > Viridiplantae > Streptophyta > Pinopsida > Cupressales > Cupressaceae > Cunninghamia > Cunninghamia lanceolata. The sequence continues at coordinate 5,357,981 of BSBN01000592.1, forward strand.
GATGAGTAGCATGATGATACAGATTTGAGTCCTAGTTAACCCTTGGTATGGTCCACTTTCACTTCTTTCCATTGTGGAAGTGTTTAGTGCCGACCTATTTGGTGTTGCACATTTGAGGTGCACATGTTTCATTCAAGCTGACCTAATTGAGATTATCTTAGGTTGTGGATAGTATAAATGTAAGATGAAGTTGAGTTGAGGGTGTGTGCAAGAAGTTGAGTCCACTTTTTGGCCAAAAAGTGTAAGTGTTTTCCCTGATTTTCAGAATTTGTCACATTTGACCTAAAAATTTGAAGCACTTAAAGGTGAAATCTTGAAAAAAGTCACTAAATATGAAATGTAGTACTCGGAGTCTAGTTTCCAAATATGTAATTTTTTTAATACCCAGATAATACAAATTGATTTTTAATAGGCGTTTCTAAAAACTACTGTTTAAAAGTCTTTTTTTTACTATACCATGCACGTGTACGTCATCCATATTTTGACCTAAATAATCATATTTTTCTAAATCCTTTTGGGAAAAGATTTGTAACTCACCGAAGCACGTTTTCCATATTTTTTTGTAATTTTTTATTGAATGTTTTTTTTTGTTAATTTTTTATTGGCCATTTTTCGTGTTTAAAAAATCGTGTACATCGCGCATAAGATGACCTAAACTTATCATTTTTTGAATTTTTTTTTCAAATTGAAAAGAATTGTCTAAAGTACGTTTTCGTATAATTTTTTTTACAATTTTTTTTAAAATAAAAAGCTATTAAAATACTAAAAAAACCCTGATAATTCAATTTTATGGACCTGTTTCATTAGAAATTAATTAAAAAATAGAAAAAATAATCCAATTGTAAAAAAAATTACATATTTGGAATCTCCACTGTCTCATCTATAATGGGTTTTCGTCAAAAAATTCTGTAAAAAAGGCCTTCAGACATGCCCAAAGTCACTAGTTTGTTGTGACATTGACAGGACCTTCAACTTGCAGGTCAAACCAGGTCCAAAGCCAAGGGTCGGGTTCCCAAGCCTTTTTTCCAACCCAAAACCCATAGCAAAAAGTGGGTCAGAAATTCAAAATTTATGAAACGGGATCCCGTTCCATAAAAGGTTAATATTTTAATCTTTTATGAAACGGGATCCCGTTTCAAAACGGGATACCGTTTCATAAAAGTTAAAATTTAACCTTTTATGAAACTCAAAACGGGATCCCGTTTCTAGAAAATGGGACCTGCTTTTGGCTCGAGATCCCGAAGCAAAATGAGATCCCGTTTCATAAAAAGCGGGATCCCATTTTGGTTAACCCGATTTCGGGTTTTTTTCTAAGTCTGAAACTTCCACCTTAAGTGGACACAACTTCTTGCATTTACCCTTGAGCAAGGTAGAGAAGATGATGTGAATGTGAATCAAGGGTGGTGAATTAAGTGCGAGCTTAAATGCTTATGACTCCCAGATGTAGTGAGTAGAAGGTGTCTACATTTTCAATTTGCTTGAAGTTGCTCGAGGCAGTGAGCCAAAGGTTGTAGATGGCAAGTAGCAGTACATGTTTTTATTAGAGTCTTTCTAAAAGACCAAGATGGAAAGGGACCCACCAAGTCATTGTGAACCATCTCAAGGACTTTTGAAGCCCTCCAAGCCTTCCCTTTGTCAAACTTGTCCTCAAGATGCTTTCCCAAGGCACAACCCGAAGAAACTCCATCTAAAAAATTGATCTGAGGAAGACCTGTGACCATATCCTACATGCTGAGCTAATGAAGATAGTGTTAGTTGAGATGGGCAAAATGCTCATGTCATAGTTTTCTCATAGAATCCAAATGGGCAAAGAAGAAGAATATGAATCAGGTACAAAATGAGAGTAAGCATAGTGTCAAGGCTCACGATTAGTCTTAACAACTGCAAGGAGTGCATTATCTTCAAGATCTCTAATGGTGACATAATCTTGAGTGAATTAGACTTTCCTTCCATTTCGAGTGATCTGGTAGATGGAGAGAAGGTTGGCTGAAAAATTAGGCACATAGAGAACATCCTCAAATGTACCAATGTTGGCATCAACTGAACCTTTCCTAATGGCATCCATTGGAGAATCATCGTTGAAGAGCATGTGTGGTACAAAACAAGGCTCCAATAAAGAAAACTATTCTCTGACAGAACCCATGTGATGTGATGCACTTGAGTCAAGAATCCACTGCTAAGAAGAATCCACAGAAGCAACAAGTGTGAGTTTTCCCTTTACCTGATTCGAAAGAAGCGGAGGATTGTTGAGCAACAGAGGAAGGTAGGTTAATGTTGTTTTTTTTTTTTTTTCAGAAGATGCTTCAGCTCATCAATCTACTTCTTGTGACAAGAATGTTCCTCATGACCAACCTTCATTTAGTGGCTACAAGTTGGTTTTTCCTTCTTTTGAGGATTCCCCTTCAATGAAGAGGAGTTGGAGTCTGGTTTTGGGGCAGATGATGATTGTACCTAATCTTTTTGTGTCTTCTTCTTGGACTTCTTTTGTTTTTTGTCGGGTTTCCCTAACACTTTATGTCCCTTCAGCTAACCAACCAACAAAGCTTGATACTGAGATTGCCTAAGGAGACCCATGGAATGAAGCTTCCCTTGTTCATGCATCAACATTTTAGAAAAGGAAGCAAAAGAAGGCATGGTGTACATAGATCCCATAGTCAACCTTTGAGTGTGAAAGCTAGAAACAAAGGTTGCATATTCAGGTCCAAGTTTGTTGAGAGTACTGAATACTAGTTGAATATCATTTTTCTCAATGTCACATGCTTTACATTGTGGTCTAAGGTTATTGACCTTCATAACATTGTCCTGAATATTGTCAAAAGACATAGGATCAAGACTCATTAATTCAATGTCAAATTGATAGCTTCTTACTTCATTAGTTGTACCATAAAGAGTTTTTAATTTTTCCCATGCATCATGTGAATTTATACATCAATCAATTTGAAACATAATATCAAGGGAAACTAGACTCCTAAGACAACCAAGAGATTTTCTATGTACAAGCATCTAGAGTACATTTTCCTTATTATGCTTTGTTTAGTGCTTTGTTGTTGCTCTGTTAAGTATTTTGTTCTATTGTTCATTGTTTTTTCTAGGCTTTAGTTGTGGGTCAACTATGGTTATACTAACGTTTCACTGATTGTAAAGGGTTTACAAGGCCCTTCAAAACCTATTTTTTACTCTACTTTTTTTCAAAAATAATTCTATAATTGTGCATTCTACCGTCTACGTTATTTGTTAAGATTTTTATGAATGGAATAAAATGTTTCATTTACTATGCTCCATTTAATTTCACTAGTTGATTTATCTCTACTTTCACTTTTTTGTATATGCAATCTTGATTTGTAAATCTAAAATCGATCAATCTCTTGTAAGCTAGTGAATGTGCATTTTTTATCTCATTATTACATTTGTATTCATTTTGTTTTATGATTACAAAATCTTGTGCAAATTAGTTATATGTGAAAATGAGAGTTTTAGTTGGCATTTTTCTTTCTAGATAAGTTTCATTTTTAACTTCCTAGAATAGATTCCTTTTTCTTGTAAAAGTGTGAAGTGAATAAGACCACTTCTAAAATCTCAGAGGTTATCTTGCAAGTGACATCCCACATTTGCAAGATTTCCTATGTCGATGTAGGTTTACATATAAGTGCAAACTTGTATGTCAATAGGAACATGGTATGGAAATCCATTAAAGCATAATGGAAGGGATTTTTGCTAGATTTATAGTTTGAAATGGTCTATTTTTTATAAATTCAGCGCGAAAAGAGCGTCCAGATCCCTTTACAAACCAACCCAAAAGGTAGGGCACAAGACAAAAATAGGCCCCAAACATGCCAACAACACACTAACACAACAACAACAACAAGGCTCTGAAAGTAAAGACGAGCTAAACTACCCCCGAACAAGGGCCAACAAAATGAACTGTCTCAAGGCCCTAGGGTGAAGAGCAACCACATATTTGGGAAGGCTTTTTGTAACATTCACGTTCTAGTAACATAGTAAAAACCAAAAATTCACCATAAAGTAAATTTACAAGGTAAAAATGAGACAGAGAAAATTTTTCTTTTATTCAACATATAGTCAAGTAACTACAATTACAAGATATCTCATTACAAATTCATTAAACCATATTGTCTTTCTCAAGTACAATGTTTACAAAAATAAATCAATTATAAATACCTGAATTAGATAATGTTTTACTTAGTCTCAATAAACACAAGTCTCAGAGATATCCTGCATCCGAAAATTTAACATCTTTATCACAAGCCTCGGCATGTCTTCTGCTAGAGAGAGAGAGTATCTTTCCAGTGATTTACCTCCAACCACAAACCGTCGGTCTCCCACACTCCTTCCTAACCGGAAGTGGCCCTTCCCTTCACGAGAAGTATAGACCAAGGTGACCAGTGGTAATTTGCCTTTTCGAGTACATAGTGTTGTATCTTACACAACTCTATCTATCATACAACCCTAGATACCCTCTAGCTAAGTATGATTCCCGATAGGATGTGCAATCCAGATACAGTGAACCGACAATGCATGCAGAGACATATGCATTACTATGGCCATAGTTTTCAATATAAATTGACGTTCGCAATGAATGATGTCGTATTGTTCACCCACTCCAACTTGACCTGGATACTATCATATTCCTACAGTTCGACTTGGTCAACTACGTTTAACTTATGAAGTCATGATGTTTTCAACAATCTAGTCTTCCCGACCCAATACATGTTTTCTTTCACAGTCTTAAATCCATAGACTTTTTCTTTCGTCTTTCTTCCTTTACAAGGACTCTCATTGCATCATTGCATTACTCGAGGTCCATGACTTATTGTCTCAATAAAAAAATAAAGATAGATTAATTTCAACTAAGATGATAACCTTACCCAGGTTAAGCAATGTAGTCTAGGAATCTAATTCCCTTCTTGCATGTAAGAATAATTATACATAGTCAAGGCACATGACCCTTCAATCACGATCTAAATAATGATCTCAATGTCTTAATATAATAATTACCATATCTATGTTAAGTCAAGGTTTAACTAAAGAGTTTTGCCTAACTCAAACCTAGTCTTTCTAACTTAGGTGAATTCACAAGACACTATCGTTGCTCTTCAAATGTTATGGTAGGACTATTCATTCTTAAGTATCTCTCCTTGCATCTACGCAACATAAGAGATTCACCCCTTGTCGACAAGTAATAGTGTGAGAGAAGTTGTGATATAAAGATATAATGATTTTAATGTTTGACTAATCCTTTAATGGTACCTCTTGCACGCTTGCAAAATCTGAGGCTTACGACTTGTATTTTAAGTCGACTTGTAGCCCAACACATGGTTTTTTCCCCTTCCTAGGGTTAAACATTGTTGATTAGAAACTAATCTCTTTTCAATAAGATAGACATGAGCATTACTAGATTAGGGTTCTCGACCTTCTTTGTCGACCCATACATAATCCACTAAACAAGTTGTAACCCCAAAAGGTATAATTATAACCTTACCCTACTGGGTCACTCTAGGGTTTTTGTATTTCCTTTTCCATGAAAATGGAAAATCAAGAAAAGAGTTTAAGTACACAACTTTCCTTTAGTCTTCTATTTTTAACTCAGAATCCAAGTTCATTAATATGATACTACGACATAAGTATAGTGCACTATGGTTTTCTTAAAAACCTCTTAGATGCTATACATATCATCGTTATTCATGGAATCCTAGGTATAATATAAATATCCTTGACCTAGTCAATCTTTCTCCTAGTAAGATTAAGTCTACAATATATTTATCAATCTCCTTGGTCATCACAAGTCAACTAACTTTGCTAAAGAAGAGATAAGGACTAAAAATTCCCATCCTATATCTAACTTGACAATGCTTCTCATTGTGATTGCATAAGTAAATGATATTTTATCACTATTCATATTTGTTCATAATGATAACAATATCATACAATCATAAATGAACATCAATACCAAACTTTACTCACAAGGCATTAATCTTATACCTTTATCTTGCGTTTGGTATCTGAACACGAGATTTAATCCTCTTTTATTAGTTGGTGCCATTTTCAAGACTAAACCCTCCAATCTTCACTCTAGTTCATTTGACTTAATGGTTTCTGAGTCGTCTAACAATAGATGTCTTCATGAATAAGGATAAGGTGACTATAGTTCGTCGACCTTACACCACCCAAAGGGTTATACTAAATCCGTCAGCCTCACAAGGCAAAACTTAACCTTATAACACTAGAATTCATTTATATAAATAAATACGACCTTCTACACTGATTAGAGCATTATACAGAGATACATTAACATTCCAACAAAATAGATCCGATCATTTTACCATCTAATGACATCGGCCTTATAGAGAGAGCATCGACACACAATTGATTTAAACACTAGCATATTAACATACATTTCTCATAGTATTTAAAGGCCTTGTGTATGAAAAGAAACCTGAGGAAGATCTACAGAGGATCCTTTGTTGATGTTCACGAAGGCTCTGGTTTTTAATGAGGACTACCTTACACAGTTTTCAACTATAAAATAACTTTTGCATTTACAAGTCCATCCATTGAACTATCGCGAAACTTGCAAAAGTATAACACATTACAAGGATCTTAGTTTATGTGGGAAAGAGTATGAGAACCTGTTATTAGACTCCATTGTTCATTGACAGACAACCAAGCGCTGGCTATTTTCTCAGACAATTCTCCTCGCTGCTCCCTCCAGATCGCGCACAACAAAGTAAATGATATGGTTTTTTCTACTGTTTCTAGTTTCTAAACCACAGCAAAACTAATGCTCAGGCCATCCACCCTCAGCGAAGAAGAAGAATCTCCTCTTACTTCACAATTTTTCGTTTCTTAACCACCGAAACTCCCCCCCTTTTCTGGTCATGCACAGCGAAGGAGATGATAGTCTTTTTCTGGCGGTTTCCAATTTTTAAACAACAGTAGAACTGATGCCTTTCTTCCGCCCACGCTGATGGAGTATCTCACATTTAACTTGTCGTTCCACTTTATCCTCCACAGTGAGGAAGATCCAATGGTCATTTCCTGCGGTTTCTTAAATTCTAACCACCGTCCAACTACTGTCTCCCGCGCCCATGATGATGGAGAGTATCTGCATTGAACTCTCGGTTACACATTAATCTCATCGGCACAACTTCCTACCTGTCCACCCACGGTGATGAAAGTTAGAGCATTCAACCCACAGCCGTCACATGCCTATTCACAAGGGGTTGACATAACTGCAGCTACCCAACTCCTCACTTGCAGCGGCCACAAACAAGATGGAGGTTTCTAAATGACGATGTGGCATAACAACTTCGTCATTCTTCCACAAGGAGACTTCTAACCTTCGAAAAATGCAACCTAACATCGCTAGAGGAGTGAAACTCTCACAAGGTGATAACTAATAAATGTACAAGGTGGCTCCAAGGTCGGAAAAGACGTAAAGAATCAAAACCGACTAAAATAAGAGAGTATGGGTTTGATTTAAGACAACTCAAGTCGTAAACTCGAAAGGAAAAGATGTATTCACAAAGGATGACGTCCGTAACGACAGAGCTTGGGCGAAGACCAACTTGACTTGACGAGAAAACCAACATCAAGCAAACTGACAAAACTACATCCTGTTAGCCAAGTTATGACAAACGATTTCGGAATATCCTTCCAAATGACGACCAAAATAGTTATAGCATAAATCGACTTCACATTCGACTTCCGTTGATTTACAAAAGGGAATAAATTCACAACACATGATTAACGCGTTTTGACGGCAATCACGACGGATTGGGCGTAACGCAAAACAAGATTTTAGATTTCATTTAGCTATCACGTAGCTATGAAAAACCTCTACCCGAAGTTGTTAAAAACTCTGCTATTTGTCCCATTTTGATCACTAAGGATTTCAGATGATGTGAATGGGTCGAGTTTACCTCCCCATCACAATTCTTCATTAAAATCATGTCGACTTGACGAGTTCATCTATTGATGTTAAACGTCGACAATATTAGCATCATCTAATCTTGATGGGAACGTCTTGATGTTTAAGAGGCGACAATAAAACCTCAAGTGACTCAAGAAGAATAACGCAACCGTTTTACGGCTATAACGTTGTTTACATCGCAAATGACTATGTCGACTCATCATCGACTTGACTAGATGAAAATCGAGATATCGACTACCTGTCGATTAGATTCGAAAGTAACTAGCAAGACAAGACTTACCTCATACGACTCATTGGTTCACATTATCGTTTAACACTAGACTCGTTTGGCAAATTGACCACTCGTAATCCAAGGTCTATCTCTCTCTTCTCGAAAGATCTCTCTCTCTCTCTTCTCTAAGAGTCGATAACTTGTAACCCTGTTTCACTTGTCATCAAACAATAAGAGATCAGTGCATCATTATTCAAAATAAATCAAATCTCATCATATAGATATAAAATTGACAATAACATAATCATTTCCATGATTTCCTAAATGATATTCAATATAATTCCATGTCATATCTTCTCAAAAATCTATAACATCTCAATAAATTTACTTATGCCCAAGTAAAAGGTAAAAGTATAGCAAGTCAGAAATAGGGATGTAACACTTTTCTTCCTACGCTGAACCGCCGTCCAAGAGAACTCCGAGTCAAAATCCTCACAGCAAGGTGAGAGGAGGGAATCCTCGACCGAAGCCGCAACCGCATAACCCTCAAGCAAAGAAGAGGGCAGAGCCAGAGAAATAGTAGGAGCAGACAGAGAAACAACCAGACCATGGTCCGAAGGAACCACATCCAGAGTTGAAGAAGGGGACACAATAATAGACGTCAACACACCTTCAGGATCAACCTAAACAAGAGCAGAAGTCCCCGCAGGGGGTCCAGAAGCCATAGGAGTATGCGAAGGAGAAGAATAAACTGGGGACTCCTCAACTGACCCAACCTCTGGATCAATAATAGTCAAATATTCCAAACGATCATCCTACCACCACGATGACACCTTACGACAGGAGTGATGGCAATTTGAAGCCAGATGTCTAACCGTGAAGCAAAAGCGACAACAGAAGGGCAACCCATCATAGTCCAACAGTTGGGATCAAGGATAATCCCCACCATCAAGACAACCTCTCCATGAAGAGGCATGGATATATCAATATCCACAAGAATGTAAGAATACGTACAAAGTCGCATTAGAATCATAGACTAATCCACCATAAGAAAGCGACCAATAGAGTTGCCTATCACCTTATAGCAGGACACTTCCCAAAACTGTAGGGGTAGATTGGGCAACCTAACCCAAACAAGCCTGATATTAAGTGGTTCAGAAATGGGGTTGAACACAGGAGTCTAGGGTTTAAGCAGCAAGGAGTACTCACCCCATAACCACACCCTACCATCAAGCACAGTATCCCTAGCCTCAGCAAAATCAAAAGCAACAATGGAAAAAACCTTTGCACAGGGAAAAATGTTAATGTTACCTTGAACAAGAGGACTCCAAGATTTAGAAATCCACTTATTCAGGTTTGGGAGGGAAGGCCAAAGACCATTAAATATACCAATCAATGCAAGTCTGTCATAATGTTCTTCATTCTCAGAAACTTCCTGTCCACATACCACCATAGGGGAGGTATGGGAGCAAGGAAGAGGGTGAGAATGGGTCTTATCTCTCACATTTGAATGATCATTCACCCCAGCAACAACAGCAAAAGAGAGACCCCAATCACCAGCGGGGGATACAACATCCACACGAGCAGCAGCAACCTTCGGGAAGAGTGGTTGGGGAGACCCTGCAGCCACTAGAAAGGCCTTTAACAACACCACTTGTGATCTCGGTAAAGGCAAAAGGGGAAGGTGTAATGGAGAACCATCGTGAAGACAAGCATCTGAGGAGACTGAACCAGCCGTTGCACAGGTGAGAAAAGGAGTGACCAACATGTTTGAAATCAGTCGGCCTTTTTTCTTCTTATAGTTTGAAATGGTATGTTAGATATATATGTTGGCAAGAGACACTGTGTGGCTTCATGAGTGTTGTCATTGATGACAACAAAGTCTATCCCACACATCCGTAATACATAGTATGCCTATACCAGAAGTCAGATTGAAGATTGTTTTGGTCTGGTGAACAAGAACAGAGTATGCAACAAGGTCCGACAATCAGGTCTGGATCTCTCAGATGGTGTAGCTCAGAAAGTTGCGGACTTGGATAAGTCAAGAGGGGTATCATGACTACTATATTCCAGAGATTTAGCCTCCGGTGATAAAGCATGAAAAAGATATGAGCATCTAAGTGTTGGGTTCCAGACAGAGAAAGAATTGACCAGCAGAGCATTAGACTTCAATCTGGATGAGAAAAAGGTGTTGATCAAGTTATTTGGGGGATTATACATTGTTGTCTGACATGATTAAAGACTTCTATGTCCATGTTCTTGATATGCATCACAAATCAAGCATGGATTCTGCCGACAGATCAATAACTTGCAAATATCTTGAAGTGTTCTTGTTGCCGACTAGAAAGTTGATGTAATCCTTGATGCGGATATATATATCAGATGGATTCCAGTCTGTAGGTGGGTGAAGTGTATAGAAGGGATGAAATAAAGTGCGAATAAAAGCAAGGATAAGTGTGAAAGTAGCAATTCAAGTCTGGATGTGACAGAGCAATAGCACTAAAACAGAGGAAGAATGAAGTGCATCAAATCAGTGTATTGTGCCTAACCGAAACTGAACTCTTGCATTTGTAGATGCCTCTCATCAATTCAAATACCTGATTACCTTCTGTAAGTTTTGTAGATAGTGAGTCTCTTGTAGGCAGTGTGCCTCTTGTGAGCAGTGTGCTCGGGCAGTGAGCCCTAATTGGCAAGTGTCATTTTGTACTCCTTTATTCTTTTAACAGAGAATACAATCTTGGGTTAGTCACCCCGTGGTTTTTCCCTTAACAGAGTTTTCCACGTAAAAATCCTTGTGTCATGTGTGTTGATTTTATTTCTGTTCTTATGATCACATATGCTTATATGTTTTGATGCTGCACTAATTATTAAAGAAGAAAAGAAAGTTAAAGAAATTTGAGATAACTGATTCAACCCCCCTCTCAATTATCTGCCTTGTTTCTAACAATATATGCAAAACACAAAAAATTATGATATGTTTGTGAATTGTTTGGTAGAATGTCCTTAATACTTCCACCTAGAAAATAAACCTTCAAATTGTTTAACAAAATAAATTATAAATAAGGCATGTGAAATGTTTGACAAATGCTATAAGAAGATCCCATGGATTGTATTGGTTGTAATATATACACAAAAAATCTAAATATGCTAAAAATCTCATTGGGAAGATTAGAGAAATAAAGAATACTTTGTCAAAAGATGATAGCCCATGATTGAAGAAGTTAATAAGGATCAACAACTCATATTCACCCATAAGTTCTTTAGTGCATATGTTTGTGTGGATAATGTTTTTGGATGTTCGAAGAATAAAAACATATGGAATCCCATTATATCTACCTATGAACAACATTACACAAATATCAAACTTACATCAAATGCTTTAATATATCATGGGGAAAGCTTGGCAACTCTACTAAATTTTATGAAACTTTCTATGGTCTAACACAAAGAAACACCTTGTCACCTATTGAGAACTCTCTTGGAGTCCTTGTTGCATCGCATAACTCTTTTGTCAATTTGCAACTTCTTTCAACCTCTCCTTAATAATTTTTATTTTCTTGTCATATTCATGGGCCAAGTGTAGTCCAATGGTTACTAAGTTGTCTAAACCATCCCACCATATTAGTCTTCTACACTTCCTTCCATAAAGTGCTTCAAAGGGTGCCATTTTGATGGAGGATTGGTAGGAGTTGTTGCAGGTGAACTCCACTAATGATAAATATTCTGCCCACTTTGTAGGTTGATTTATTACATACATTCAGAACATATCCTCTATGATTTAGTTAACTCTTTCAGTTTGGCCATATGTTTCTGGATGGTAATCAATATTAAAATTGAGTTTAGTGTCAAGTTGTCACTAGAGTGGTCCAAGACCTAGAGGTGAACAAATTATCCCTATTGAATATGATTACTTTGGGTATATTGTGCAACTTAACAATCTCCTTAATGAATCGTTTTACCAAAATTTGAGCATCATCTTTAATGTTACTTAGTATAAAGTGTGCAACCTTGGTTAGTTTGTCAACTACCACCAAATCTTTTCATGATTATTGAGTTTCTTTAGAAAATCCTTCACAAAATCCATTGAAATTATTGACCATTTGTGCCATGCCCAGTCATGTGGGTACAACGTCCCTACAAGATGGTAATGTTTGGCCTTGACTCACTGACATTCCAGGCATTTTGCAACAAAATTAGCTACCTCCTTCATTCTTGGCTAGAAATATTGGGCCTTAACATAGGAAATGTCCATCTTGTAATTAATTAGGAATTCTAACCAACTTCTTTGTATGGCATTCAAATTAGGCTACATGAATATATATTAGAGTCCTTTATGATTGTTATTCAACTAGAATGGTCTTCCCATAAGGTAGTGCCTCCAAAGCTCCAGTGCATGCACAATTGTCGCGACCTCTAGATCACGAGTAGTATAGTTGAGGTTGTTGTCCTTAAATTTTCAAGATTCAAACATGATCACACAATCATTTTGCATCAAAACTGCTCCTAAACCATCCAACGAGGCATCTGACCATACTACAAATTCCTTTTCAGGATTAGGTACTTGCAAAATTTGTGTAATGGCAAGGACTTCCTTCAGTTGTTGAAAGGCAATTTCACACTTTTCAATCCACTCAAACATTTCTCCTTTTCATTAGAGGGAGGTTATGGGGTTAGCTACTTTGGAAAATTTCTTTACAAACCTTTGGTAATATCCTACCAATTCCATAAAGCTTCTTAGTTCTGATACATATTTGGGGGTAGGCCAGTCTACAATTGTTTGGATTTTGGGTTGGAAGAAGGAACACTTCCAGTCAACTTCCTCTCTAGCTTATGCTCTCTCAATATCTAAAGCACAATTCTTAAATGCTCTTTCGAGTTCTTGTGGATTCTTGGAATAGATTAAAATATCATTCAAAAAACTAGTACAAATTTATCCAAATATTCATGGAAAACATGATTCATGAGACTCATAAATATAGCCAATGCATTTGTTAGACCAAACAATACCACTAAAAACTCATAATAGTCATACCTGATTTGAAATGTTGTCTTTGGAATATCCTATTTAATCTTTAGCTTGTGATAACCAGATCTTAGATCTATTATGGAGAAAATTATGGCTCCCCTCATTTGGTCAAATAGATCATCAATTTTAGAAAGAGGATATATGTTTCTAATGGTCACTTTACTCAACATTCTATAGTCAATACACAATCTTAGAGTCCCATCTTGTTTCTTATTAACAACACTGGAGCTCCTTATGGTAACACACTAGGTTGAATCAAACATTTCTCTACGAGATCCTACAACTGTATTTTAAGCTCTTACAATTCAATAATATTCATTTGATATGGAGCATTTAAAAGAGGTTCAACCCTTGGAACTAAATCAATTGAGAAATCAAACCACCACTTAGGAGGTAAACCTAACAGATCTTCAAAAAAGACATCTTGAAATTTCTATAGGATTGGATGATTTTCTATACTAGTAACTAGATCTTCACTTCCTGAAATTTAACTAAGAAGACTTTGCTTCCCTTCCTCACCATCCCCTTGGCTTGCATTGTTGTGACTCCATTGACTAATATTGGTCTTTGGATTCCTTGGAGTACCACTAGTATCCCTTGATTAACTAGACATTCAATCTTTTTGTTATAACAATCAAGTTTAGCTCGATGCTTTCCATATTAATCCATTCCTAAGATCATGCCATAAGACCCTAACTTAGTAACCAATAGGTTTGCTTGGGTTTTCGTAATACTTAGGTCAACGTCTACTTTTTAAAGCTAAAATCTATCATTTGAGTTTTAATTAACCCAAAATCTACCTCCATCTCTTTTCGACTTAGATTTTTGAACTTAACGTTGCATCTACTTAGCAGATTTGGGTATGTGCATGGAAATGGGAGGCTAAATGGGGGTCAAAAGTGGCCACTTTTTCTTAAAATCAACAAAAACTGATCTTTGACAAGTAATTCAAGATACCCACGCTCAAAATTTCAAGATATAATAAGAACAAGATTAGTATTGCTCGAAATCTAGTTTCTAAACTACATTTTTTTTAAATGGTTGAGATTAAGAGGGTCAAATAAGGGGAGCACACAAAGTGGTCATATTGTTTGTCAAAAAAATATAATAGTGTCAGGGGTGCTCCCCGTAAAATGTTCTTTTCTAAGTATTTTTTAAATCACTTTGGTGGAAAGTTAACTAACATCATGTAGTTTGTACCAAATTTTTTTGCTAATTTTTCAAAGAATATAGTATTTTTTACTAATTTTCAAAGTGAACACATCCTAAGAAACAAAAATTAAGCCTGCTCCCCTCTTAATTTTGAGAAAACTAATTGAAATTCTTTTTTTGAATGTGTATAGAATGGAGTGTGGAATATAAACATGTAATTTGTTTTGAATTTTGATGAGTGGATAAAAAATGATATTGAAAATGTTATACATAGGTTTTTGGAAAAAAATGAAGACACTAACAAAAGTAATTGAAGATTAAAATCTGAATGTATTTGAATTGTAAAAAAATTACATGGTTAGAAAGGTTAGAGCTTAACGTTGTCATGGTATTTTTTCAGAATAATGTCTTAGAATATGCAAACCTAATTGAGAACATGCTCAAGATTTGGTTTTCATGTTTTATGTAAAACACATCTTTGGGCACTTTACATGTAGGTCCAACCCAAATCCAAATCTAGGCCTAAGGGTGGGATTCCAAAGTAACTTTTTATAAAACATATGCTTGTTATAACGTGCACGCATTATAAATTCAAAAAATAAAATACACACTAAGATTTTTGTTTGTTTTTAAGGAATTTATAATGTGACGTATTATAACACACTGACATTATGGCTCAATATTTTTGAGCCATAACACTAGCTAGTGCATCATTATGTCATATTTTGTTCTAAAACTTGTTTGGCCACCTTTTGGCCCCCCAATTTTGCGCACTTCCCCATTTGGTGAAACAAAGCTATCAGTTGCTCTTAAATCAACTAAAATAAAAATAGGTTGTCCATAGAAGGTACCTCAAAATTCTATGAGAGAAGATTGATGGTCCAGTTTGTGCTTGTCTATAGTTGCATAGATTATGGCTAGGGGCTTTTTGGTTTTATCTTGATTCTTTGCACACTCACTTTTGTAATGGTTACCCGCCACATGTCCAACAGCTTGTCACTAATCTTGACCTTTTTACTTCCTTTTCCTTAGAAAGATTTGTCTGGGCTACCTATTTTGATTGTCTATACACTTTTCTTTATTGCTCTTTGGTCTAGTTGACCCATGGTTCCCTTTAAAGTTGTCTCCTTTTAAATTTATCAAGTTCCTTTCTACATGTATGGCTTGCTTGAATTCCCTCTTATTATTGTTTAAGTAGGTAGAAGGGAAATAATTTTATTTCCTTTCTTGCTTATTTTTCCTCTTTTCCTCAGCAATAATGGCAGCTTTCACTACCTAACTCAAGTTTTTTGATTGGGTAAGCTTGGTTGCAAACATAATGCTCTTGTTCAAGCCCAAAATAAGCTTGTTCACATGGTCTCACTCCTTCATAATGCACATGGCAGAGTTTTTCTTCTGAATTTGGCCTTATACTCGGCTACCATCATTTATCCCTACTGCAGGGAGTGAAATTTTGTTAACTTATGATCACAATGATGAGCCAAAAGGTACTCCTTGTGGAATCACTTCATAATCTTATCCCAAGTCATCTTTCTCAAGTCATACTTCTTTACAGCTGCAAGGTGGTCCCACCATAGCGATGTTTCTCCTTTTATTTGATATATAGCAATTTGAGGCTTCAATTATGTCTCCTCAATCCATCCCATCATACTTGGGAGCTTGCATTTTCTTTAATTCTCTAATCAATGGATCCTTTCTCATCTCGCATCATTGCTCCCTAAGTGAAGGACTAAAAGAAGGTATTCGAGAACTATTCTCATGTTCAAAATTACAGAGCTCATCAGCGTCCATGTCATGCTTCTATGTTCCCAGATCAATACTATGCTTTGTCCCCCACTCCTTTTGTCTTAATAGCCCTTTGATTTGTTGTTCTTGTGACGTTATTTGAGCTCGAAGAGCATTCATCTCTACTTGTAGCTCCTCATATATTGTGGGTGGTGGGGGTGGTGAATTCTTATTGGCCCGAAGAATTTCAACCAAACTAGGACTCAATACTCTCTTAAATGTTCTCAGTATTTTAAATGATTCTCTCTCTACGAGGAAGAAATATACCTAATTTAGTGAATTCTTTTTTCTTAATTAAAATTACTTAGAATTAAGCATTATAAGTAAATCTAGAATTTTAATTAGCAATCTAAGTTTGACTTATCATCAGCAAACATAAAGTACTTAATATTCATCTCATTGACAACAAGATTTCTATGACCATAATTAGGCATAACTACTATCATTTCCCATTAGTATATATGAGTTACATAGGCACGACAATAGTTATTTAATACTATATCATTGAAATACATGTTACTTTTCCATAGTAGGATATTCTTCCTCATTGGGATCTTCCTAGAGGTTTCCCCAATTACAATAATGATCAAATGAACACACTCGTATTTTGCAATTTTCTCCTTAGATAGGGTTGATGCATTACGTCGACAACTGAAAGAAAAATTCGTGATTGTCGACGGATTAGGTTCAATTATGTGGTATGGGTCCTTGGTTTTGGAATCTTAGAGGGGCCTACCATGTCTTTACCCCTTTGGAGTTTTAATCATTTGAGTTACAACCAAGGTTTCCAAGCCCAATGTTGTCTCCGCATCTACATTAGGTTCGGTCATGGTAGGTGCTATGGAACTACCTAGGGCCTTTAATCAGGTCTATTGCTTTCCTAAAGGCTTTTTTCACTTTTCTTTTCCATCCCATGACTACAAAACAAAAAGAATTCAATACATCCAAAGGTCATGGGCACTATGGTCCAGAGTTGGAACCCTGGGCTCTGATGCCATGTAAGAACCCCCATTTGACTACTACAAAGTTTTGTTTTACTAATAATTTAATCACATTCTACAACAATCTATTCTAAATCAAATATCACTATATTTTTTTCTACTATCCCACCAATGACACGCTAAGACCATCATCGATATATAAGAGACCAACCATGAAGGTTATACTTGGATGCCCCTACAAAATAGTATTTTAACAATGAACATCAAGTGCATACAATTGTATTACATATTAGTTCATGAAGATAGGCAGATACTAATAGATGGAGAACATTTTTTCCAACTTCTAAGAGCATATGAACTTCTAAATAATATTACTTTCATGGAATAAGCATTTAGAAGTTGTGCCAAGGATTAATATCAATAATTAAATATAAATTACCTTGGATGTGGTTGATCAGTAGAGCTAGTACATTTCCTCCAATACTCCTACATGATCCTTTATTCAAATGCTAGGGTGCAATATGACCCCAACCATGTAGATAACAAAATCTATCCACCCCATCCAAGTGGACTCTGGGGTTCTATCAAAGATGAGGTTCTTTAAGCCTTTGTCCCAGAGTACCTAAGTAGACATAGAATGGTTAATGCCCAAACTCACTTTATTTTTTATTAAGGGGTAAAAACTATATTCTGAAAGGATCTGGAGCCTTCTGCAAAAGGCAACAACTAAATCCTAGTGAAGTAGCCAAGCAACCAAGACAAACCAAACCAACCCAGAATTGGCTTACACAACACCAAGCCCCAATCTAACTATCATAACACCCTTGACCCTATTGTGAGAATCATAAACATGTTTAGGAAGACCTTTGTTCCTTCTCTTCACAATTGCCCAAGATACATCATTTTCCAAATCCTGAGATCGAGGAGAGAGGATAGGACAATCCTCCACTGTCACCTCAATCTGAGACACCACACCCTCAAAATGCTTGGTCAAAGAAGTAGGATGTTGCTTCGAGGAAGCAAAAGCCAACAACCCACCAATCGACACCATGAGGTTGGGGGGTCCAAAGGAGGAGCCAAAACTCACTTTGTTATTCCCCTCATATTTGTCTAGATGCATATATCAACCAACCAACCACAAACAGTGGATATGGCCTTATCGCCTCCACCAACTTCATATTGCTTGGTTCATTCAACCTTTGATCCCTTAATGGAAATGCAAAAACAAAAAAAAAAGGAAAGCTAGTGCATCCTATACAACACCATGAGTCCATCCCTTTTTTGTTTCAATATTAGCTATGATGACAAAACAAGCATCCCATAATACATGGGGATCACCACTGACAAGGGCCTAAAAATCCAGTATACACATACATTAGAACAATCTAATACTCCTAGCTAAACTCATTCATTTGCTAATAAGTTTTCCCACAACTTGAACCTATTAAGTGGCTAGATCCTAGCATCCGTTGCTTGCATGCTATTAGAAAATCTGTCTATCCCAAGCGAGTAGCTCCTGGCATCCATCACCTACATGCTACTAGTGATAGCCGGATAATCCTAGGATACAACCAATTACTTGGGTTAGTAGAGCACCCTCCCTAACTTTAATCATGTTCGAGCAACGATAAGTTTATCTATAAGCGAGACAGAGGATTTACTAGTTTGGTGATCACCTCAGGAAGAAAAGGACAAGCTGTGTTTCAGAGGTATTGCATCCCTCTACCTATGCCCTCATAGTGGGCCTTTTGTCCATCCTATGTATGGGTGGATCCTAGCATCCATTCTTACATGCTATTAGAAAATCCGTCTATCCCAAGCGAGTAGCTCCTGGCATCCATCACCTACATGCTACTGGTGATAGCCGGCTTATCCTAGGATATAGTAAATTACTTGGGTTAGTAGAGAACCCTCCCTAACTTTAATCATGTTGGAGAAACGATAAGTTTATCTATGAGCGAGATAGAGGATTTACTAGTTTGGTGATCACCTCAGGAAGAGAACGACAAGCTATGTCTCAAAGGTTTTGCACCCCTCTACCTTTGCCCTCATAGTGGACCTTATGTCCATCCTATGTATGTTGTCATCAAAGCTAGCTCTTGGATTAGACTCGGTTCTAGCATGTGGGCCTCTCTTATAGTCAAATAAATAGGATTAGGATGTCTTATAATTTCACTTTACCCATGATGGTGACTTGCTATTTCAACTACCTAAACAAGTTATAGATGGAACTTAACCAAATTATTCCTTCACTTCAATACCTTAGGCTAGTCATCCAAACCATACACTGTCTAGAAAATTCTCTCCCTACCTGTGATCCTCTAGCTATGGGAGTCGAGTTAATAGTTAAGTAGATATTCGTTAGTCCATACTCAGGCACAAGTATTCAATTTTGATTACTTAGATTGTGGCTTACACAAGACCCCTAACATCAGGTAGACCCCAATTAAGCAATTGTCCATGATAATATAAATAGTGGCAAGACTGCATTAAAAGAGAGTACATTATTTTCCATGCCGCCTAATCAAAGCTTTGACACTCAAGATTCATGTTACTTTAACCCTCGAGAACTCACACTTGATCCTACCGAAATTCAAGGTCCGGTCTTTGGCATGTTCACAAATTCCCTTTGTATAAGCAATGTTCCCCACTTTATCTTGACTATGGTTTCAACATAAACAACTCACGATTTAAACAAGGTTCATAAATTATAACTCACAACCTTAGGGAGATTTAATACACTTAACTATAAATCAGCCATAAATTAGTCACAAATATAATATATATCAATCATAAATCAGTCACAATATATTGACAATGAAAATCAATCATAAGGAGTCCCTTTATTTTTTAAGGGAATAAGTCGACAATTATTCAAATTATCTTTTATCCTAGATTGTTGTATAAGTTTAAAAAAACTAATTTGACCTAAGGAAAGATAAATTAGAATCTTTGGCCTCTATATGCTTTTTTAATATTTGTTCGGCAACTAGGTCTGAAATAAACAATGCTCGTGATATTTTATACTTTTATTTGTTGGTAGACTTGGTTTAGTTGTGTTCCTAATATTATAATAATTTGATAGGTTTTCTAGATTTTCAATACTACACCCCAAAGAGAACAAAAGAGAGTCTAGTTGTTCTAGGACTATCAAATTATTCACCAAGGCCAAAAAAAGGGGGTCAGCTTGAGTTGAAGCTACAAATTTATACTCAATTTAATGCCACATCTTGATGTTTGCATCAAGGGATCATTGTTATGATTCCTTGCTCCTACCTTGCTTGGGTTTAGTTCCGAAGCTCCATCAAACTTTTCTTTTTCTATTTGGATAAGTGCATGAAATTCTATGTGCATGAACTGATTGCTAAAAACTACTCAGAGCAAACATCAAATTAAATACTAGACAACTATGAAAACTATTAAACTTGGAATACTAACCTTCAAGTGAAGTTAGAAACATTAAGGCGTTCCTCACCTAAATTTATTATCTTTTTGAATATATCAGGGTTATATGTCAACATGCACAAATGTTGAACAGAAATTTCAAGTCAATTTCATAAAAAATCCTAATATTAGGGCAACTAGGCTACGTTTGTAGGAGCAATTCATTAACACTCACACCTATCAGTTAGTGTGTGTTTTTAGCAGCTTAATGTTTCATATAACTGGAACATCCTTTTGAGTAAGAAAAGAAATCAATAAATTAAAAGAGGTGAACAACAAACCAGAGTTCAATATACCTCTTAGTGCACTTGTTAGTTAAATGCTCAAATAGCCCCCAATGTCTTCCCAATCCTTCAACGTTTCCGATTGTCTTTCTCCCTCCCTCTCTACTGCACACCCTACTCAATTTATTTACCCTCTTCTCGACAACATTTACTTTTGCCCTTTCCAAGCTCTTGTAGTCACCAAACTTCTGTCGCTTCTCATAATCACTCCTTTCTTTTCCCTATTGTCACCGAATTAAAAAATGTACGGTAAATTCAGTATTTTCCCTTTTGAGCGTGAAGATTTGAATTTCCTATCAAAGGATTTTGGAGCACAATGTTTGGGGTTTGGAGCCAATATGTGTGTCACCCAAATGGATCTTTTGACATAAATTTTTCGGCAACCTATTCTATTAGATATAGAGTTAGTTGTTTCTCCTTTTTTTTAAAAAAATTCATGAAGAGCCATATAAAATTGGAGGAGACAGGAATTACAACTAGTTTATATATATAGATTATAAAACTTGTTAGAATAATCACCAACTAGGGAGTATTAACAAGAAAGCATATACACTAGTCATATACACTGGGAGGACTTCTGGACTCCGCTGATTAGATAAGCTAAAACAATTCTAAAGTGTCCCAATTACATGCAATGTACTTACATTTGGTCAAACCTTAAACCTAGACGAGACATATACTTAAGTGGGTGTAGGGGATCAATTTAGCAGTGTAACCTTTCTCCAAGACAGAACCAAAGAGGCTACATTTCCTTGCACCCTGGCACCTACAAGATTGACAATTGTCCCTTGCACAAATTCAACAAATAAAGATTAGTCCAAGCTAGACACAAACATATTCAAACACAATTCTATTTAACTAGATGAAATTATAATCAACATGATAATTCTGCGATCTAGGTAAGGTAAAATATGTCACATTCATCACTGATCATTCTCTTAATTGTTTACATGAGGGCACGCACATGCACACACACATCAAATAGAGCATCGCAATTGTCAACTCACCCTAGTCCAAATTACATCAAGACTAAGGATGTATTAGAAGTTGGTTTTGAGGGGATGTGACACAAGGGTGTGCAAAGAGTTGCCTCAAATAAATATTGGTTCTATTGTTGTTTGAATAAAAATATAAATATATTTGTGAAATTGTTATTTGATTCGTTGGTTTTTAATAATTTAATATTTATTCCAATGTTATTAAATTTTATTACATATTAAGATTGTGAAGTATAAAAATGAATCCAAAATATGTCACATTCATCGGTGATCATTCTCTTAATTGTTTAAACTCGAGTACATAGGGCACTCACATGCACACACACATCAAATAGAACATCGCAGATGTCAACTCACCCTAGTCCAAATTACATCAAGACTAAGGATGTATTAGAAGTTGGTTATTAGGGATGTAACACAAGGGTGTGCAAAGAGTTGTCTCAAATAAATATTGGTTCTATTGTTTGAGTTAAATAAAAATAAAAATATATTTGTGAAATTGTTTTTTGATTTACTGGTTTTTTATAATTTAATATATATTCCAATGTTATTAAATTTTATTACATATTAAGATTGTGAAGTAAAAAAATAAATCCAAAATGTGTCACATTCATCGGTGATCATTCTCTTAATTGTTTATACATTCACATGAGGTCACACACATGCACACACACATCAAATAGAACATCACAATTGTCAAGTCACCCTAGTCCAAATTACATCAAGACTAAGAATGTATTAGAAGTTGGTTTTGAGGGGATGTGACACAAGGGTGTGCAAAGAGTTGCCTCAAATAAATATTGGTTCTATTGTTGTTTAAATTAAATAAAAATAAATATATATTTGTGAAATTGTTATTTGATTCACGATTTTTAATAATTTAATATTTATTCCAATGTTATTAAATTTTATTACATATTAAGATTGTGAAGTATAAAAATGAATCCCTAAACCTTTTTGAAATATATAAAAATTATTAAAAAAATAAATTAAGAAGAATTGGTCCATCACATAGAGTGCCCACATCACAAGGTGGGTAATTTGCTGTTGATTTCTACATTTTTAAAATACTTAGTGTGGTTTTCTTTTATTTTTCTCACATTTGAAATTCAGTTGCAAACCAAGGATAGCCGTGACTTAAAATATTAAATTATTAAAATCATATGAACAATAATAAATATTATAATATGGACCAAATATTTTCTTTTATTTTTCACATTTGAAATTCAGTTGCAAACCAAGGATAGCCGTGACTTAAATCATTAAATTATTAAAATCTATATGAACAATAATAAATATTATAATATGGACCAAATGTTAAAAGGGTTTGAAGCAATGAGCAAATCAGGAATTTGGATTAGAAGTAACAAACAAGTAGACTAATGAAGATATGAATAGAATGGAAGTTCCAATGGAACTTGAATTATGGGGGCAATACAAAATCAGCCCCCACCGGTGGCAACTATTTCATAAATACAACCATGCAATACACCTCTAAGGCACGAAACAATCAGGCTATCCAAAAGATGAATGGCCACATTACTAAGAAAATAATTAGCCGATAGGCTTTTATATGTGAGCATTATAGTGCTCGGAATTATCTCACGTTTTCTGAAGTGTCGTTGTTCCTATCGGCGTATTCCTTGAACCTCCTATGGGTGCAAGTGCTAGTTAGAAAACAGCGCTTAGTCCCATAAGGATTGGTAATGGCTGATATTTCCTGGTCATGAAATCGGGAGCGGTTCCATAAATGAAGTGCAGTTCTGCATCTCAATTGTCTCCTGAACGATGGATGTATTTAAACAGATAGCTTGTATATAGGGCAAGATGCTTGTTTCGCAAGCCAGGGATCAATGCACTGCAATCAACAATGCCAAGAAGTAAACAACCCAGTAATGGAAATCACCTATATAATAATGGCTATAAGAAATTAACTCATTAATCTCAAAACAAATTTCTGACACTAATGAGAACATGAAAACTGGTAGCTTTCAATATAAAAGTAGATACAATCTCTTGTTGAGAAAAAATATACAAAATTATAATTTATTCTTTACCTCTTTATGAAATTTGTGCATGCATAACAAATGCCGGATAACCTCTCCAGATTTTGGCATCTCCAAGCAAACAGAACAGACTTCATCTGAAATATCATTCTGTAATACAACGAGACATTCTCAGCTAAAGTGATAGACAAGTACAGCAAAAAAATAAATTTAAAAAGCATTTGATAACCTGTTTCCTTTAATAAAGGGAAATTTGAATCCACCTGAACAGTTGATACGGGTAAGCGATCTATATGCCGTTGTGATGCACCCTTCCAATTATTATTGTCGTCATCAAGCGCCAACAACATCTCGTAATCATTCCTGATCAAAACATTTGAAATTTAGACATCTATTATAATTTGAAATTTAGAAATCTATTGTAATCTGAAAGCCACTTATACACCAAGATATTCATGAATGCAAAAGCATCCGTGACTGATGTGTTACAGAAAAAAAAAAAATGACACGTGGTCACTTCCTTGTAAATACAAGGCATCATCTTCACAAAAAGTGCACAATTGCAGGGATCAGCTCTTCAAGATACTGATGGATAGATCATATATGAACTTAGAAGTTGAAATGATCAATAAACCTTAACCCAGCTACAAAAAATTGCTACAGTTATGTATGAAGTTTCAACCATAGTTACACGGACCAGATACCAAAAACATATAGCATAGCACAAACATAGGAAACAGATACATAAGATAGCCAAAGTGTTTATGTTGATAATAAATGCAAATTGAAAACTAGACTTGACAAATCTGTCAAACCACGGCTCAAATAGGTAGGTGATAAATTCAAGACCAGTTTTCAATTCTGATAACTAATTATGGTCATCCGCATTGAAGTATAAATTCAGGATTATGCCCGAAAACCTTGGTATTTGGCCTCGTAGCTCTACAAAAAATGGAATTTGAACTGTTTGTGATATGCTTTCTTCCTCTCTGTGCAATTAGACTCCGCAACAGTCAGAAGACACCTTTAGGCTGAAAACTCCATCAATAAAAAAAATCAGCAAGAAAGTTCTCTTACTCATATTTTCATCCCTGGTAGGCGATGGCAGAACAAGAAATAGAATTCATCAATTTCCTATGTTGGAGTCAACTTTTAAGAAAATCCAGATTCTATGACTTGCTATTCAAATTTCAGAATACATAGGATTTGGAAAGCCCCAACTGAGACCAAGAAAGGGTCTGCATCCTCTTGATTGCAGAATGATTTGGCACTGGATCAAAGACTGGTCCATTTAGGGAATCTCAGAAGCAAGGTGCCTGTTCCATGGTACACCCTAAACTGTCAAATATTCATTGTGGTATAGCACCAAAGCCAGGTCGTATAATCTCTCCTCTATTCTTGTGAAATGCGGTTCTGCTTGAGGAAATGCATTTATGAAACATTCATAATTGAACAGCGAATAGCTTGGAGGTCGATCAGAGTTAAAATTTTATTTATTTGCAGAAAACACATGATTCAAAAGGGGCAGTTGCAATTCTGAATTTCTCAATCTGATATAAAGGTAATTCCCTCTGAGATGTCCTTGCAGATACACTTTGCCAGCTCAGACACATAAAACCAGTGCTAGGGTCTAATAGTCACTTACAACCAACAATCCCAAAGTTTTATGTGCCATTATTACTCCATAATCTAAACACTCGAGGGATAGAAAACATTGTGATTGATGCCCCAGTGAATATCAGACATCGTTTATATGAGTTGGAGCAAGTTCCAAAAGAGCTGTTAAAATTCTGACCATGGTAAACAGATTCTGCACTCAGAAAATAACCTAATCAGCAAACTGAAACATCAATCAAAACTGCTGTTTTCTGAGTACGTTAAACCTGCAAAACAAATCTACTGAAAGTAGAAAAACCAAGGAAAAAAATGAAATCAGAACTATATTACTTTCTGTCTGAATATTCTTCTTATTCTGAATTTTTGTGTTACAGAAGAGAGTGCCCATAGTCATTAAATAGACCTGTTGACTTGGGTGCACAAAAACATAACAGAAGTGCTAATTAATGCTGGAGCCTTATCACATTTTCCATCACTTAGAATCTCGCTAAAAATAGAACAATACTACTGCGCCCAGAATAAAAAATAAAACAAACTAAAAACGTCAGAGTTGACTAGACAGACATGGGCCTAGTTTTAGGAAAGCCAACTCTAAATATAATATTCTAGATTTAAGAAAGCTAGCACTAAATATAAGTGTCTACCTATTGCAGTTTAACTTGCCAAACAATAAATGTTTCTATGCCCAACTTTAAGACTAACTGTTGTTGGACCAGCTAGAAAAGAACAACTAAGCGACCAAAAATTAACACTCCCTCTTTGCGAGGAAGTTGTTCTCCACCAAACCCAGCTTAGCTCTTAGAATCTCAAACTTTCCTTTTGACAAGGGCTTTGCCAAAATGTTAGCAACATACATACTAAAGAACTACTACTCCCTTTTGAACTCTGCCTATGAGAAAATGATAACAGATAGCTATATGCTTGGAGAAAACATGAAATACTGGAATTTCAGAGAGCTTGATGAAACTCTAATTGTCACAGTATACTATAGTTGGCTCCAACATTTGATCAATAATTTTTGCTCTCAACTTGCAAGGTCGAATAGCCTCACAACTAGCAAAAGAAGCTTCTGCATACTCTCCCTCAACTGAATTTAATGCTATACTATTTGTTTCCTACTGAACTAGGATATCATACCTAACCCCAAGCTGAAACAATACCCTGAAATGCTCTTCCTAGCACTAGCATCACCTACACAATCTGAACCCATAAAGCCATGCGACATTAACTCTTATCTCCATCATACTTCAATCTATAATGAATTATGCCCTTCAAATATCGGAACATGTTTCTTGCAGCATACCAATGAACTTGTCTTGGTTCAACCATAAACTAACTCGATATATTTACTACAAATATCAATATTTACCAAGTACCAACTCCAAAATCTCTTTAAAATCTCAGCTGTGTATTTCCCTTGACTGAGAAAAACTTCTCGTCTCTTGCCACACTTCAAGACCCAAGATGTAGTGCATAAGGCCGATATCCTTCATATCAAATTCAAATGCCAACTCCCTCTTGTGGCATCCTATGAGCTTCTCACTACTTCCTTAAGCATAAGATCATCCAAATATAGTACTAAAACTAACAGATCAGATTTACCAAATAGATAATAAAGATTAGTGAAGCCCAGATTTAGCAAGCACTCATCAATCTATGAGTACCAAGCACAAGGTGCTCAGCCCATATGGGGTCTTCTTCAACTTGCATACATGGATTTCTCACCCCTGCACCTCAAATCCTCTAGGCTGAATTATATAGACTTTTGTCTCTACATTGTGAAAGTTGTTTTTACATCCATATAATATAAAGATCAACCAAAATGAGATGCAAGGGACATAATTACCCTAATAGAAGTGTACCTTGCAACTAAAGCAAAAGTCTCATCATGGTCAATCCCCTCTTTCTGAGATAACACTCATGCAACAAATCTAGCCTTGAACTTTTATATACTTCCATCTGTTGCATGCTTCACTTTGTACAACCACTTTGAATCAAGCACTAACTTCCCATTTAATCTAGGCACAATCTCCCAAACATCATTCAAAATAATAGGGTTATACTCCTCTGTCATGGCATCTCGACAGACTTGCTCTGAGTTTGCCCCTTCAAAAACTTGCTCTGAGTTTGCCCCTTCAAAACTAGAAAAGCTTTGCATCAATTATGGAAAACATTAATGCAACATAACCTGGAAACTTCTTAGGTGGGTGGCTCACTATGAAAGTAGTTTTTGGTGCTACTACTTGTTTTTATGCCTCCTGTAATGTTTGAATAAGCCATCTAGGCTTCCTGGCTATTTTAGGCAGCACTAAGGTATACATTGTTGTACTAGACTTTGCTGATCTGCAATTGGTACTGCTGTATTTTGCTGATCATAACTTGGCAACCTGTTCATTTTCATCAATCTCATGGAATCATGTGTCTTGATGCTCCATTGTCCACATACTACCCTACACAAAAAATGGTGTTAGATAAGCATGACACCATGGAGAAGGTTGTCTCAAGCTTGGATGAAAGCCCACTTATCATTGAAACTTCTGCACTCCCTACAAACTGCTTTTGTTATTGCTGCTTGTCCTCCCTTTTTTCTTTGCAAAACACTAAGCATATGGTTATTCTTTTGGCATTTGAAACACTTGATATGAGTCAAATCTTTCTTCCCCCATTGAGAAGAATTCGATTCGTCCTTTTTTCCTTTCTAACCCTTCCCAGGACCTTTCTTGCCACCTTTCCTCGTCTTCCTGATGAGAGGTTTGTTCTAACCATCTTCCATTTTAACTGAATTAGATTCAAGTCTAGTTTCTTCCAGGATGAAATCATTACAAAGCTTCTCAAAAGTAGGAAGCTTCTCACAAACATAGACATCCGAAACAAAAGGATCCCAGAATGGAGAGACCCCATTTAAAGCTATGGGCACCAACAACTCATCTTCCACCTTTACCCCAACTGCAACAAGTTGATCGTGAAGTTCTATGATATTCATTAAGTAGGTGGTGGTTGTGTCTGTGGCACTAAGCTTGTTCTTCAACATCTTACAACATCACAGTGTTGCCCAAAAATTTGAACTTGAGGAATTTCAAAATTTTCAGAGCACCCCAAACCTCTTGAACCTGCCAAATCATGAAAACAATTAATTTTCAAAATCTATGCGAGCTGGTGCAAAATCCTCTTATGGACTTGATCCTAACCCCATTCCACCCAATCCAGCGAATTTTCATGTCAAAATGCTTTACCATGTGCAAGATTTTTAGCTTCACTTTTTCCCATCTGCAATTTGCAAATAAGGTCAAAATTCAATTTTCTAGTCGCTGGAGCCAAAATGGTTTTTGGGTTCTGATTATCTACGGTGTCTGATTATCCTGCTATCCAAATTTTGTGCAAAACGGAGCTGTTATGAGGAAGTTATGGAGTTTTCCATCTTCATCTTGAGGTCAAAATTGACGAGAAATATAAGATATGAGAGTCTCCATAAAAGTTATAAAGTATGGTTTTTCAAAAGGCAGAAAAGTGCGAGATAAAGGCTTGGTTATAAAGTTAATATTTTTGAATAAATGACTTTATTCAAGGAGGGTCCCACCAGTTCTTGAAAATAGCCAACTCTTTAAGTGTCAAGAGTTTGTGGAGATTTTGAACCAATACATTTTCAAGTTCAAAGTTTGAAAGAAATGTCGATGCCCAGCAATAAGAAGTCGAGGAGTCAGGAGTTTTTAGAACTCCCGAACTCTTAACTAATGGTTCAAAAGTTCTTAAATTCCTCGATCTGCCGACTACCTTTCATCGGCCATTTTGAAGATTTTAAAACTTGTCTTTTTCGGAAGTTACTTCCTTGTCGGGTTTTTTTAGGGTTCATGAACTTTCGTTTAAACCGACTACTCAAAGATTGCTCTTCTCAGCGATTACTCCATCCCATCTATTGATGATTGTTTTTAGACAAGTCAACAATAGAGTAAAATACTGAGTATCCAACTTTCTCTTGAATAAAGCTCTTCAAAGGCTGAACTATGTGATTCAGTGAAGTAACTCCAAGGTTCCTTATTTATGATTCATGATGGGTTAACTCAGTGATTACATGTGATCTTGTTGATAATCACAAAGGAACTTACATTAGACTTCTTCATACTTAGTTTATTCCTCCTTCAGTGTGGATGATGTATCAATAATAAAGAAAAGCAAAAGACAAGGGTTTAGAAAGGCTAATTGAAAGTCAATGAAGCAATGATGATGTACGAATAGACAAACTCCTTGATAAACCTAACTCCATTTCGCCAAAGATGCCTACAACTACATGGAGTTGGTGCAATCTCCTAAGGTAAACGAATGGTTTTCAAATCATGAAGGCTCATACAAGCACCCATCGGATGGCGCAACTCAAACAAGCATCCACAATCGAACTTAAGCAAATTATGAGGCTCAAACTAGCTTTACACAACACTTCACCGGCAATGAATGTTAAAAGCATGAGCTAGGAGTTGATCAAATATTCAACACAAACATACATTACATCAAAGACCTTCTAATCTACTTCTAATCTATTTGAAACATCTCTCCACTTCATCAAAGTACAAGAAACCATGTTATTCCACAAGACAACACTTGAACACCAAATGAACTACAATGTTTTTGCATTAATCTTGAAAAAATATTTACAACTTCAAGTCCTCTCAGAGAATTTCGAGAGTCTCTTCTACTCTACTCTTCTATTCTCCTACCACTAGCTACTAAATTACAAATGAGGCAACAAGGCCTTTATATAGAGGTCCAGAAATACAATGAATGACTTGGATCAATCTAGATAGCCAGGGGCTCAGATCATGCCACCTCAATAGGTAGTTACAACAATTTGCTATTTTTAGCACATATGAGAGGCAATGAAGGCACGCTTCCCAAGAAGATAAGATAAGATGGAATCTTTGGAGCATCTTCCACATGGGCGTCCTCTTTGTCTTCTTGGTTGTTGAATGATATGGCGACTTGTGATTGGCTTCATGATGATGTACATGCCACGTAGGTGCCATCTTAGCAACTCTCATGGATTCCAACTATTGATTCAATTTGTTTTGTGGGCATATTCCCAAATTGTATCATCTCATGTGATGTCTTCGATGAGATTGCTCTGAACTTGTATGTTTGGGATGTATCTTGATCTTCTTGTAAACTGGATGTATGATATGTGTTGCTCATTTGCATGACTTTGTGATTCTTCCTCTTCTTGTAGGATACATGATGATCTTTGGATGCATCTTCTTTCATATGATAATGCTTCCTTCTTTCATAGCTTGAAGTAAGAGACTTCTTCTGGAGACTTGAAGATTGAAGGGTCTTGAAGCTTGATGGATAGGTATCTTGGAATGTTTGATGATGAAGTATAATCCCATGGATGGATGCCTTGGAATGTTTAATGAAGTGTTCCAACATGATGATCTCAACATGATGCCATTGATGAAGAGTTCCAACACAATGATGATGAAAAGTTCCTTTGGAGCAGCTACATGATGTTTCTTCGCAGCGACCTCTATATGTAGAGTAGCTGACTTCTCAAGGAGACTTGAATGCACCGGAAGTACTTGAAACCTTATAAATGTCATTGGGATGCTTGATAATGATGAGAAGTTCCTTGGAGCAGCTACATGCTGATCTTGAAGCAATGATTGATGAAGAAGCTAGTTGATACTTTAAGTGATCCAACACGATGTCATTGGAGTGTCCTCTTAGAGCAACTACATGATGCCTTCTCCTTTTCTCATTGCTTGCTTATCGAAGGTTCTAATCACTTGTCCTTAGATAATTCCTCAGCTCCATCCTTATTGCTGGAACACAAACAAAGAAGAAACATCAAACCCTTTTGATAAACAATTGATTTCATAATACATAAGAATCATTTCATGCATCTCTAATCTAGGTGCATTAGATGAGAAATTGGTTCTTCACATGAAAGAAATCATAAAAATTCAAACTAATCATCACATTAAGAATGGCGCATTAGATAAGCAATTCAGCCTTCACTTAAAATTTCTTCAAAACCACATATCAATAGCGGCGCATTAGATCATGAAGTAGATCTCCTCTTGAAATTTGACCTTTTGCTTATCATTTGTGGTTGGCGCATTGGATCATCATTTTAATCCTCTCTTGAAAGGTTGCGTAAGACTTGAATCAGATCTTCTCCACAACTGGCGCATTGGATCGAGATTCCAATCTCCGCTTAAAATTTCACTTAAAACTTTACTTTCACCTCAACTAAAATGGCGCGTTGGTTGGAGGTTTTGGATCCTTGTCTTAAGAGTTGCACTTCCACACTCCCTTGTCTTGGTCACAAATCTTGATCTCCACTTGAAGGATGCATTTTGACCTTGGGCGCATCGGTTGAGGTTTTTAGACTCCGGTTAAACCTCCTCATAATAAGGGCGCTTTGGTTAAGGTTTTTAGATCTTCATCTCATCATACTTATAAACTTGACTTCTTCATCATCATTAGCGTGGCGGTTAGGAGCTTTGGATCTTCTTTTATTTCACAAGACTTAACTTAACCTCTTGCATAGGTGACACCTTAATTGAGGCGCTTTGGTTTCAAAGTTTTGATTCTTCTTAACATACCTTGCTTCATCCTTGGGCGCTCCGGTTAGACATTTTGGATCCTAGTTGAAAAAAGGTGTCATGAAACTTTGCAATTTAACTCCCCCATTCCAAGCGCATTACTTGAAGGTTTTGGATCCTCTCTTAAATGTCTTTATGAAAATCCGGATGCAATTACTTCATGCTTTGGTGCACTAGAAAGAGATTTTGGATCTTCTTGAAATGTTTCATAAAACTTAAATTCAAGCCTCCTTCAAAGTGAGCGCATTGGTTAAGGAATTTGGATCCTCATGAAATCTGTATTTTGATACTTAAAACAATCCTTTCACTTTGGCGCATCAGTTAGAAATTTTATGCTCTAGCTAGAGTCATACTTGAAACTTGAAAGAACCCTTCCTAGTAGTGGTCCAACAGATTGGAATTTTGTTATTTGGTTGAAACTTGTTTTGAACCCAACATTGTTCATTCCTGGCGCATTGGATGACAAACTCAACCTCCTCTTAACATCACGTAAAATCTACACTTAAACAGTCAAAGGAACATCCTCCGTCATGAGGGCATTAGTTGGAGCGCACCAGTTAAACATTTCAGATTCTCATCTTGTAGTATTTAAAACTTTTGCTTCTCTTTTCAATCATTGGCACAATGGTTGGAGATTTTTGGTCCCACACGTTGAATGCTTGCTGCAAGGTCTTTAAAATTCTATCTTCATCTTATATTGACCCTTGCCTTGAGGTGGTGCGTTGGTTGAAGGTTTGAGTTTCTTCAAATGACTCCTTGAGATGGCAAGTAAATCACCCCAATCTACGCGCATCAAATCAAACTTTTGAATCCTCATCTTAACATCTCATAAAATCTGCAATTTCCTTTTCAAGCACTTGGGTTGGGATACCTCTTGAAACTCATCATCAGCTTATTCTTTTGTCAAGGCACAGCAGATAAGAGCTTTGAATACTTCTTGTTATCTTATCTCCAAACCAAATCTCCTTTTTCCCCTTCTCCAAAATGGCGCAGCAGTTGAGGATTTTATGCTCAGCCTTATGAAACTATCTCTCCACTTCATCAAAGGCGTATTAGATAAGGTTTTTTGAGTCTTGATTGAAATTTCACCCTTTAGTAATCATATCAGCCCTCTTGATTTGGCGCATCAGATGAGGATTTTGGATCCTAGTTGAACGATCACCAAAAACTGAACCAAACTCCCTCTAGTAATGGCGCATTGGTTAAGGTTTTTGAGGTTTGGTTTGAATGATGTCCAAAAAAAAACCTTAAGTTAAACCATCTTTAACAATGGCGCATGGGATGGCAAATTGGATCCTTGTTTGGAAGGTGACATAAAACTCGAACTAGACCTCTCAAACAATTGGTGCATTAGATCATGATTTTATGCTCTGCTTGAATAATCACTTTGACAATCAAAAGAACTTTTCATTTTGGGCGCATTAGATGTGGCACAATGGTTGAGCATTTTGGATCTCATCAAATGACATCTAAATCCTTTCTTCAAAATGGCGCAATGGTTAAGGCACATTGGTTCTGGATTTTGATCTCCGGTTAGAAGATGTGCATTTCATCAAGATTTTGCGCCATCCTCATGACTTGGCGCACTGGATCAAGTTTCTGCGCTCTCTTCAGTATTAAGCTAGTTTTTCAATGTCCTTCAGGGTAAGGTATATTGAAAAATATATTTAAGTATAAGTTTAGAGATTATACTTTAAATATTTTTCAATATACCTTTCAGGATGTTTGAGATAGGTCTCAAATCCACCGGATTTAACATGCAAAATCTCGAATTTGGAGGATCCACCAGATTTCAAACTTAGTCAATTTTTCAGGATTTCAGGCTACCAGACTTAGTCATTTTCAGGATCTCAAACATACATCAAGATTGGTCTCAAAAAGCACATGACTCTTGAATTAGAAATCTCGACTGAGAACTCAAACAAACCACTAACTTCATCATGCAACGAACTAAAGACATCATCAAAACTTAATGCAAAGCATCAGAGCTCGAAAAAAAGGGGGTCCCCATTTGCAATGGGGCGATGTGTGATTAGGTCACAACACCATCCTGACTTGAGGATCAGCTTTCAAGTGTTTAAGAATAAGCTGTTGGAACCTAGTTTGGTAGATCACATTGAAGTTTCTCACTGACCTGTGGCAAAGATATATGTTAAGAATTCACCTCATCCTATTTCTCCAGAAGGCAACACTGGTGTATATAATGAAATTCGTCCTAATGCTAGCAGAATCAGTGTTGGGCTTTCTAGGGTAAGAGATTTGTTCTCTCAAGCGAGACAATCTGCACCGAGCATTATCTTCATTGATGGAATTGATGCCATAGGTTGTGCAAGAGGTCGTAGTGGGCTTGGATCGAATGATGAAAGAGAGAGCACACTGAATCAATTGCTCGTAGAGATGGATTGATTTGGAACAGCTGCAGGGATAGCAGTTCTTGCAGGTACCAACCGACCTGATATACTTGATAAAGCATTGCTTAGACCCTGCCGATTTGATCGTCAAATTTCAATTGAAAAACCTAATATAAAGGCAAAGGGCAGCGAATTGATGGACAAAATGCCATAAAGAAACGTGGTCTCGTGGACTCACCGATCACAAGAATTTGTTGAAAAGGTTTTAGAAACTTTCATGGCAAATGCGACTGGCAGGTAAATAGCTAAATTCCACGACCTTTGCCGGCATCCTCCCACTTCCTTCACCTGCGCATGGGTAGAAATGCTTTGGATATCCACAAATTTATGGACATGTTGGAAAGGCATTAGAATCTTTCAAACAAATGGGAGATTTCGGGCAGGATATGCATCGAATGGATTTGTTGAGAAGGCATTAAAAACTTTAAAGCAAAGGCAATTAATAGAGGCAAGATCATGCTCCATTACCTTTACCAGCATCCTCCGTGTAGCAAATTATGGATGGCCATTGAAGCATAATGCTGGAGCGCAACAACTTTTGGCGGAATGCTGCAAAGATTTGTCATATCATGGAATGTTTGCACAATACCAAAAGCATATACAAGGGCCATAAGCAATCTATGGAAGATATAACAAAGTGCCTGAATGATTGTGTGACTTCTCTTCTGGCAATATTTCAACTTGGATTGCTAGATCTTTCCAAGAACAGGAAAGAATTTGAAGGATTTGGTTAGAACTGAATCAATATATGGTTCCATGTGCAGCTACCATATCAGCTATTAAAGACTCAAATACGCCTCTGCTAAGGCTGAGTTTCCCAAGTTATGAAACATCATGTGCATACAATAGCACTGAAATCAGGTCAGGTAGGAGATACATTGCATTATGCACAGAATGTTGCTCAATCTCTCTCTGGTTTCAAGGCAACAAAACATACGGTGTTTGTTGGTGTTTATCCTGCCAATTTGGTATTGAAAAGACCTAATATAACCTATTTGAGATAGGTGTTGAGGAAGGTAGTTCTCTGTTGTTGAAGGTGCAAAAGTTCTGGTCAAGAGTGAACCAAATGTATCCTATATTTACTCACAAGCTGCTCCTTGGTCAGGCATCGTTCCCTGGTGAGAATGGAGTAGATCAATTGGTAAAAATAATTAAGATTCTTGGCACAAGGTTCTCAACAAGCGAATTCCTGCAGAGAACATCCATCAAGGTTCAATTAGAGAAGATTTGAAAAACATTTTTGAGGAAGCTTATTTGTTGTGATCATCGGTTGCCCCTGCTAGGTAAAGAAAGACCCATTATTAAGAACCCACTACATTTTGATTCCAATACCGTGACATTTCAAACTTATGAAGCTCATTCTACAAAAACTAAATCATTTGCACTACAAAGATAATTGTGGCTGGGTCTGGTGAAGGATCTGTTGGGTATTTGACTCATGGATTTCCTTGATTTCTGGCAATTTTTCATACAAACATCAGAATGCTTCTTAGTGGTGGTTGGTGTCTTGCTAATTTACATGCAATCTCCTAGGCCAGAGACGTGATCTTTTAAGTCTAAATTCTATGCACATACCAGATAATCCTATTGATGATAATACTATATATGGTTTAGTTGAAAGGAAGCCTTCTTGGCCATCATGGTTACTTATTGGAGAAGTAATGGTTTCACTTGCTGCAGTCATCTCTTTATATTTAGTAGCAATGGTCTATCTTTATCACCGGTTGTGTCACCAGTGATCCCAAACAATTCAAGTTCGAGTTCAACATACCTGGAAAAACCTACATCATAGGTATCATCAGAAGAGCTTGATCCTACGGAGAATGCTTATAGATATATACACCAAACACAAGCTTCAGGTTTTCATAATATTGGTGATGAAGGCCATCAGTTCAGTAAATAGAATGGCACAGGCATCAAAGAATGAATTTGATAGGTTGACAGAACTTGATCAAGTCATTGCAAATGAAGAAATAGAGCTTGAATATTGACCAGGAGTTTCGGCTGTGATGGAGAAATAATTAAGGATATGTATAAAGTATTTCAAGTAAGCAGGCAAGCACCACCAGAAGGGCTGTTGGTCCCAGATTCATATGCTGACCTTGTTGATGATCAAGTGGTTATGACATTAGAATATATGCATTCAAATCGAAAGTCATGATTGAAAAATTGGAATTGAAGATTCAATCAACCGAACTAGAAGAATATCAGTTAAAACACATTGCATCAAGCAGCATTCCAAAAGATTTGCATTGTCTTTCCCTTGAGTTCTCTTATGAGTATTCCTCAGGTGCTCATGTTCGGAAGGCAGTTGCCACTGTTATGGCCTTTTCTTTTCAAAGACTTTTTCTATAGCCCTAGCTTGTTAGCTTGACATAAGATTGCCATTAGCATTGAAAATTTCCTTTGGTGTTATTAAACATATATGGGGTCGAGTAGAACGAGGAATGAAATACCATATATGGTAAATCTAGATGAATGTATGAAGAGTGGGGACCACGTTATAAATATGAATTGAATCAAGAAATTGAAAAGCGACAAAAAGAATAAAGTCACTGCACGGGATACGAAATGTTTTCAAAGAGGAATATGAAGGGCTATCAAGAAATGGTTATGCAAGAGCAAGAAAAGATAAAAATTTTCGTAACCACTTTCCAAGAAAGTGGTTACGAGAACCGAAGGGCACTCGGAGATGAATTTATAAATATGCAATATGTAGCGACTCAAGGGATCTTTTTCTCAGCTATTTAGGTACAGGGAGCAGCTTATTTTTTTTTTCTCTGCATAGTTTTGTTGTACAGGAGTGTGTGGAGGTTTTGAACTCACATTTTGCATTGGGGAAATAAAGGAGATATTT
Source organism: Cunninghamia lanceolata (assembly GCA_027924645.1). Lineage (NCBI taxonomy): Eukaryota > Viridiplantae > Streptophyta > Pinopsida > Cupressales > Cupressaceae > Cunninghamia > Cunninghamia lanceolata. Next base: position 5,395,257 of record BSBN01000592.1, read on the forward strand.
CTGATCTATGTATTTGTTAATGTTTCCTTTGATTGCAAATGAACTTTGAGACTTTGTAATTACTTTCCAATGTATGTTCTGATAGACCAAATTGTGTGGATGTTTATTTTTACTCATCTGTTGAAAGGGGATTTGCTGTTCATTTCTCTTCCTGGGTATTGTTTGTGGATGCGGAATAGGTGGGCTGTGTATCATTTATTTGCATTCACTTTATTCTGAATTAATCAATCGCATCTACTTTCATGGTTATGGGTAGGTGTTAGTCTTTCCTTTTCTACTCTCAAGTTAAAAGCATACCCTGTTTTCATTCATTGTGAATCATTCAAAGGTAGCTGCGCCTTGTAAAATAAGCAGAGTGTACTTGCAAATAACGTTGCAAGTGACTCAATTGTTGGTCCATTTGTCATTGATGTGGGCAAGGGAGTATAAATCGAAGTGACAAATCTGTTAACCAACACACAGCATCTACAATCTACACTTCCAGGGTGTAAAGTTGGAAGTGCCCTCAAAGCAATCACACTTTCTGAGACCTATACTAGTCATGTTTGCAGCTCTTGGAACATGCTGAAATTAAACCATTCAGGTGAAAATAAATCAGATCAGCAGCCTATCACAAGGGCAAATCAACACTCCAATCACTAGAGCAATTAGAGTATCATAATCTACAACCTCTTACACGTCCAATTTACATCAATCACCAGATTACTGAAATCTTCTAGCAACTCCCTCTCATACACAGCAGCACATTCCATTCATGGACTAGAAGATTTCAGTTATTGTTCTCTAATACCATGTTAATTCAGACCGTGGTAAGCAGATTCTGCACTCAAAAAATAACTTAATCAACAAAAATGAAACGTCAATCAAAATTGTTGTCTTCTGAGACTAGCCTACTTCTTCTATCTATCAGCATGATAGAATCAAAAAACTGAAACGTCAATCAAAATTGTTGTCTTCTAAGACTAGCTTGCTCCTTCTATCTATCGACATCTCTATTGATAGACTACCTCTTTTCACGCACTCCTTGGACTCTCCTCCTCAACTCCTTCCCTCAAAGGAGTTCATCACTAAAGCTGCCAAAGAGGATATCTACAAACAATACATCTAGGTCACCTAGACCTCTCCCCCTTGTTGGGAATTAAGGTGTCTCAACCTTTGCAAGTTCCTAATGTTGTATTTATTTATTCTTGCCTACTATTGTAATTTTCTATGTAAATTTTGTTCTCATATGAGGAGGTAGACGTCCCATGTTGACTTGGCATAGTTTTGCCATGTGAACACCTTGTGGTCATGTGTCACGAGTTACGATAGATTCTATGACATGTAAGAGCTGAAATGACAGGTGTGGCAAGTTGTTAGTATGTGGTGACTGATCATGTTGCAGGGCTACGGGTACATGCAGCAAGGTATATTTTGGTGACTTTGTTAGCCGCGGTTTCCCCCCAAAATAATTAACGGAGGAATGCAAGGAGGCGTCGACAGTTAGTTTGTGATTGGTTGACATAGAAAAACTAACATTGGATAACCGCTAAAGAGCCTTGATAAATAAGCAGCTAGAGAATGTGAAAGGTTATGGAATGCAAATGAGAATCGACATTTGTGTACTCCTAAAAGAGTTTACATTGCAATTGTGTTATAATCATCTTTTGATTTGATAATACATTGTGCAAGTTTTGGAGTGTGGGGTTTTTTACCCGACAGAGTTTTCCCCATGTATATCTTGTATTGTGAGCATTGTACTTGTTTTTATGTGTTATTACCTTTCTGTTAATGTGCATCTAATAACCTGTAACTAGTAAAGATTGAAATTTGCATAACTTTTCTCATTAGATCAGTGTAGGAAGTTGTTTCCACATACCTTGCTTCCTTTCACCCGAAAGCCGCTTAGCTCCAAGCTTTGCTTTTTTGCATATAACATTTCCTACAAGTGGTGGATGGTATCATTCGCTGTCCTCACTATCTCCAACACCGTTTAGATATTGCTACTTCACACATGGAGGCAAATAGACCTATGAGATGATGTTTCTCACAACACAACACTACTATTGAGAAGCCCCTATACGTTGCCTCTCAACAACGTGGTTTTGGTCCTCGACATTGTGGCTTTGTTCCTCCTTGATGACATAGATCTACTCCTTGACCGTCGGCCACCCCACCCCCCCTTCAGGCCATAAGAGCAGACACACATTACAAGTAGCTTCACCATTGTGAGAGTTACTCCAGCCTTGGATGTTAGGAGAGGTTCTAGAGGAGGTGCTTTGCTTCCTCCTTGCACCAACTTTGCCCCCCAACCTTCAACACTCCCCAATGACCATTACCAAATCATGTACTGGTCCTCTCATAGTGATCGACAATGGCATCAATAGAGATATTTGATTGAATTTGTATCCTATCCTTCCTATCTTTATCAACAGTTACTCTTTGTGGATTTTGTTCCCCCTAGATGGCTATTTGTATTGGTTTCTTAACCACTTGTTGGTGTTCCACTGCTTCATTTTGTTTTTAGTGCGTTCGTTCCTTTTATTTTGTTTTCCTAGGATGTTCTCTTCCTAGAGCTTTCTACTATAAACTACTGTCTTCTGACTCTTCTCACGTCCCATTGAACTACTTTTGGTCACTTGTGGACACTAATATACTTATCTGAGAACATTAACCTGCAAAACAAATCTGCTAAAAGTACCAAAACCAACAAATAAGATGAAATCAAAACTATATTACTTCTTGTCTGAACATTCTTCTTATTCTGAATTTTTCTGTGTTACAAAAAGTGCGCACCCATGGTCATTAAATAGACCTGCTGACTTGGGCACACAAAAACAAAACCAAAACACTAATTGAAGTTGGAACCTTATAACATTTTTATCACTTAGAATCTCTCTAAAAATAGGCCAAAATATAAAAAGTACTCCTACACCCAGAATAAAAAATAAAAATAAAAATAAAACAAACTAACAATGTCAGAGTTGAATAGACACCTGTGCCTAAATTTAGGAAATCTAAATTGAATATAATATTCTAGATTTAGGAAAGCTAACACTAAATAAAAGTGTCCATCTATAGCAATTTAATTCACTAAACATAGGATGTTTTTGTGCCCAACTTCAAGTCTAACTGCTGCTGCGCCAGCTGGAAAAAAACAGCAGCTAAGCAATCAAAAATTAACAAGAGCAAAACTTTAGATGGGTTCAATAATCTTTTATTATTACCCATATTATTAGAATAGAATAGAATAACTTTTAACGTCAACAAGGCTAAAAATAGCCTATGAGACAGTCAACCCAATCAGATTTGCTTCTACCTTTCAGTTCTTCTTTTGTTCAAAGAAATAATGAGCTCAACGGCCTTGTCGAGTGCCCCCTCAATAAATATAATTAACTAGGAATTTTTTGGTGAGAAGTTATAAAGAAAAAACAAAATTTTAAATTTTCTAAACTAAAAAATGCATCCCATATAACAAAACTATGATAAATTGGAGAACTTACTCGTTGAAGTCACGTTGAACTCCGGCGAGGAACCAATGAGTTACATTGCTTTCAATAGCATGTTCCATATCTACTCTCTACAAAATAGATTATCAAAATCAAAAAATAGCATTCATTATAGAAGATAATACATGGAAAAAAGTAATAATTATATTCCTCATATATTTTTACCATTTCCATGTTCATATGTGATGGGAATTGGAATCTGCTGCCATGAAATGGTCTCCCTGATGAGCGGTGCCATCTTGCTGAAACTGCATCTCTCCTTCTGTGTGGTGGAATTGTTGGATGACTGGCTACAAAGGGAGGTAGTGATGGACAAATTGTCAAAGAATGGCTTGGCTCCCTCCTTTCCCCAATTCCAAAACTTACCTGCCAGATTTCCATAGTTTCGTATATCAAATTTTCTTTTTCATTATCAAAAATATGCAATCCATGCCTAAAACAACTTAGCCAACAATTTTGCACAGCTAAAGCCTAAATTTATTAAACATCACCAAAGAAACTGAAACCAAGACTGCAATCACAGACATTAAAAGCAACAAACAAAACTAACACCACCTTCACATTATGAATGCAGATGTTACCAACACAGAATCAAAGTCTTGATAAGGCAGCACAACTTGTAAATGAAACCAAGGAAACAAATGCTAGACAATTATGAGAACTGTAATTTAATGTAAATTTCTTTTTGTCATGTTTTGGTGATCCAAATTTGATTGGATAAATATGCAGTTTCAATTGGGCAGCATACAACATCTTAAATGCAGGTTTGTTGCAGAGGGAAAAACAGCATAAAATAGACATCTAAAGTTAAATATTTTTACATATTTCGATTCCATTCCTTTCAAAAAGTTATGCAATCCCAATAAAACAGCACCTCATTTCGGGTCCATTTATTAAAATTATGGCATCTGCAAGTTGCAGGACATTGTATCGATGACAGTTTCAAATGGGGCCAAAATAATCTTACCATTTCAGTTGGAGCCGATGTCATGTCCCTGTAATGTCCCACCCTATTTTTTTCTTGAGTTTTCTGATTGTTGCTGTGTTTATGTGTTTCAGTTTTGCATTTTGTTTTGCATTGCATATGACATACATTCAAAAGTAAAGCAATCTAAAAATACCCAGATGCTTATTTATGTGGGAAACAATAATAACTTCAATCTATCAAATATCCAGATCAAGAATGAGCATAAATATGAAAAGGGAAACATACCCATTTGTTGGTTTTGTACATTACAGGTCTGATATGAAAATTACAGCAAACTGAAACCCTAGTTTGGTGCCAAAATCGACCAAACCCTAACTGTTCCAGCTCCAAAGTGCAAACCAGCAATGCCAGAGTGCTAGACGCCTCCAATGGTGAAGAAAGAGGCCCAAAACCCTAGGCATTTTGGCCTAGAGAGGGTCACGACTTGCCCTAGATATGGTACGGCCTATGTGTGGAATGAACCAGCAGCAGAAACCTCAATTCACTCCTCCAATCTGCCTTCTACTCTCTTCCCAAACACCTGAAAACAGTTGCTAAACTATACGCCAAGATTGAAGAGAAGAAACACCCAAAAAGAAGTCCAAACCAGTCACAAAATGGTACAGCCTGTCCCAGGAATGGTACCGCCCAGCAATCACACCCTATGCAAATTTAAAACTCAACAGAAGTTGTCTTATTTCACTTAGAATCTTCTGCTCATCCTCTTCACAATAAATCTGCAATTAAACCCTTATTATCAACTCTAGAAATCTGCAAAATGTGCTCCAGCATAGCCCCGGTATGAAGCTATCAGCAAACAACCTTGGGATGTCTTCCAATCTTGCAGTTGTTGATCCTCATGAGGGACTTCGTCCTCACAAAGCCAAGACCAGCATTCAACCACAAACCTCTAGAAATAAGATATCATGCATGGTTGCAAAATGAGCTCCAAAACCTTTTATATTTTCCCCCAAAACTCACGCTCAACTTGGGCATTTAATATTTAATTCATTTTGCCTTCCACCTTATAACTCCCTCAAAATGGAAGCCAAGTTAAGTCATTTAACTTAACTTATAAAATATATTACTTTTCCCAAAGTTGGGCGCCCAAGCATATAATATAAAGTCACCTTTATAATATTTAATTATCGCTAAGTTAAATATTTAATTTAACTTAATGCTTTAATGATAATTAATATATCAGCATCCCTCCTCAAATGGCCACCAATAGACATCAAGTGAAGAAACCAATCAAGATGGAGCATAATCGGTGCCACGTGACAAAGTCGGTGCCGAGCGGTGACTACTAAAAATAGTGTGGACCCATGTCCAAAAATGCCCCGAAAAGCATCACCGTGAATCTCCTGACATCTCTGAGCTCAATGCAACCTCTGAAAAATCCAAACGGTTGAACTGTCATGCCATCAACCCCCCGGAGGGAGTCCCCTAACCACCATGTTAGCCTACGAGAACCCAAGTAATAGGCTAACCATCACTAACTGTTGGATGCTTAGGAAGGGGACATTATAGTCCCTCCCTTATTGAGGTCGGCACACCACTTAAATATAATTAACTAATAAATATTTAATATAAAATAATAATATTAAAATAAAATAAATCCAAATTTCAAATCTAGGCGCCAACTCTCTTTCAAATGTTGGGCTGACTTGCACTATCTATTCCCAGCTGACCTGCCTTGTGGTTTACCTACAAACAGGTACTTAAAGAAGAAGGCTTCACATGAAAAGGTATCCGACTTATGATTGTTATTTTCTGGTTTAAGATTGTTGTTGTTCGCAATTTTCACTTCTTGGGACAAAAACCTCAAGAGTGACCTTTCAGGTTGGACGTCCACCTAGCCTGAGTGAAATATTTATGAGTTATTCCTACACAGGGAATACCATTGTTTCTGATCTGAATTTGTAACATTTCCAGGACTGCAATTTGGGTGGTATTCATACAAACATCACAGAACACCAGGGCGCTGACGAAGATTAGTCTGTTGTTCCAGTCCGCAAACACCTGTGACATAGCACTGCACCTACAATCTTGAGACACAACCAGGCCGCAGTCATAAGTTACACGAATAGGTGTCTTCAACACTTATTGAGGTCGCTGAGGTTCACATCAACCAACATAAAGGAGCAGGGCCTAAACGTAGAAGGAAGTCTGAGGAAGCCACAATCTCAGCAGCAACGCCTTTTCATGATAGAGGACAGCATTCTCACCATCATGCCTAATAATGATATCACACGACTTCAAAAGGAGATCTGTGGAACCCTTGTTGCACATAACACCTGGAGGTCCCTTAAAGTTACCCAAAGCATACGGGTTGGATTTCCTATCCTGAGTTGGAGGTGTCTCCAATATTATTGCTGTATGTTATCTGAGCCAATAGGCTATTGTTATTGGATCTGAATATTCTTGTAAGTTGGAAGTCATATAATTTGAATCATGTTGCAATAACTGAACTAGTGCTGAGATAGTAAGCTCTATTTGTGCATTTGGTTGCTGTATCTTTATTCCTACTGTTTGCTGTCAAGGAATTAATACTGCTGCTCATTTTTGTATGTTGTGATAATACTGGTTAAAGAGAATTTGTTTTCTGTAAGTAGAAGTGTGAGTGGTGCTCTTTTACATAATCATTCGGGTGTTGTGATTGACCTAGGTACTTGCTTTACTAGTGTTAACTCCAACAACATTACAAAGGCAGAAGGCTTGGTTCTCAATCTTAATTTAGGGGCTCAAGCCGCAAATCAAAATCTCGTCATAAAAGGAGACTCCAATTTAATCATTAATTGTTTTATTTCCTTCAATACTTCTCATTGGCGACTTCATAATCTGCTTTTGGAAGCTTTGAATCTTCTTGGTAGTTTCGATAACTTTAGATTCTATCATACTAAGTGGGAAGGTAAAAGGGCCACGGACTAACTCGCCAATCTCAGCTTAGAAGATGGTTTCCATTCTCTGCTGATTTCAGAGGATTTGTTAAGATCGGACACGCCATTTGATGAGTTACTAAAACTCATTAAGGCCGATATAGATGGAATTTCTAAATGACTGTTGTCATTTTATGTTTCCTTTGGAAATTGGCATCTAATGTGTTGAAACTCCACACCATTTGGCTTTTTGAACAAATAAGGCTGGGTGATTTTTGCTTATCACCCTTGACCTATTTTCCTTTTCCTTCTCGTGTTGCTCAATATGTTTGCCTAGGGTGTTTTAGTTCTTTTTGGAAACTCAATCCTCACTTTCTAATCACGATTTCTTCCATTTGCTGGATTCCAGAAGATAAATGTTATTTCCTTATAGTTAGCCTTGGAGTTTTGTGTTGCAGGTCACTCAATGTTCTTTATATCTACTGGTGGTAGGTGTGTTTTCTTCTGTTCAGCTATGATCAAAATCTGGAAATTTGCTTTTCATAGGCTGAGTGTTGTTCTTATCATCTGCTGGTAGCAGGCCTGGTTTGGATATGCTTTTATACCTATGTTATCTTCTATCTCATTTTCTTCTCTATTGCAATCTTTATATATGGCAGAGGGTGGATAGCGGAATGTATATTGGCGTTTTTGCAAACTGCAATCTGCTGTTATCATTCATTTATCCAAAATGGGACCTGGCACATGGTTTGTCAGCATTGTTTCTTTGCTGATTGGCATGACAGTTGGCAGATTCTTTAGATATCTTTGGTGCTTCCTATGCATCAATAGCTCCTCATGTGCTGCTCTTGTTTCTTGCTCAAGAAGCTCTTTGTATATCCATTGTGGCATTGCCTTCTTGGCTCTTTCTAGGGGCCTCAATGATGATATTGAGGTGCAGCAAATTTTTTCGGAAGCACCTACTCCTAGGCCGCCTAGTTTCATGAATTATGTTTCCCACTATTCTAGGGACGAGGGGTGCAAGTGGAAGTTCACATATTCAGTCTGAGGGCAAACCTTCGAGTTCCTTCTCTCCTAGCACTGTGGATGATCGGACTCCTCCCACGTCCTTGGGTTCTAAAGGTTAGGCTATCTTCGTGGATTCTATGTCCTCTAAAAAGCCTTATGGGGTTCACAAGCCTATTCAAATTGCTTTAAGCATTAAACTGGGAGCCTCTCAACGTGCTTCTACAAGTCATGACCAGGATAGGACTCCCCATGATCTCCAGCCTATTCTCCAGAATTTACTGGATTTAGGCAATACCCATAAAATGAGGATGGAGAAGCTCCACTTACAAGAGTTAACCTCCTCCATTCGTGATCTTCTGGATAGTACCAATAGCCTTCTCTTTTAGCCATGTGCAGATGGTGATCATCTTAGATGTGTTTTGGAGAATCAGGCTAACACCCTTACCTCAATTAATACCAACCTGGGAGTTCTAGACTCTAGAGGATACTCGTGATAGCATGCATTTATTGATTCAAGAATTTTGCAGTCTAGCCCATCAAATCCATGTGAGGCTCTTCCATGGGGGCCAATGCTCTAGGAATATGGACCCTCCTCCGGATGTTAAATCTGTTCATGATTCCGACAGTACCCCTAATTTTTTCTTCAACTATTGTTTCTCTATTTTTCTTGATTTATGTCCTCTGGATAATTAGGCCCTCGTTGAACTATGAATAAAAAAAAATTAATTTATCAAAAAAAATGAAAATTACAAATTATATTTTAATTTATAATTTAAAAATCTAATCTAAATAATTCAAATAATAAATTAAATTTATTATAAATTTAAATATAATTATAAAAAAATAAAATTAACTGCTATTCTTATTTTTATTAAATTAGCTGCTGTTCTTATTCTATAATAATAAAAGAGACCTAAGGCACAGAACTGAGAGCAGGGCAGAGCAGAAAAGATAGAGAGAGAACAGTTTAGTGTTGATTTTATAGAAAAAAAAATTTAAAAAACCTAATAGAAAATGCGTGTTTAATATATATTTTAATTAAAAGCCCTAAGACATTTTCTGTATGAATTTCAGGGGAAACTGAAAAACAATTTTTTTGGGTTTTTTAAAGTTCAAATTTCAAACATTTTGGTTGAAATGCAGTGAACCCCATGACATAGTTGACAAGCCAAATGAGTACTTACTACTTTAAAGTTAGAAAATAAAAAAGATCTAACCTTGGAACAAAAAGAGACCTATTCAAGAGTAATGAGAAATTGTTCAAGCTTGAAACAAGTGGAGGCCTTAATACATTGATATCAACAACACCCATCTCAGTGGAGCACCAAGCTTAGAAAAATAAAGCAGAAAGCGAATAAAACAGAAGACAGAAAGCATCTTGTTGTAAAAATAAGAACAAGAACTAATCTTTAGAATCCCTCTAAATATAAGAAAAGTGTTTTCATGCTAAATAGAAGACCCGCACTCAGTAAGGATACAATTAACATAACAAAAAAGAAAAAGAAAAAGAAAAAGAAATAAATCTAGAAATAAAAACAAAGCTACTGATTTCTGCAGCCTGCTGAAGGAGAACAGCAGCCAAGCAACACATTATGAAAACTAACCAAAAGCACATTTGAGGATAATTTCTGAAGATATGACATAAACAAACAGAGAACGAGTTTCATATAAATGGCAATGCAATTCACTTACAGGTAAGCCAGTAAAAACAGAACTGGAATCAGAATCAGAGGCAGCTATGTGCTCCCTTACCATCGAATGCAAAATAGGACCATCTTGCTGCATGCACTCATATTAAAATTAAGTAATAAACATCTATAGTTTCATCATTTCATACTTTGAATATTTAGAAAAAAATAAGATATGTATTAATAAAATTATATTCATATTCATGATGCATGCACCTAAATTTAGATTCAGAATAGAAAAATAATATGAAATCCACGTTAAGTACACCCATAAATCATTAAAAAATTACAAATATATTTATGAACAGAGACTTACGTGTAAGCCTCCTTCAAGTTCTTCCCCTGCAAATTCCTTCTGGAGCTGTCTAGCCAAGATTTCATCTTCTTCTATTTGTCTAGCCCTAGCACTTGCTTCCTTATTACTCTCCTCTAGGTTTACAGTTTCATTAATAGGATATTCTAAACTATCAACATCAATAGGGGTATGATCATCAACTTTGCCATCACAGCTGGATTCCTGAACAAAATTGCCAGTTATACTAGAAGAAGGATGTCTTTGAGATGGTCTACATGACCTCAGGAATATAACTTCTGGTGAGCCTGAAGAGTTCCCTTGATCCCCAACCGAAGACAAAGACGGTACACCACCTCTGGTTTTGTCAAGCCTTGCCAGCTGCCTTTCATTTGGATGCACTCTTGACCAACCTTGAGACTTACGACTATACTGTATGTTTCTTTCTGATGCATCATCCTTTGAACTATTGAGATGGCTCCTGATCTGTGTAGCCAAACCTGAAAAACCACTAGGTGGAGGACTAGCTTCTGCAGAACTTGAAAAATTAACCCGCATTCTCTTACTGCCAAAAGACAAGAGAAAGAAAGTAAATGGCAATATTAGTCATTAAAAAATCAGCGTGTTATCTTCATGCCTAAACATCATGACAAACAAAATTCCTAAGAACAATTACTAAAGTCTTTTAAGAGTTAAATACTGAACTGCATCATTAGAATACAGATATCAAGCATTGATGTGAATTATACAAAGAAAACACTACAAAGGCGAAGCACCGAGGTGAATTACAGTAGAAACACTTAACAAAAAACAAGCAGCACTGTAATTATAGAAAAAAAAACTCCCGAAACCAAGCCATGTTCATTATTTATGGAAACACTACAAGGTCAAGCACCATATGAATAATAAATGAAAACAAATATTGAGCTCAATGGTATTAGGAGACACTTGTTTGCATAATAGCCTTAATATTGAGCTCAATGACATTAGGAGACACTTGTTTGCATGATAGCCTTACTTTGAGTTTTTGATAGAACATATAATACTGATACGAACTGGAACTTTTCTTAAAACATTTCTTAAAACATTAGATGTGAAAAGCACTGTACAGAACACCAAAAATCTCTATCAAACATGAAGCAAAAAAATTCAAAGAGTTCTCTTCTGCATCCCATGGTAGAGAAGTATATGCAATGCTTGTAATAAACAAAAACTGACTTGTCAGGGCAACAATGATTGAAATAAGATTTTCAGTAGACTGTATACAGAATCTAAAGGAACCCGATTATTGATAAGATGTGTTGACCAAAGATTATTTTAACTTGGAGAATTACTAGCATAGGGCAAAAAAAGAACTACCCATTAACAGAATTCAGCATATTATATATAAAGTGCATCTGATTTTACTTGGAAGAGGTCAAACCACATTCAAGCCAAAATTTATCAGTTACCTCCTTTGTTGCAATTGGACACAGTTATTCTCGTCAGATACAATTGCTTTGCCTTTCCTCCTATCCTCTTGTTGGGCAGCAAAAGGTAAAGAAATGCTATTAAGCTGAAAACTGTTTGCATCTGCAGATTCATCCGTCATAACATCCTCCTCTACACTGGCCTCTCGTAGTCTTTTCACACTCTTCTTTGACATGGCTTCATTTGTAATGATCCCATTTGGAGATATGCGACTATTGCGTACCAACATTTTACTTCGATTCTGAATGGGTATAGGAATTGCATGGCCAGAAATAGAAGACCCGCACTCAGTAAGCATACAATTAACATAACAAAAAAGAAAAAAATCTAAAAATAAAAACAAAGCTGCTGATTTCTGCAGTCTGCTGAAGGAGAACAGCAGCCAAGTAACACGTTATGAAAACTAACAAAAAGCACATTTGAGAATAATTTCTGAAGATATGACATAAATAAACAGAGAATGAGTTTCATATAAATGGCAATGCAATTCACTTACAGGTAAGCCAGTAAAAACAGAACTGGAATCAGCATCAGAGGCAGCTATGGGCTCCCTTATCTCCGGCAAAATAGGACCATCTTGCTGCATGCACTCATATTAACATTGAGTAAAAAATGAGTGACACATTTTTCATCAAAGCTCTACCAATGTAGCATTCAACTCCGTAACTTGAAATGTATAAACATCTATAGTTTCTATCATTTCATACTTACATTTTGAAAAAATAAGAGATGCATTAATAAAATTATGTTCATAATGCATGCACCTAAATTTAGATTCAGAATAGAAAAATAAGATGAAATCCAGATTAAGTACACTCATAAATCATTAAAAAATTACAAATATATTTATGAAGAGAGCCTTACCTGTAAGCCTCCTTTGAGTTCTTCCTTTGCAAATTCCTCCTGGAGCTGTCTGGCCAAGATTTCGTCTTCTTCTATTTGTCTGGCCCTAGCACTTGCTTCCTTATTACTCTCCTCTAGGTTTAAAGTTTGATTAATAGGATATTCTAAGCTATCAACATCAATAGGGGTATGATCATCAACCTTGACATCACAGCTGGAAGAAGGATGTCTTTGAGATGGTTTACATGACCTCACGAATATAACTTCTGGTGAAGAATCCCCTCGATCCCCAACCGAAGAATTAGCCCTCATTCTCTTACCGCCAAAAGACAAGAGAAAAGAAAGTAAATGGCAATATTACAGTCATTAGAAAATCAGCATGTTATCTTAATGCCTAAACATCATGACAAACAAAATTCCTAAGAACAATTACTAAAGTCTTTTAAGAGTTAAATACTGAACTGCACCAGTAGAATACAGATATCAAACATTGATGTGATTTATAAAAAGATAACAATACAAAGGCCAAGCACGGACGTGAATTACAGTAGAAACACTTAACGAAAAACAGGCAACAGTGTAATTATAGAAAAAGAAAACTCCAGGAGCCAAGCCATGTTCATTATTGATGGGAACACTATAAGGTCAAGCACCATATGAAAAATAAATGAAAGCAAAAAATGAACTACACATTAACAGAATTCGGCATATTATATATAAAGTGCATCTGATTTTACTTGGAAGAGGATTGGACACAGTTATTCTTGTCTCTTTCAATCATATCACCAGATACAGTTGCAGCAAAAGGTAAAGAAATGCTATTACGCTGAAAATCACAATCACAATTGATGAAACTGTTTGCATCTGATTCATCATTCATCTCTCGTAGTCTTTTCACACTCTTGTTTGACATGTTTGCATATGCTATCACAAGTAATTCTGTATTATTCTACAAATATCAAATTCTTGAATTGAACTCTATTCAAACAAAATAAATCTTTATTTGCATCCTTCACCGAAGCTTGCACACTCAAACTGAAACCTCTTCTTGAATATCCAGCATGCAAGCCCACATCATAAAATCACATCCTATAAATTCAAGTTAGGGTCTCATATGAAAATCAAATCATTAATAGAGACAATTGTGAATAACTTCCTACATGAATGAGTACGAGAAAATAAACTTTCTGTGAACTCTTCTAAAAATCTTCTTTATTCTTGCTTCTCCCCTACACCAATTAGGAAAGTTTCTTTTGTTGCATAAATTAGTTCATAAAATGTAGTCGAGTTGCTTAATTATAATTATACTGACTGGTTGTTTAAACTATTTTAAATTTTAGAAATGTATGCAAAATCTTGGTGAGTGCTAAATTTAAATTTAATTAATTTAAGTATTATTTTATTTTACTTGTCCTATAAAATAGCTAATTGATTTTTGATTTATTATTTTGTGGCTTATTTGAAGTGATGTGAATTTAGATGTAATTTAATTGTTAGGTGTGGAAATGATTATTTTATTTGCAAAATTTAAATATAAGAATATAAAAATTAGTAAGTATTATTTGATTGCTAATTTATCAGAGTATTTAGTTGGCCAATATTATTTAATTAATTAGTGAGCAATATATAATTACCATTATTAGGCCAGAGGTGTTCTAAAGAAAAACCTAAAAATAAAAATAGATTGAAATATTCAAAAATAATACAAAAATAATGGGAATGACTGGCAGAGTTAGGTTGTCTGCCATGCATTGTAACGGCATCTTAAACGTAAATTTCTACATTTTTTTCTTGAGATTCTATTTCACACCAAAATTATTGCCATGGACAAAAATTCTTACCGAAATTTTGCTCACATAGCTGTCACGCTCCAAATTAAGCCGCTCTGCAGAGCCACCTGGCTCCCGCAGCTTTGCAAAATCCCACATTTTATCCTAAGAAATAAAATCACTTTCAGAAGACGCAAATTTCCCGACATTTGAAAGATTTCGCGAAATTCGATACTCCGACTGATGACAATTTCCCAGGGTTTGACATGAGACAAAGCCGCCGGCATCTTGGCGGCCTCCAACCAAATATGCAAGCATTTTAATTCCTTTGTTAGTGGATTGTAAGCCGCTTCTTCTTCTGCAGTGCACTGTTCTCGCAAAATACCTGTGACCCCCATTGTTTGTTCCTATATAGCTCAAACCCTAAACCAGGGTTTGAAGCTCATGTTTTGTAGAATTGAACGGATCTAATCGAAATCGCTTGCATCCGGAGAAACCGCTTAGCGTATGGAATTCGAACTTCCTGATCTTGGCTCATAAAGTTCAGTTGCATTCCAGGGCCCATTCAAAAGGAACACGTGGCCGTAGGGGCCACAACCCTTTTGTCTTAATTAATATGCATTGTAACAGTGAGCAATATTCTTTGGTCTTGCCAACATTTTACCAAGTCTACAACAATACGACCATCCTACAATTCAAAATTGACTTAAAAAATCATAATACAAATTTAAGAAGATCATTTCACTTGAACACTTAAGTAGCACTCCATGGTTGGTAACATTTACTCTTAAATCGTTTACAATACATTTAGAATAGGATTTTTCCACACAAACAAACTCTATTGAATCTCCAAGCACAAGAAGCCAACGTGGCCTTATCAAGCCTTGTAAGGCTCCTGCCATCCCCCAAGCCAAGAGATCAAAGAGATCAAACGACAACCTTATATGCAACATTAAATCATTAATCTAAAGGCCACATTAAAATAAACAATTAAAATAAGTGAACCTATAGGAACGCCAACTATAATGCCTACGAATGATTTCCTTGAATTCTTGCATATGAAGGAAGGAAGATGGGATAGATTTGAATTCTTGCATATGAAGGAAGGAAGATGGGATAGATTTAGAGTTGGTGCCATGTCAATTGCGCTGAAGCTCCAAATCATAATGTAATGGTCTTCAACAACATCATGACCTATAGCTACAGAAAATCCCACATACATTTCTTTTTTGAAGATGTCAACAAGGTCAATATGTTGCATAGAATTCAATAGCTTCAAAGACCTTGACATATCGGCGAAGGCAATGGTAACATTGAGATTGTGTTGATGGCCATTGTAATCAATCCATGCTTGAATGTTCTACTCACTTTCCATTTTCAGTTTCTCAAATTATTCACCAGTCTAATAACCTATAGTCTTAGACACTAAGGAATTGATGGTGTTGAGATCAACTGTTAGTAGGTGATCAGGAGTACTGCAAACTACACCACTATACCTTATATGACATTATCATATACCGCAAAGGGTTTGTGGTACCATTTGGGTCATTCCTAGACCCATTTATGGGTCATATAGGCCCTAAATAGCCTTAAACACACCTTAACAAGCCTTAATATTGATAAATATCATAAAGGAAAGGGCAAATTCGTGGAAGGAAGTTAATTAAGAGTATTTAGGATATATATATATATATATCTTTATATATATATGAGAACTATTGTGTAATATTAAATGTACATTTATGATATATATATATATATATGAGAACTATTGTGTAATATTAAATATAGCAGTTATGTTTCTTCCCAAGGGAAGGAATGTTGTTCGACGTTCATGGGTCTTCATTTTTATTTTGTGTTGAGCATCTTCCATCACTGCAGGAGTCATCTTGAGGAGCGGCTGCATGGTTTCTCTTTTCATCTATATTTTGGGAGGGAGCATTTCCTCGCATGGGGTTTCATCCTTCTCACTTCTGAGGGGGTCATCCGACCTTCTCTCTTCTTCCTCTCTTATGGGGGCATTCATGATTGTACTTTTGTGATGGATTCAATTCTTGGGGGGTCTTAGTGTTAGTCCTTCTTGTTGATGGTGGTTTTAGCACACAGCAACGCAAATGAAATACAAGGTATCTCACCTCTCTTGAAAGGAATCTTATCCTAGAAAAGACTTCCTCAAGGTTTATACAACTAGGTCTTAGCTTGCAGGAATAACTTTAGTGGAATGTATCAGTTGTACCAACAAAGGGGAGTTACATGCAATGATAGGGTTTGATGAAACTATGACAACAAGATATGTAAAACCTTATGATATTCTCAGCAGATTGACAATGTAGATGTTGCTTGAAATCTAAATCTAACAGAGCTGATTATAAAGAAAATGCAAAAGGTAAATGGTTGAGAGAGAATGTTAAATCCTAAGTGACAATCACAATGAAGGAAGATACTGTAGATAGACAAATTCCTATTAATGAAACCACATCTTGCTTTAACAGACTATAGAAACCACAATGTTATAAGAGATGATGCAATCTTCAATGGAATGTAAGGATTTTCAAATTACATTTACTCATTAAACACCCAAATTATGGCGCAATCTAATTGGTGAAATGCAATGAACTAAACTCAAAATGAAGGTTCAGGCTAACTATGCACAGCAACTTACAATCAGCAAGATATTAATAGTATGAACCAAAGCATTCATCCAACATTTGCAAAAGCACATTTAACTAATTCCAGATCGATGTGAACCATGAAAACCAAAAGAGATAACATAGTAGACAAATTTTCAGCAATCTTGCAAAATCTGTTTGTATTGATCAATTCGGCAGAGTCTCAACAATTCACCATCAAAAATCTATTACAATGAGAG
Organism: Cunninghamia lanceolata; assembly: GCA_027924645.1. Classification (NCBI taxonomy): domain Eukaryota; kingdom Viridiplantae; phylum Streptophyta; class Pinopsida; order Cupressales; family Cupressaceae; genus Cunninghamia; species Cunninghamia lanceolata. The sequence goes on from BSBN01000592.1 coordinate 5,412,530, forward strand.
AAAATGATGGCCCTTTTATAGAGAAGGCACCATACCGAGTTATTCATGAACGGTGGAGATTAACTCAACACCAATGGTCTAGATTTACATAGCATTTAATAAAAAACATCAGTTTGTTACATTTTCTGATTTAATTTTGCCTTGACAGAAAAAGACAAAATACAGCCTCTAAATACTTGAATCTAGACAAAATGAACACCCATTTGGTTGTATATGACAAAGAGCCAATTTACAAGATAAAAGAAAGTCAAAAGGAAGTCATAGGACATGTGAAAATTTGAGCTGATGTGGCCTAATGGGATTCCAAGTGCTGATTAAATCAAGAGGAGTATGTGACACATTTTTGGTGAAGGCATGTCCAACTGGATGCTTGTTGGACCGATATTGCATGACTGGATGATTGGGACAGCTGCGAACATGTTTCAAACATTGGACTGGATCTATAGGAACAACAATGATGTAAGCATGATCCTTAGTGTCTTCCAACTCCTGGGGCTCATCTCCATCATCTTGGACATCATACTGACTTTCTCTTGCAGGTGCAGTAGCAATTTGGTTGACAAAATGATAATTCTGCATATCTGGATCAGCACTGCATCTCTGTGAGTACATCATTCCAAGACAGCTCCAACAAGCTCCTATGTCTTTTCAACTTGCAATTGACAATGTCAAGCATCAATTTCATCATAAACAACCATTTTCCATCAATATAGATCAAGATATGTCCATTTACAACCATGGATCACTCAGGAACAACTCAAAATCAATTTCACTTCCTTATGAATAACTTCACAAATCTGACATCTTCCAGTGATTTTCTAAGTTTTTCACCATTTTCAAGTACCTATGTGGCCAATATAATGATTTGGGAGTTTTTTGTGGCCATTTGAATTCATTTGGAGACTTTTATTTCATGCTTTTAGCCCCCTTTTGCAAAAAGCAGGATTTTTGGGGGTCACTAGATATTCGTGTGTAGTGGTATTAATTGATGCAAAACACACTTAAAATCCACACTAGCATGATAAAAATGTTCATCAAGATGTAATAAATAGATATGCAGACCAAATTTGTCAATAAATTCCAAGTTTCATGCCTTAAAAATAAGTTTTAATGCCCAAATCACCAAAAAGTGAGGTTTTTGGCTCTCATTGGATATATCCTGTGGAGGCTGATTTTAGCGCTAGCCTTCTGAAGGGTTTAGCGGGGATTTTGATCCTCACGTGATCGGCAGGGATTTTATCATTTGCAGGATATGTCCAGTCATGTCAATTATTAGCGCAAACTCCGGTTAGGAGTTAAACTAGCACTAAACTCTTTGTCACTTCCGACGGGACTTTTACTATTCACTGAATGGTAGAGATTTTAGGTGTTGTAGGATATATCTGGTTAGAGCTCTTTCTAGTGCAGATCTAGTCAAGTGTCTTTTTAGCGCAAAACATAATGAAGGTTCCTGGCGGGGAAATCAACTGGTATTGGATCGACAGGGATTTCAGGTCTTACCAGACATGTCCGGTGACATGACTTTTTAGTGCCACATCCCGTGAAGTGGGAAATGCCCATTTTTCCTAAAAAATGCCTTAGCGGAGTTTTTCAAGTTGACAGGATATGTCATGTTGGATTGATTTTTAGTGCTTATCATGTCAAGTGACTTTTTAGCGCTGAGGTGTGCAAATGGGTTTTAGCGCTGATATCCAGTGACACTAGATATTAGCACAATATGCAATTGGGCTGATTTTTTCTACCAGATTTTGAAGGTCCCTGCCTGACAGTATATTTAAAAATATAGTTAAGTATTTGTTTTTTTTGAAATATACTATCAGGATGTTTGAGATAGGTCCCGGATCCATGGGATTTAACATGCAAATTCTAGATTTTTGAGGATCCACCAAATTTCAGACTTAGTCAGTTTTCAGGGTTTTAGGACATCAGACTTAGCCAAATTCAAGGCCTCAGGGCTATACCCCTTAGTGAAATGTTATGAAATTTAACATGATTTTGCAACTCTAAAGCATGGAAACTAGGAATTCCAACAAGACACATCTTGCAAGAGCAATTTCAAGAATCATATCCAGTGACATGCAATTTTAGTGCAAAATGTAGTAACACCCACTTTCAATACAAAAGGTAACAAATGGCTACTTCTAAAGCACAGACCCAATCAAGACTCCTCTAATCATGAAAGGTATCAAATGACTTCAAACATGCTAAATACCCAAATTTGGAACAAATCCTACACTCTAAGCATAATTTCACTTTCTCATCATCACAAGGAAGAAAGGTTGAAACTCCAAGCCAAAGTAAAAGAGGGTATCTCCATTTGGTAAAATGGGGCATGTGTGCAAGGAACAACACTTCTTCCATCACATGTTCATGTACTTATATTTTCTCTCTTTTGGAGAGAAGTTTTCTCCAACTGGGTTTTTCTCCTTTTCTCCACCTTATGAGAGATTCTTGTTGTTCATGGGAACCTAGCATGACCTTGTAACAAGGACCCATTCTTGCATTAGTTGCATGTTTTTCATCTCTCCCTAAGTTGCACTTAAGGGGGGTGTTGGTGTAATTAAATATTTAATTACACTTTATTAAGTTAACTTAGGGCTAATTTTAGTCTTAGGTTATTCTTAAATCATATTAGAGTTTTCTCTAACTTGCAAATATAAAAGCAAGTTCTCTCATGTCATTCATTAATTGCATCCTTATTGTGCAAATTTCTCTCTTTTGGAGAGGAGTTTTGTCCCACTGGGTTTTTCTCCTTTTCTCCACTTTATGAGAGATTCTTGTTGTTCATGGGTACCTAACATGGCCTTGTAGTCGGGACCCATTCTTGCATTAGTTGCATGTTTTTCATTTCTCCCTGAGTTGCACTTAAGGGGGGGTGTTGGTGTAATTAAATATTTAATTACACTTTATTAAGTTGACTTAGGGCTAATTTTGTAAATCAAAATGTGTCAAGCAAGATAGACATATAACATTGATTTTATTACAAGTTTCAGTGTGTTTACAACTTAACTAGTGCTTACAATAGGAGTGTATAATGTCCACAAAAATACCACGTGTTGAAAATACAATTCTACTATAGAATGAAAGGAAATTAATAGCACCATAGCAAAGTACATAAAAAATCATGCACTTTAAAAAAAATGGGACCCAAAAAGGAGTCCGTACGCCCAAGATATGGCTCGTCGAAGTTCCTAAAACTAGAACTGCACATCAACAGCACCGAGAAAACATAAATCTAGAAAAAACTAGAAGCTCAAACTAAAAATTATTTGCACCACTGTGAAGATCAGAAAATTCTACCTAATTTCAAAAAAATTGCATTGAAAAATACCTTCGTATGACCAAGATATCCTCGTTTGAAGATTAGGTGCAAAATAGAAACTGCCAATGGAGAGGGGTGGATTTGGCAAAAACAAACCTCTGCCAAATATAGAACCACCACTAAATGTAGAGACCTCCAGCCAAATCTAGAGTCATAGCTAAATCTGGCGAAGTGCCAAAACCTCCACTAAAAATGGTGAGCTACCAAATATAGAGCCAATGCTAAAAAAATCCACCAATGGTTGGCACGTATCCCGAGATAGCATGCAGGTACAACAGGTTGATTTATTGCATGTGTTTTTTTATTTAAAAAAACACATAGAAAAAATTATTGCATGTTTATTTTTTTGAAAAAAAACATATAAAAAAACATTGATTTTTTTTAATTTTAAAAAAAAATTAAAAAAAATATTGGGGGTGGAGGGGTCAAAGTCCCCCCACGCAGCCCCACTAAGGGGGTTCCGCGGCCCCAAAGAGGGGACCACAGCCCCAAGAAAGGGGCACGAGGCCGAAGGGCCGATGTCAACCCTGTCGAAGGTACAGGGACCTATGCAGGTACCTTGTACCCTATGGAAATTTTTTTCCAAGCTTTTTTTTTTTAAATTAAAAGCTTTACAATTTAAAAACCTGCCAAATTTTTAATATATATTTTTTGAAAATGATTTTTTTTAAAGCAAGAAAAAGATTTTATTTTTATTTTTATTTTTACCTCGATCTGCCTGCTAGGGAGGCCGTACGACTTCCTTGGTAAAAAAATGTTGCCCTAGAAGCTCCCAAGGCCGATTTTGACAATTTGATAGTCGATCTTAAGCTTTTTGGGCCTTCAGAGCGTGATGGGAGGGTCGGATTTGACCCAAAACTCTCTAAAAAATAGCTTTCCTTAAGATCTCGAAAAAAAGTACCCGCTGAAACCCTTGCAAATCTGGCCTACGAAGCTCAAATCAAGCCAAATCAAAGGCTAATCTAACTATCTCAACTGCTTTGAATCCAATGGAATACTTCATTTTACACAGAAATATACCCAGAAAATGGCTCTTGCTCAATTTTTTCTCTAAATCTGAGAAGGGGCTTGCAGATCTGGAGCTTTGATACCATGTGAGAGTTTATGATTAACTCAAGCCACTAGGATCACCTGCAAAACCTAAGATTTACCTTCCACAAGAGAGAAAAGCAAAGAGAAATAATTTGCACAATAAGGATGCAATTAATGAAATAGATTAATGAATTACATGAGATAACTTGCTTTTATATTTGCAAGTTAGAGAAAACCCTAATGTGACTTAAGAATAACCTAAGACTACAATTAGCCCTAAGTCAACTTAATAAAGTGTAATTAAATATTTAATTACACCAACTATAAATATATATGAGAACTATTGTGTAATATTAAATGTGTATATGTGTGTGTGTGTGTGTGTGTGTGTGTGTGATGAAGCATGATGATGTGAAGAAGCATAGTAAGAGAGGAAGATGGAAGATATGGAGGTATATATATATATATATATATATATATATATATATATATATATATATATATATATATATATATATATTGAATATGATGTAATCTTACCACACTATGTTATTTCCTACTGCAAATATATGTTATTCTATCACTATCACTGTTGGGGTATAAAGACTACATAAGAGTAAGCTAGGCTCAGATCTTTGGACTGTCTTATTATTTCTCTTTCCAACATTATGTCCTATAAAGGAAAATAAATGTTTAAGGTTCAAGCCTGTACTTTGTGATGTCTCAGGTGATACAAATGATTTGTGTGATATAATTGAAGCTAAAGAGTGTAAAATTGAAGATAATAAGGAGATTGAATCAGCAAAATTTGTTAGTTGTGATATTGATACAAAAAGTTCTAGAGAGAATGTTGGTTTTAAGACGATGGAAAAGATGGCATATGAAGGAAAAGGATTGACAAAGTATCAGCAAGGAATTAGAGACCCTATTGAGCCAATAGTGAGACCAAGGAATGAAGGCCTTGAATATGTCAAGGGTAAATAAAATCAAAGTGGTATCACATGTTCAAACAAATCATCTCACAGTATGCAAGGGATGTAGTGTTCTCACTGTAACAGACATGGACATAAAAGCAAGATTTATTGGGATCTTCATCCTTGTAGCATTTGTGGATTGAATAATCACTCTAAAAAGATGTGTTGGAATAAAACGTGGAAGAAAGAATCTAGGATAGATTGTATGCAGATGGATTGTGGATGGATGAATGGATCATAATGGAAACATGTTACATGTATGTTTAGAAGGGTGTATAAGCGTAATTATTCACGTGTTGGAAAGGAATAAGGACATAGGTTGAAATGCGGCAAGGAAGTAACCTATGCGAAGTGTAAAGAAGTCCATCCTACAATAAAATAAAGGATAACCAGAAGATTCTACCGCAAAAGAAGTAAAAACCACACCATAATAAAGGAAGTACTAATAAAGAATTAGAGAGGAGTATAGGGGCAATATGTGCGAACAAGGAACCAAATAAGTTCTATGTATGCAAAATGAGTTACAATAAAATTCGAGAGGGTAGAAAGCACCATAGAGAAAGATCAAGAATATCTTTATTGATTAAGTATTGAAGTAAGGCAATATTTTGGGATCTTGAGGTTATCTGAGAATCTATTGAGAATGTAGAAAGTGTTGGAAGAATGTGCAATACCCTAAAAGTGTAGTAAGTGCCACCACAAAAGGAGAGAAACTACCATAGATGGAGAAGAACTACCGCAAATGAAGAGAAAGCACTACAAATGAAAAGGAACTATCACGAAGGAAGAACTTGAGGCTGCCTACAAGTTTTGTCAACAGATCGCCAAACTGAGGCAATTGCAAGGATTTATGATCAAATCACCAAACTTATCAATTTCATGTGTAAGCAGACCACCACATTTCGTTGTAATTGGTTGTATGATCTCACGGTTTGGCGAGGATAGAAAGTCAAAGTGAAGAGGCTCATTTTTTAATTAACCTCAAGAGTCTAATGCAAGGGCATGCGGAAGTCATTTCAGTTGATGTGGGTTAGTAGGTGTTGAGTTGCAGGTTACCAAGAGGTGTCATTGGAGACCACCACATTTTATCACGGTTAGTTATCTGGCTCACAGTTTGGAGGATAGATAGAGATATTCTAGTGGCAGGTTTGATCCAAGTTTTAGGAGATTTGAGTTACCAAAAAGATATCCAGAGACAACAGGGTTAAGAATATGTTACTAGGTTGCATGAAGAATGATTGTATAAAAGTTTGGGAGCCTACACTAGTGATTTGGGATTGTGCACCAAGAACTAAGAATGTGCAGAGGTAATTTGGGTCAAGTAGAGATTATGGTATGAAGCACATGGTGTTATTTCATTCCTACATTACCACATTTGATTTGGAGCTCATATGTATATGATCATGCGGTAAAATGCGGTGGGTTATACTAAGACTATTATTGACTGAAGCAAATGGAAGAAATATTTTTGGTTGTCTTGAGGACAAGACAGTGTTTTAGGACTGGGGAGATTGTTAGCAAGTGATCAAGAGTGCCCCAAATTTCACCACTACCTTATATGACATTATCATATACCGCAAAGGGTTTGTGGTACCATTTGGATCATTCTTAGACCCATTTATGGGTTATATAGGCCTTAAATAGCCTTAAACACACCCTAACAAGCCTTAATATGGATAAATGTCATAAAGGAAAGGGTGAATTCGTGAAAGGGAGTTAATTAAGAGTATTTAGGAAAGGACATAAGGGAAAGACACCATGAAAGGGTATTGAGAGGCTATATAAGGAAGATGAATGTGAGAGAGAAGAGCATGATGAAGTGAAGAAGCATAATAAGAGAGGAAGATGGAAGATATGTAGGAGATATAGATATGATGAGAAGAGGTTATATATATATATATATATATATATACCCTGGTTGGGGACTAGGGTCCCTTTCAAAATATGGGAAAAGCCCACAAGTCTGAAAAAGTCTTAGAAACTGAAACACAAAAAGATATACATGCCGAGAGGGTGGCAAATTACAAGGCCATCCCTATACCACCTAACAAAAAACAACTATTTAACTGACACAGACATACTAAGAGCTTCTAACTTCCCTCCTGACCTATGAGGTCCATGAAGGCAACGTCCTGGTCATAGCTACATGTGTAATCTACCTTTTCCTTGTATGCAATCTCAACCCCCATCTCGACAGCATGTCGTTCCATGATCTTTCTCAACTAGATTTGCCCTAGCAAGAGTTCGTGTAGACGATCTATTAGCTCTTTGTGGTTTATCTCCACCTCTCTGGAAACTTCTGTCATGTCCTCATGAGACAAAATGGATGAGGCTACTATGGAGGACATCATGGCTAAGGTGAGGGACCTAGCCGCCCCAAAGACATTCCATCTAGCTCGAGTGGTGCTAGGATCCAGAATGAAATTTGCCATAGACTCTCTCATCTTCACACCTTCCTCCCCATCCACCACTTTGGCCATAGATATAATTTTGCTCACCCATTTCTGAAGTAATGGATGCTTAATCTTAGCATCCAAAGCTAGAATAGTATCGGCCAGAGCGTCCTCACCCGAAAACTTAGCATTCTGCTTGTTGGATTTGGTCTTAACTTTCATCACAACACCTACAGTTTTGTTCGCCACCTGTTTAGGGATTTGCCTTCACCACAGAGGAGGAGGAGGAGCTAGCTCTTTGGCTTTACCAGCTCCCCTCGACCCCCACACCCAGAAGCTCCGCCGGACATAATGTGCTCTGCTTGCTGTACAGAATGAAAAAACAAAGTGTAAACTTGTGGAATGCTCTGCAGATTGAAACCAAAGATGGCAATCTGATTTCTATCGAAGAGTCTAGATGTCTTTTGTTCCACATAACTCCAAGTAATGATAAAATGATTGTCTGTTCATCCACCTCGGCTTGATCAGCACATTTAAAGACACTTATTAATTATTAATCTTGCTTAACACGTCTTGGTTTGATCTTCTCATGAGTCATCCAGGTGATTGAAGATCTCACATCTGACAAAAGGATTTAATGAATGCCACGTCCCCCAAACTCTGTCCACTTGTTTCCGTCTAGCTGTCTAAAGTGCTAGCCCATTATCAGGTGGGTGTTTGTTGATATCGAATTGGATTAACCTTTAAAGCAGTTCATTAGGGTTAGAGACCTTGAGCTTACCATCACCAACCTTCTTGTAATCCTTTGAATCAATACCCCGATTGGCAGCCCAATCTGCTGCCATATTGTCTTTCATCTTGATATGCATCTTTTTGTAGCCAGTTAGATCCCTCAACATCTTCTTGATTTTTATCAACACCTACTCTAATCTCTAGTTTCTCGAACCCTTTTGATCCATAAGATCGATAATTAGATTCGAGTCACCTTCAATCCAAAGGTTTTTCCAACCTTTATCCTAATGCAATCCTAAGCCCTTCATGCAATGCACTGGCCTCAACTATGTTATTGGTGTCCTCGCCTAAGGTCAAAGAGAAGTAACCCATCAGCTGCCCTTTCTCGTCTCTGAACACCCCTCCTCCACCTGTCCTACCCGGATTGCCATGAGTCGCACCGTCAAAATCAAGTTTAATCCAGCCAGCATCTGGGGGAGTCCAGCTAACCATCTACTCACTTTACTCTTTCAACCTCTTATCCTCCTTGGAGCCCAGCCATTTAAACCTTGGCCACTCATCTGCCCAACCCTTTTCCTCATCTTTGACTTTCCAATCTTTGCCCTTCCAAATTTCTCCTAACTCACCTATCAAGCTTTCTATTTGATCCCATACTAGATCAACACCCTTTTCCTTATTGCTAAAGACCCTTCTGTTACACTCCAACCATACATTCCATATCAAAAGGGTTGGAAAAACATCCCATATCATCATGAGGCCTTTGCTTCTAATCTTGAGTTGCCATCCCTCCAGCATCATCTTCACATCCTTTGGAGTTACCCAACTAAGCTTCCATCGAACTAGAAACCTTCCCCAAAGCTCTTGTACAAATTTGTACAAGAGGAAAAGATGATTTCCATCCTCACCAACTTCTTTGCATAGGGGGCACCAAGACGGAGTAGATTTTCTGAGTTTCACAAGTCTGTCCCAAGTTAGAGCTCTATTTTTCCATGCAATCCAAAGAAAGGCCCTTACCTTTGGTAGCCCTTGTTTGCACTAGATTCGGTTGACAACCTCGGGATCCACTTTGGGTCCTTTACTAAAGTATTTGTTGTAGACTTCCCTTACTGTCGCATTACCTTCCCCACTAAATTGCCACCTCCGTTTATCCTCCTCCTCCAGGAAAGGAACTTTACTGATGAGTATGAGAATAACTTTCCAATTCCTCAGGAATTCTCCTTCCAGCCCTACCGGGGTCTTCCAAGCCCATCTTCTTTCCACATTTTCCTTGTAGTCTCTAGCCAAAAGCCCCATCTAAGGCTCAACCAATGTAGCCAAGCTGGCAAACTCTAGATTGGATATCAAGGGCTTGCCCTCGACCCATGGGTCCCTCTAAAATCTGATATTGGACCCCAGCCCAACTTGCCAAACTAAGTCAGGCTTAAGAATTTTAGAGCTGATTCTAATAAAATTCCATATATTTGATCCACAAGGAAGGACAAAGCCATCATCAAAAAGATTCTCCACTTGATTTTGTAGATATTTAGCCTGGATTACACTACTCCATAACCTATCCTTGTCCTTGTAAACTCTCCAGCCCAGCTTTGCTCCCAAGGCTCTATTCATGTCCTTAAGGCTATGAAATCCTAGGCCTTCAGCCCTCTTAGGTCTGCAAGCTTCTTCCCAATTGACCAGATTATATTTAAACTTATCTTCTAAGCCCCTCCAAAGGAAAATTCTCTGTGTTTTCTCTAAAGTTTTGGCTATCTTGCTTGGAATCTTGAACGTTGACATAGTATAAATGGGAACTACCGCTAAAGAGGCCTTAATCAAGGTGATCCTACTTGCCATAGTCAACCATTTGCCTTTCCAAGAGGCTAGTTTTCCTTGCACCTTGTCCACCACCTTCCTCCATTCTTCCTCAGATGCCCTACTGTTGACCAAAGGTAGGCCTAAATAATTACTTGGGAGAAGCCCCACTTCATACCCTAAAATTCTTTGAACTTCTAAAGCATTTGGATAGTTCTCTTTGAGAAAAAAGATGTAGGATTTATTTTGATTGACCTTTTGACCTGCTACCTTCTGACTTGCTACCTTCTCATAGTCTGAGAGGATCTACTGGAAACAAGGTAGATAACTGAGAGGGGGGGTGAATCAATTATCTTCAATATCTTAACTTTCTTTTCTTCTTTAATATTAATGCATCATCAAAACATAAGAGCATACATAATCATGAGAGCAGAAATAAAATCAACACACATAACACAAGGATTTTTATGTGGAAAACCTTGTTAAGGGAAAAACCACAGGGTGACTAACCCAAGATTGTATTCTCTGTTAAAAGAATAAGAAGTATAAAATGGCACTTGCCAATTAGGGCTCACTACCCGAGCACACTGCTCACAAGAGGCACACTGCCTACAAGAGACTGACCGTCTACAAGGTATATAGAAGGTAACCAGGTGTTTGAACTGATGAGAGGCATCCACATATGCTGAGGTTCAGTTCCGGTTAGGCTCAATATACTAATCTAATGCACTTCATTCTTCCTCTGCTCTAATGTTGTTATTCTGTCACATACAGGACTTGTATTGTTGCTTCCACACTTCTCTCTGCCTTTCCTCGCACACTATATCAACACACACACACCTTCGTATCGAAATCCATATGGTATATATATCTGCATCAAGGATTTCAACATCTTTCTAGTCAGCAATTGGAATACTTAAGATATTTATAAAACATTGATCTATCGGCTGAATCCATGCTTAATATGTGATGCGTATCAAAGACATAGACATAGAAGTCATCATTCATGTTGGCCAACCATGTATGATCTCTCAAATAGCTTGACCACCATCAATTTCTCATCCGGATTAAAGTCTGATGCTCTACCGGTCAATTCTTCCTCAGTCTACTCTGCCTGTCAGGAACCCAACACTTAGGTGCTCATATCTTTTCACTCTTTCATCACCGGAGGCTCAATCTCTGGAATGTAGTAGTCATGGTACTCCTCTTGACTTGTCCAAGTCTGCAACTTGCTGAGTTACACCATCTAAGAGATCCAGACCTGATTGTCAGACCTTGTTGCATGCTCTGTTCTTGTTCACCGGACCAAAACACTCTTCAATCTGACTTCCGGTATAGGCATACTATGTGTTGCGGATGTGTGGGATAGACTTTGTTGCCATCAATGACAACAATAATAAAGCCACACAATGTCTCTTGCCAACAATCTCCCCCTTTGGCATTGATGGCAACACTTAGTGAAAAATGACTAAGTGTCGTAGCAAACTCCCCCTTCGCTGATGCTCTATCTTGTGCATTGTTTTACCAAAGCTCCCCCTTAGTTAGATTCCACATTTTTCACTACTCCTCACTCCCCCTTTGACATCAATGGCAAAGGGTGGAATCCACACCAAAATTTGCAAAAATTAACTTATACATAGCCGCATAAGTATATATACATGTTATACTTACATATACTTAAGTATATCCGCAAAGGTGATCTTCAACTGTACAACTTCTGTCGCCCAACTCTGCTTCATCCTATCCAAAATTGAAATGTGGCCACTCAACAAAAATGCAAAAGCTTCTTCCCTTCTTAAGTCTGTCGGATCACTAGTCTGGGCTGTGGTCTGGGCATCAGTTAAGGCCTCATGCATGGCCTCTAACTTGGGGATAATTATCCCTCTTAGTTCACTCATCCTACTTATTATATTCTTCCTCTCCTTTTCAAGCCTCTTTATTTCATTTATAATGGTGATGGCCTGGCACTCTTGATTCATTATAGATGAGGTGAGGGGATCAAAATTCTGAGATAAACTTGACAGTTTATCTTCTTGTTCTTTTACCTTCTTTTCAATATCCTCTGTCACTTTAGACTAGGATAGACAAAATATATATATTTCTCCACCATATTTAAGAGCATTTTCTAGGCTCTTTATGCCAATATCCAGGGTCCTCCTGTCATTAGTTATGAGTCCCTGCACTTTAGTGAATCTCTTTCCCAAAAATTCTTTCCGGACTTTCTCTTCTGCCGATTTCTCCAAAGAATCAAAATGGGTGCTAACAGAATTAACCATAGATTTCAAGTTACCGGATGGAGAGGCCGAAAGATCCTTTTGGAAGGATGGTCTGATCTTCTCTAGCATCCCAGATGCAATCTCTATTAGCTCATAGTCTTCCATGTGACACTTCAGAAGCTTCTCTTTTGCTTTAGCTTGAGCAAAAGATGCTATCTTCATTGTTTGGACTGGAGAGAGGGAATCAAAATTTAGTGGTACTTGAAATAATTCCGGTTCATCTATCTCTAACATTTCTTTGTTCAAGAAGCTCTTTACTGCCTCAGCAGTGTCTCTTGTCAGAGATTGAGTCTTCTTTCCTTTTGCCACCTTAGAACTGTCATCTGGGATCTTCTCTGTTTGATCTTCTTCTCTTCCCTTTACCTCTTCTTGTTGACTAAATTTCTCTTCTTTTCTTCCTTCTCCTTCAGTTCCTGAGTCGGCAGGGGGATTCAAAGTAGAGATGTTAACTTCTTCATGGACTTCCTCTTCTCGAATAGAGGAATCCAAGTCCTTAGACTTTTCTTCAGCTATCTCTTTTGACTCTTCTATATTTTTCTCAATAGATTCTTCTTTTGATGCACTTAATCCTTCGACATCCATAGTAGAGGGTTCTTCATCTATTTCTTCTATAATAGGAAGATTGAATTTCTTGAAGGCATTCTGAAGGATGTCTTCTGTTTCTTTTGCCACCTGATCAGTCTCTCCAAGCATAAGTTTGTTCATTCTAGCTTTGCTTTGAAACTCATCCTTGCAGTCCTTAAAAATCATGGTCATTTATTTTGGAGTAATGGAAGGATAGAGCTGAATTGCAATCTGTTCCTAGATCTCTAAATCCTTTTCCTTGGCATTCTCTTTTCTGAGTTCAAGTAGCTTCTCTAGACTTTTGGGAATTAGAGAAACGATTTCAATGAATGCTTTATTATAAATGTTAAGGTACTTAACTGTAGCTTCCTCCAAAATTCTTTTGTCAGTATCACTGTAATCATCATAAAATTCAGTGACTAGTTGTAGGTTCCCGTCCACTGTGACTGCCTTGATGATACCATCAATAGAAAGAGTGGGCCTTTCTACAAATTCTTCTGCCTCTTCTTCTTTGTTTTTGCCGGCAGGGGATTCCCTGGAAGTTTTCTTTTTCTTCTTCATTTTCTTAACCTCCTCATCAGTCTTTGTTTCTTCATCATCCTTTTGGCTTATGTATGACCTTGTGGCCTTTGTCTTCATTCTCTTCTCTCCCTTTTCGAATGTCTTGGCTTCTGGTTTTGAGGCTTTTGGGCTCTTAGAGGTGGCAGGTGCAGAGCTCTTGGAGGATCTAGTCCGGGAGGAGGCTTGTACCGGAACACTTTCCTTTTCTGCTTCTTGTTTCTCTTTCTCAGCTCTTTCTATTTTCTCTCTATTTGCATCAACTGCCTCCTTTGATATGCCATATCTTTTGGCAACTTCCCTTCTCACTTTTCTTTTCATCTCTAGTTGTCTCAGTTCAACATGTATTTTCACACTTAATTCTTGAAAGGTTCCAAACCTTTCTACCTCAGTGTCCTTAGGCTAACTCAACAGGTGTTGGACATGCAGCTCTAGGATTTTCTCATCTACCTCATAGCCCATTGGCATAATCCAGACTATTCTAGGCTCCACTGCCTCCATTAGACATTGATCAGTGTCTACAATGAAACACACTGTATCCTTGTATTTTTCAACTATAGATTGGGGGATTCTTTCTCTAGCCTGCATCATACTTTGGAAGTTCTTGAAGTATCCCCAGAGTGTTGTACTTTGAGCCTTGGCATCACCAAGCCCATACATATAATCTCTTATTTGTATGGCAACTGGTCTGTCATTTTGCCATACCCAACCACTTGATCTGGGTAGCTCATTCATATAGTAAAAGAAGAGACATAGTATTAGGCCACCATACTTGAATGAGTTCTTCTTATCCTTCTTGATCTTCTGCAAGTTTTCTAATAGTTGGTTTAGAAGAAGATCACATAGGTCATAATCAACATTTCCCTTAGCATCTGATATGCTGTATAAATTGTAGTTCTAGACACAGAGTTCTCCCTACTGGAATGATATATTTTATAACCAATTATCATAGAGGCAAAATTTATATCTGAATTTGTGATATCTTCTATTGTCATTGCTCTTTTGTCAAACTTTGATCCGGTAGCCTCACTTACTATCTAGTTCTTGATAGATTTGAGTGCTGGCAACCCACTGGATGAGTGCAACCCAGTTACTGCCCTAATTGCATCTATTGTTATTTTTGAAGGGCTTCATCAACCACATGAAGTTGTCATGAATTCTACTAAGAACATACCTGACCCATTCATCTTCTACAAAACAGGGAAAGTGGATGCAATGTCCAAAATGCTTATCCCAAATGGCCTTGTATTGAGGTTTGAGTTCAAAAGTTTCATCTATTAGTTGTTTATGGCAGATATCCATCAGCTTTGATTCTCCAAATTCCTCAATATTGGCATGGATGTATACCCTAACATCTTCTACGTGTAGAACCCCATGCGGAATGCTAGAAAAGGTGCCTAAGGGATCAACTTCTAGGGATTTGTAGGGGTGTTTCTTGAACTTTGGGTGCGGCCTATCAGTGATCTTAACAACCATAGGAGTAGCCATCTTTGTAAAAGATTTAGAGAGAGATATTCATAAATTAAAATACCTTTTTACGCTTCTAGGGTTCATAATATGCACCGGAAAAGATTGCTGGTTGAATCAGATTCTGCGATTGATCTTTGAGAAGGTTGTAACAATCTTGATGCAGAGCTCTTCCTTTCCTTTTCTAGAATGCAATTGTGCAAATGATGAATAAAAGAACCCTTTTATCTCTGCGCAAACCCTAATTTCCTATTGCAATAAATGCACAACTTAAGTTATTCCGGTTGCCTTGATCTGAGAGAGATCTTTCCTAATCACTGAGATGCACTTAGAATTATTTTTAGTGATAATTGAAAATGTATCTCCTTTCCTCCAATCACGCCATTTATCCATAGATCAAGATATTTAAATTTTTAATCATACCGGATCTAACTGTGAAAATCTTGCTTTTACGGGATGGCTGTCAAACTGGATCAATCTTGGCTGATTAAACTCTTCAAAACTTCTTGCAGATCATTCATATTTTTACTGAGGATTATTTGGATATTTCTCTGAGAACCCTTTAATCCGCAACATTCCATGTGCCAAATTTAGGCACCAAATGACTGGCTGGGGGAATTTATTTTCCTTTGTGACTCCCCCCGAGCCAGAGCTCATCTATTTAGTTTCCAGAAGGAATATCAGCACCAGATTCTGGTGTGGATCCATCCCCAACATTTTCTGTACTCTTCTTCACCCAAATCTTGTTCATCTATCTTTGAACTTCATCCGCATTCACTTTGCCTTTTCCTTTATCTTGATTTTGATTATGATGCACCGGACCCCTTTTATCCTGATTCTTACTTCTGCAGAATTTGGCAATATGACCAGATCTATTGCAATTGTAGCAAACAACATTTATGTGCATATTTGACCGATATCCTCTTGATCTGCAATGATTAGCCATATGTCCCATTCTATTGCATGCAAAGCATCTTCCATTGAATGAATTGTTTATTTGCTTATTTCTGCATTCATGAGATTTGTGACCATACCTTTTGCAGTTGAAACACTATCCAGAGAAGGATGAATTAGTCTGATTCATTGTTCTTCTGCACTGAGTTGCTTTATGACCGAAGTTGTTGCAAATGTAGCAGTATCTATTGAAAGATGGATATCTTTGAGCATTTGGTTGCCTTATCGGAGGTCTTCTAGGCCTGTTCCTTGGATTTCCTTATCCAGAGTTCTTCTAACTGGATCCAGAGTTTTCACCTTTCTCATATCCCAAACCATGCTTGTCATCTACCCTCTTTTGGTTTTCAAGAAGAACTTCAAGTTGAGCAGAGCTTATCTTGAATTTCTCTTTGTATTCATTTGTTGTTTGAAGATCCCTTTTAAGAGTGTCTATCTAATTCTCAAGTTGTTCTTCATTATCTCTAGCTTCTTCAAGATCAGATTCTAGATGACTGATTATTCTATCCATTTTGTGGCAGTCTTCTGACTTCTCCTTGAGAGATTGTTTTAGATTATCCTCAATTTTTCTTTTCTCTTCAATTTCTTGGGTGAATCTCATAACCCCTGATTCCATTTCATGTCTTACCATAATAACCTCTTTTGATAGCTTCTCACATAACTTGTTTTTCTCATTCAGATCTTCATTAATATCATTGGCTTCAATTTGACTTGCTAATTGTTGAAGTAGTTCCTTTCTCTTTTTCACAGAGATAGTTTTTCTTTTAGCTCATTTATGAAATCATCAGTGTGTTTGAGTCTTTCTCTCAAGTTATTGACTTTAGAGTGAGATTGCTCAAGATCATCTAGGGCAGACTGAAGTTGTTCCTTCATACCATACATATCCATTGAGATTCCCAGATCTTCCTCAAGCTGTTAGGCTCTATTTAGAGGAACTTAGCTCTGATACCAATTTTTGGAAACAAGGCAGATAACTAAGAGGGGGGATGAATCAGTTATCTTCAATATCTTAACTTTCTTTTCTTCTTTAATATTAATGCAGCATCAAAACATAAGAGCATACATAATCATGAGAGCAAAAATAAAATCAACACACATAACACAAGGATTTTTACGTGGAAAACCCTATTAAGGGAAAAACCACAGGGTGACTAACCCAAGATTGTATTCTCTGTTAAAAGAATAAGAAATACAAAATGGCACTTGCCAATTAGGGCTCACTGCCCGAGCACACTGCTCACAAGAGGCACACTGCCTACAAGAGACTCATTGTCTACAAGGTATATAGAAGGTAACTAGGTGTTTGAACTAATGAGAGGCATCCACATATGCTGAGGTTTAGTTCCGGTTAGGCTCAATATACTGATCTAATGCACTCCATTCTTCCTCTACTCTAATGTTGTTGTTCTGTCACATATCGAACTTGTATTGCTAGTTCCACACTTCTCTCTGCCTTTCCTCACACACTATATCAACACACACACACCTTCATACCAAAATCCATCTGGTATATATATCCGCATCAAGGATTTCAACATCTTTCTAGTCGGCAATTGGAATACTTAAGATATTTACAAAACACTGATATGTCGGCTGAATCCATGCTTAATATGTGATGTGTATCAAAGATATAGACATAGAAGTCATCATTCATGTTGGCCAACCATGTATGATCTCTCAAATAGCTTGACCACCATCAATTTCTCATCCGGATTAAAGTCTGATGCTCTGTCGGTCAGTTCTTCCTTAGTCTACTCTGCCTGTCAGGAACCCAACACTTAGGTGCTCATATCTTTTCACTCTTTCATCACCAGAGGCTCAATCTCTGGAATGTAGCAGTCATGGTACTCCTCATGACTTGTCCAAGTCCACAACTTGCTGAGTTACACCATCTGAGAGATCCGAACTTGATTGTCGGACCTTGGTGCATGCTCTGTTCTTGTTCACCGGACCAAAACACTCTTCAATTTGACTTCCGGTATAGGCATACTATGTGCTGCGGATGTGTGGGATAGACTTTGTTGCTATCAATGACAACAATAATGAAGCCACACAGTGTCTCTTGCCAACAGGATCCCCTTCAGCTTCGTGGCTTCCTAGACCGAGACTTCGCCAAAGAGTAAGGTGTTATCCACGAATTGCAAATGAGTGAGGTTAGGACATCCGCTTGAAACCTATAATCTCTTAATTTTGGCTTCCTCCTTTGCTTTCCTCAAGGAATAGCTCAAAGCTTCTGCTACAATTAAGAAGAGGAAAGGTGAGAGGGTGTCCCTCTGTCTTAGCCCTCTCTTCGCCTGGAAAAAATCTATCGCTCTACCATTGATCAAAACAACATATTGGACTATAGACACACAACTAAGAATCCACCTGCACCAAGCCTCTCCAAACCCCAATTTCTTCGCAACTTCTAACAAAAAATACCAAGACACCCTGTTGTATGCTTTATTCATATCAAACTTAATAACCATACCTTCCTTTTTTTTGCTCATTATGGAGTGAACCATTTAATGGGCTAGAACCACACTGTCTAAGATCTGCCTGCCTTTCAAGAAGCTACTTTGTTCTCTGGTGGTAAAATTTTCCATACATAATTTGAGCCTAGTCGCCATTGTCTTGGCTACAATTTTGTAAATTGAGTTACAAAGAGAAATGGGCCTATACTCATCAAAGTATTTAGGACATTTTACCTTCAGGATAAGGGTGATATACATCAGGTTCCAGGCATTCATCATCGATTTCCTCAACCTACATTCTTCTGTTGCTTGCCAGACATCTTCCACCAGATTCCAAAACTTATGAAAGAATCCTGCTTGATACCCATCGGGCCCAAGGGCCTTCATGGCTCCCAGGGAGAAGGCAACTGATTTGATTTCCTCTTTGGAGAACGGTGCCATTAGCTTCTCATTCATTTCCTCGCTTACCAGAGTTGGGATGTTCCCTAAACATCTGTTTTGGGCGTCCAAATTAACTTCATCCGAAACGCCTAACATTCTCTGGAAAAAGTTCCTTCTTCCCCAATTACTTAGATTTAAACTTTAATTGTATTTAATTTATTTAATTCTAAATTCTAAAATTTATATATTTTAATATTCTTGAATTTGTTTAACTTTTACTATTTTAAACTAAAAACATTATTAATATTTATAATTTAGTAAACTATTATCAATATTTAATATATTTAGTTTAGATTTAAACTTTAATATTATTTAATTTATTTAATTCTAAATTCTAAAATTTATATATTTTAATATTCTTAAACTTGTTTAACTTTTAATATTTTAAACTCAAAACATTTATTAATATTTATAATTTAATAAACTATTATCAATATTTAATATATTTAGCTTAGATTTAAACTTTAATATTATTTAATTTATTTAATTCTAAATTCTAAAATTTATATATTTTAATATTCTTAAATTGGTTTAACTTTTAATATTTTAAACTAAAAACATTTATTAATATTTATAATTTAATAAACTATTATCAATATTTAATATATTTAGCTTAGATTTAAACTTTAATATTATTTAATTTATTTAATTCTAAATTCTAAAATTTATATATTTTAATATTCTTAAATTTATTTAACTTTTAATATTTTATACTAAAAACATTCATTAATATTTATAATTTAATAAACTATTATCAATATTTAATATATTTAACTTAGATTTAAACTTTAATATTATTTAATTCTAAATTTTAAAATTTATATATTTTAATATTCTTGAATTTGTTTAACTTTTAATATTTCAAATTTTATATTCTACCGTAGAGAATATGAAATATTGAGGCACATATGATCTTATAAATTTTTATGGTTGTTTTGTTTATTATATGATGCTATGTGGTATTTTGAAATTAATTCCCATTTCTAAATTGCAAACTTGTATATACTTAATGATTTTTTTTTTTTTTTAATGTATGAACCCAAAACAAACAAAACCCCAAATTTTTTTCTTTGGCTAAATCCACGTACCTAAACTCGGAAAAAAAAAACATCTAAATAAATTAAAAAAACAACATCAAAATGCTTTCTAGTTAAACATAAATCAAGCCCAAACCTCCACTTCTTGAAGTATCTTGTCAACTTCTTATTGGAGGCTCTTTCCTTGACTTTCTTTGGACCTTATATATGTTTTGATTTGAGCTAAGTGTTGGCTCCTTTCTCCTATGATATGTTATTGTATTGTACGACACGTCACTATTTATTCCTTTATATAATTTCTCTGTTTTAATTCTTTATGAATGGTTTCCTACTAGAATAACCAAATGTTAGATTGTCTTTCATATATAATATGTCACAAGCCCTAAAATCCATCTACCTCTCTAATGTGAGTTTCGGGTGATTGAAAAACCTATTTATTAATAAGCATTGTTGGCTATAATGTTAGAATAAGCTTGTTTAGTTTTAAAGTACTACTAATAATTGTTGGGTTTGTCCTACATGAACCTCTGTTAACATCACCTCATCTTGTACAAAGCATTGTCTTGAAAAGTCACCAACCGTATAAATAAGTTTAGTTTCTCACAAGCTTATAATTGCAAGAATTGATGGCTTTGAAACTCTTAAAAATAAGGCTACATATCATACATCTATGGATCTATGTATGTATGTACATCTATCGAAAATAAGGCTACAAACTTATAATATTTTCAATCTGTGTTTATATGTATGTACATCTATATCATTACGCACAAACATACACATGCATGTAAGTAAATCAATAGAGGAAAGAGGGAAATATAAATTATAAAAAAAAATTAAAGCACAATGCACTTGCCTTATCTCTGTTGAAATCAGTAAAATCTTGAGAAAACCTACTTCCAACATAATTAGCCATTTCTAACATCATTTTTATATCCTTTTTCAGAGGAATGCACTTCTCCTCAAGCCCTTGGTGCCCTTCAATGCCTTTATCCTGCAAAAACTACAACATTTTTTTTCATAAATCTATTGGACCAAATATAAATTAAAAATAAATAAATAAAGAAAACACGAGTGAACTTACTTTTGATGCCTTTGTGAGTTCATCTGCCAAAAAATATCAAAATGTTAAGTCCAACCATCTGAAAGAAAATAAAGGTTAAAGTTTGGTATACTTACATTGTTTAATGTAGTTGCCATGTCCGAATTGGACTGGTTGCATGCAATGTTGTGTTTTTTACACAACTCTTGCAACTATTTTCTTTTTAGGATCTTATAATCCATGGCAAAAAATAGTATCTTTGTTTGGAGAGATACATTCCAAATGGATGTTACTCCTCTCTCCTGCTACAGCTGTAAAATCAAAGAATTTTGTTAAGGAAACTAGGAACTTAGAAATTGTTCATACATAGGTCACCAAACTTCCAACAAAATTTATTTCATTGTAGAGAAACTTATAAGCTAGATAAATACTATCTCTGATCAAGCCATTATACTCAAAATACCAACTTAACTCACATACACTTATACTTTAGCAGCACCCTTAACATGTGTTTGCATAGTTAATAGTACAGGGTCAACGTCAGCTCTGCAGTAGCTTTTTATTGTGTGTTTGAATTTATTTAATTCTAAACTAAAAACATTTATTAATATTTATAATTTTTATCAATATTTAATATTATTAGCTTAGATTTAAACTTTAATATTATTTAATTTATTTAATTCTAAATTATAAAATGTATATATTTTAATATTCTTGAATTTGTTTAACTTTTAATATTTTAAACTAAAAACATTCGTTAATATTTATAATTTAATAAACTATTATCAATATTTAATATATTTAACTTAGATTTAAACTTTAATATTATTTAATTTATTTAATTCTAAATTCTAAAATTTATATATTTTAATATTTTTGAATTTGTTTAAATTTTAATATTTTAAACCAAAAACATTTATTAATATTTATAATTTAATAAACTATTATAAATATTTAATATATTTAACTTAGATTTAAACTTTATTATTATTTAATTTATTTAATTCTAAATTCTAAAATTTATATATTTTAATATTCCTCAATTTGTTTAACTTTTAATATTTTAAACTAAAAACATTCATTAATATTTATAATTTAATAAACTATTATCAAAATTTAATATATTTAGTTTAGATTTAAACTTTAATATTATTTAATTTATTTAATTCTAAATTCTAAAATTTATATATTTTAATATTCTTGAATTTGTTTAACTTTTAATATTTTAAACTAAAAATATTTATTAATATTTACAATTTAATAAACTATTATCAATATTTAGTATTTTTTATTTTATGAAAATGTAAGTTATCTATTAAAATAAAATAACACTTCACAAAAAATAATGGGTGGTAAAAAGGCACACCCTGATAGTCACATAGGCTAAGCCCAGAAAGTTCTAGATCAAAGGATACATAGCCCATATAAAAACATAGTAAAAAATAGAATTAAGTTGCCAATGCCACCCTTGCAAATGGCGAATCTTTGTCATCCGGTTTCCCCCAAATATCTGCAGGGTCCGTGTTGACATCAGACATAGCCCAGCCATCTTCATTTTCTTGTTCTTCATTCTGAACATTTGGCTCCTCATGTTGAGGTGAGATAGCCAAATTCAATCGGGGGAAGACTTTAGTATTATCCCACCCTGTATTTGGTGGATGAGAAGGGCCAGGAGCATTCCAACCTGCATTATCCATTGTAGGCCAACCAACATTATCTCTAGAGGGCTAGCCCGCGTTATCCCTTGCTGCACTTGTAGCACGGCCTGAGGTCCAACCACGCTGATGTGGAGAGACCGAGCGTCTGCGACAATGAGCACCACGACGTTGAGCAGGCTGGGAGCGGGGTTGAGAATTTCTAGCTGAACTACTTCTTCATCTGTGTGGTGAACAGGCTCTGACAGAGGAAGGTGAGGGAAGAACGCAAGCCATAGTACAGGGAGCATTCCCCCAATGATCCAATAACTCTTGTAAGTGTGCCACTTCCAAGGTAACTTTGTTAGCTTGCACTTGAATTTGCAGAAGAACATTAGAATAGATAATAGTTTTAATGTAAAGAGAAACATAAGTTCCAATTTTACTTTCTGAAAATATACAAGAATTATGATCTTTCCATAATGTAAATAAAATCTCCACCCTAAAAATATGCCAAATTTGAGTAAATCTTTCAGGAAACCTAGGTGGGTGATTTGCCAAGTTAATGGCTCTGGTCTGAAAGGGCGAAAGAAATCATGAATCCATAGCCAGAATTGTTGAGCTCTGGTGCAATACCAGAAGAGATGTTGAATCGTCTCAGACTGTCCACAAGAAGAACAATGGGGATCCTGGACCCCAAGATGAAATAGCCTAGTACCAACATGCAGGCCTTGAAAAAGAATGCACCAGGCAAAATGAGCAAGTTTTGGCTCGAGAATGGTAGACCAAACAGTTTGAAATCTGGAATGCCAAAGACTCAAAGAGCTATGAATAAGCCAATGCTTATTAAGAGTGTTAGCCATAGGCAAATGTGTTGAAAGCCACTTGTAAGCCATTCTAAGTTCCTCGCAATTGAGTTCAAGTCATGAAAATACCTTGTTCAAATTCTTGTCCTTGTCTAGGATCTAGGAATTGAGTCTAAGTGTTTGAAAATTTGAGTCTTAAGGGTCAAAAATGAATATTTTTATTCATAGTGGAGTTGTGTAGTTTTCAAATGCAGTGCATGTAGCTGACCTATTTTTTAAGGAGATTGTGAGATTGCATGGATTACCTAAGAGTATAATTTCAACAGAGACACCAACTCTGTTTACAATTTAATACATTTGTTCTATCTATTAAATTGTAAATTTATTCAAAAGAATAAGATGAATGTGGTACATGCATATGATATTCTTTATAAGTATTATGAGTTGGTTGAAGCACATTGTGTACAGCCTTGCACCTCATCAGTTCAAAATCAAAATCAAAATCAAAATTATTAAATCAAAGTGCCGAGATATAATAAATTTACAATGTAATAAAGTTAATTTATATTTACCTTAGAATAGGGCCTTGCAACTCATTTGATTACAATTGTTTTATAATGTAATCAAAACCCCCACATTCATTTTTCAACCATGTGTCACCAATAGGTTTTTACATTTGACACTAAAATTCAGATTTTCATTCAGAGATTTCTCCATTGGAAATCCAAATAATATATGTTATTAACTAAATTGGAACATGGTCTTAGAATTAAATAAATTAAATAATAATAAAGTTTAAATCTAAGTTAAATATATTAGCTAAGTTAAACAAATTGAAGAATATTAAAATTTATAAATTTTAGAATTTAGAATTAAATATATTTTGGGAGGCTCCTATTCTAAATTCATTGTGGTGTATAAGATTAAATATGGGTTGCATACATTGCAATAGCCTGTATTTATAATTAGGCAAAATAAACACGAACTCAAAATGCCGAGATATAATAAATTTACAATTTAATATATTTAACTTAGATTTAAAATTTATTATTATTTAATTCTAAATTTTAAAATTTATATATTTTAATATTCTTCAATTTTATAAACTTTAAATATTTTAAACTAAAAACATTCATTAATATTTATAATTTAATAAACTATTATCAATATTTAATATATTTAGCTTAGATTTAAACTTTAATATTATTTAATTCTAAATTCTAAAATTTATATATTTTAATATTCTTTCAATTTGTTTAACTTTTAATATTTTATACTAAAAACATTCATTAATGTTTATAATTTAATAAACTATTATCAATATTTAATATATTTATCTTGGATTTAAACTTTAATATTATTTAATTCTAAATTCTAAAATTTATATATTTTAATATTCTTGAATTTGTTTAACTTTTAATATTTTAAATTTTATATTCTACCCCAAAACATGAAATGTTGAGGCACATATGATCTTATAAAATTTTATGGTTGTTTTGTTTATTATATGATGTTATGTGGTATTTTGAAATTAATTCCTATTTTTAGGCTGCAAACTTATATATACTTAATGATTTTTTTAAATTTTTTTTAATGGATGAACACAAAACAAACCCAACCGCAAATTGTTTTCTTTGGCCGAATCCACGTACATGAACTCGAAAAACAAAAACATCTAAATAAATTAAAAAACAACATCAAAATGATTTCTAGTTAAAGATAAATCAAGCCCAAACCTCCACTTCTTGAAGTATCTCATCAACTTCTTGTTGGATGCTCTTTCCTTGACTTTCTTTGGACCTTTTATATGTTTTGATTTGAGCCAAGCATTGGCTCCTTTCTCCTATGATATGTTCCTTTATTGTATGACACGTCTCTATTTCTTCCTTTTTTTAGAAAAAAGGTGTAAAAATTTATTGATCAGTAAAGAGAGAATATAAAGCACAAGGCCTCAGGCCCACTAAGAAGTAATAAGAGTTCCACCAAGAACCCCAAGACAACCACCTACCTATTTCTATCCTCCATAATGAACTAATATAAAACTAGAGTATACTCTGGTGATAGAAGATCCCAATCCCTAACATCCCATCCATCCTGATGCTCAAAGGCCCACTTGGCCAAACAATCCACCACTCTATTCCACTCACAGGGAATATGGCGGAAGAAAACATACTCCAAATAGCCACAAAGCTCCAAAATCTACTTAACCACCAAAGCCAACTGCCAATTAGCTCCATCCACCCTCTATTCCAACAGCATATCAACCACAATCTATGAATCAGGTTCACAGATGATTTTTTTCCAACCAAGGGAGTAGGCCCTTTCCACAACACTAAGACTAGCAAAGGCCTCCATAAAATTGTTAGTATGGAGCCCTTTAAAAGTGGAGAAAAAGAACACAACATCCCCCTCACCATCTCTACTGACACCCCCAATCCCCGCCTGTCCAGGATTCCCTCTGGACGACCCATTAGTGTTGACCTTCAGAATACCTTGGGGAAGAGGGGACCACTGACCATCCTGCTAGAGATTTTGTTTGGCCTATCGAGGCCACCTATCAACGAAGAAACCTAAACCACTATCAACCAAATTCATATTCTTAACAATAACCAAGTCATTAGGATCCACATTGACTGAGAGACCACATTTTGCTGAGGTAGTTTCCTAGATTCTGCTATAGATCTTTTGCCATAATTGGGCCACCCCAGCCTCACATCCTGAAAAAGCCTCATGTTCCTTTGAAGCCAAAGGTGCCAAATAATAAATGTAGGCCCAATAGTCCAAACAATATGGAGGAAAGAGGTCTGGGCTGGAGGCCTACCCAAGCTCTCCCAGAATTCAACCAAGGAAGTGGCATGGATGTAGACATGGTTCCACGCCCCCCACCAGAGGTGCCAAAGTTCCTGAGAAAAAGAACACTGGAAGAAGAGATGAGAAACACATTCTTCAATATTGTGAGAAAGCACACAGATAGAAGGGCCCTGGAAACCTCTCTTCCTCAAATTTTCCTATCATATGAATAGTCTTACCTCCACCTGGCCTATCACATGAATAGTCTTAAAGTCTACCACCCTACTCCACTCAGCTTCAAGCAAACTATTGCATAGGGTATGCAAATGAGGAAACATAGAAATAATAGGGAAGCGATCATCCCAAGAATCATGCCAAAAAAGAGCCTCGAAGCCACCATTACAAATCTAGAAAAGGTCATCCTTGATAAGCTTTACCCCTCTTTTGAGGGTATCCCAAATCATATATCCCTTCCCCAAAAGGTTATATCGAGGCACATCTGAGGGGTCCGCCCCTAGAGGTACTTGTGAGTGAGAATTCACACCCAATCTCGATCCTGGCAAATGCACCATCTCCAATATAATTTGACAGCAAGGACCTGACCATTCAACCCCGTCGGCTTGAGTCCAAGGCCTCCCTCCTGCTTAGACCTATAGACAAAATCCCACTTTACCAAACTCCACTTTTAGAAAGATAATTTGCCAACCCAAAGAAATTGTTGGGCAAGGGCATCAAATTCCTTAATAAAACTTGAGAGAGCAACTTGAACAAAGCCCCTGTAAATAGGGAGGGCTTAAACCACTGACTTCAGTAGCGTCATCCATCCAACCATCAAGAGCCATATATAAGTCCAATGACTAACCCTCCTACGCAACTTATCCAAAATATCCTGCCATATCTCCCTACGTTGAGACCCCATAACAATGGGAATCCCAGTAAACTACAAAGGAAGAGAACCAATCTGAAAGTGAAGAATCTGAGCAATCCTGATTTGGATAAGACAAGGGGTATTAAAGAAGAAGATGGAAGACTTGTCCTCATTAATATTCTATCTAGAGGCAGCCAAATAGGTATCCAAAGTTTTCCTTAAATTCATAGCTTCATAAATCCTGGCTAAGCCCATCAACGCAGTATCACCACAAACTGGAGATGAGAGTGGGGGGGGATAGACTATTATCCCAAGTCCATCCCTGAATTAACCCTCGTCTAACTCGAGACTTGAGAAATCGTCCAAGACCTTCCGTCATAATGATAAATAGATAAAGAGATAAGGGGTCCCCTTGGTGGAGGCCTCTTTAAGCTCCAAATAACTCCAAAGGCTCCCCATTGATAAGAATAGAGGAGGAAGAGGTCACACAACTCATCACCCAATCCACCCACTCCCTACTAAAACTAAAGGATAGAAGAACTTTCTGCAAGAAGGCCCATTTGACTCTATCATAAGATTTTGCCATATCAAGATTGATGAACATATCTTTTCCTTAGAATTCATCATGGAATGAATGGCCTCAGTAGCTATCACAACTCCATCAAGAATTTGTCTGCCAGCAACAAACCCCCCTTGTTCTTCTGATATCAACGAGTTGAGCCAAGGCCTAAGCCTTTCTGCAATCAATTTGGTAATAATTTTGTAGATCAAATTGCAGAGAGCAATGGGCCTAAACTGGTCCAGACAATTAGCACCTTCCTTTTTTGGGATAAGATCCAAAAAAGTGGAATTCAAGGCCTTTAACATTTGCTTATTTCCTTGAGATTCTTATACCACCTCTAAAAAATCTAACTTGATAATTTCCCAAAACTCCTGAAAGAATTCAATAGGAAAACCATGAGGGCCTGGAGCTTTACCTTTCTTCATTTGGAACACTACCACCTCCAATTCCCATAGAGAGATGGGAAACATGAGGGCTACATTCATCTCAGTAGAAACAAGAGAGGGGATACAATCAAGAATATAGATTTCATCATCTCTAGCCAAAGGAGAATCTTCCTGAAAAAGAGCCGCATAGAACTGGGAAGCCTCACCAGAAATTGTAACCTAAGAAGAGAGCTGAGTTCCCTCCAGAGACATAAGAGAGGTAATAAGATTACCATTCCTTCTAGCCTTAATAGAATTGTAGAAAAAGGTAGTATTCCTGTCACCCTCTTGGAGCCAATCAATGCAAGATTTTTGCTTCTAGAAAATCTCCTCTCGTAACTACCATTCCTCCAGCTCCTTAGCAGCAAAAGTCTCCTCCCTACTCAAATCCTCAAAAAGACCTTGATCCCAGATTTGACAGGTGATGAAGTCCAAGCGCACTAGAGCTGCCATTTTATTATGATGCAGATTGCCAAAGCACTACCTATTCCACTTCTTGAGCCTGTATTTCACATACTGAATCCTTTTGGCAAAAGAAAACATAGCTCTGTAGTGAGTAGGCCTCCCACGGTGCCACCAATCACTCATTAAGTCTTGGAGAGAAGGGTCCCTCAACCAAATGAGTTGAAACTTAAAGGAATGGTTCCTCGGAGGACCGAAGGGTACAATTGAAAATTTGATCAACCAATGGTCAGAACCTTTCCAATCTAAAATCTTTGAGTTGGTATTCCACCTATCCCCAATCTGATAACAAGAGACTAAGAATCTATCCAGTCACTCAGAAATAACATCTTCCCCACATCTTTTGTTGCTCCAAGTGAAGATACCATTACTCGGCTTCACATTAATCAAGTGCAAAAGCTCTATGTTTTCCCTTAGGAGAAAAGCATAAGGGTTGAGCCTAGTAGTGCCACCTCTTTTTTCTCCCAAGCAGTTAACCGCATTAAAGTCACCTGCCACAATCCATGGAAGCAAGGGAGCAAGTGACTGAACATACTTGACATGAGACCAAAGCTGTGATTTACCCAGAAGATTAGAAGGAGCATAGACATTAGTGAAAAGATAGATTTCACCAGACTCTAAGCTAGAGGTAACTAAAGAAATAGATGAGCGGCTTGAGAGCCACCAAAGAGGAACAACCGTCCTTGGATTCTAAAAACAAGCAACCCCACTCGAACTGCCATGGGCACCAACACACTGATACAAACCACGTGCCCAGATACTGGGAGCTCTATTCAACAAACCATCCACCATTAACTTAGTTTCCTGAAGAAAGACAATATCAGGAGAATGGATACCAATCATCTCACGAATAGCCTTTTGTATAGGGATGCTATTCATACCCCTTACATTCCATGAGATAACTATCATTTATTAGGCTGGGATAAAATAGAGTCATTGGTCTTCACCAAACCAACATCCACAAGATTCTCTCCAAGTAATTTAACCTTCTCATGGTCCTTCTTGCGACCCACCTTGGCCAGTTTCTCTGGGAACCCCTTTTTTAGGGCCTTTGGCTGAATACCCAAGGTACACATGCAGCTGGCAATCAGGGGGACAAATCTGCACCCAACGAATTCTCCTACACAGCCACTAAAGGCAACTCCCGGATACCTATTTCTCTATCTTCCGGCAAGACTGCTTCCACAGATCCAACCCCAGATGGTGGATCCACTGGAACTCCCTCCTCCTGAACTAAGTCCCCCAGAGCATCAAACTGATTAAAGACTCCTTCAATTTGCCTAACCTTGAGAGTTCTTTTTAGGCCTCTCCCCTATTATGGGGCTTAATCAGAATGAAACCCTCCTTATCGGCAGCCCCATCAGCCACAGGAGCCTTCCCTTTGTCCTTCTTAGAGCCAGAAGCAGAGGGGCCATTAGTTGTAGTCATCACCTGAGAGAGCTGAGGGTATTTCCTTTGCAGGTGCCCATACTCATGACAAAATTGACATCTAAAAGGAAGGGTTTCATAGTTGAGCTGTTGGATCCAAGAAGAAGACCTAAGACAAATTTCCACAGAGTTTGGCATGGGTTTATTTAAATCAAATTCCACACTAATACAGGCAAAAGAAATTACCTTTCGGTCCAGAGTTTGCTGAGCCGAGCCGAATGACTTGCCAAGTAGAAGGGCAATCATATGAAGAATGTCGTTCCTCCAAAATTTGAGAGGAAGCCTAGGAAGTTGAACCCAAACGGGGACCTTTGTAGGGAGCTCCTTAGCCAAGTAGAACCCTACATGCTAGGGTTTCATAAAAAGCCCAACCTGATTGAAGAAATAAGGGCCACCTTCAAAAGCCCTATTTCTGTCTGCCATGCATGAAAACACAACTAAGAAGTAATTGTTTGCAACCAACATTAACTCCATATCTCCTTTGGGGTTCCAAACCTTCTGAGTCTAAGAGTCCAGAGCTGGCAGTGAAAGATGAAGACCAACAAACTTACAAATAAGTGCATGTTTGCCTAGATACTCAACATCTTCCGAGACCGATTTCAGCTGGATCATCAAGATAAGATGCACTTGACAATGCTCTAGACAACCATTAACCTTTTTGAGTTTGGGTAATCCCCTCCTAGACCTAGAGCTCGTATCAACCGAAGACTTCCCAAGGAACTCCAAGGACGTTGCATGCACAGAGGGAGATGGCTCTGCCATATCCATGTATTCAGAGATCTCCAAAGAAGGGACTGCTCCACCTATCTCCATCATAAACCCTAGCAAAAATAAAAAAAGACTCATCGGCACACATGAATCACAACCCCCCCACCTTTGATCACAAAAACAAACAAAGGAAGATCTGTGATGTTCACAAAGTAAGAAGGCACCCTCAGCGCAGCCAAAAGAGGGATCAACACAGTGAATACCTAGAAAAAAAACCCACGGACAAAGCTCCACTAAGCAAAACCACTGACCCCAGGCACTAACAACAAACATCCCCCAAAGAACACACACACAGAAGCAAAAAAGCACATAGCACGACTAGGGTTTCCCCTAGCCCGTGCAGCAAAGACAACCAACGTCAGTCGCCATCCTCGTCTCTATTTCTTCCTTTAAATAATTTCTTTGTTTTAGTTCTTCATGAATGGTTTCCTGCTAGAATAATCAAATGTTAAATGTCTTTCATATATAATATGTCACAAGCCCTAAAATCCATCTACCTCTCTAATGTGAGTTTCTGGTGATTGTAAAACTTATTTCTTAACAAGCATTGTTGGGTATAATGTTGTTGGAATAAGTTTGTTTAGTTGGAAGGTACTACTAATAATTGTTGGGTTTGCCCTATAGGAACCTATGCTAACATCACCTCATCTTGTACAAAGCATTGTCTTGAAAAGTCACTGACCGTGTAAATAAGTTTAGTTTCTCACAAGGTTATGATTGCAAGAATTGATGGCTTTGAAATTGTTAAAAATAAGGTTATAGATCATACATCTATGGATCTATGTATGTATGTACATCTATCGAAAATAAGGCTACAAACTTATAATATTTTCAATCTGTGTTTATATGTATGTACATATATATCGTTACGCACAAACATACACATGCATGTAAGTAAATCTATAGAGGGAAGAGAGTAATATAAATTAGAAAAAAATTTAAAGCACAATGCACTTGCCTTATCTTTGTTGAATCAGTCAAATGTTGAGAAAGCCTACTTCCAACATAATTAGCCATTTCTAACATCATTTTTATATCCTCCTCCGGAGGAATGCACTTTTCCTCCTCAAGCCCTTGGTGCCCTTCAATGCCTTTATCCTGCAAAAACTACAACATTTTTTTTCACAAATCTATTGGACCAAATATAAATTAAAAAAAAAAAATAAAGAAAACACCAGTGAACTTGATGCCTTTGTGAGTTCATCTGCCAAAAAAGATCAAAATGTTAAGTCCAACCATCTGAAAATATTTCAATCAGAAAATAAAGGTTAAAGTTTGGTATACTTACATTGTTTAATGTAGTTGCCATGTCCAAATTGGACTGGTTGCATACAATGTTGTGTTTTTTACACAACTCTTGCAACTGTTTTCTTTTCAATATCTTATAATCCATGGCAAAAAACAATATCTTTGTTTGGAGAGATACCTTCCAAATGGTTGTTACTCCTCTCACCTGCTGCAATTGTAAAATCAAAGACTTTTGTTAAGGAAACTAGGAATTTAGAAATTGTTCATACATAGGTCACCGAACTTCCAACAAAATTTATTTCATTGTAGAGAAACTTATAATCTAGATAAATACTATCTCTAAACAACGATCAAGCCATAATACTCAGAATACCAACTTAACTCACATACACTTATACTTTAGCAGAAGTGCCATCTTGCATAAAACATCACAAATTAAGTTCTCAAGGATTCATAAAAGGATCTATGTTATTTGGGTCAGATAAATTTTAAATTTTATAAACAGTTGAAAATACTATGCAGTTCGTGCCATATGCATGCTTTCCAATGTGTTTGTCAAGTGGCGCCCCTAACATGTGTAGGTTGTGTCAAAGATAACATATGCATAACGCCAGTGGCCTCTACATATAATATGTCTGTGTGTATACAAATGTATCTACAGACCTAGGAATATATGTATACTTGTACACGTGGCCATATAAATAGGTATGGGTTCGTTCCCTAAATTATAGAGGAGTTTGACAAAATTATGAGTGTGAATGTGAGAGGGACGATGTTGGGGATAAAACATGCAACATGCATTATAGTCCTGGGAACGAAGGCTACATAGTTTATAGTATAGGGTCAACGTCACTGCAGTAGCTTTTTATTGCGTGTTTAAAATTATTTAATTCTAAACTAAAAACATTTATTAATATTTATAATTTAATAAACTATTATCAATATTTAATATATTTAGCTTAGATTTAAACTTTAATATTATTTAATTTATTTAAGTCTAAATTCTAAAATTTATATATTTTAATATATTTAAATTTATTTAACTTTTAATATTTTAAACTAAAAACATTTATTAATATTTATAATTTAATTAACCGTTATCAATATTTAATATATTTAGCTTAGATCTAAACCTTATTATTATTTAATTTATTTAATTCTAAATTTTAAAATTTATATATTTTAATATTCTTGAATTTGTTTAACTTTTAATATTTTAAACTAAAAACATTTATTAATATTTATAATTTAATAAACTATTATCAATATTTAATATATTTAGCTTAGCTTAGATTTAAACTTTAATATTATTTAATTTATTTAATTCTAAATTCTAAAATTTATATATTTTAATATTCTTGAACTTGTTTAACTTTTAATATTTTAAACTGAAAACATTTATTAATATTTATAATTTAATAAACTATTATCAATATTTAATATATTTAGCTTAGATTTAAACTTTAATATTATTTAATTTATTTAATTTTAAATTCTAAAATTTATATATTTTAATATTATTCAACTTATTTAACTTTTAATATTTTAAACTCAAAACATTTATTAATATTTATAATTTAATAAACTATTATCAACATTTAATATATTTAGCTTAGATTTAAATTTCAATATTATTTAATTTATTTAATTCTAAATTCTAGAATTTATATATTTTAATATTCTTGAATTTCTTTAACTTTTAATATTTTAAACTAAAAACATTTATTAATATTTATAATTTAATAAACTATTATCAATATTTAATATATTTAGCTTAGATTTAAACTTCAATTTTTTTAATTTATTTAATTCTAAATTCTAAAATTTATATATTTTAATATTCTTGAATTTGTTTAAATTTTAATATTTTAAACAAAAAACATTTATTAATATTTATAATTTAATAAACTATTATCAATATTTAATATATTTAGCTTAGATTTAAACTTTAATAAATATTTTTAGTTAAATAGCTGCTAAGGGGCAGCACCCGTTATATTAATCGCAAAAAAGATTTACATCAGAGTTTGCATTGATCATCGAAGACTTGGCTGTCACATAGCCACCCTTACCCCATTACACCTATTCAAGCTATCATATGATCTATACTACTCCCACCTTTGAGCTAATAAGTACAAAAAGCCCAAAACATAAAACATTGAAAAAGATACAACATATGCACTACACAGACACGCCTACTTAGAACCCCAATAAGACATAGAGAGCCCACAGTCAATTCTCTTCTTCATCACGTGCTTTCCCAGCTGCCATAGCTCTGGCAACTACTAGACACTTAGCCCCGCAAGCATGATACATCAGGCTGTCTGCAACTTCTTTCGGGGTGCAATCATCAAACTCCACCCAAATTTCTCCTTCACCCAGTCCTTAAGGCTGGTTGTCTCCTGTGTCTCTGTCCAAAGCTAGGCCTTCCTCTTCCATGAACCACCTAACCCAACCCTCTTTTGGCACTTGCTCTAAGCTCGCCATCTTGCCCAGACATTTTATATTCCTTTCAATTTCTCCCCATCCCTTTTCTAGCTCACTCGGCCTGAGAGTCTGCACAATCGGGTATTTTCGCACTCTACACCTCGCGCCTTTGACATGTAATAGTTCTGCGCCAGGGGAACAAGGAGATTGGCGTCAACATTGTCGAGGGTGGCGTCAATCTCTCCCAGCAGAGAATGCAGGAAGAGCCTCTGACAGAGAAGCTTAACCTTGTCTTTACCAACTTGCATGTAAAGCAGCATCGCAAGGAACATTACAGCGATGTCCAAGTTTACTCTGTAGGGGTGGTTGGCCTTGAGAAACTCATCCCCCAACACCTTCTTGATTGCCCACAGGCCCAGTGGGTGATCTGACACAAGAATTCTTCTGAGCCTTTTGTCTGTCACCTCCCCACGAAACACTATCTAAAGCTTTGTAGACTCAAGACAAAATGGTGTATCCATTGCTTGTCGCACCAGCTGCTCCCTAGAACACACGAATAGAAAGGTGAATTTTGATGCTAATCCTTCCAAGTTTATAGGCCTCCACCAAAACCTCATGATGAGTAGACTGACACAGCCACCTCTTCTGCACGAGTCCCAGTTAGCCATATCTTGCTAATTCTTAGAAAATAATTTTGCCAGCCCGGTCCCGTACCTGCCTCTTAAAACCAAGTGCCTTGCGTACCAGACAATAACAATTTAAATCATTCTCACGCATGCCAAGATGCCTTCCTCCCTCCTAAAAGTATGCAGGATGTCATCAGCAAGGAAGTTAACTAATGGCATTATCTATCTCTGCCTTTGCCAACTCATCCGCTAAGGAGTTTCCCTTCCTATACACGTGGCTCACATTGAAGTCCTCAAGCCCGTCCAATAGCTGTCTGATTTGGGCGCAACCAATGGCTTAGGATCCAGTTTGGGGTGGAATTGGTCCTGATTACATTAATTGCAACAAGAGAGTCTCCCTCCAGGTAGATGTGCCTTGCTCCAATTTCATTTCTTAATTGAAGGCCTATGAGTGCCGCTCTGAACTCTGCTACATTGTTTGTGGATTCTCCCAGACCGATTGAGTTTTTGCCCAAGATGTTTCCATGCTCGTAGTGAGCCACACAACCAGTTCCACTCGGCCCTGGATTGCCTTTCGAGGCACCGTCGAAATTCACCTTTACCCATCCTGATTCTGGGGGCTCCCATGTAACCTCTTGCCTCTTCTTTCTGTTTGCTTCCCCTTGCTCACTCAGATTGGGAATTTTTATCCTAGGAAAGGCTTTAGTGATTTCATTATCCCAGCTTGTGAAAATTTTGTTTTTGTTCATTCCCCTGCGGGCAGCTACATTGACTAATTCCTTAATTAGATCAATCACTTTCTTGCACAAGTTCTCGGAGGTCATCTCCCTATCCTAGAAGATATGCCTATTGCACTCTTTCCAGATTTCCCAAATGAGGGAGGAAGGTAGGATGTTCCAAGAGCTCCCAAAGACTGCCCTACGATGGATGTCTGGCCACATGTTGAGCCAAACTTCTTTGTCCTGGGGTAGCGGGCTTTGGAAGTTTAGTTTCTTCATGAAGAACTGCCAACATTCTGTTGTGAAGGAACAAGAGAGAAGGAGGTGATTGGCACACTCGCTATTGTTTTTACAAAGAACACATCTCCCAGGCCCTGCTATGCTAAATTTTTCCATCCTGCCTTGGGTAAGGATCTTCTTTTGTAATGCCAACCATGAAAAGACCCCTACTTTCAAGAGATTGTTCCTATTCCAGAACAATTTTACGGGCCAGTTTTGTTTGTCTATTGCAGCTTCCTTGACTTTGTATTTGCATTTGACCCTATAGGCCCCTGTTGTCGAGCCACACCACTTGACCATATCCATTTGATTAGAAGGGGCAAAGGCTCTGTTCTTCAAGATCTCGGAGAGCTCTCTTTTTTGATCTAGGGGGGCCTCAATCTCATCCATAGATTTCCATTCCCAAGTTGGCACCCCATCTTGCATCTTGATTCTACCATAGTTACAGATCTTATTTCCCTAGGCTCTCATTGTTTCAACCCTTATTTCTGCAAGGTTGGGGTAGTTGGCCAGCGTTTCACCACCACCCAGGAATCACTCCACAAGGCCTCTCTTTGACCGTTCTTGATCTCCCATGTGACGTGTCTAGAGATTATGTCCTTGCATTCGACTCTGTAATTCCAAATTGCCAAGCCCCTAGGTGGATCTGCCACAGTCAATATTCTAGTGTCTTCATCCGAAGCTAGGTATTTCCTTCTGAGAATATTTACCCACTTCTGATTCCCTTTGTCATAAATGTTCCATACTAGTTTGGCTCCCATGGCCAAATTCATTGTTGCAAGCTGCCTTACTCTCGCACCCCCAACCTCTTTCACAGAACAGACTTTGTTCTAGGCTATTAGGGGGAGTTTCTTTGATTCTCCTGTCCCACTCCAAACAAATTTACTGAGAGTCCGCGAAATCGCTGCTTCTACAGATTTGGGGATCTTTAGGCATGACATTGAGTAAACATGAATGTCTAAAAGTACCGATTTCACCATTAGAAGCCTACCCACAAAGGAGAGCCATTTGCCAATCCAAGTTCCCATTTTGTTTTTATAGCTATTCACTAAATTTTCCCAGTAGCTCTTTTTGTTAACTCCAGCAAATAGGGGAGTCCCCAAGTAATGCCTAGGAAAGTTGGCTACCTGCAGATTGAGAATCCTTGCCAAGTCTATTTGGATATCGGTTGGATATTAAGGAAAAAGACCTCTGACTTCCTCCAGTTGAAAACTAGGAATTTAGAAATTGTTCATACATAGGTCACCGAACTTCCAACAAAATTCATTTCATTCTAGAGAAACTAATAATCTAGATAAATACTATCTCTAAACAACGATCAATCTAGAATACTCAGAATACCAACTTAACTCACATACACTTATACTTCAGTAGAAGTATCATCTTGCATAAAACATCACAAATTAAGTTCTCAAGGATTCATAAAAGAATCTATGTTATTTGGGCCAAATAAGTTGTAAATTTTATAAACAATTGAAAATACTATGCAGTTCGTGCTATATGGATTCTTTCCAATGTGTCTGTCAAGTGGCACCCCTAACATGTGTAGGTTGTATCAAAGATAACATATGCATAACCCCAGTGGCCTCTACATACAATATGTCTCTGTGTATACAAATGTATCTACAGACCTAGGAATTTATGTATACTTGTACATGTGGCCATATAAATAGATCCGCGTTCATTCCCTAAATTACAAAGGAGTTCGACAAAATTATGAGTGTGAATGTGAGAGAGACGATGTTGGGGATAAAACATACAACACGCATTATAGTCTTGGGAAGAAAGGCTACATAGTTTGCATAGTTTATAGTACAGGGTCAACGTCAGCTCTGTAGTAGCTTTTTATTGCGTGTTTGAATTTATTTAATTCTAAACTAAAAACATTTATTAATATTTATAATTTAATAAACTATTATCAATATTTAATATATTTAGCTTAGATTTAAACTTTAATGTTATTTAATTTATTTAATTCTAAATTCTAAAATTTATATATTTTAATATTCTTGAATTTGATTAACTTTTAATATTTTAAACTAAAAACATTTATTAATATTTATAATTTAATAAACTATTATCAATATTCAATATATTTAGCTTAGATTTAAACTTTAATATTATTTAATTCTAAATTCTAAAATTTATATATTTTAATATTCTTGAATTTGTTTAACTTTTTTTTTTATGCGTAATGAATAGATTATGTTGATTTCAAACAAAAATTTAGTTTTCTGCTCAGCAGATGCAACATGCAGATTCTTTCTACAGATCCCCCATTCCTATACTCCCCTATCAACCTCACATTTCTACTAGCCAGACCAGGATCAACTTTACATATATTAACAATACAGCTTTCTATAGACAAAAAGAAAGCTATGTCAAACGCTATACATATAGAGAAAGAGAAGCATTATATTTAACCAGGAGAGAGCAAAACTAAAACCGAAACCACCATTTCACATAAACCCCAAACCAGACACCAGCGTACAGAAATCCTTCACCCACTCAAAGCCTCCAACGAACGGCTCTAGGTGTAGTCTCTTCTGAAGGAAATTTACCCCTGCCTCAACTTGCTTCCTGTGAGCAATTAGCACAAATCCCTTCAAATCCAGCAGAAAGGGATATAACATAACCACTTTGTCTGCACTTTGGAGGAGGTGAAAGTCACTGGGATGAGGTATCCCAAGCCCTAAGGAAGTCGTAGCCATAGTTTCCTTCAGATTAACTATCAAGCTCTCCTTGAACAATTTCCTTACCAGAGTTTTTGCCTTGGGCTTTGGGATGCCAGCATCTAAGACAGAAGTGAGAAATTGTGAAGCAATAGAAGAGCCCACCCTAAAAAATTCTCCTTCTTCCACAAATTTTCTCCCCAAAATGACTTTCACTGCAACCAGAACCAGATCATCATGGACACGAAGAACCCTCTTTAACCGGAGATCAGAGATAGCTCCTCGAAAAGCCAACTGCCGCACCGTCCCCTCCAAAAGGATTGGAGTGTCTAATTTGAGACTCACGACCCCTTTTGTTGCCACCTTCACCACAAGTTGCGTCTTCCCTGCCATTTCCTTCGTGCAGACAAAAGCAATAGATGACGAGAGAGACAGGA
Source organism: Cunninghamia lanceolata (assembly GCA_027924645.1). Classification (NCBI taxonomy): domain Eukaryota; kingdom Viridiplantae; phylum Streptophyta; class Pinopsida; order Cupressales; family Cupressaceae; genus Cunninghamia; species Cunninghamia lanceolata. The sequence continues at coordinate 5,451,711 of BSBN01000592.1, forward strand.
AGAAGAAATAGACAATCTTCGATGAGGAGGATTCAATGAATGCCTTCTATGATAAGCTACCTTCACACGGATTGCCAAGTAATGAACACTTCTTGGCAGAGGGGCTACAATCCCATCAACCGAACTCATTTCCTGTAATTATTAAATGCTCCCCCTCGTGTGTTACTTTGCTCCTCATTGAACGTTAACTTGCAAAATTGAAGAGAGGTCCCCACACATACTGCCACCTTAGCTAATTCCCCTAATTCCTTGGCGTCCACCGAGGATATGTAGCTGGCAAGGCAGATCCCCGGACCATCCACTCCTTTTATGTGGATGGTCACCCGCCCATCCGCCCACTAAATTTGTTTAACTTTTAATATTTTAAACTAAAAACATTTATTAATATTTATAATTTAATAAACTATTATCAATATTTAATATATTTAGCTTATATTTAAACTTTAATATTATTTAATTTATTTAATTCTAAAATTTATATATTTTAGTATTCTTGAATTTCTTTAACTTTTAATATTTTAAACTAAAAACATTAATTAATATTTATAATTTAATAAACTATTATCAATATTATATATATTTAGCTTAGATTTAAACTTTAATATTAATTAAGTTATTTAATTTTAAATTCTAAAATTTATATATTTTAATTTTCTTCAATTTGTTTAACTTTTAATATTTTAAACTAAAAATATTGATTAATATTTATAATTTAATAAACTATTATCAATAATTAATATATTTAGCTTAGATTTAAACTTTAATATTATTTCATTTATTTAATTCTAAATTCTAAAATTTATATTTTAATATTGTTGAACTTGTTTAACTTTTAATATTTTAAATTTTATATTCCACCCTAGAGAACATGAAATGTTGAGGTACATATGATCTTATAAAATTTTATGGTTGTTTTGTTTATTATATGATGCTATGTGGTATTCTAAAATTATTTCCCATTTTTAGGCTGCAAACTTGTATATACTTAATGTTTTTTTTAATGGATGAACCCAAAACAAACCCAACCCCAATTTTTTTTCTTTGGCCGAATCCACGTACTTGAAGTCGAAAAACAAAAAACATCTAAATAAATTAAAAAAAAACATCAAAATCAAACCCAAACCTCCACTTCTTGAAGTATCTTGTCAACTTCTTGTTGGAGGCCCTTTCCTTGACTTTCTTTGGACCTTTTATATGTTTCTATTTGAGTCGAGCGTTGGCTCCTTTCTCCTATGATATGTTCCTGTATTGTACAACGCGTCTCTATTTCTTCCTTTAAGTAATTTCTCTGTTTTAATTCTTCATGAATGGTTTCCTGCTAGAATAACCAAATATTAGATTGTCTTTCATATATAATATGTCACAAGCCCTAAAATCCATCTATCTCTCTAATGTGAGTTTCAGGTGATTGTAAAACCTATTTATTAACAAGCATTGTTGGGTATAATGTTGTTGGAATAAGCTTGTTTAGTTGGAAGGTACTACTAATAATTGTTGGGTTTGCCCTACAAGAACTTGTGCTAACATCACCTCATCTTGTACAAAGCATTGTCTTGAAAAGTCACTGACCGTATAAATAAATTTAGTTTCTCACAAGGTTATGATTACAAGAATTGATGGCTTTGAAACTATTAAAAATAAGGTTACAGTTACATCTATGGATCTATGTATGTATGTACATCTATCGAAAAGAAAGCTACAAACTTATAATATTTTTAGTTTGTGTTTATATGTATGTACATCTATATCATTACGCACAAACATACACATGCATGTAAGTAAATCTATAGAGGGAAGAGAGTAATATAAATTAGAAAAAAATTTAAAGCACAATGCGCTTGCCTTATCTCTGTTGAAATCAATCAAATGTTGAAAAAGCCTACTTCCAACATAATTAACCATTTCTATCATCATTTTCATATCCTCTTCTGGAGGAATGCACTTCTCCTCCTCAAGCCCTTGGTGCCCTTCAATGCCTTTATCCTGCAAAAACCACAACAATTTTTTTCACAAATCTATTGGACCAAATCTAAATTAAAAAATAAATAAAGATCTTTGATCACAAAAAGAAATAGAGGAAGATCTGTGATCTTCACAAAGAAAGAAGGAAACCTCAGTGCAACGAAAAGAGGGATCACCACAGTGAACACCTAGAAAAAACCCCACGGACAAAGCTCCACTAAGCAAAACCACCGATCCCAGGCACTAACAACAACAAACCACCCCCAAAGAACACACACGCAGAAGCAAAAAAGCACAGACCATGGCTAGGGTTTCCCCTAGCCCGTGCAACAAAGACAACCAGCGTCGGTCGTCATCCTCATCCCTATTTCTTCCTTTAAATAATTTCTCTATTTTAGTTTTTCATGAATGGTTCCTGCTAGAATAATCAAATGTTAGATTGTCTTTCATATATAATATGTCACAAGCCCTAAAATCCATCTACCTCTTTAATGTGAGTTTCGGGTGTTTGTAAAACCTATTTATTAACAAGCATTGTCAGGTATAATGTTGTTAGAATAAGCTTGTTTAGTTGGAAGGTACTACTAATAATTGTTGGGTTTGCCCTACATGAACCTATGCTAACATCACCTCATCTTGTACAAATCATTGTCTTGAAAGGTTACCGACCATATAAATAAGTTTTCTCATAAGGTTATGATTGCAAGAATTGATGGCTTTGAAACTGTTAAAAATAAGGTTATAGATCATATATCTATGGATATATGTATGTATGTACATCTATCGAAAAGAAGACTAATCTTATAATATTTTCAATTTGTGTTTATATGTATGTACATCTATATCATTACGCACAAACATACTGATGCAACACAACTCAAACCCTCAAATGCCAAATATGTAACAAACATAAATACTCATTTTATTAAATTCAAACTTGTAAAAAGATTACATAAATCTGCAACATTACAAAAAACAAACTTATTACATTTGGCCTTCCATGGCTTCTCATACAAGAATCTCTCTCTTTCCTTATGCTCTCAACTTTTCATTTATTTTTCCATTCCCTCTCATCTACATATTTCTTACTCTCAAAACTCCCTTCTCTCCAGCTGAAACTTCCCTTTAAACCCTCTAAAATCTCCCTTTAAAACCTCTAAAATCTACCTTTTAAAACTTGCAATAACATTCCAAAATTGAACAACATAGTTGTTTCATTTAGAAAATGAGGCATTTCTTTAATGAATCTTGTTATAATTAGAATATGCCTCTATCATTTTGAATATTTCTCTTAATACCGGGCAATTACTATTTTATATTTGATTTTTCCATATTCTTGCCTCATCCCAAGGGGTTACATATAAAATCAAATATTAAATAGAAGATTCTCTAGCTCCACCCACATTGATATTTGAATGTCAATTAAAATTATTTAAATACCTTAAATAATATCTTTAGAATCTTCTCAAATAAATTTGGAGAAGAAATTTTCCCTTCATGACTTCAACACTATGCACGAGGATGTTTGAAAATTGACTTTTTCCATAACTTCTTAATAGAAGTTCTTTTTGAATAAAAACTTTCCCAGATGTGTAGAATAACATTCCTAAGCTTCCCACCAAGCCATTTTTCTCCAGCATTGATAAAAGTCTAGAAATTAATTTTTCCGTAAAACCGTCAGCACAAATTTATAGCATTAAATTATCATAAACAATGAAAGATATGACTTTAATTCTTTTTTCATATTTAGTGAAATGTCTTCAAGAATATTCCAGTCAAAGGATTTTTGTCCAGCCTTCAAAAATCTTCAAAAACAATTGTTTTCGTGAAAACTGCCTGACAGAGCCTTAAAACTGCAACAGAGCGAAAAATTGAAATTTATAAATCTGATTAAATATTTGGATCCTTGATATGGAGAGATGCCTAAGACCACCAAAACAAACCAAAACATACCAAAATAGAAAATTAAAATAAAATATTTTTGGTTGATGTAAGATCACTTGTGGACCCAAATGCCCCTGCATCACATACACATGCATGTAAGTAAATTTATAGAGGGAAGAGAGTAATATAAATTAGAAAAAAAGTTAAAGCACAATGAACTTGCCTTATCTCTGTTGAAATCAGTCAAATGTTGAGAAAGCCTACTTCCAACATAATTAGCCATTTCTAACATCATTTTTATATCCTCTTCCAAAGGAATGCACTTCTCCTCCTCAAGCCCTTGGTGCCCTTCAATGTCTTCATCCTGCAAAAACTACAACAATTTTTTTCACAAATCTATTGGACCAAATCTAAATTAAAAAAATAAATAAAGAAAACACCGGTGAACTTACTTTTGATGCCTTTGTGAGTTCATCTGCCAAAAAATATCAAAATGTTAAGTCCAACCATCTGAAAATATTTTAATCAGAAAATAAAGGTTAAAGTTTGGTATACTTACATTGTTTAATGTAGTTGCCATGTCCAAATTGGACTGGTTGCATGCAATGTTGTGTTTTTTACACAACTCTTGCAACTGTTTTCTTTTCAAGATCTTATAATCCATGGCAAAAAATAGTATCTTTGTTTGGAGAGATACCTTCCAAATGGTTGTTACTCCTCTCTCCTTCTGCAGTTGTAAAATCAAAGAATTTTGTTAAGGAAACTAGGAATTTAGAAATTGTTCATACACAGGTCACCGAACTTCCAACAAAATTTATTTCATTGTAGAGAAACTTATAATCTAGATAAATACTATCTCTAAACAATGATCAAGCCATAATACTCAGAATACCAACTTATCTCACATACACTTATACTTTAGCAGAAGTGCCATCTTGCATAAAACATCACAAATTAAGTTCTCAAGGATTCATAAAAGGATCTATGTCATTTGGGTCAGATAAATTATAAATTTTATAAAGTGAAAATACTATGCAATTCGTGCTATATGGACACTTTCCAATGTGTCTGTTAAGTGGCACCCCTAACATGTGTACGTTGTGTCAAAGAGAACATATGCATAACCCCAGTGGCCTCTACATAGAATATTTTTGTGTGTATACAAATGTATCTACATACCTGGGAATATATATATACTTGTACACATGGCCATATAAATAGATATGGGTTCATTCCCTAAATTACAGAGGAGTTCGACAAAATTATGAGTGTGAATGTGAGAGGGATGATGTTGGGGATAAAACATGCAACACGTATTATAGTCCTGGGAAGAAAGGCTGCATAGTTTATAGTACAGGGTCAACGTCAGCTCTGCAGTAGCTTTTTATTGAATGTTTGAATTTATTTAATGCTAAACTAAAAACATTTATTAATATTTATATTTTAATAAACTATTATCAATTTTTAATATATTTAGCTTAGATTTAAACTTTAATATTATTTAATTTATTTAATTCTAAATTCTAAAATTTATATATTTTAATATTTTTGAATTTGTTTAACTTTTAATATTTTAAACTAAAAACATTTATTAATATTTATAATTTAATAAACTGTTATCAATATTTAATATATTTAGCTTAGATTTAGACTTTAATATTATTTAATTTATTTAATTCTAAATTCTATAATTTATATATTTTAATATTCTTGAATTTATTTAACTTTTAATATTTTAAACTAAAAACATTTATTAATATTTATAATTTAATAAACTATTATCAATATTTAATATCTTTAGCTTAGGTTTAAACTTTAATATTATTTAATTTATTTAATTCTAAATTCTAAAATTTATATATTTTAATATTCTTGAATTTGTTTATCTTTTAATATTTTAAACTAAAAACATTTATTAATATTTATGATTTAATAAACTATTATCAATATTTAATATATTTAGCTTAGATTTAAACTTCAATATTATTTAATTTATTTAATTATAAATTTCTAAAATTTATATATTTTAATATTTTTGAATTTGTTTAGCCAAAAAAAATGTCGAGGTCAAATTTTTTCTAGCGTCAGAAGGGTTTCCCTACTCATAGGCCGCTTCTTGCGACCAAATCAACTCACCCCACTGTTGGAATTCCTCTCACCCTCATAGGGCCAATGCCGATCCATAAGGGTTGGGCAAAAATGTGCAAGAAAATGATCTGCATCGGCTGAAATGTGCGACTACGGAAAGTTTGGACGCTTGGAAGTTTGGAAGGCAAGGGCAAATAGAGGCCGCAAGAAGACCGTTTAGGGCTTAGGAGAATCTAAAGCTCAGGGGAAGTAAACTATTTGAGCTCCCTATTGAATCTCTCTCACCATTGATGGATCATTTGAAGGAGAGAGCCTTGTTGACAAAATAGTGTGGGGAAGATTTCCCTAATCAAACAATCATAGACTGGTGGCATAGAACCTTCAAGGACAAGGTGAGTGTACGACCACTCCCTAACTCTTTCTTTCTTGTGGAATGTATTGATAGGAACCTGAAACATGAAATTTTATATGGTAACCCCATACTCTTTAATGGCTCGAGCTTCCACTACTTAAATTGGATGCCAAACTTTGATCCATGGAAACATGTAATCAAGAAAATACCAACATGGATCACATTAGAAGGGCTTCCAACAGAATACTAGAGTTTAGAAGCCCTGATGAAAATAGGAGATGCTCTGGGATCATGTTTAGGGATAGATGAGGACTTTTTGAATGGGAAGATAGGCTTAGAACCAAATATTTTTGTAGAAGTTGATACAATTGTTGGGATTTATGGGGAACTAGAGATCCGTACGACCTTCAGCAGATGGAAACAACGCATTGAAAGAGGATCAAGAAAGAACATCCATAAATGTCTTTTTAGGCAAGCTATAGGGGATGGAGGTTTAGGTTTGAGTTCCATGGAAAAAAGGCAGCCACAGACTCCCCCTTCGGATAGGGGCAGGAAGATAGAGTTGGTTCGCAAAATATAGTTCAAGGGGATATTGGAAATAGTTTGTTAAGTTAGAGCCATGAGGACTCGCAGAATGACAACTTTATCTCCAAGGCAAACGGGGGCAGTGATAGCAGCCTCAGGACAAACAATGGAGAAGATTCCACTCCTTTTCCTCCTAAGAACCCACCATTACCTTCTCAGACTAAAGAGGAATTAATTCAGCTGCTCCAAGACACTGAGATCTTGTACCGAGATATCAATCAACAGTTGGAGGGTTTGGGGTCTGAGACCAATGTAGAATATGACATAAATAATAGCAAGTTGGCTATGTCTGGTGTAGGTGAGATGAGTGCAGAGGCTGAGATATTCAAGGCAAAAGAATAAAAAATCCCTAGAGGAGTCAAGGAGACCTCTAAGTTAAGCACTGTCAGTGAAATCCTTGGGATTGTTGGCTAAGATAACAGCTTAGGGGAGCAAGGGCCACATTTCAATTCAGGAATGGAAATAAATAGGCAAGTTCTCTTACAGGAGCTGTTGGAGGAAGGGGAACTTGAGGCAAAAGAAAATGAACTTCATTTTTCAATTGGCAATGTTCAAATGGATTAGACCAAGCTAAGCATTCATCAAATCGCTTCCAATAAGTCCAAACCAAAATTTGGGAGCAGTTTAAATAAAAAAGTAGGGAGAAGATCCTTGAGTGAACTCAGGAGTCAGGATGGCGAAGCAGAGGGACAACTTAAAATAACAACTTTGATGGATTCTAGGAAGGGAGCTCCCCTTCCCAAGGCACCATGAGGACCTTATCGTGGAATATTAGGGGCCATAATGCCCCTAACAAAAAGCACTTGGTTAAGTGTAGGATTCGCTTAACCAAGACAAAATTTATCCTACTTCAAGAAACAAAATTAGAACAAATGAAATGGATTCCTTTTTGAATAGTCTTAGAAATTGGAAGCATGTAGTAGTCCAAGTGGAAGGGGCTTCTAGTGGCTTGGCCATTCTTTAGAATTTGACAAAGGTGACTTTTGGACCTTTAGGGTTGGGGAAATATTGGTTGGGAGGCAGGATTGGATTTCTTTCTTCAAAATCCTAATTTCTGCTAATTAATGTGTATGGGCCTACAACTTACATTAGTAAGAGGGAGTTATGGATAGATTTGGATATCTTTTTGAGAGCCCACTCTCTTCCTCATATAATCGTCGAGGGTGATTTCAATGCCACTCTACATAGTTGGGACAAAAAAAGGTGGGATTTCTAGACCTGAGCAATCTCAAAAGGACTTTAGTGAATGGGTGCATAGGGATAATTTGTTGGAGATCGATTCTAGGAGAGAGACTTACACTTGGAATAATAGAAGATCTGGGTTCAGCACCATCATAAAAAAATTGGATTGGTTCTTTTTTGGTGGGGATCTATCTTCCTTTCCTCACATTTTAAAAGCAAACATATTACCTTGTTCAGGCTCTGACCACTTCCCAATCTTGCTTAATATCATTGGTGATAAGAAGCCTATAACATCTCCATTCAAATTTGAGAATATGTGGATAAAGGATGAAAATTTTCTGCCCTTGGTGTAAGGATAGTGGTTTGAAGAAGCTTTTAAGGGTTCCAAATTGTTTTGTTTTCTATCAAGACTAAAACATGTAAAGCAAACTTTTAGAGTGGAACATGCAACATTTTAAGAACATTTTTCAGTCAAAGGAGAGGGTTGAAGAGAATCTGTCCAAGCTCAATGAAGAGGTTATTAAGAATGGGATGTCTCAAGATAGTTATCTAAGGGAAAAGGAGCTGATGGGGGAATATGAAGTAATTCTTTCAAAAGATAAAATTTTTTGGAAGCAAAAGTCTAGAGATAATTGGATAGAGGCAGGAGACAAGAACACCAAATACTTTCATAACATCACTAAGCAGCGTAGGGGTGTCAACATGATTCATAGATTGGATAGGGATGATGGTTCCCACATTGAAGAGCCTCAAGAAATTAGAATTCAGATCCTTGAATACTATCACACTCTTCTGAACAATAGTGAAGGCTCCATTCTTGTTGATCAACAAGACTTGTTGCAACACATTCCTAGAATAGTTACCATAGATAACAATGGAGTGATCTAAATGGAAAATTTTCCTTAGAAGAGGTGGAAGGGGCCCTAAAGCAGCTTCATCTAGATAAAGCTCCAGGTCCAGATGATTTTCCCGTTGGTTTTTTTCAGGTTTGTTGGCATTTCCTTGGCCAAGATCTAACTAATGCTCTAGAAGTGGCCAGGAATTCAGGAAATTTGCTTAAAGAGATCAACAACACATTCATTATCCTTATCACCAAGAAAGAAAAAGTGTCTAAGTTGAAAGACTTTAGACCCATTTCCCTTTGAAACACACTCTACAAGATCATGACAAAGGTCCTAGCCAACATGCTTAAACTCTTGCTTCTCAGTATCATATCAGAAGAACAAACAGGGTTTGTTCCTGGTAGATCCATCTTGGATGGGGTTATTATAGCTCCGGAGGTCATTCATACTTTACAAAATACCAAGGATTTAGGGATGCTTATTAAATTGGATATTAGGAAGGCTTACAACAAGGTGGATTGGAGATCCCTATGCAAGGTAATGGAAGCTTTTGGTTTTGATAGGAAGTGGGTCAGTTGGATCTTTGAATGTATTTCGGGCCCCCGATACTCAGTCTTCATCAATGATTCTTTAGAAGGCTTCTTCGAAGCCTCCAGAGGCTTGAGGCAGGGGGATCCAATCTCCCCATTCTTGTTCATTATAATGGCTGAAGCTCTTGGACGGGAAATTCAAAATCTTCAAAGCCTGGGACAATTAAATGCAATTTTAGTTGCAAGAAACATTTGAGTAACTCACCAATAGTTCACAGATGACACAATATTGTTCGGAGCTACTAAGAAGACTTGAAAGGAAGCTAGGTGTGCGGAAAATGCTTCCTACACTAATCTATTGAAGAGAGGGCTATGCAAATTCAACTTTATCTTAACTATTACAGCAATGTTAAACCATTAACATGAGATATTGCAGCAAAACATAAGAACTAGAAAGTAGACAGAAGGAGAGAGACAAAGATTTACGGTGGGGAAAACCCTTATCGGGTGAAAAACCCCACACTCAGAAACCTGCATAATGTATTAACAAATCTGATAGAATGTTTACAATACACTTGCAATGCAAGCTTCAATGGTCTTCGACACTCGTGTCTGGAGTCAATCTGGCAGCATAACAGTACCTGTAAACTTGTGATACAAACTCCATCTCCAAGCACCTGTATATAAAGAAAATACAAGGCAATATTGGACCTATCTTGGAATGGGCGTCTAATATGGCATCTTGGACCAAAACCCATGCCTAGGGACACTTGGTCAACATTGTAGAATGTGTCTGACACTTGTCCACAACTCCCATCCCAAAGAGGTTGCCCTATTTCCAAAATGGGCTATGACAGATGCTCTTACGACACTTACGACCGTCATAGAATCTGTCATAGCGGTTACAACTTACAGCTGTAAGAGAATCTATCATACACATGCTATAAATAGCATATTCTCTTACAACACATCATATTCCACCTTGGGGCGCCCAAATATGCCTCATTCAAAGATGCTACATGACACATGTCATTTCCTGTCTTACAACCTTCTATTCTCGACTCTTACATGTCATAGATTCGTCATAGGAATCCGTCATAACTGTTTTGGTCAAACATTCCTTACACAACATAGAAGATGCCGACACATGGCAGAATATTCCTACCACTAAGTGGGATGCCTATCTCCTCATGTGAGGACAAAATAACAAGTTGACATAATCCATGTAGGATTGACACATCACCGTGCCACATCCCACAATATGACAAAGTGGAATTCCCAATTATTTACAACATAGGCAATTGAATAATAAATACAAACATTACAAATGCAGAGAATTACCAAGATTGAGACACCTTAATTCCCAACATTCTCCCACTTGTTGAACACCTTGTAAGAGCCAATAGAAAAATAGGATTTAACTACTATAGGCCGAGAGGCCCATAGACTCTGAACACCATCTAAACTTCTCTGTGCCCACTGGTTTCGTCAATGCATCTGCAACATTCTTCAAAGTATCTACCTTCTCCAAATTTACCTTTCCATCCTCAACCATGTCCCTCATGAAGTGAAACTGAACATCAATGTGCTTGGTTCTAGCATGGAAAGTTGGATTCTTTGCAAGGCAAATTACACTCTATCACAACTGATCGTGATCTGACTTGCATTAACACTAATATCAAAACACAATCTCTTAAGCCAAATGGCTTCCTTACAAGCATGAGTTCCTGCCATATACTCAGCTTCTGTCGTGGACAAAGCAACAACAGGTTGTCATTACTCATCCAACTAATAGCACCGCCAAACAGTGTAAAAACATAAGCACTGGTGGATCTCCTGCTGTCAATGTCACCTGCCTAATCTGAATCAACAAATCCATGAATATCAATAGAATGTGGAGGTCTTGAAACATTACCATGATAGCAAATGGAATACTCGGAAGTGCCCCTCAAATATCTAAACACACGCTTAACTGCATCCCAATGAACCTGTCCAGGATTAGCCATAAATCGACTAAGGACTCCCACTGCTTGGGCAATGTCTGGTCTTGTGCAGACCATAGCATACATCAAACTACCAACAACACTAGCATAAGGTACTCTGCTTATGTCCTCCACCTCACTAGGAGATTTTGGACAATCCTCAATAGACAACTTTGTCCCCAAAGAAACGGGAACACACAATGGTCTACAATCTGCCATGCTGAATCTGTCTAACACGGACTTCACATACTTTAGCTTAACCAAAGTTTTCTGTTGGTTCTGTCTCTTCTAATTTCCATTCCTAGAATGTACCTGGCTGCCCCTAAATCTTTCATTTCAAACTAAGCTGACAACTGAGATTTAAAATCATAAATCATATTTTTACCCTTCCCAATGAGCAACATATCATCAACATATAGTGCAACAATGAGAATACGATCACCATCAAATTTATAATACACACAGTGATCTGATTTCGATCTCACAAATCTAATTGACAACACAAAGGCATCAAACTTCAAGTACCATCTCCTAGGGGATTGTTTCAAACCATACAAAGACTTCTTAAGTTTTCAAACCAAATTTTCATTACCTTTCACCATGTAATGCTCTGGTTGTGACATGTAGATTTCTTCCTCCAAGTCACCATGAAGGAAAGATATCTTCACATCCATTTGTTCTACCTCCAAGTCATAAGCTGTTGCGAGTGACAACATGAATCAAATGGATGTCAACTTTGCAATGGGAGAGAAGATCTCACCATAATCTATACCCTCCACTTGTGAATACCCCTTCGCAACCAATCTGGCTTTATACTTCTCAATACTGCCATCTGCACCAATCTTCTTCTTGAACACCCATTTGCATCCAACGAGTTTCTGTCCAGGAGGAAAAGGCACCAAGTCCCAAGTTTGATTCTTTTCCAAAGAAGCCATTTCTTCCTCCATGGCCTCCTTCCAGGAACCTGCATCCTTCATATCTAAAGCCTCTTATACAATTCTAGGTTCATCACTGTTAGTGATTAAAGCATAAGCACAACTAGAATCAAGCAATGTAAAACCAAACCTTTCAGGTTGCTTTCTTATCCGTGTAGACCTCCTCAAGAGCTGAGGTTGAGGTTCAACTTCTTCCTTTGAGCTTTCAGAGCTGCTAGAGCTCTCCTCATCATCAGGTCCAACATTGTCTTTCTGTTCAGTCTTCTCAGGGGTGAGAGGAAACTGAACAACATCCTCTTTCTTTTCTTTTTCTTCTGGTTTCAAAACAATGGAAGAAGGTGTAAGCTCTCTGAAGATGACACTTTTGCTATACAACACTTTTTCAACCACGGGGTCCCAAAGCTTGTATCCTTTCACACCAACACTGTAGCTGATGAAGATACACTTAACAACTTTGTTCTCCAACTTTGACCACTTCTCCCTAGGCACATGTGCATATGCCTCACAACCAAAAACATGAAGATGCCTTACTGAAGGCTTTCTACCAGACCACACCTCCATGGGTGTCTTTCCAACAAGAGTTGATGTAGGAGATCTGTTTACCAGATAGCAAGCAGTGGCAATAGCTTCAACCCAAAACTTTTGTTCTAGACCGGCTCCACTAAGCATACTCCTAGCCTTCTCCATTAGTGTCCTGTTCATCCTCTCTGCAACTCCATTTTGCTGCAGTTTGTATGGATTTGTCTTATGTCTTTCAATCCCAAGTTCCTTGCAATACTTATCGAATTCTGTAGAACAGAACTCACCACCGTTGTCAGTTCTCAAACATTTAATCTTTTTATCAATCTGATTTTCAGCAAAAGCTTTAAACTCCTTAAACTTGCTATAGACTTCAGATTTGCTTCTGAGAAAATAAATCCATGTCCTTCTATTGTAATCATCTATGAAAGATACAAAGTATACAAATTTTGATAACGAAGGAACATTAACAGGACCAAACACATTAGAATGAATAAGGTCCAACACACCAGAAGACTTATGAGAACTTGAGTAAAACTGAACACGGTTTTGTTTTCCATAAATGCAATGTTCACAAAAGTCAAACTCAAGATTACAATCATCTAACCCCTCAATGAAGTTCTTATTTTTCAGGGTACGCAGACGCTTCTCACTAATGTGGCCAAATCTCTTATGCCATAACATTGTCTTTTCTGTAGGAAGTTTAACTTCCAATGCACGATTACAACCATCAAGACTAGAAATAATAGATTTCTTCACTGCTCGTTCAGATGGTGGGGATGAAGTGACTGTTGCCCTCTTCCTTGAGTTAGAAGAACTATTGCATTGTGCAATGCATGCTTCCAGCTGAAACAGAGTACCTCTCCGAGTACCCTTAGCAAGCACCATAGATCCTCTAGTCATCTTGCATCCTTCTTTCAAAAAGACAACCTGCACACCTGCATCATTCAAACTACTTACAAAAAGCAAGTTCTGTGCTAAGCCTGGGATGTGCATAACCCCAGAGATCCCCTTCACTTGACCATCAGGGAATCAGATAGAGACTCTTCCACGACCAACAATCTTCAGATGAGAGTCGTCACCTAGATACACCTTTCCACCATCGAACTCCTCATACTTAGTGAACCAGTCTCGATGCGAGGTCATGTGGAATGATGCACCAGAGTTGATTATCCACACATCATTAGATGCATTGGTTGTCAGGGCTGCGATGAAAGCATCACCATCATCTTGTGATTTGTTAGAATCTGAATCATGAGCTTTCTTCTTTTTCTTCTTCTCCTCTTTACATTCCTTTCAAAAATGCCCGTTCTTGCTACAGTTCCAACAAAGAGCCTTGGAATTTTCAGGAGATTTGGATCTCCCACGAGATTTGGATCTACCCTTCTCAGCTTTCTTGTCCTTCTTCCCTTTCTCCTTGGGTCTTCCACGAACTGCAAGGGCTTCTTTGGCTGCCTCAAAAGACTTTCTCCGCATCTCTTCAAACAACAGGGAAGAAACCACTTCTTCAAATTTGAATGTGGATGTGGTGCTTCCGATTTCCATGACAAGATGATCCAATGAGTCTGGTAGAGAACAAAGCAGGGTCATACACCGATCCTCCTCCTCCATCTTTACACCAATAGATGTTAATTGTGCAACCAACATATTAAAGGCATTCATATGCTCAGCCACGGATCCTTCATCTTCCATTCGAAGGGAATACAACTTCTTTCTTAGGAAAATTTTATTGACTTGGGATTTGGCTTGATACACATCCCCCAACTTCTTCCAAAGGAGTTTTGCAGTAGTCTCCTCATGGACATTTAACAGCACAGAATCGATAAGACTAAGTCTTATGAGACCCTTAGCCTTCCAATCCTTGAGATCCCAATCAGCTTGTGTCATTGTAGCTGGTTTAGTTCCGTTCACACTTTCCCAAAGGTCTCAGTCAACTAACATGTCTTCCATTTTGAGCTTCCACAGCTCAAAATTATTGCCGTTGAACTTCTCTACTTCAAACCTTCCTGATGTGCCTGCCATCTCCTTGTTGTAACAAGATACAGAATGCTCTACACAGACTCCCACTCAACCTAAGATTAGCTCAAAAAACCCCTACCCTACAACTAGGACCAAAGGTGATCAAGCTCTGATACCAACTGAAAGAAATTTAGGTGTGCAGAAAATACTTCCTACACTAATCTATTGAGGAGAGGGCTATGCAAATTCAACTTTATCTTAACTATTACAGCAATGTTAAACCATTAACATGAGATATTGCAGCAAAACACAAGAACCAGAAAGTAGATAGAAGAAGAGGGACAAAGATTTACGGTGGGGAAAACCCTTATCGGGTGAAAAACCCCACACTCAGAAACCTGCACAATGTATTAGCAAATCTGAAAGAATGTTTACAATACACTTGCAATGCAAGCGTCAATGGTCTTCGACACTCGTGTCTAGAGTCAATCCGACAGCATAATAGTACCTGTAAACCTGTGATACAAACTCCATCTCCAAGCACCTGTATATAAAGAAAATACAAGGCAATATTGGACCTATCTTGGAATGGGCGTCCAATATGGCATCTTGGACCAAAACTCATGCCTAGGGACACTTGGTCAATATTATAGAATGTGTTTGACACTTGTCCACAACTCCCATCCCAAAGAGGTCGCCTATTTCCAAAATGGGCTATGACAGATGCTCTTACGACACTTACGACCATCATAGAATCTGTCATAGCGGTTACAACTTACAGCTGTAAGAGAATCTGTCATACACATGCTATAAATAGCATATTCTCTTACAACACATCATATTCCACCTTGGGGCACCCAAGTATGCCTCATTCAAAGATGCTACATGACACATGTCATTACCTATCTTACAACCTTCTATTCTCGACTCTTACATGTCATAGATTCGTCACAGGAATCTATCATAACTGTTTCGGTCAAACATTCCTTACACAACATAGAAGATGCTGACACATGGTAGAATATTCCTACCACTAAGTGGGATGCCTATCTCCTCATGTGAGGACAAAATAACAAGTTGTCATAATCCATGTAGGATTGACACATCACCGTGCCACATCCCATAATATGACAAAGTGGAATTTCCAATTATTTACAACATAGGCAATTGAATAATAAATACAAACATTACAAATGCAGAGAATTACCAAGGTTGAGACACCTTAATTCCCAACAAGACTAAGGCTCGATCCTTTTTGAGGTTACTAGCATCATATGCCAAAGCATCCGGCCAAGAAGTCAACCAAACCAAGTTAGAAGTATTTTTCCTCTCAACTTGATCGAGGAAGGAAATGGAAATTCTAAACATCTTGAAATTTAAGAAGGGGTCACTCCTGTGTACTTATTTGGGTCTGCCGATAGATAAGGGCCTTAGAAACATGAAGTTATGGGACCCACTTAAGGATAAAATGGATAAAAGATTGAATTCTTGGAAAGGACAGTGGCTCTCTTGGGCGGGCAGGTTACTTTTGCTGAAAAAAATCCTTTCTTCCATTCCAAGATATCTGTAGTCCTATTTCGCACTCATGTCTGGAGAAAATAATGGAATGATTCATAGAATGAGATGCTTTTTCTGGCAAGGTACAACAGACAAGGATAAATTGGCTCTCATTGCATGGGACAAGGTATGTAAACCTAAGGATAAAGGAGGTTCAGGACTGAGAAATCAAATTCACCAAAACAAGGCATTAGGAGCTAAATTAGTATGGAAGATGTTCTAGGAACTTGACTTGAAATGGGAAAAAATCTTGCAAGCAAAGTACCTAAATAGTGATGAATCCTCAAAAATAGTGAAAATTATCCTCCCACCTAAAGGCTCCAGGGTATGGAAATTTATGTTGAGCTGCAGATCAATCATTTTAGACCTTATGACTTGGGATGTTCAGGATGGAGGTATGGATTTGTTTTGGGAGGATTCTTGGGGGGTTATCCCAGTCTTGACAGTGTGATATCAATAGACCTCTTAAAGATCCACCTTAAAGGTCAGTGGGGCGACAGGGTAAAGGATTATGTGATCTTCTCTCAGAATGATCCATCCATTGGCTGGAAATGGAAAGAATTCTCTTCTCTTCCCATTCCTATTGATGAAGAAAACATTATAAAGAGGACTTTGGATCAGAGAAAAGTGTTTTTCAGGAGAGGGACAGATAAACTTATATGGGCAGGTTCCAAAAGCGGACTATTCAATGCTAAGGATGGTTATAGAGTAGCTGCTAGTATCACAGAGATGGAGAACACAACCCTTCCCATTTCCCTCTGTTGGAACAAATAGTGTGTCCCTAGAGCAAGAATTTTTGCTTGGGCAGCGCTTCAAAAAAATATTTTAACAACAGAACAATTCATAAGATTGGGCTATGAAGGGCCTTCTTGGTGTGTCCTATGTAGGCAAGCAGAGGAGAGCATTGACCATCTCTTTTTAGGTTGCCCTTTCTCACAGGAGTGTTGGAGATGGCTATGCGCTAGAATGGGATGGATATCATCCTTGCCTAATGATATAATGAGCCTTTTCCATGTTTGGCCTATTAGACCTTGGTCAAGATTGCTAAACTACCATTAGATTACTAGTCCCTCTCTTCTCATGTGGGAAATTTTGAAAGAACGTAATAGACAGATCTTTGAAGACAAGGATTTGCCATTAGTCTCCTTAAAAAACAAAGTAGAAGCAACCATAGTGGAGGTGGTTAATTGTTGGGCAAGAAGAGGCTTGAGCCAGAAAGGGAAGTTCATGGAATGTGATGGGCAGATGAGGTTCAGGTGGCATGGTTTAAAGATTCCTCCTCATGTTGGCAGTGGAGAAAATGATTCAGTGGCTGAACGAAGGAATGCCAAGTGGGATGCTCCTGAAAAGAGTTGGTACAAGCTCAATTTCGATGGAGCCTCTAGAGGTAATCCAGGTCTGTCCAGAGCTGGATGTGTCATCAGACTGTGGAATGGGGAGCTTGTAGGGAGATTGGCCAAGCCTCTGGAAGAGGATACCAATAATATAGCAGAATTTGAGGCCCTCATCCATGGCCTTCTTTTTTGTAAGGATTTAGCTATGGATAAATTGGAAATTGAAGGAGACTCCACTCTAGTGATCAATGCTATGAGGTCAGAATCTATATCTAACTAAAAATTGAGAGCTCTTTTGGAGCAGGCTTTAGATTTGCTAATTTTTTTTGAAGCTTCCACGTTGAATCATGTCTATAGGGAGGCTAATTTTGAGGCAGATGAATTGGCAAACAGGGTAGCAGACAGAATTGATCTTTGCAAGATCGACCCTTGCAAGATCGACCCTTGCTCAGAAATGGAGCATAATTCCTCTTAGCTCCCAAGGCCATCTTAGTTTCCATGTGGCACGTGTCTTCTTAGGGTAGTGAACCCTCTCGATAGCAGTTGAGGTGGAAATTTAATTTCTCCCTCGTGCGTGAAGGTCATTTAGCTTGGTGGCATCTTTGTCATTCTTTCTTGGCAGGCAGTGTTAGTACTTTGGCTGACATCTCCCATCCTCGAGGAGGAAAGTAGGACGATTCACACCTGTGCAAATAGGTGTGAAATCCAAAGGATGAGACTTATAATTTATTCATCTGCTCTGTGCATTTAGAGCTATTTAATGGCCGAGTCTTCAATCACCTATTTAAATCCATGGCATGGACAGTTGTTTCATACCAAGCTCTTTTCAAGTGTTGCAATTATGGCGACCCCAATCAGATTGAAGTGCTCCTATCGCCAAGTAGCATTTTACTGACACTTGTTTACAGGTCATCTACAAGATCAAAAGTCAACTTTTATAGAGGCAGTTAAAATGGTTTTGGGGAGAAGTTTTTTGGTGTTGGAGGATCAATATCGAGTAAACATTAATATCTCCTCTCGCTTCTTAGCCTCTCTCTTGGATTTGGGTAGTGCAAAAGTGGATGCCTTAGTGTGCCTTCGGGAGACATTTAAGGATTTGATTCTAGGTGGTGATGTGAAAATTTTAGTCTTTGTAAATTTGGAGCTGGGCATTCCCCGGGCAGGGGATTTACCTAAACTCTTAGACCCAGAGGCAGTTGTAGAGTAGCTTCCCTTTCTTCCCAACCTGGTAGGTCAGCGTCTTCGACATCATAGAATCTGGGCTATGAGAGGCCAAGAATTTATCTATCATGCGATTGGGATGGTTCGTGAGGAATCCTCTACATGACTCGAAGGTTTCACTGCTATGGTAGACACATGAGACTTTTACAATGCAGAATGATGGTTGCTATCGTGGGTTTGTGATCGAGGAGTTTGCTAAGTAGGAAGGAGGTCGAGGAATCTGTTTCTTTTTGTAAAATCTTTTTTGGTAGCTTGTGATTGTTTTAAAAATCTTGAAATTTCCTTGAGAAATATATCTCAAGTATTATGTAAAGTTGACATATGATATTAATAAAATTTTGCGCACTCTAGTGTGGTTTACCGAACAAAAAAATATTGAATTTGTTTAACTTTTAATATTTTAAACTAAAAATGGATCAGGGTCTTGTTGCGAATTTAAGCAGGCTTGAGGTTAGTGTGGTTAAAGACCTCGAGGAATGGGAGCTTCATGAGGAATTTTTTTGGAAGTAGAAGGCTTGTGTTGATTGGCTTCAGGAAGGGGATAGGAATACTTCCTTCTTTCATAAATCGGTGAAGGCTCGAATACAAGGTAACTTTATCTCTTCTCTTTGCTCTCCTGAGGGTTCTGTTCTTTCTTCCTCTTCAGGGATTTCTAGCGAGGCGGTTCATTTTTTCTCTGCTCTCTTTTCTGAAGATACCCCGCCTACTAGTGAGGAGGAAGCTTCTATCCTGGCTTGTATTCCCTCTCTATTGACTATGGATATGAATGCTTCTCTTCTTAAACCTATTTCTTTGAAGGAGTTGGAGGATGTGGTGTTTCAGTTGAAAAAAGGGAAGGCTCCTAGTCCTGATGGGTTCCCGGCTGAGTTCTTTCAGGAATTTTGGGAAGTCATCAACCTTGATCTATTGGAGGTGGTGCATGAGTCTTTTAGGAATAAGCAAATGTTGAGAGCCATGAATGCCACGTTTCGTGCTCTTATCCCAAAACACAAGGGTGCTGATTCTCTGGATCTTTTTCGACCAATTGCTTTGTGCAATGTGGTGTATAAAATCATTACAAAGCTAATTGTTGAATTTTTGAAGCCATGTATGGATAAGTTGATCTCGGAGGAACAAGGGGGCTTTGTTGTGGGTAGACAAATTTTGGATGGAGTAGTTATTGCAGCTGAGACTCTTCACTCCATGGCCTCTTCTAAGGAAAAGGTTATGTTTATAAAGTTAGACATGGCTAAAGCTTATGACAGAGTTAAATGGGGATTTTTGATCAAAATTCTCAGAGCCTTTGGGTTCAGTTGTGAGTGGATTGATTAGGTCATGAGCTATGTGAGGACTTCCTCATTTTTTGTTTTCATAAATGGGGAGTCTTCAGATCTGTTTGGTGCTTCTAGACGTCTTCGACAGGGGGACCCCTTATCCCCATATTTGTTCATCTTGATGGTTGAAGGATTGGGGAGATTCATTAAGTCCTGTGTTATGGATGGACTCTTTCAGGGATGGAAATGGAGCAATTCTCTTCCTCAAACTCATCTTCAGTTTGTGGATGATACGACTTTGATGGGTGTTGCGAAGGTGGCTGAAGCAGTTGCTTTGCGACAGATTTTGGATTGTTACCTAGTTACCTCAGGTCAAAGCATTAATGAAAGTAAGTCTTGCATTTATTTCTTTAATACCCGCAGGCTTATTCAGCAGCGTATTGCTAGGATCTTAAGGTTTTAGGTGGGGAAACTTCCCTTTATATACCTTGGCATCCCTCTGGATGTGCGCCCACTTCCCAGGTGTTTTTGGCAGGATGTGATGGATAAATTTCATGGGTTGGTTTGTCACTGGACCTATAGATGGTTATCTACGGCCGACAAAGTTACTCTGTTGAAGTTTGTGGTGCAGGCCCTTCCTTTATACAGGTGCTTTGTGTTGACTGCTCCCTCAAGTTTCATCAAAGGTTTTGAGGGCCTCTATTGGTAGTTTCTTTGGTCGGGTAATCTCCTTTTGAAGAAGTGGAGCTTAATTAAGTGGGAAGTTGTTTGCCGGCCAAAGCAGGAGGGTGGTCTGGGTTTGCATAAGACATATTGGAATGGATAGGCTTTGGTTGCTAAGCTATATTGGAGATGGTGTTCATATCAACATCAGTATTGGGCTAGAATCCTTACCTTCAAGTACCTTGGGGAGGTGGAGGGCGCTGAGGTGCCTCGATTTAGTCTTTCGGGGAAAGGTTCTATGATCTGGGATACTCTCAAGAGGGGGGCTGCGCTGGTTAAGCAAGGCCTGGTTTGGATCTGCAATAGAGGCTCTGATGCTCTTTTTTGGCATGACTCCTGGGATGGCTTCCCGCCTATCCTCTCCTCGCATGCTCACTTGGGGGACTTATGTAGGATTTTTGTTCAGGCTGGCTGGAGTAGAGTGATGGATTTCAAAGCCCCTCAGGCTTTGGGGCAGACTATTGTTTACCAGTGGAAGGATATGCAGGAATAGCCCATGGGTGGATCTTTGGAGGATAGGAGGGAGTTGTCCTCCATTTTGGCTGATAGAGTCTGTTGTTCTCTTCCAGAGTGGGATGTGCTGGCTTGGGGTCTGGAACCTAAAGGGAAGTTCACTGTTGCTTCAGGGTATCATGTTTTGGACAGACAGGCCTGGGGTAGTGCTAAGGTTCCTTGGTGGAAAAATATTTGGAATAAATTCTCTTGGCCAAAATGTAATTTCTTTTCTTGGTTGGTGGTTTATGGCAGGTGTTTGACTTGGGATAACCTTTGTAAGCGTGGATTCCAAGGTCCTTCATTATGTTTCTTATGCCTAAAAGATGTTGAGACTGTTTCACATCTTTTCTTTCAATGCCCTTTTGCTAGGACTATTTGGCATTTTTGGTGGGGGGCCTAGAGTGTGCAGTGCAGGCACCCTTCTTCTCTGGAGGAGTTTTGGCAGAACTTTGGGCCCATTCTGGTGAGGACTTCATTTTTGCAAATAGTGTGGCCAATTGGCCCTAGTCTAATTATATGGCACATCTGGTTGGAGCGCAACCGCAAGGTCTTTTTGGATAAGAAGTTGCTGGTGGGTCAAGTTTGGTCTCGCATTCTTGGGGCTTTGCAGGAGACCTTGTATGCTAAATGTGATCTATCAACCCCGGTGGATCCTAATGATACTAGAGTGATTCGTAATCTGGGGATTCTTGTTGGGGGTCCTGGAAGGCCCAAGATTGGGATGAGCAAGTGTTCTAGAAGGAAGGTATCTAGGGAAGGGCATTGGCTGCCCCCTCCCACTGGAGTCTTAAAAATCAATATTGATGGGTCTGCAAGGGGTAACCCTAGGCACACTGGCATTGGTGGGGTGGGCAGAGATAGTTCTGGGGTGGTTGTGTTTTTCTTCTCAGAATATAGGTGGCTGCACTCTAATAATCTTATGGAGGCTTTAGCTATTCTTTTGGCTTTGAAGAAGGCTTATGCCTTTGGCTGGAATAAGATTATCTGAGTCAGATTCTCAGGTGGTGATAGACTTGATAAATAGAAGGTAGTTTGATGATGTTAGTTGGCATCTTGCGATGTGGCTAAGCAAATCACCAATCTTGGAGAATTATTTGATTCTATCACCTTCTCTCATATCCCTCCGGAATGGAATAAGTTGGTTGATGGGTTGGCCATATGGGCTTCTAAGAAGAATGGGACCTAGCTGGTGAATGATTGGGACAATTTACCTAGGAATCTTTCTCAGGATTTGGTGGATTTGGTCACAGAGGATGTGAGATGTTGCATGACCACTTCTTGATGTCTTGTTTGATGTCTCTAGGCCCGTTTGGGCCTCTTGTTGCTTTTATGCTTTGTACTTTGATTAATAAAGTTTTTACCCTCTTTTTATAAAAAAAATATTTTAAACTAAAAACATTTATTAATATTTATAATTTAATAAAATATTATCAATATTTAATATATTTAGTTTATATTTAAACTTTAATATTATTTAATTTATTTAATTCTAAATATCTAAAATTTATATATTTTAATATTCTTGAATTTGTTTAACTTTTAATATTTTAAACTAAAAACATTTATTAATATTTATAATTTAATAAACTATTATCAATATTTAATATATTTAGCTTAGATTTATACTTTAATATTATTTAATTTTTTAATTCTAAATTCTAAAATTTATATATTTTAATATTCTTGAATTTGTTTAACTTTTAATATTTTAAACTAAAAACATTTATTAATATTTATAATTTAATAAATTATTATCAATATTTAATATATTTAGATTAGATTTAAAATTTAATATTATTTAATTCTAAATTCTAAAATTTTTATATTTTAATATTCTTGAATTTGTTTAACTTTTAATATTTTAAACTAAAAACATTTATTAATATTTATAATTTAATAAACTATTATCAATATTTAATATATTTAGCTTAGATTTAAACTTTAATATTATTTAATTTATTTAATTTTAAATTCTAAAATTTATATATTTTAATATTCTTAAATTTGTTTAAGTTTTAATATTTTAAACTAAAAATATTTATTAATATTTATAATTTAATAAACTATTATCAATATTTAATATATTTATCTTAGATTTAAACTTTAATATTATTTAATTTATTTAATTCTAAATTATAAAATTTATATATTTTAATATTCTTGAATTTGTTTAACTTTTAATATTTTAAATTTTATATTCTACCCCAAAGAACATGGAATATTGAGGCACATATGATCTTATAAAATTTTATGGTTGTTTTGTTTATTATATGATGTTATGTGGTATTCTGAAATTAATTCCCATTTTTAGGCTGCAAATTTGTATATACTTAATATTTTTTTTTAATGGATGAACCCAAAACAAACCCAACCCCAAATTTTTTTCTTTGGCTGAATGAAAAACAAAAACATCAAAATAAATAAAAAATAACATCAAAATGCTTTCTAGTTAAAGATAAATCAAGCCCAAACCTCCACTTCTCCAAGTATCTTGTTAACTTCTTGTTAGAGGCTATTTCATTGACTTTCTTTGGACCTTTTATATGTTTCAATTTGAGCCAAGTGTTGGCTCGTTTTTCCTATGATATGTTCCTGTATTGTACGACACGTCTCTATTTCTTCCTTTAAATAATTTATCCATTTTAATTCTTCATGAATGGTTTCCTGCTAGAATAACCAAATGTTAGATTATCTTTCATATATAATATGTCACAAGCCCTAAAATCCATCTACCTCTCTAATGTGAGTTTCAGGTGATTGTAAAACCTATTTATTAACAAGCATTGTTGGGTATAATGTTGTTGGAATAAGCTTGTTTAGTTGGAAGGTACTACTAATAATTGTTGGGTTTGCCCTACAAGAACCTATGCTAACATCACCTCATCTTGTACAAACCATTGTCTTGAAAAGTCACCTACCATATAAATAAGTTTAATTTCTCACAAGATTATGATTGCAAGAATTGATGGCTTTGAAACTGTTGAAAATAAGGTTACAGATACATATATGGATCTATGTATGTATGTACATCTATTGAAAAGAAGGCTACAAACACATAATATTTTCAATATGTGTTTATATGTATGTACATCTATATTGTTACACACAAACATACACATGCATGTAAGTAAATCTATAGAGGGAAGAGAGTAATATAAATTAGAAAAAAATTTAAAGCACAATGCACTTGTCTTATCTCTGTTGAAATCAGTCAAATGTTGAGAAAGCCTACTTCCAACATAATTAGACATTTCTAACATCATTTTTATATCCTCTTCCGGAGGAATGCACTTCTCCTCAAGCCCTTGGTGCCCTTTAATGTCTTTATCCTACAAAAACTACAACAATTCTTTTCACAAATCTATTGGACCAAACCTAAATTGAAAAAATAAATAAAGAAAACACCAGTGAACTTACTTTTGCTGCCTTTGTGAGTTCATCTGCCAAAAAAGATCAAAATGTTAAGTCCAACCATCTGAAAATATTTTAATCAGAAAATAAAGGTTAAAGTTTGGTATACTTACATTGTTTAATGCAGTTGCCATGTCCAAATTGAATTGGTTGCATGCAATGTTGTGTTTTTTACACAACTCTTGGAACTATTTTTCTTTTCAAGATCTTATAATCCATGGCAAAAAATAGTATCTTTGTTTGGAGAGATACCTTCCAAATCGCTGTTACTCCTCTCTCCTACTGCAGCTGTAAAATCAAAGAGTTTTGTTAAGGAAACTAGGAATTTAGACATTGTTCATACATAGGTCATCGAACTTCCAACAAAATTTATTTCATTGTAGAGAAACTTATAATCTAGATAAATACTATCTCTATACAACGATCAAGCCATAATACTCAGAATACCAACTTAACTCACAAACTCTTATACTTTAGCAGAAGTGTCTTGCATAAAACATCACAAATCAAGTTCTCAAGGATTCATAAAAGGATCTATGTTATTTGGGTCAGATAAATTGTAAATTTTATTAACAGTTGAAAATACTATGCAGTTCGTGCTATATGGATGCTTTCCAATGTGTCTGTCAAGTGGCACCCCTAACATGTGTAGGTTGCGTCAAAGAGAACATATGCATAACCCCAGTGGCCTTTACATACAATATGTCTGTGTGTATACAAATGTATCTACATACATGGGAATATATGTATACTTGTACATGTGGCCATATGAATAGATCTTGGTTCGTTCCCTAAATTACAGAAGAGTTTGAAAAAATTATGAGTGTGAATATGAGAGGCATGATGTTAGGGATAAAACATGCAACACGCATTATAGTCCTGGGAAGAAAGGCTGCATAGTTTGCATAATTTATAGTACATGATCAATGTCAACTCTGCAGTAGCTTTTTATTGCATGTTTGAATTTATTTAATTCTAAACTAAAAATATTTATTAATATTTATAATTTAATAAACTATTATCAATATTTAATATATTTACCTTAGATTTAAACTTTAATATAATTTAATTTATTTAATTCTAAATTCTAAAATTTATATATTTTAATATTCTTGAATTTGTTTAACTTTTAATATTTTAAACTAAAAACATTTATTAATATTTATAATTTAATAAACTATTATCAATATTTAATATATTTAGCTTATATTTAAACTTTAATATTATTTATTTCTAAATTCTAAAATTTATATATTTTAATATTCTTGAATTTGTTTAACTTTAAATATTTTAAACTAAAAACATTTATTAATATTTATAATTTAATAAACTATTATCAATATTTAATATATTTAGCTTAGATTTAAACTTTAATATTATTTAATCTATTTAATTCTAAATTCTAAAATTTATATATTTTAATATTCTTGAATTTGTTTAACTTTTAATATTTTAAACTAAAAATAGTTATTAATATTTATAATTTAATAAACTATTATCAATATTTAATATATTTAGCTTAGATTTAAACTTTAATATTATTTAATTTTAAATTCTAAAATTTATATATTTTAATATACTTGAATTTGTTTAACTTTTAATATTTTAAACTAAAAACATTTATTAATATTTATAATTTAATAAACTATTATCAATATTTAATATATTTAACTCAGATTTAAACTTTAATATTATTTAATTTGTTTAATTCTAGATTCTAAAATTCATATATTTTAATATTGTTGAATTTGTTTAACTTTTAATATTTTAAACTAAAAACATTTATTAATATTTTTAATTTAATAAAATATTATAATATTTAATATATTTAGCTTAGATTTAAACTTTAATATTATTTAATTCTAAATTCTAAAATTTATATATTTTAATATTCTTGAATTTGTTTAACTTTTAATATTTTAAACTAAAAACATTTATTAATATTTATAATTTAATAAACTATTATCAATATTTAATATATTTAGCTTAGATTTAAACTTTAATATTATTTAATTCTAAATTCTAAAATTTATATATTTTATTATTTTTGAATTTGTTTAACTTTTAATATTTTAAATTTTATATTTCACCCTAGAGAACTTGAAATATTGAGGCACATATGATCTTATAAAAGTTTATGGTTGTTTTGTTTATTATATGATGCTATGTGGTATTATGAAATTAATTCCCATTTTTAGGCTACAAACTTGTATATACTTAATGATTTTTTTAATGGATGAACCCAAAACAAACCCAACCCCAAATTTTTTTCTTTGGCCGAATCCACCTACCTGAACTCAAAAAACAAAAATATCTAAATAAATAAAAAAATAGTTCCAAAATGCTTTCTAGTTAAAGATAAATCAAGCCCAAACCTCCACTTATCGAAGTATCTCGTCAACTTCTTTTTGGAGGCTCTTTCCTTGACTTTCTTTGGACCTTTTATATGTTTCAATTTTAGCCAAGCGTTGCCTCCTTTCTCCTATGATATGTTCTTGTATTGTACGATGCATCTCTATTTCTTCCTTTAAATAATTTCTCTGTTTTAAATCTTCATGAATGGTTTCCTGTTAGAATAACCAAATGTTAGATTGTCTTTCATACATAATATGTCACAAGCCCTAAAACTCATCTACCTCTCTAATGTGAGTTTTAGGTGATTGTAAAACCTAATTATTAACAAGAATTGTTGGTGGTGGTACATGCCTAGGTTTTAGTGTTTTGAGTCAATTTCATGAAATCTTTCCTTATTCTCCTTAAAACCCTAAGTCTCATGGTCAAGATTTTATTTTATGCTCTATTTCGTTGTTGACCGCTTATCCTAGGTTCTCGGTTAGTTAAGTTGCAAACTCATGTCTTTTATGTCGTGTGTTGACCGGCCATGAGTCTTGAGTTACCTTTTATAGTCCATCAAGTCATGTGCATCATAAGGTTTTAGTCTTATTTTCTTATAAAGGTCTGAAGGTGCCACTTGGCGGATATCAGAAGCCTGCACACTACTAAAGCTGACATCTTGTTTGCACAGTAGGCTGCAAGATGAAGACAGGTGTTGAAGGTATCACGGATTATAGCCATAAGATTGACAATGCTTTTGAATGGAGAAGAAGGTGCCAGGTGTCGAAGGATTGAATGAAGTAGTGGGGCCACAAGTATAAAAGATTAGACGGTAGCGCATCCTCGCAGCAAAATCCTATCAGCAACAAAGATTCTTTGCGTTACTGTGAGATGGTGACACATAGCCAGTTCTTGGAGGAAAGAAGAAGGCTTATGTAGTGAAGATCCACATGGAAGCTTTAGCGCGCACCTGTAGAGCCAAAAGGAGGTGGCCCACTTTCTACCGCGCGACTACGGAATAGTGCCACGTGGCCATGTAAGACATAAAATTGAAGAGTCAGTAAAAGGGGCATGCTTGAGATGGAATAATCTGATTGGTTGGTGACTTTTCATGCAAAAGGCTTAGATTTACAAATCTGGCAGTTAATCCAGGGTCATCGATCTCACAGTATGAAGTTTGCATCAATGGCCTGAATTTGAATTCTCTGTGTAGTCGTTGGAAGGCACCCCTGCATCACGAATTTCCAGTAATGGTCGAAAAGACACGCATTAATATAGCCAACCCTAGTTTGCAAGCTCAGTTACAATCAAAAGTTAAGGTTTTCTTGTCATTTTCACAGGCATAAGAAAGGATTCCTGTGCATAGCAAGCAATTGGGCAAGAAGAAATTGTGACTTTGAGTGTCTGCAACTAAAACTAGTAAGTTGTTCTTGCTTGTTGTGATTATTTGAGTTGAATTACTGCTTTGTTGAAGGGATTTTGAGCATTCTTAGAAGAAAAGAAAGAAAAAACCCTAGTTTGGCGAAGTATTGTTCCAAAGATGAGTTAGGCAAGCCAACCTTCAACTTCCAAGAGGGGTTTGGATGAAGACTTTATGATTCAGTTGCCTGGGTCTTCAAGGAGGCTAGTGAATGTATATGGTTCAGCGGGCCAAATGATAGACAGTTGGACTTATCTTTTGGATGCCGAAATGCTCTATTGCCTGTGCCAGGGTGAAATTTGCTTAAACATTGGTATGATAGGAGGGATTGCAAAGCCCCTATATATAATGTGTGGGGTTTGGATTTGGCGAAGTTGGCATGCCCCAATGTATTTAGAAACCTTGATTTTGTAAGGGCTGTTGTACAAATATATGATCCTACGGCTAGGGCTATTAGGGCAGGAAATAACGACCAGGATGACAAAGGCATTTGTCACAAAGGTGTTTGGCCTAAACCCTGCTGCCAACAAGAAGATTGATTTTGCCATTCTAAAGGATGAATACAACAAGACCCAATGTGGATACAGAGCCTTCCAATTGCCTAAGCACAGAGAAAGGGAGATTGATGTAAAATTGATCAGAATTTTAGATAGTGAGGAGGAACCTTTTGATGTTTCTCAATTCATGTGTTATTTTACAAAAACTTACCACACTCTGTGCCAAGTGCTAAGGAAAGATTCATTAGATAAAATTCCAGTTCCTATGATGGTGTTGGCTGTAGACATACAAGACATTTCGACAACTGTGGGATTTGATTATGCCACCTATGTAACAGACAAGATGCATGATCAATTACTGAAGATTAAGCAGAATCTTGGTATTGCAGATGCAAAGGTAGAATTCAGGTGGTGTTCTGTTTTGTGCCATAGGTTTTTGTATGCTGGAACATGGTTGTGACATCAAGCTCTGCATGTGAGAGAACAAGAACAAGATGGTACTCTTCTCGCTATCCAATTATGGACCCATTTGATGGATATGCACTGTGAGAGTGCAGATTATGTGATTTTTGAAGAGCATTTTGTGAAAAGGCTACTAAATGTTTTGGAGCTTTAAGGTGAAAGAATTCCAAGGGATGTGTTAGATTTTCAAAGACCATTTGATAGAACCCCTAAGCTTGGAATTCAACATAATTGGGGAGATTGGTTCCTCCACACCCATACTACCTGCATTAGGGTTTATGGGAGCAAGGTTACCCCACATATACTACCAAAATATGTGCCTAGGAGGATTGCATACTTGGAGATTATCTGGCAGTTGAATGAGTCAGATAAGGAGCACTTGAGACTGCAGAAGAAAGGGTCATTTTTCCCTACTACCACCAAGTTTTGTGATTTCTGGGCTATGAACAAGGATGCTCTGGATCAGATTGATTCAGTACTAAAAGTTTACAACATGGGGTTGGAAGACCCAAGGACATTTTATCCAGAAAGTTTTATTAACTAGGTGAGACTCAACATCAAGAGACCACAATTCCTCCATCAGGTTGTGTTTGATGAGGATGTGGTAAGAAATTGCTCCACCATGGATGAAATTCATTTACTGAGGAAGAGGTTGTAGGAAGTGATGGAAGGGGAGAAAATGAGAACAAATCTGAATCCTACATATCTTAGGGCTTTTGTAGAGGAGAGAGACCAAATAATAAGGATTCATAAAATTTTAGCCAATGTAGAGACTTTGATTGAAGAGGCCCCTGCAGGTGAAGAGATACCAACATATAGAAGAGACCCAAGGACTCCAATCAAACCATACAGGAGAGGAAATGAGTCTTCTGAGTCACCTCTAGGTAAAAAACTGAAAGTTATTGATCTGGAGCAAGAAGAATAAATTTAGGTTGTGGACCTGGAGAAGGAGACTTATGAGGGTGGAGTTGGAGAAGAACAAGAAATTTTTTAGCAGATAAATTCACCTGAGAGAATATGACCTTCTACCTTACCAGATAGTAGGTTGGGAAGGTCACTTTTTGGTGACCAAGTTGATATAGAGGACATCAAAGTGATCTCCTGTGCATAATTTTTGAAGGATGACGCCTTTGTCAATACCCCTAAGTTTAAGGGGTATGTGCTAAAAGTAAGAAATGAAGAATTCCATAGGAAGGCGGAAGAAGCAAAGATAGGAGTTGATCCTGAGAAGTATGAAGAGATAACACAAAGGGTGCTCAATGAAGTGAGTCAAGATATCAGCAAAATTACCCTTGATGAAGGGAGAGCCTTGGTGGAAAAGATTGGTTTGATGCTACTCCCTCATTGGACTTTGATAGATGTAATTGCATTTGATACTATCATAAGGAT
Source organism: Cunninghamia lanceolata (assembly GCA_027924645.1). NCBI lineage: Eukaryota > Viridiplantae > Streptophyta > Pinopsida > Cupressales > Cupressaceae > Cunninghamia > Cunninghamia lanceolata. Next base: position 5,482,627 of record BSBN01000592.1, read on the forward strand.
GGGCACAAACATTTTAGATGATCAGGTAGATAAAGCACTCTCTGGTGCAGGGTTCAACCCCAAATTTGAGACCTTGGCAATATGGGAATTGGCCCCAAATAATAATAAGCCAAGGGTGGGCTTAAGTGAATTGACAAGGGAAGTGATAATAAAAAGAGAATTAGATACTCCAGCTCCTCAAGCTGCAAGCTTGAGTGTTCACACAGCTCAATTTGTTGAAGCTATCACAAATAAATTGCAGAAGGATTATGATGATCTTCTTTTGAAGTATGGACAGACAATGTCAGAATTGAATAAGTATAAGGGGTAGATGTTGTTGTCTCCAGGTACTTCAACTCAGAGTGGTTCAGTTCCTGTGGATACTGCAGAAGCTTTTCCAATAGATAGAGAGACATTACTTTCAGAGATTAAAGAGTTGAAGGAAGAAGTGAAAATTATAAAGGATGAGAAGAAGACCATTGTTAAGGAAATGGTTACAAATTTGATTACCCATAGGTTATCTAGGGTTACAGCCAGGGTTGATGATACATGTAAGTCCTATCAAGTTTGAGGATAGCCCAAGACAAACATGAGAAGGATAAGGATAGCTCGAAGGACATGATTAGGGTATGGCTACCTAGAACTGGAGAAAAAGGGAAATTCATAGATGTTCAAGGTTTGCCCTTGATGCTCCAATAGAAATAAAATTAACCCTTGACATGTTGCTTTTATTAGAAGAAGTAGTGGATTTCCAATTAAAATTGGATAAAGTTTTGAAGGATAAAAGATAATTAATTTAGGGGATGGATAAAAAGGTCATGCCAAGCATATTAGATAATTATGGACAAGTAAAAGGTTTGGACAAATGGAAGGGTGATTTTGAAAATATAGCCGACCAACTTCTATCCTCAAGTTGTGTAGATGGTGATCCAAATATGAAGATTTTGAGTTCTACACTTGACAAGCTGTATGCCTTGGAAATGAGTTTTGAAACATTTTGTAAGGAGTCAAAGATCCTATTGGATGCTAGGTATGCAGGGCATAATGAGAAAAATACAAAATTAATTCCTTTCCAATAGCCTTCGAAGAAATCATGTGCAGCCTAGGTGGAGAAGTATGGATAATTGCGTCCAGGGTGAACGAAGCCCAATCATATGATAGGTCGTCTTCATCATTGGGATAAAGCATCTCCAATGGTTTTAGCCTCTCCAAGATGAATTGTATTTTGTCTTTTTCTCTTTTATTTGTAATTTGGATTAGTTTCCCCATGCCTATGGCGGTGGCTTGTAATGCAAGATTTTGTAACCAACATTTGGTAACGAGTTTTAGGGCAACATGTTCTTGTGTCTATAAAAGAACATGTTGTTCCACTTTGTAAAGAGATTGGAAGGATTGGGAAATTTTGACAGTGAAATACAAAGCAATTATGAGAGGTTGTCCATATTCTGAGTTGTAAGTTTCAATTTCTTGCATGTTGAATGTGTTGTCTTTATAAGCTTTTTTATCAGTTTTCGATTGCAATATATGAAAAATGCCTTTGAGCATGTGTTTCCATTAATTGTCTCATGTATTGTTTACATTTCTCTTTTGAATAAGGATACTAGGAGTTTCTGAGTTCTTGAATATACATCTTCTATATTGCATGTCTGGTTTGTTGCTTCTATTCAGAGAATAGATTAAAATGCTCTGAGTCAGATATGGGGAGATGTGTTTTGCAATAGGGATTTTTGTAAGAAGAATTGTTGGAAATACCCATTCTTGGATTGTAACCTGTAAGATAGAAATAAAATAAATCCTCTGATCTTGAACATTTTGTTTTGTCTAAGAGAAGCATTTTGTATGTAAGGAATTGACTCCAAGCCCTAGAATTGACTCCAAGCCCTAGGATTGGCACCGATCGGAAGTTGGGCTTATTTTCACAAATCAATCCTAATCAAACAATCATATAAGAAAAACAAAAAAATAAAAAGAACAATCAACTTATTAGTTTTTAGGAGTAGGTTTTAGTTCTATGTTCTCTGAGCCATTTAACGAAGTAATTTCCAAAGTTAGCTAACTTTGAAGCAATTATACAGTTTTGGTATGTATCTAAGAGAACATATCTATTTTAAGTGTCAATATCTGATTTAAATAAGGATTTGTCATATTGATATTGAAGTAAGGGAATACCTCCCTAGGTTTAGCAGAGCCTAAAGTGCAGAGGAGAACAAGCAATTGTCTCTTGTTTGTTGGCCACTAACCTGAGAATCCTGAGCATAAAAGATGGCAACTTTTTAGGGAAACTCAGACCATCAGTTGGGAACACCAATAGATTGGTGACTCCGCTGGGGAGTTGACAACACAAAGAACCTAGAATACAACCTAAAATCACATTTGTGGGTGGCGACTCTAAATCTATCTCCCAGTTGGTGACATTAATATTTATATGCATGGAAGAAGATCCCTGCAAAACCCTTTAATTCAAGCACAACCAGAAAAGATGTTTAGAAAGAAGGGAAGTAATCATTCCAACCAAGAAGGTTCTCCAAATCCTAAAAATAATGACAACACCCAAACTGATGTTAGGTCCTCTCAACAACAACATTTTTCAGCTACAGAAGCTAGTATCTAGGAAATCTATGAGAAGCAACGAGGTGATAGGCCGAGGTTAGGATCTGGTATCTTTCAAGAATGTCTTATTAAGGATCCACTTGATAGGCTTGAAGATATAGAATAACTGAGAGATACAAGTAACCCCAATGTGATTGGACCATCCTCATCAATGCCAAAAGAGGGTGAGTTGCTAGAGGAAGTCAAGAATCTCAGGGCTGAGATTGAATTCTTGGAAGCTATAAGAATAAGGGATGAGATGAGACTTAGGGTTAAGGCTCTAAGGACTGCTTACCAGAATACAATTCCAACTATCTCTGCAACAAATAATGCAAATACAGTGGGTAATCAACATGCAAATCAGAATTGGCAAGACAATCAAGGACCGAATGGTAATAATAACAGAGAGCATCATAATCTTTTAGGTAATCCAAATGCACATGTTCAGCGTAATGTGAATCAGAATATTAATGCAAATCAAAATCACAATGCATTTGGTAAGAGACCTATGCAATTGGAAAGATATAGACAACTAGATTTTACTAGTATCCCTGGGTATCCTAACCCTATTGATAATGACATCAGGGCTGAATTGCCCAAGTTTTCAAGTAATAATGCAATATCTGGTGAAGATCATTTGAAATCTTTTCTAAATTTGATGGACAATTTTGAGGTTGAATAGGAAGATGCTTTCATGAAATTGTTCATGCAATCTGTGGTAGAAGAGGCTAGGGAATGGTATCAAAATTTGCCTGATCAGAGTATTTCATCATGGGATGATTTCATGTGGATTTTCAAAGAATAGTATGGAGACATTATTGATCTTAGCTTCATTATAAATGAGTTCACTAGTATAACCAAAGGATCAAATGAGCCTGTTCCTGATTTTAATGCAAGGTTTACTAGGGTATTGAATAAACTTCCACCTCGTATGAGACCAAATGAACCTATGTGCATGGTTTTGTACACAAATGCTTTTGATGCAAAAATGGCATATGCATTGAGAGACAAGGGACCAGCTAGTCTAAGAGATGCTTTCAGGATTGCAACCAATATTGAGAACAACAGGAAAGCATCTGGCAAAGGAAATAGGGGAGATGATGTAAAAATATTGCAAAATCCAAACAATAGAGCTCAGAATAATGCTTCCACATCTGAGGACAAACTGGACAAGCTAACAAGTGCTTTTAAGGACCTAAGTTATAAACTTGCTAGAGTGGAAAAAAGACTGGGCTCTGAAAAGCTGAATAATCAGAGACAAGAAAAGAGACCACAATTGCATGATATGCAATATAATACAAACTAGCACAATGGTAAGCCCATTTTGAATAATAATAACAATCAAAAGTCTTAGTATGGTAAGGAAACTCCTGACCCATTAAAGAAAAGTGTCAATGTCATTGAGGATACTCCTTGGTGTATGGTTTGTCAAATGCCTCACTCATCATTGCAATGTATTGCTCAGTCTCTCCATAATGATGTCAATGCTTGTAATGAATGTAATGAATCCCACTATGCTGAAGATGACAATGCTAACATGCTTTTTACTAGTGGGGATTATTCTTCTTCTAATGAGGTTGATGCAGATACAAATGTGGTTGAAAAGAGATATCATAATTATCCACCCCTAAGAACTTCCCTAATGAATTGCCTATAGCTTCAAAACAAGAATCAAACCAAAATTGTAAAGGAAGATTTGGAAGTCTCACCCACATTGGAGTAGCATCGAAAGATTCAGTGGGAAGGTTGAAAGAAGGATGCCATGGTTTCAACTTGAGCGGGAATTCTCACAGAACCACTGGGGGTCACACAAAATTTTATTTCTATCCCTATCATTGTCAAATGCCACCACAAAAAATCCCCGCACAAATGGATATATTTGAGTATCCCTTTCCAAAAGGGGGTCCCATGTTGATGCAGGAGCATCCACGGTTAATGGCAATTCTCATCAACCAAAAAAAGAAAATATTTTAATTTCTTATAGTTTCGTAATTTGGAAGTTGGAAAATAAATGCAATATTAGGCCTAAATAATATATTAAATATATTGGCCTTATTACAATATTACAAAAATAATAATGTTGTAAAAATCTAGGAGTGGGAGATAGTTTAGGAGACAATTTTGGAGTGTAAAATTAATAAAGGCAATTTGGAGTGGAAAATCAAAAGACAATCTTGGGAGTGGATTTTTGGGGAGTTGTAAGTGGAGACAACTCATTAAATTCCTTCAATTATAGCATGGTTAATTTGGATGCCCAAGTTGTGTGGCTTTTGTCTTTTTCCAAGTTTGGAGCTATTTTCTAGGAGTGAGAATTTGAGTTGTCACTTATTTTTAGCAAATTGTGGGAGTGGATTTTATTGAGAAATTAATATTATTTTTCCATGATTTTTTTAAAAAGGATTCTCCCAATTTGGGTGTGGGAGTTGGAGGAGAGAGAAAATGGTGGTTGTGGAGTCATTATAAAAAGGATTTTTGGCAAATTTTGAGGGAGGTTTTCTTGCAGATTTTTGGAGGAAGGAAAAAGAAGGTGTTGCTTTTCCTGGGAGGAGGTGAGAAGACATTTTATTGTAGGTTTTAAAGGTGTGCTACAGCAGCAAATGGATGAAAGAATCCATGTTTGAATATCAATAAATTTGATTGTTGAATATTGCAGATTGGAGAGCAAATTTTACGATGCAGGAGGATGGTATGAAGAGGAAAGGAGTTTTGAGAGTAAGAAATATGTGGATGAGAGGGAATGGAAAAATAAATGAAAAAAATTGAGAGCATAAGGAAGGAGAGAGATTCTTGTATGAGAAGCCATGGAAGGCCAAATGTAATAAGTTTATTTTTTTGTAATGTTGCAGATTTATGAAGTTTTTTACAAGTTTGAATTCAATAAAATGAGCATATATGTTTGTTGCATATTTTGCATTTGAAGGTTTGATTTGTGCTGCATCATTTGGTATCAGAGTAGGTTGATCTTGAGTGTGTAGAGTATGCACCAGGACCGAGAGGAGTTTGTGAAATAAATTATTTTCCTATGTGTTGAAGTATGAGAAATTTTTGTAATTGTAGAGAAAATTGATTTTGTGAGATATATGTTTGTTGTCCTCCAACAGAGATAAAATTTGGGTAGAAGTTGTACAGACTTCTTCCACTATGAGAAAGTGGGTAGAAGAGGTCTTGAAGAGGTGCATCTTCCAGAGTCTTTGTTGGGTAGAGGAGAGTTAAATTTGTGTGAGATATGTTGGTTGTCCTCCATTAGAGATAAAGCTGGGTAGAAGGTGTAGAGATTTCTTCCACTGAGAGAAAGTGGGTAGAAGAGGTCTTGGAGAGGTGCATCTTCTAGAGTTTTTTGTTGGGTAGAGAATAGTTATGAGTGAGCTTTATTGTAGAGAGGACTTGTAACTGCAGAGAGCATTGGCTCTAAAGTGTTTATGTGTAGGTTGTAGAAATTGCATATTGAGAATGAGCGAAATGTTTTTGAAGAAGAGGATGAGATGGGTCATGAAGAGACCTATAATGATTTCATATATAGAAAAGTGGGAAAGAAAGTTTATGGATAGTCTTAATGAAGAGTTGATAAGACTTCATGATATAGTGGATCTATTAAAAGCTGAAATGAATAGAAGAAATGTTGACGATAAAAGGTGTGAGAAAGAATGTCATGAAAGTGGCATGAAAGAGAAAAAGAACCTGATTGCAACTAAAATATGTCTTTTCAAAGGCATGGGTATGTTGATGGATGAGATTACAACACAGAAGAGTGATGATGAAAACCTTATTTTACCTAACATTATTTTGTTTGCAGATAAAAAGGAAAATAAAGACAAAGAAGTGGAAGTCCTCAAAGATAATGAAAAAGATGAAAAGAATGAGTTTGCAGCAGGAACATGTCTATTGGAAGGCATAAATAATGAGATAAAAGAGGTTGCAGCAGAAGCTAAGATGATGGACTTTGAGGGTCCTATATTTGATGAGAAAATTGGTGAAGACGAGGATGACCCCTTATTGAAAGAAGAGATCAGAAAAATAAAGTCTATTGGAAGGAAAATTATTAGATGAACCTAAGGATTTAATGGAGATGAATGTAAAGGATGAAGTAGAAGAAAAGGTTGCAGCAACATGTCTCATTGAAGGCATGGAAGATGTAGTGAAAGAAATTGCAGCACTTGGTCCTGTTGAAGACATAGAAGTTACAACAGTATGCTTGTATGAAAGCATGGAAGAAGTAGAGAAAAGTGAAGCAGAGAAATTTTTTGTAGCATTGGCTGAAGATGGAAGGGTCCTACAAATGAGCATTGAGGAGATTGTACAGAGTACAGGAGTAGTTGTGAGTAACTTTGCAATAGTTGAGGATGTGTATGAGGACCATGTTCGATGAGGAACCTGATGAAGACCAAGAGTTTCTTGAGGAAGAGATCATGGAGGTAGAAAAGTTGTTTAGAGCAACAACAAAGGTAGTAGTATTCAGTAGTGAAGAAGAAGATGTTGTGACAAAAGAAGTCATCAAGGTAAAATCTAATTTTTATAATGTTGAATTTGCCAAGGATTTGCATTTTGAAATGAGTAAAGAGTTAGAGAAGAAAAAGGATTGTGTAGATGCAGAGTGGTATATAGATGTACACTTGCAAGTAGAGGTTGTAGAGGAAGCTACAGGAGAGATTTGGTGGAGGTGGTTGGTTAGTGGTGGGTTGGATCCCACGAAGAAGGAGAGGAGAGGGGAAATAATTTGGTAGAGGAAGACAATATTTGGTGGATGCAAATCTACGAGAGGAGAGAAGAATGAAGTGCAGATTTGTTCGAGGAGAGTGAAGCTTGTTCTAGAAAGATGCTGGAAAAAGAGGAAAAAGAGAAGAATGAAGCGCAAAGGTTGGATCCAGTGAAGTGGCAGCAGTTCAAAGACACTCACTTGCAGGAGCTGCATTCTTTTCAACCAGAGGAGAATGATGCAGGAGCATCCACGGTCAATGGCAATTCTCATCAACCAAAAAAAGAAAATATTTTAATTTCTTATAGTTTGGTAATTTGGAAGTTGGAAAATAAATGCAATATTAGGCCTAAGTAATATATTAAATAAATTGGCCTTAGTACAATATTGCAAAAATAATAATGTTGCAAAAATCTAGGAGTGGGAGATAGTTTAGGAGACAATTTTGGAGTGGAAAATCAAAAGGCAATCTTGGGAGTGGATTTTTGGGGAGTTGTAAGTGGAGACAACTCATTAAATTCCCTCAATTATAGCATGGTTAATTTGGATGCCCAAGTTGTGTGGCTTTTGTCTTTTTCCAAGTTTGGAGCTATTTTCTAGGAGTGGGAATTTGAGTTGTCACTTTTTTTTAGCAAATTGTGGGAGTGGATTTTATTGAGAAATTAATATTATTTTCCATGATTTTTTTAAAAAGGATTCTCCCAATTTGGGTGTGGGAGTTGGAGGAGAGAGAAAATGGTGGTTGTGGAGTCATTATAAAAAGGATTTTTGGCAAATTTTGAGGGAGGTTTTCTTGCAGATTTTTGGAGGAAGGAAAAAGAAGGTGTTGCTTTTCCTGGGAGGAGGTGAGAAGACATTTTATTGTAGGTTTTAAAGGTGTGCTACAGCAGCAAATGGATGAAAGAATCCATGTTTGAATATCAATAAATTTGATTGTTGAATATTGCAGATTGGAGAGCAAATTTTACGATGCAGGAGGATGGTATGAAGAGGAAAGGAGTTTTGAGAGTAAGAAATATGTGAATGAGAGGGAATGGAAAAATAAATGAAAAAAAATTGAGAGCATAAGGAAAGAGAGAGATTCTTGTATGAGAAGCCATGGAAGACCAAATTTAATAAGTTTGTTTTTTTGTAATGTTGTAGATTTATGAAGTTTTTTACAAGTTTGAATTCAATAAAATGAGCATATATGTTTGTTGCATATTTTGCATTTGAGTGTTTGAGTTGTGCTGCATCACATGTGGCTTTTATCCATTGATGCATCTCAGGAAGACTTGGCCAAAAACCTCTGAATCTCCCAACCAATCCTAACTCAGTGAAATATGCTACATTCTCAGCCACTTCTCTACAAATGTCCTCTCCCAAAATCACAGAAGGTGAAGATCCACATTGGAGAGCAGAAGGTGAAGATCCACATTGGAGAGCAGAAGGTGAAGATTCACATTGGAGAGACTGAGTCACTGAAATATTCCGCTCACCATGCTCTTGGCCATTAGCAATCAACTGGAAATCCCCATCACTACTCTTATCTATTTGCCATTTGCCTGAAGAAACCATAGCCTCTACTTCTTTGTTAACTCTAGAAAAGTGTTTTTTATGTTTGGATCCTTTTCCAGAATAACCAACATTGAGATTAGAAACCCTAACACCCTTCCCAAAGCCACCATCAGACCTATAATCTGCCACAAATTTAGAACCCTTGCCCTCACCCGCCCGCACAATGTCTTTGAAGGATTTGATTGTTGGAGATCCTGAATCCCTCGTTGCCTTTGGAAGTGTCAACCTGCGAGTAGGAGAAGACCTTTCAATCCCGTCGAGCTCCGTGGTGGGAGGGTATGCAAAGGCGGATGCCACAGAGGAGAAAGGCTTCACAAAAAAGCTCAACAAGTTTGGGAGTGACTCCATCCTCGAAGAGTTAGATATTAATATATTATATTGTGTAATATTATATTCATATTCATATTATTATTTCATTTGTATTCAATATAATAATATAATTAATAATATATTAACAATAATATTTATATTATTTAATTTTGATCATTGTATAGTCATTATATTTTTTTTTGTATAAATATTAAAAATTAAAATATTGTAGTGATTTAAATATTAATATATTATTAGTACCTTGTTCAGTACAATGAGTTTTTTTATTTATTGATTAATCTAGAGTAAACCAATCAAAATAGAGTATTATTTTTCATGTTGAATAGATTTTAATTTTTCCTAGGTCTACATGACAAAATTTTAACAAAAATTATTCAGAAAATCACTTATCTCTGTTGTGATTGGTTCAAAATACTATTTTGATTAAAACAAAAAAATTTCGTTATTAAACAAATAATATTTTTTTAATGTTAAACACATACTATTTTTTAATGTTAAACAAATAATTTTTTAAAAAGTGTATGTAAATATTATAACAAAAATTGTAATATTTATATTAATATAATATTCATATTAATGTGATTATTTAATTTTGATTATATATATAATTTATAAATTTGATATTTTAAATATTGATGAAATAGTATAATTAATTATATATTAATAATAGAATGTAAATTAAATTATTAATTATAATAATTAGTAGAATTATCATTATAGTGTATTTGTATTTATGTTATATTATAGTAAAATGAAATATTAATATATACATTTGTGTATAAATATTAAATATTGAAATATTATACTTATTGAGTAATATTCATATTAATATTTAATTGTTATTCATTGTATAAATTGATTACAAAATTTTTATTTTAAATATCAATAGATTAATATAATTAAAATAATTTTAATAATAACGTTTATATTAAATTATTGATTATACAAATAAATAGAATTATCATTATAATTATAATGTATTTATTATATTTATGTTATATTATAGTAAAAATAAAATGATTTAAAGTTAGTTATTTTTTAACATTATCAGATTATTTAAAACAAATTGTTATAAACAAAGAGTTAAGAATTCAAGTGTAGAAGTACCACATACTTTGTGATTGTGGCTTTATTTTGCCACAAATCTCACAGGAAAAAAAGAAAGAAGATTGCCACAAATCTCACAGGAAAAAAAGAAAGAAGATATCTCAGTAAAAAATCAAACAGGCGCTACTATTTGCAAGTGAGTTATGTTTTCGAGGGGGAAAAATTTAGAATGAAGACAGGTGAATAACAAGTAAAACAATTTAGTGGAAGTTCATAGGGCATACATTATTGTGTTCCTTTTCCAATTTTTTTTTTGTATTAAATATAATGTATCAAAAACGGTTACAGATCTGCCATAGCAACCATTACATCTTGTTCGTCTTCAGTTGAGTTTTATCTAACTATGCTTAATAGTTTGGGTGCCTTGCTATATACAAAACTTTATAACTTCGGCAGATTTATTAGGTTTGTAATTGTCAGCCAGTATATACAAAAATTGGTATAGCAGCCAGTATATAAAAAATTGATATATCAGGTTGTAACTGTCTATTATCCCTATCAGCATGCTTTCCATATAACCTCTTTATACATCATATGTCAAAACAAGGTAGTGTACACAACATTAGCCACTTATACATATATAGATGAAGCAGTTGAATTAGTTATTGCAGCACCTGTTGTACTCTTCAACAACCCCTGGGTCTGGATCCCCCACAAAAGCCTGTGCACTCAAGATTGCTTCCTCGATGGCAAAGGAAGCACCATCAATTTCTTGCTAATCTGGTACATAGACGTCGTTGGCCCTGCCTGCACCATTGAACACCCCTCTGAATTCATTTAGATATCTCATGAAAGCATCAGCTTCTTCCTATGTGTAGTGGTGGGCATGCCCACACTTGACTTCCTCTTTGAATACAGTTGCTGAGCCTTCCCTGAAGAGTTATAGGAACTTTTCCTTGGAGCACTCCAGGTGTAGAATGACCTACAAAATAATATTACAGAATTGAGTTGTTTTGAAGACTCAGTAAGTACACTTTTACACCCCTGAAACTTATCCGCATTTATTGCCTTCCATAAGTGCCATAAAATCTCAGTGGTTAAATCATTCCAAAACATGTGCAAATTCTTGTTCAGTTTTCTAGTATTAAATAATATATATTTCCAACAAATCTTATCATTTTTATCCCAGATTAAAAGATCATTGCAAAATATTTTCCAGATTTCCTTTGCATAAAAACAGTAAAAAAGAATATGCCTTATAGTCTCCGGGGTCCTGCATATGTTACAAATGTCAATATCAACATAATTAATTTTAAAGGGTAATTTTTGCAATAAAATAAGCCATCTAAAACAAGCCTTCTTGGGCTCTCTATTGCTATTCCAAATAGAGCCAAAAATTTTATGCCAAACATCCGTGGGCAAATCAGTCCCCCAACAATGATTAGTATGATCTGAAACAAAGATTTTACTAGTTAATTCTTTATAAATTGTCTTAGATTTGAGATTAGTAAGCCTTGTGCCGCCTACCCAAGCCAGGTCACTAGTTGGGTCTAGGTCCTCTTCAGGGTTGATAGGGAATTGAGCTTCTTTACATGATTGAACAGTTAAGGTGTTAAGGGTTCTAGGATTAGAATCAGGAAGGTTGAACTCGAAAGCAAGGTTAGCCCAGTCCTTAATTTTCCCATTAGAGAGAATATCTTTAAATGTTTTGATACCCAATAGGTTCCATTTCTTTGTGGAGCAACCTTGTAATAGGGCCAGTGGCTTATTATTATGGGATAGGTTCCACCAAATGGAGCTACAGGTATGACACTTCACATCATTGTTTATAGAGATATTGTTGGTTTTATAAAACACATTAGGCTTAATAACCTCCCATGCTTTCTAGAGACTCTTAAAAATTGAAGAACCAGAAGGGGACATAGGATATTTACTCAACAGAATATCACAGACTGGTAGTCCTTTCCATGTTTTGGCCTCCTTGGGGGTGGCCATCTTGATGTTATTTCTCACCAACATCTTCTAGGGTTCATTGCCTTCCATAGATCTGGCAATCCATTTTACTGCCAAGGCAATGCTATGGAGCCTACGATCTTTTAGGCCAATCCCCCCATGACTTTTCTCAATGTAACATCATTCCCATTTAACAACATGTTTCTTTCTTTTGCCTTTCGCATTGGACCAAAGGAAGTTCCTGATCCTTTTCTGGATATCATTTACCTGATAGCTTCTAAAAAACCAAACCGATGCAAAGTAGATGTTGTAAGATGAGAGAACCTTTTGATAGACCTGGATCCTACTAGCTAGGTATATGTATTGTATGTTCCAACCCTCTATCTTCTTCTCTATCTTGTTACTTATCCATAACCACATTTCTTTTAGGTTCAGGCTGACTGAAAATGGTATTCCAAGATACCTTACCTGTTTGCTGGGTCCCCCCATTGAAAGTCATAATTTTTGTTCCATTCTGGGGGTACCCCATCCCGGCCAAGGATAATGGATTTAGAGGTGGAGATTTTGGCGCTAGAGGCTTGGAAAAAGAGGTCAAGTTTGCCCATCATAGCTTCCATATTTCCTTCCTCAAGTTCTAGAAAAATAGCAGTATTGTCTGCAAATTGAAAGTTGATTAATTCCTGCTGATCAGGAAGCCTGATGCCCCTTACCTGTGGGGAGTGGGATTGCTCTCTAAGTAGTTAATGAAGAGCATTTGAAGCTATAATGAACAATGCCAGGGAAAGGGGGTAACCTTGCCTGATTGACCTTTCAAGAACAAATTCTTCTGAGATTGAGCCATTCACATCCACCTATGCAACTGCATCTTTCAATAGGATGTCGACCATGTTGCAAAACTTCACAGGGAGGCTTCAAGAGTTGTCCTAAGGAAGGACCACTCCCCCCATCATAAGCTTTCTTGAAATCTAAAAGTATCATTGTAGCTTTTTAGTTGGAGTGTTTTGTCCACTCCATGGCCTCCCAACTTGTTATTAGGTTTTCCAGTATATATCTACCCTTGATGAAACTAGTTTGTGTGTTGTTTATAAACTTGGGTAGTATGTCAACCAGTCTTAGTGCCATCACTTTTTCCAAAATCTTGTATGATACATTTAGAAGGGTTGTATGATACATTTAGAAGGGTTATAGGCCTCAAATTTTTTATTAGAGTCTTGTCACCCCCTTTTGGCAGTAGCTTGATAATAACTTTACTGATGTTCCTCTCCGGAGTTCCCCTGTTTAGGCCCTCCATGTAGACCTGGAGCAATTCATCACAGACCCAATCCATAGGATTTATAGAATTCAACTGGTAGACCATCACTACCAGGGGACTTGTCATTATTCATTGATAGGATGGCTTTCTTGATTTCTTCCTTGGTTAAGTCCGTTGAAAGCTTGGCTACATCATCCTCAAAAATTCTTTTAGGGATAATCCTTTTAACTAGTTCTCTAGCATTTTGGCTGCCCCCTTCCCCCATTTTTGAGGTGAAGAGGTTATATAGAACTTTTGGAATTGCTCTAATATTTCCTCTTGGGAGGTGACCAGCCGGTCATTATCCCAAATTTGCTATATTCTCTCTTTAAAACTCTTTTCCCTGATGTAATTAAAGAAGAATTTCAACCCTTGTCACCACAGTTAAACCAGTTTAACTTGGCTCTTACCTTCAACCCTTTTATCTTTATGTTTTGAATCCTTCTAAGCTTATCTTTAGTGAGTGTAAGTTCTTCCCTCAACATTTCATTCATAGGATCTTTTTAGATTCTTGACTCAACTGCAAGGATGTGGTCTTGGAGTTCATTTTCCTCCCACCTGTTATCCATGGCCTTCTTTTTGCCAATGGTTTGGAAAATCTTCCTCCAAGTCTCAATATTTTGATTCCACCTCTCCATTGTACTGGTATTTTTTAGCATCCAACTATTTATTTCTCTGATGGAGGAAATGGCATCTCTACAATCATTATCTTTTAATAATTGGATGTTGAGGATGAAGCTATCTTTCCTCCTATTGACCACAGCCCTACCATTGTTTATCTCAATACTTGCTTTAATGGGATGATGGTCAGACATAGTGTAGGGGTAAAGAGAAGCCACCAGACCATCCCTGTTTGGAACAAACCTGAAGTTGTCCTTGCTTGCATAAAACCTATCAAGCCTACAATAAATCCTTCTATCTCCTTTTTGAGCATTACACCATGTATACTGGAGACCCCTTTGAAGTCCTTTTTCCCCACCTCCAAAGGGTCCATTAGATTGAACTTGTTTTTTACCCTCTACCAAAAATACATTTCATTTCATTTCCTTTCCATGACATGTCAACTCCCCCCGACTAATCTTTCGAGCGCTCAACCATGTTGAAGTCTCCACCCAAGATCCACGACACCTCTAGTAGACTAGCTAGCCATTGCCAGAGGGCAGCCCTCTCCATGTGGTTGTTAGGTACATAAATGGAGTAGATTCCCATTGTATTTCCTTCTTTTTCCAAGGTCACCCAGACTGCCCTGTTGCAGGGGGAAGTACCCTGATTGGTGACCAATTGACTCCATTTATTAGAGATGAGGATTGCCATGCCCCCCTTTCCCTTTTCATGATTTGTGGTGAAAAAGGAAGAATCCTTCCAAATAAACCTTAAATTAGTTTCTAATGTGAAGCCCACTGCCTTAGTTTCCTGTAGCATTACAACATCTTTTTGTTTTTCAAGATTCAAGAATCTCCTTACAATGTATTTCCTATCAGGGGACTCCAGTCCCCTGACGTTCCATGAGATATAATTAAGATTCATTCTTGACATTCATGGGGGTTACCTCTAGGTTCTGCCTAAACTATTCAAAATACTTAGGCAATCTTTCTTCCACCTCTAGTCTTTTTGCGTTAGGAGATTGTATTACCACACTTGTTTTCTTTCTTTTCTTTTTGGATAGTTGCATATTTTTTGGTACCGGGAGGGACATGATGTTCTTTCTTGGTCTTCCAGGCTCTACCCTTGGCCTGGAAGCCCTCCTAGACTGTCCAACCATGACATCCTCTTGAGTAAGATATCCTATGCACTCTGACTAATTTTCAGTATTTTTCCTTGCCCCCACACTCACACCACTTTCCTTGGTGGTGTCGGGGTTGGTGGAATTGGGCCCTTGAGTTTTGCTAAGAGCACTGACTCCAACAACATCCAGGGTGGGGGGTCTAGGCATTGCATGGGTTGCAGGGCTAGGGCCCTCACTACCTTTTATTGATGGCATCTTAGGAGTTACCTCATTGTTAACAGACCCAAACTTTTGAACAACAATGTTAGTGGTAGTTTGGCTAGGAAACTCTCGGGTGTCACCCTCAATGGAGCGGGTCAAAAGTGGCTTTTCTAGTTCAACATTAGAGCATCCCCCCAATTCTAGCGAGTGCTCTTGTTGCCAATGGTTACTGTCAGTATGGTTCATATTAGTAGTGCAATTTTTTTCGGTGATAGTCTCAAGACCTCCCTCCATGGAAGTCATCCTGTCGTTCCCAACCAGACTATCAATACCAATTTTGTTGCTAAGCTGGTCACCCTTAAGAAATTTGAACTGGTGGCCATCTTTTTTGAACATAAACTCATGAGTTGTAGGAGTGGGAGGGTTCCCATCCCATCCCTTCCTTAAGAACTCTTTTTCAATTCTTTTCTTAATCTCACGTATCGCTAACTGTTGATCGTTTAATTTTTCCATTATAGTTGGGTTTCCTGTAATTTCAGGGGTGAGCATGGAATTGAGGTGTTCCACTGGGTCTTTGGAGACACTAGAGATTGGGGTCTTCTCAGGTTTGACATCCTCAGAAGGGATTCCTTTAGAAAGAACATTGAAGGAGTTTTGGAGTAGGGTATCCTCAAAATTGAAATTTGGTGAACGGGGAGGACTGGGGGCTGGACATCCCACTCTAGCCCTTGGCCCTTGGAGCTCTATTTTCTTAGCCTTAAAATTCATAAGGGGGCATTTTTCAGCCCGCTCTGCTACAGGTTCTGAAAAGCAGTTACTAACACCCTGTGCTTGTAAGGGGTCGGTTGCCATAGCCATGCCAGAGTGCACAATGAGCCATTCCCCCCTAACGTTAGGTCGAGGGATACCATCTAGACACCCTTCTCTGGGTTTCGCATTATGGTTTTCAGAGAATAATTCTAAACTAGGGTTTGGGCCAAGGTGCGACATCTACTTTTTTCTTCCTTGACTTTTTTGGATTAAAGGACAATTTTTCCTAATGTGTCCCTCTTTCTGGTAGAGATAACAAGCATTGACACCACCCAAAATTTCTGACAATAGAAGGGATTCTCCTCACCCTCTACCTCTATACACCTAGGAATTTCAACCTCGGGAGCCAGCAACAACAATGCCCTCGCGTCCAAGTGCGAGAGGGTCACCTTGGTTTCATCTAGGCGTAGCACTTTACCAAAGGGTTCAAGCAGGTATAGGATTAACTTCCAATATTCAAGAGGAAGATTTTTCACAACCAACCACCTAGGGCAAGAGAAGGCTAATACTTCCTTGGCAATGGCCACTGGGGACCAGGCCAATGCCCTGAAACCACAGCTGCCGAGGTTCCAATATGGTTTTGAAAGCACCTTTTCCTGCATGGAATGACATTTAAAGAAAATAGCAAATAAACCTTTCTAGAGCATTTTACAAATATTAACTTGAATTCCAAATTTGTTTGCCCACACATTAGAAAACCAAGAATCTATGAATTTTCTTGGAGGTATTTTGTTAGTGTCAACAACAACAAAAAAGATAGTCGTTTCCTTCAATCTAAGTCTTTCATTAGAGACTATATTCTTCATAACAACATTTGGGGTGAGTTTATAGTTTGGAGGGGGTAAGGGGTACTTATCTTGCACTGACACATCGTTGCTTGGTTTGCCTTCTCTGCAACCAGTTGTAGCCAAAAACTTCGCACTAGATGGGAAAGACACACCATTATCCGCTACAAATTCCTTAAATGACTTAGTTGAGGGTGCATGGGAATCAAGATTAACTGCATTAGGGTTGGGGGGTCCATACCCCCCTCCATTAATGCTAAGAGGGTTGAGATTTACACAGCCGCGGGGGTTGGGAAATGAAAAATTAAACACAGTTGCTGAAAGCACATACAGGAGATAAGAAGATAGTATTTTCAATCTTTAGACACTATGGAGGCAATAAACATGAATAAATTTTGGGCATGTGAGGGTACGCACAAGATACAAACTTGGGTGGGGGAGGGCATGACCTCCCCCACTTGTCACGCATGAAGGCTGCCTCCTTTGCATAGAACCCTAGGACTCCTCCCTCTTGTAGTCCTCCTTTTCCAACATTGGGTGATAGACTTCATAATATACTTATCCCATTTTTCTCACATATTCTTTCATGGAATAAATATTCGGTTCAATATTTAAAGATTTCATGGCATACATATTCCATATTGTTCAAGATTTAAAGTTTTCATTAGAAAAAATAATTTTCTTGTATGATAATAAGCATGCATGCCCTTTAGTGCAACAAAACTCCCCTATGTTGAAGTTAGTATATTAAATGCATAAAATAATGGGGCATATCATCATTTTGAAGTTCATGTTGGGTTTCTCAGTTTGAGTGTTGATTAATTTTTCTACTACATAAACCCAGAAACATTATGGGTTTGATTATATATATGAATATTTCATTTACTATGTTTAATAAATTTTATTATTTTCTTTCATTGTAATTATAATTTTGATATTTTAAATATGTACTACTCAGGTTTTTAGCCTAGTCCAAGCCTAGAGAGACCCTTGCGGGGGATCTCTTCCCATGGCTTTATCGCTGAGACTAGTCCCCATGGCATGGCCACCGAACCACGCCCTTATATTGATATATATTAATATGAATATTACACAATAAAATAAATTAATATTTAGATCACATCTTTATTGTGTAATATTTATATTAATATAATATTTAGCCTTATATGAAAATTATTTAATATTTTATTTATTATATATTATTACTAATAAACTTTAAATTGAATTGTTTATTATACAAATTTATAATGTATTTATATTTATGTTATGTTATAGTAAAAAAAATTGTACTTTAATAACAAAAAAAATATTAAATATCAATTAATATAAATTTTATTATTAATATATACAAAAATAAATGTGAGATATCTTTCTGAATTCCCTACTTGATAGTTTACTTATTTTATGTAATTTCATTGTTTATTATTTAACAACCTAATATAGGTTTTGAAGGGATCCTAAAACTCTTTAAATGCACATAAGAATATTAAAAAATATATTAAATATGAATAAATATAGATTTTTTTATTCAATAATTATTAAATATTGAAAATTTAAATATTAATATATTTGTATATATTAATTATAAAATTCTTATTTTAAATATCAATAGAATAATATAATTCATAATATATTAATGATAATATTTATATTAAATTATTGATTATAACAAAAAAAAAAGAATTATCATTATAATATATTTATATTTATGTTATATTATAGTAAAATGAAATATTGATATATATTTCTGTATAAGTTTTAAATATTAATATATTTTTAATAATCTAAATAGTAATATATTGTATTGTGTAATATTCATATTTAATTTTCTTCATTGTAATTATAATATTATAATTAATATAAATAACAACATAAATAATCATATAAATATCAATATTATATTAATATGAATATTATACAACATAAATTGAAATAAATCTACAAAGAAATATGAGATATTGGAGTGGAAAACAAAATATCTCTCTAAATTCCCTACTTGATAGTTCAATTATTTTAAGCACTTCAATAATGGATAATCTTATGACATGTTATATTAAGGCTAGGGATATGTTTTCTATGGAGGTGTTATTTTATCATATCATATCTTTTCCTTCCTTCATGGATTTGATTAGTGCTCATCCATACCTATCAAATACACTTAAATATTTATGCATGAACATAATGATGATCATATGGATTGTGATAGTTGTGAGTACATAACTAGTGAGGATATACATTATGGCACACCTTGTAGGAGGGCCATAGAAAATATAGTTTTACCTCCTTCACCTATGCATTAAATGATTACAACTTTTAATGATACATTTCTTATATGTCATGCTAGATTGTCTCCATAGATTCATGTTCTTTGAATGCATTAACTTCTTTTATACTTGATAGTGTGTATAATGATAAATTTTCTCTCATTTTAAACCTATGGACATATGATATAGATACACTTCATACCTTCACCCACATATGATGATGATCCACCTTCACTCATTCCTAGTGATATACTTGTTGCTTTTAGAATAATTATTTGTAATGTTTATCCTAGCAATGAGATTTATGATGATTGCACTTCTTCTATCACTAGTAATAGGTATGTTTTATTCACCTTCACATGAGGTCACTAACCCACTTTACTCATGATGAATATTAGGCAATATAATAAACTAATATTTGGATCACTATAATATATTTACGCGAGAGGCGTTCTACAATCACAACAGGGGTGTAGTTGAACAACTGAAAGATTCCAAGATTTCGTGTAATTTTATAAGATTCTAATCTAAAAAATAAAAAAATAAAAATTATTAAGATAGAGGATCATAATGAAATGCCACAATAAATACACCACTAAACCTGACACCACTCTCAAAGATGCTTTTCTTATTTTAAACCAAAATACAAATATTCTAGGTGCTAGTAATTTATAAATGCCAAGAATAAGAAATATGTTAAAAAAACTAAAAACTAACAACCAAAAACCAAAGATATCTCTGGGTAGATATATATTTTTAAATATAAATATACTAGTAATATTTAATATTTATAGACAAATATATATCAATATTTCATTTTACTATGTTATAATAATTGATATTATAATTAATATATACAATGAAGGAAAAAAATAAAAAATCATATTAATATCAATATTATATTAATATGAATATTACACAACATAAATTGAATTAAATGTACAAAGAAATGTGAGATATTGGAGTGCAAAACAAGATATTTCTCTAAATTCCATACTTGATAGTTTACTTTATATAATTTCATTTTTTTAATTAAAAAGACATAATATAGGTTTTGAAGGGATCCTAAAACCCTTTAAATGCACATAAGAATATCAAAAAATATATTAAGTATGAATTAATATACATTTAATTATTAATATATATAATGAATAACCAATCAAAAAAATATATATATAATGAATAAAATTTAATAATCATATTAATATAAATATTATATTAATACAAATAATAGACAATATAATAATCTAATATTTGGATCACTATAATATATTAATATTTAATATTTATAGACAAATATATATCAATATTTTATTTAACTATGTTATAATAATTAATATTATAGTTAATATAGGATAAAAGAAAACTTTTGTGTGTTCTGCAATTTTTTGATGGATTGTGGGGGTGGCCGACAACATCTTGTTATAGATCTAACTCAAGAATGCATCAAGGATGCGGATATGCTCAAGAAAATGGTGATAATATGCCGCTTCATTAGACCCAAGCTAAGCCGTGGTCGCATCAAGAGCTGGCTTGAAAGCTCCTAGAAGGTCCCCTACGTGCTAAAGTTCTTACCAAAGGGTTTTTTAAATGCCATCTTCCTTTCTAAAGAGGACAGATACATGATCCTAAAGGGCAACACATAGAAAATGGGTGAGACTCTGCTTTACATTCACCAATGGTCGCCCCTGTTTAACCTGACCACTTATGAGCCCTACGACGGGCCAAAATGGCTACGGCTGTACAATCTGCTGATTGAGTTTTGGTCAAAGAATTACCTCAGGAAAATTAGACGGTCACTCAATACTTCGATCGACATGGACTTGGAATGGCTAGAACAATATTCTTACCTCTATGCTCACATCCAAGTTCTGGGCATACACAAGTTCCCCTCAAAAATCACACTTTGCCATGGCCAAAAATCTTGGATTCAATCATTGGAGATTGAAGAGAATAAAGTGTTTTGTCTCTCCTGTGGCAGCTGAAGACACTCTGAAGATAATTGCCCCCGCAGTGAAACAAAAACAGAGACCACTAGTGTGCTAGAATGGGGCATGTCCATGTCATGTCCCCATATCTTATTAGAGGTATTAGACTATTACATAGATGGTGATCCAGCAAAAGGACTTGAAATTAGTTTATAAGAGACAACGTATATAAGGCAATAATTAGTCTTAACAAAAGACATGCCTTTTTAAAGAGTCGCCTCTTTGAGTAAGGCACGAATCTTGGAGATATATATATTAGCAGGAGAATATAAGAGGGGGATATCAACAGACTTAAAGGAGATTGATAGCTATTTACAAGAGATTTGGAATATCAAAACTGTGTAGGGAGCGTCGAAAGATATCACACGGAAGACCACAATTATCTTGAAACTGGACTCGCATCTGCATTTCAACGAGCTTTGTCTAAATTGAGTTTGATTGCTAACCGTTGAAGATTCAAAGACACTTAGACATCTTAACATAAGCGCCGATCTACTCTTGCATAGCGACCGATCGAAGACCCTTTCATGGCATACTATTGAAGGTTGCCGAAGAGTATCATCTTGGCGTCAATTGGATTGGCACGATCATACTAGCAAAATCATCATACATACATTCTGAGCGTCAAATTTCTGCCTCAATACATATAATCGTTGAACATCAAGAGATATCAGAGGATTGCATGGAAAATCTGGGATCATTGATCAATCACTTCATAGGTCATTGCTAGCTAGAGCGCCAACTAGAAGTTGTTGTATATCATTAGAAATGTTCGAAGACTTACACTGAAGATCATGACAAAACTTTAGTGACGAAATTCTTTATTTGGGATCACCGTTAGTCTCAGAGAAACTCATATGAGAGTGACATCAATCTACAAAGAGGCAATAGATAGTATACATACCTGAGCGCTCTGCATCATAGGGACTTCGATCAGCATCCCTTCATTGGATATTGTATTAATCATTAAGTGAACACTACACCAGAGAATTGAAGAGGATCATCGATTGGCAATTGCCTCTAAGTTCAGGGGTCTATATTGCAACCCAAGTGAAGTGGCATAGATTCAAGATTGTCATAGATTTGCACCTTGATCAGTTGATAGATTTGTGTCAGAAATATCTGTAATTGGCAAAGTTACATAAATTTTATTTGCATAACTGGAAAGAACAAGAAATATCATATCATACCGAGAACGAGACATTACAAGTGGTATCAGAGCATTCGACCTGCCATCCTGTGAAGAAATTTGATGCAAGCTTACCCAAGAAGGTACAACACACGTAACAACAACAACCAAATGGACGAGGCACTAAGAGCATTCATAGCAGAACAAAACATGACAAACCAAGCTCTTCGTCAAGCACTACAAAATATGGACAACACTATCAAGAGTTTAAAAACCCAAGTAACTAATGGAAAGGAAGTGGGATCAAACCACGCTGAAAATAGCCAATCCTCATCCACTCCAAGAGTACCCATGCCATCCTTCCTCCCAAATGAAGAAGCTCCTAACGAGGAAGAAAATACATCAACAGCCATGAGCGTGGATGATATAGCTACAGCTTATGCCAACTTAGACCCCGAAGTGAGAAGGGTAGTTTCATTCAATGATTACTTTAATGCAAGGAGGAAAGATGGAGGACAAAGGGAAACGAGGCCAATAAATAAAGATCTCAAGCAAAAGGCAAATAAAGTCAACCTCCCAAATTTTGATGGGACTAGCAAGATAACCCCTCATGCGTGGCTTCAAAAGCTAAATGACTATTTCCAACTCAACCCTATGACGGAGAAGGATGCTTTTCAATTTGCTGTCCTACACCTA
This sequence comes from Cunninghamia lanceolata, assembly GCA_027924645.1. NCBI lineage: Eukaryota > Viridiplantae > Streptophyta > Pinopsida > Cupressales > Cupressaceae > Cunninghamia > Cunninghamia lanceolata. The sequence goes on from BSBN01000592.1 coordinate 5,505,665, forward strand.
GAAGGGGCTGCTTATGAATGGTGGCACAATGGAAAAAGAACTCAAGATCATGGATCCATCACATCTTATATGGAGTTTTCTAAGAGGTTCCTCAAAAGGTTCGATAGAAGGCACCTGCAAAAAGATTTCAAAGATTTGACCATGATAAGACAACGAGGGATAGTGGATGAGTACGTAAGTGAATTTGAGAAAATAGCTCTCCGAGTTCCCGAGATGAGTGATAAAAGGCTCACCTTCCTTTTTATCCAAGGGTTGGATGAAAAGCTAAGAGGATTAGTAGGAGCACTTAGACCTTCTACTATGGATGATGCCATAGAAATGGTAACACAATTAGAACAAAGCCAAAATTTCACAAAACCCCTCCATAAGAATGAAAGATTACGTGAACCTTTCTCGCCCAAGAATGGAAGGAATGAAAAGAACTTATGTTATAGATGCAAGGAACCCTGGACCCATGGACATACTTGCCAGAGAGATGAAAGACCTCGAACCGGAGATGGTGTAGCAAAAGATGATCTTCGAAAAAGGAACCTATGTTTCAAATGCAACGAAAAATGGGAGCTGGGTCATCGATGTAAATGGAAAGGGGAGCCAAACCTAAAAATCATAACAAGTATAGAGCAAGAGGAAGATTTTGAACCTAAGGTGAAGAAAAAGAAATATAATGAAGAAGAAAGTTTATAATTGCCCGAGTATGAGCAAACCAGGTCAAGACACGATAGGTAGGGAGAATGTCCTCCATTGTGCTCTTGTCTAATTATGTTAAGAGGATGATAGGTAGGGAGAATGTCCTCCATCATACCTCAACAAGACACGAGAGGTAGGGAGAATGTCCTCCATCATGCTCTTGTCTAATTATGTTAAGAGGATGATAGGTAGGGAGAATGTCCTCCATCATACCTCAACAAGACACGATAGGTAGGGAGAATGTCCTCCATCGTGCTCTTGTCTAATTTTGTTAAGAGGATGATAGGTAGGGAGAATGTCTTCCATCATACCTCAACAAGACACAATAGGTAGGGAGAATGTCCTCCATTGTGTTCTTGTCAAGTTATGCTAAGACGTGATAGGTTGGAAGAATGCCCTCCATCATGCTCTTATCAAATTATGCTAAAGGGATGATAGGTAGGAAGAATGCCCTCCATCATCAAGACATGATAGGTAGGAAGTGAGCCCTCCATCATGCTCTTGTCAAGATGTGATAGGCAGGAAGCATGCCCTCCATCACACTCTTGATCCTTAATGTTAAAGAGATGATAGGTAGGAAGAATGCCCTCCATCATGCTCTCATCAAGATATGTTAAAGGGATGATAGGTAGGAAGAATGCCCTCCATCATACCCTCATCAAGACATGATAGGTAGGAAGAATGCCCTCCATCATGCTCTTGCCAAGGTGTGATAGGTAGGAAGTGTGCCCTCCATCACACTCTTGAACCTTGAAGGTGGACATAGAGGTGATAGGTAGGAAGTGTGCCCTCCATCACGCTCTAGCTTGCAAGCATTGAAGGATCGACTTGAGGTATGGATAACTATATGTTGAAATTAAAAATTATTTATGTTATATCATTAATTATGTTATGATGTATTAATTTCATTACTAATTTATTGATCTTTAATATTGCTAATGTCCCTTTCAAGAGTTGTTCTTGTGTGCAGGTGAAGAAATCAGTGTAACCTACAAGGAGACATTAGGGAAGTATAGAACATAAAAGTTAATTTCATTAATCACAAAACCCATGAATTCTTAGGATCATTCTTCATCTATGACACTTATATTTCATCAAGCACATCACTATTCAAGCTTACCAAATCTCTTTACTCCATCATATAGTCAAGAACATGACTCTTCTCAATTTTGAGGTCAATAACATACGACAAGTACAAGACCAAATCTCAAGATGCATCTTGGAATCTCAACACTCTCAAATCTTCTTAATCTATGATACTTGCATCCCATATTTATTATTTAAGACATTAAACAAATGCTCTTTTCATCACAAATTTTCTCTCAGGGTATCACAATCAATCGGTCTTCACTAAAGCAATATTAGATCAAATCCATGATTTTGTCCCAATGCATCGGAAAGTAGACATTAGCAAGCGTGAGGTACTGAAAGAAATCATTGTGATTGCTTGAGGGCAAGCAATCTCGAGAGGGGAGGCCTGTCATGTCCCCATATCTTATTAGAGGTATTAGACTATTACATAGATGGTGATCCAGCAAAAGGACTTGAAATTAGTTTATAAGAGACAACATATATAAGGCAGTAATTAGTCTTAACAAAAGACATGCCTTTTTAAAGAGTCACCTCTTTGAGTAAGGCATGAATCTTGGAGATATATATATTAGCAGGAGAATATAAGAGGGGGATATCAACAGACTTAAAGGAGATTGATAGCTATTTACAAGAGATTTGGAATATCGAAACTGTGTAGGGAGCATTGAAAGATATCACACAGAAGACCACGATTATCTTGAAACTGGACCCGCATCTGCATTTCAACGAGCTTTGTCTGAATTGAGTTTGATTGCTAGCCGTTGAAGATTTAAAGACACTTAGACATCTTAACATAAGCGCCGATCTACTCTTGCATAGCGACCGATCGAAGACCCTTTCATGGCATACTATTGAAGGTTGCCGAAGAGTATCATCTTGGCGTCAATTGGATTGGCACGATCATACTAGCGGAATCATCATACATACATTCTGAGCGTCAAATTTTTGCCTCAATACACATAATCGTTGAACATCAAGAGATATCAGAGGATTGCATGGAAAATCTGGGATCATTGATTGATCACTTCATAGGTCATTGCTAGCTAGAGTGCCAACTAGAAGTTGTTGTATATCATTAGAAATGTTCGAAGACTTACACTGGAGATCATGACAAAACTTTAGTGACAAAATTCTTTATCTGGGATCACCGTCAGTCTCAAAGAAACTCATATGAGAGTGACGTCATTCTACAAAGAGGCAATAGATAGTATACATACCTGAGCGCTCTGCATCATAGGGACTTCGATCAGCATCCCTTCATTCGATATTGTATTAATCATTGAGTGAACGCTACACCAGAGAATTGAAGAGGATCATCGATTGGCAATTGCCTCTAAGTTCAGGGGTCTATATTGCAACCCAAGTGAAGTGGCATAGATTCAAGATTGTCATAGATTTGCATCTTGATCAGTTGATAGATTTGTGTCAGAAATATCTGTAATTGGCAAAGTTACATAAATTTTATTTGCAAAACTGGAAAGAACAAGAAATATCATATCATACCGAGAACGGGGCATTACAGTCCACTCCTGTTCATGGCGGCTCGACCTAACCTACATTGACTCCTGATAGGCAAATTGTTCCCCCGCCACCTCCTAAAACGGGTCAATCTTCAATCTCTATAGCCCTAATTAGGACTGATGTTCCAACTCGCCTAACGATTGCTCACCCACAACCAAAAGCTCCTTGCTCCCAAGCTCATCCTAATGGCACAATGAAGACCCAAGATGCACATCCACCACCCGACACTGTTGAACAAGCAAAATTGAATACCCCCAAAGCCCTAGCCATGACCTTCTTGGGCTATCCAGGTTTGACCACCATGCCCAGGAAATTTACCATATGGGACATCCTTGCGAGGGCATGCGGTGGCATAGCCTCAGCTAATCCATAGAACCATCGATAGGATTGTGGTCAATTCAGCCTGATCGTGTTGGCACCCTGTTGGCACCAACCTGGATCTGACATGTACTTTTGTTCGTCACTTGTGTATCTTCCTAAGTTCTCAAGAAAATAGCGCATGCTTTCCTCAATTACTTACTCTGCTCTCCACATGTTTCAAGATCACCATTTATGATCTTGTCCTTTCCCACACATGTGGCTTCATCACCAATTGAGCTTGCTTCCGAATAAGTACCACTGACACCACTAGAATATTGAACTGGAGGCACATTCTCATTACCATATCCAAATTACACACTCGGAAGGGACTGGGCATTCAATGCCAATTTTATTTCCTTGCCTTTTTATTCTGTAAACATTCTTATTTCTCCTCAATGGGCTTCAAACTCCAATGCCATGGCTTTCACACTAGTCCAAGGCTATACCTGTCTGTGTGAATCCAATGATCCTTGGGAACAAATACAACGAGTGTTCACTATTCAGAATGACAGAACGTTGCGGGCCCTACTACAGATTATCGACCCCCGCATCCCTGTTGGCCTCCATCTCCATGACCACTTCTACCTTTGGGAGGTTCCTGACACAATTCACCCTAGCCCACAGACACAAGGGCCTGACACACATTGTGGTGAAACAACTAGTTGCTCCTCACCTGTAATCAATTATGCTGGATGCAGTTGCCTCCTTCAACAAAATACCTTTGTTCAGGAGCTAGGGCAGAGTGTTTGAACTCTAACACCTCTGCAATGATGTTGAGATGCAGTGAGTAATTAGTTGTTTCGAGAGGGAGTGATAAGGGACAACATGGAAACATGTTACTTTGTGTTGAACCACTTGGAGCACCCTCTACCGGAGGATCGATGACAAAGGCTGGAGCAGTTTGTTGAAGGTATTTGCCACCTTCTACACCGCATACCCAAGTGATTAATGCTGTCTTTTTTGAGTTTCTGATGTAATCTTTCTATTTCTGTCTAAACATGTGCACCCTTGCTACTGCAAGGCATGCCTTTTGTACGGGAGCGGTTCCCTCAACAACATTTATATCAAAAAAATATATTATAATTAATATATATATTAATATATAATGAAGAAAAAATAAATAATCATATTAATATGAATATTACAAAACATAAATTGAATTAAGTGTACAAAAACAAGTGAGATATTGGAGTGGAAAACAAAATATGTCTCTAAATTCCCTACTTGATAGTTTACTTATTTTATGTAATTTCATTGTTTTTGATTAAAAAGGGGTAAAATAGGTTTTAAATGGATCCTAAAACCCTTTACATGTAGATAAGAATCAACAAAACTGTAGACACCTAAAATTGACTTACTCTGCAAACCAATTTCTAGTACTTTTACACTAATGTATCCCTCCTATTAATTAAATAAATTCATTTTATTTAATCAATTTATCCCTAACCATCTGCCTATCCCTTGTGATCAATTAATTCATTTAATTTATCACTATCCCTTACAACTATATCCTCATTGATTAAATAAATATTCATAATATTTATTTAGCTAATTTGTCCATCTCCCTAATCCCTATTAATTAGATAAATCATTCTTATCTAATTAATCTATCCTACTGATCAATCTATCCTAACCTACCTATCCCCTAGACCTAAGTTAATTAAGCTAAACACTTAATCAACCTTGCTTAGCCCATCCTCCCGCACACCTTTGAATAAAAATCAATCTTTTATTCAAAGGATCAAATCCCCCTTACCCCTCATTTATCACCCTCTTACACATGTAAGTGTACATCTTCACATCACATAAAAATGAATTTTTAATTCACACTCCCCCATGAGGTGAATTTTTAATTCACTTGTCATATCCACTCTTCCCAAAAATGAATCTTTAATTCATTTTTATCTTCCACACTTTTCCCCATGTGAATTTAAAATTCACAAATAATGAGAGCCCTCCAAATCCATTGACCAAGCTTCAACCCTTGATCTCTCTCATCCACTCCCCTTGTGACACTTGTCACAAGGCTATGACTTCAATCCAAACCCTAACTCTCAATCATTCCTAGCCCTTGATCTCATCTTTTAATCCTCACCCTCCAATCCTTTCACCAAAAATCTATAAATGAGACCCTTCTCTAAGCCATTAGGGAGGAACTTCTTCTTGCATCCAAACTCTGCCAAAATCTTTTCAAAATCCTCTCATCCCAACATCATAATGCCAAAATCACTCTAACCATTCCATCAAATCTATCAATCTATCATCCAATCCCTTATCTACATTATGTTGAATGCAATGAGGAATCCACATTCTACATCAACTTGGGTAAAATCTAAGGAGCTTGGGTGCAACTCCTTCCACCCTATCTTGGATTTGTGGGTCATTGTGAAGGCATATCATTTGTGTTTGCATTTGATTTACATTTTTACTTCATTTTGACTTCATAGATCACAAAAACAATAGCAAAATAGTAGCCATACTACAAAGAAAACCAAATACAATGAAGAAAAAAAAAACATATTAATATCAATATTATATTAATATGAGTATTACACAACATAAATTGAATTAAATCTAGAAAAGGATGTGAGATATTGGATTGCAAAACAAGATATCTCTCTAAATTCGCAATTTGATAGTTTAGCTATTTTATGTAGCAAGTAGTAAAATGCTATAATAAATTAAAAAAGAGACTCAAGAATTGGCAATATTAGACTAAAATTCACATTTTCTAACATTCTCCAATGCAAACTCCATTTTTGTGTATGCTAACCAAACAAATATCAACTATTCAATTCATGAAGAGTATTTACAAATAAATGAGTTCCACATCAATATTAAAGTTCCACATCAATATTAGACAAATATTTAATCTAAGAAAAAATTTCAACTACAAAACACATACTATTATTACAACACTACAACGCAGGTACTCGCCACTACGTGGCACTTGTTTAAAATAGTTAATCTAGATATTTGCTTCAACCAATTGTTGTTGTAACATTCTCCAACATCTAAATTATGGGTCTTTTATAATCTCCTCTCTATCATAGATGAATCTTACATTATATGAAAGCCATAGGATGAGAAGAAGCTTTTAAAAAAGATCAAAAATTTCAAAAAAGCTCGTAGCAAATACATAAGTCTCAATGCTCAAAATGTACAGCACCATTTGGCTCTAAATTATGGGTCTTTTATAATCTCCTCTGTATCATAGATAAATCTTACATTATATGAAAGCCATAGGATAAGAAGGAGCTTTTAAAAAAGAACAAAAATTTCAAGAAAGCTCTGACAAATACACAAGACTCAATGCTCAAAATGCACATCACCATTTGGCTCAAAATGCACAGCATGGCAAAACCTTTCAAATGACCATCCGTTTGTTGATTTTCAACACCCAAAAAAAAATCTTGAACAGGTAGCCGAATGCCTTATGGATTCAGCAACTGTACAATATTCCTCGGCCAGCCATAACAGCACTGTGGCCCACTTGAAAAGGTTTACGTTGGTATTTGTCCGGTTTTTCTTTTTAAATCTCACAGCCTACTCCTACAAAAGAAGCCACCACTGCCAGTAGCATAAAAATCTGTACACGAATAGATGTGGCGCCTGTGGCTCGGCGGATAGAGCGTCTGTTTCCTAAGCAAAAAGTCGTAGGTTCGATACCTACCTGGCGCGCTCATATGTTATTCATAAATAGAACTTTGACTTCTGCTTCCTAATTCCATAGTCTTGTGATTTGGTATTTAATGGTTTTGTTTGGAGAGACTAGGACTGCATGGTCTAATAGAGGTTATTAAAAACTTTGATAGGATGGTATATAGTTTGATTTCTGCTATTTCTCTGGTTTGTTTTTTATACTTTTATACTTTGCCGGACAAGATCTACCTGTTTGTGGCTACTTACTTGAAAGACTACTTCTGATTTAGATGTATGCTTATTCAACATGTTGTAATCTGCTTGTTCAAAAAGCAAAGATATTAATATCTATGTAATCAAGTTTTTCCATAACAAAAAAATGTCCTTCAAGTATTAAGACATTTTTTTATAAATAATATATAGATTAAAATAATCTTATAAAAAATTTACAATCTTTTTAATTGTATCTTATAATAAAATGTCTAAATATAAACATATGACCATCAAATTTAAACCCTAACATACTTGTTACGCGGAGAGATATAAGTAACCTAATAATAATGGGGGGCACCCAAGTTTTAAGGATTAATTTTTTTTAATAAAAACTTTTAAAAAAATCAAGGGGCATAGATGGAAGTGTTATGGGGCACATTCCAAGATTCCACATAACTTTGGACTCTATATTTAGGGATTTATTAAAACTGTAAGGTATATAAAATTTGTACTTTTATAAATTTCTTAATTACTAGTTTCTTGTTATAGAATTAATCATTATTTGTATTTAATGAGGTATTTATTTTTGTAGTTTTAATAAAATTGGAGAACAATATGTTAGTTCTTAATTTGCACATTTTTTTATTTCAAATATTAATGAAAGGTTTTTTTGTTTGTTTTGTGATTGGTTTATATTTTGGTTTGTATGTTGATAGTACATCCAACACAAGAGAAGGCATCAAGAATGATGTTCTCTCTCGTGTTTTTTAATAGTTGCAATTCTTTTATTGTGTCATATTTAATGGAGGAGGTTGTGGTCAATGTTAATGTTCTCTATTTAGTTTTTGGACATATAGTTGATAGATAGACAAGATTTAATGAGGCATTTACTTTTTTTATTTTCAACCAATCATTATTTGGCTTTTTGTTTACTAAATTAGAGGACAATGTTTTATCCCCTAACTTGCACATTTTTTACTTCAAATATTAAGGAAAGGCTTTTCTCTACTATGTGATTAATCTATATTTTGGTGTGCAGGTTGACAACACTTACAATGCAAGAGGTGAAAAATGACCTTCCCTCTTGCATTTTTTAACAATTACAATTCCTTTGTCGTGTTATAGTTGATGGAGGAGGTTGTGGTCAATGCTGATGTTTTTTATTTAGTTTTTGGACACACAATTGAAATGGGTAGGGTGTAGCAGTTCAAATCAATAAAGAATGTTTTAACCTTTGGAAAGATGCTATTGCAATAGACCTCTCCTAAGGTGTGAGTAACTGGTGGGCTCAAAGTATTATATATTTAATAATAGAAAGAAATGATAATTATATACATAATAGAAAAGAAAAATAGAAAGTTTTCAGGCATGAGTTTTCCAGTCCATGAAGTTAGTAGACAGTACTTTTGGATTCAACTATATATTTTTGCATAAAAAAGCACTCTCTACTAGTTAGTTTTCTACCTAAATATATTGTGATCAACATTACTATCATGTATGTTTGTAGATTAAATATGCTTTACAGGTTTATTTGATATTATTACTATTTAACTGTAAACTTACCTAATAAGTAAACCAAAACATTGTCACTCATTCTCATCAACTGTGAAAAATGGATATCTACTAAAAATAGATAACATGACAATGAAAAAGCTAATTGAATATAGTCAAAAACTAAATACAACATATAAGCATTTACATTATAGTAGATACAACATTAACACTAAACATATAAGCATTTACAGTATAGTATGAACTTACAGTAATGGTGTAGATAGTAGCATGCAATTTGAACTTTATAGGAAATTTTTGTAAGGGATGTAGAAAAATTGGACTAGAAAAATGGATGTATTTTTAGCAATATGTGATAGGAATTGTTGATCTATGCACTTTCATTTGATTGGTTGAAATTGAATTGTGTGGATCAATTCATTTGAGATGAACAGATGGATTTGATGGATGTTAAAAGTTTGAATTTGGTAATAAGTTTGACAGTTGATTGATTTGGTTGAATGCTCGTTTGGTCTAAAGTCTAAAAATTTTGTCCTCTTGTTTTGATGACTTGATTGGTGAGCCTTACACCTTAGTGTGTGATGCTTGCCGAGATTCATGGAGGAAGTGACCAGTAGTTGGGCAAATAGAGGTTGAAGAAATTAAGTTAATGATGAGATATTGTTTAATAGAAAATGTGATTGTAACTAAACTCTCTTTAATCAAAACAAATTCCTATTACACATTAGGACACTAGCCACTAAAGGTGTTTGTCTTACTACTATCCAATCAAGAAGAATAAGACTACCTGAGCTATGTCCCTTTGTTGCAATCAAAATTGAATGATTAAATGCTATTAACTAAAACTAACTAAAGCTAAAGAAAAAGGTGGAACTGCAGCTCAATAGAAGTAGTAATTCACATAAATGAATACAGAAATGAACATAACATATTACAAGGAAGCTGGTACTAGGCAGGCAACCTCACTACCCAGGACGACAGTGCGTGGCGTGGACTTCTCCACTTAGTATTATGGTCTGTACGATGTCAAAACCCAGAAACCTTGATCTGTATAGTTCTGTATGGATTTTGATGAATTCAAGGATATTGCTAGAAGAATACCACGTAGGAGAACACAATGAACTTTGTCCCAAAGGATAGTAATCTCGAATGAGAACCTCTTAAATAGTACAAAGTACACAAGTAAATCACATCAATGGATTTGTTTGCAATAACCTGCAATGAAAAAGGAGTATGGAATAGCAATGATACAAGTGCTCAAGAATATAGTTCAGTAATGATTCCAATAGAGCTTCGCTATAGAAAAGATTCAATCATTTGAATGACAAAGTGACAAGGTTTTATAGAATAGGCGAGAGGCCAAAAGGCTCGGAAAGGAGCCATTTGGGCATGGATAGACATTATGAAAAACTTAGAGTGCCACACAAGTAAAAATGCACCTTCTAAAAATGGTTGATGAACTAAAAGACATTATTGGGACACCAACACATGGCACAGATGTCCGCACTTAGTGCTTTGGTCCATGCAACTTTAGTTTTCAAAACGTTCAGATTACTTAGGGCACTGCCAAGGCTAAGGTACTTTTACAGTTTCTGAATGAGGGAAGCAAAAATGATCAAAGCAACATTTAGAAAGCATAGTAAGGGAGCAGACACTAAAATGAGTACCTAACAGAGCGTGAAATTGTGGGCGATGACAATTTATGACACTAGTGATATGAGATATATATTTGTTTGTTTGATGGGACACTTGGCAATGCTTTTTGTTTATAAAGGAGTTTATATTTAAAAATTAATATTTTATTATGAGTGGTCGCTTCATATGTAGTTGGGACAATTAATATGCAACTATTTTAAAGTTTTATGTGTATTTCAGACAATTAAAGTGTATCCTTTTAATATATGGACTTAATATTAGAACATGGGTTTCAAATATTTTCAACATGGAATGTGTACAATGTGTGTCAGTAGGGGAGAGGACCCAATTGCTAAGCATGTTCCAATAGGTGTGATAGTATTTGTGTATTTAAGGCCCAATATTTTTAAAAGTTTAGCACTAGTAGTTGTGACTTTAAGGTTGTTAGTATTACTATAAGTACTTATAATTGAACAAAATGTGCTCATTAGATTTAAAAAGAAACCAATCATGTGATGCCACATTAGTGCACCAACAAAACATGACTCAATGCACACCTATTGGTCCACCCTTTTTTTAGGGGAACTATTTGACACCTCCACAAAAAGCATGCAAATGTAGCATCATATTTGATGATGTGGCCTCGAAACCTTGGTTATAAGAAGGGGCCTTGCCAAATAAGTTGCTATAAATTTTTTGGAGTGATTTGAAATTGCCGCGTATGATTTTGAGAGGTGTGAAGTTAGGGTGCTCAACTACCGGGTCCTCTCCCCTATAGAATTTTGGGAGGTAGACTTGTATAAGTCATCTCTTTGCCACCTATTCTGACTAAATAATAACTAATTAATAAATATATAAACTTTGATCATTGATTGGATCCTAAGTTATCCTTTCTTGGTGCAATAAAGTGTAGGTTTTAGGAACATTTAAAATATGTTTTGAATAAAAATTACTTTACAGTTGGTCCGTCTTGGTCAATTGCTATCCTCAATTTAAGACCCCGCTCCACTATGGGGCCCTCTCCCCTAGATGAGCACTTTATTTTATAAATGATACACTTATAGTGGATAGTTATGATATTTGATACAAAGTAAAAAAAATATTTATTAGACTTGTTAATGAATGTATATATGTATTTTTATATGACATTTATAAGTTCTCATGTGTTCATGTAAGGGTCCAATATTGTCAAACATTGGGTCATTTTCTGATTTACATCTAGAATAATTATTGACAATATATAGTATAAATATGTTGTGAGACTAAATCCTATACCCACAAGTACTATATCTAACAACAGGATTTTGCTCAACTAGTGACCCCTCTCCCCTATTTTCTTCAACCAGTTGTTATTGTAACATTCTTCAATCACAAACCATTCATATATTTACTTTCTTGTTTAAAATAGTTAATCTAGAAATTTGCTTCAACCAATGTTGTTGTGACATTCTCCAATCATCTAAATTATGGATCTTCTATAAGCTTGTCTCCATCATAGATCATAGATGAACCTTACATTCTATCAATACCATTCATGTTTAAAGAAGAACAAATATTTCAAGAAAACTCATGGCAAATAGACAAGTCCCAATATCTCTTGGCTCAAAATTCACATCACGATTACATTCAGAAATCAGAACATGGCAAAACCTTTCAAATGACCATCCGTTTTTTGATTTTCAACCTTAAACAGGTAGCCGAATGCCTTATGGATTCAGCAACTGTACAGTACCTACCATTCTCTATGCAAAATTATCGTGCTGTAGCGTACCAGGTATGAATTAAGGATTTCATTTGGGGTCAAAATCTTTGATTATGAGGTTGCTATGAAAAGGTATACGTTGGTATTTCTTTTTAAATCTCACAGCCTGCTCCTACAAAAGAAGCCACCAATGGCACCAAAATTAAAAGCCGTGAAACAAATGGATGTGGCGCCTGTAGCTCAGCGGATAGAGCGTCTGTTTCCTAAGCAGAAAGTCGTAGGTTCGATCCCTACCTGGCGCGCTCATATGTTCTTCGCATGTAAAAATTTGACTTCTGCTCCTGATTCCATAGTTTTGTAATTGGGTCTATAATGATTTTGTTTCAAGAGATTAGGACTGTATGGTCTCGTAGAGTTATTATTAAAATCTTTCATTTTATTCTCTGTAACCAGATAAGATGGTATATAGTTTGATCCATTCCTCTGATGTACGTTTGTTTTTTTGTATTTGGAAAATAGTGAGTTGGAGATACTTTTTGAACTTATTGCAAGACTGTGAATCTCTGTAACCAGATGCAATGGTATATAGTTTGACTTATGTCATTCTTTTGGCCTACAGTTTGTTTTTTATATTTGTAAAAGTGTGAGTTGGAGATACTTTTTGGACTTATTGCATGACATGGGTACTAGTCCAAGGCTTAAATTTGACGGTCTAACCTGCCTCTAGATAAATCATTTTTTTAATGATAGATGAGTACAATTTGTGAATGATGGTATGTTCCTTGATTACATCATCTCCTAAGGTTTAAACATTCGGAGGCACGCTTGGGACGGGGTTGACTTTCTCAATCAAAATTTTTATGACAGATGTGTACAATTTGTGAAGGTGATGGTATGTTCCTTGATTACATCATCTCCCAAGGTTTAAACATTCGGAGGCACGCCTGGGACAGGTTCGATTTTCTCAATCAAAAATTTTATGACAGATGTGTACAATTTGTGAGGGTGATGGTATGTTCCTTGATTACATCATCTCCTAAGGTTTCAACATTCGGAGGCACGCCTGGGACAGGGTCGACTTTCTCAATCAAAATTTTTATGACAGATGTGTACAATTTGTGAGGGTGATGGTACGTTCCTTGATTACATCATCTCCTAAGGTTTAAACATTTGGACGCACACCTGGGATAGGGTCGACTTTCTCAATCAAAAAATTTATGACAAATGTGTACAATTTGTGAGGGTGATGGTATGTTCCTTGATTACATCATCTCCTAAGGTTTAAACATTCGGAGGCATGCCTAGGACAGGTTCGACTTTCTCAATAAAAAATTTTATGACAAATGTGTACAATTTGTGAGGGTGATGGTATGTTCCTTGAGTACATTATCTCCTAAGGTTTAAACATTCGGAGGCACCCCTGGGACAAGTTTGATTCCTCGGTGACTTTGATGTACAAGATTCCCCTGTTTGTGACTACTTACTCAAAGGACAACTTCTGGTTTAGATATATGCTTACTCAACATGTTGTAATTTGTATGTTCAAAAACCAAAGATGTTGATATCTATGTAATCAAGTTTTCCATAACAAAAAATTGTCCTTCAAGTACTAAGACATATTTTTCTATAAATAATATATAGATTAAAATAATCTTATAAAAAAATTTACAATCTTTTTAATTGTATTTTATAACAAAAATGTCTAAATATAACTATATGGCCATCAAATTTAAACCCTAACGTACTTGTTAGTAGATATATAAGTAAAAATTTACAGTCTTTTTTATTGTATTTTATAACAAAAAAGTTTAAATATAACCATATAGCCATCAAATTTAAACCCTAACGTACTTGTTACGTGGAGATATAAGTAACCGTGGGGGGCACCCAAGTTTTAAGGATTAATTTTTTTTAGTAAAAACTTTTTTTAAAAAAGTTAAGGGGCATAAATGGAGTGTTATGGGGCACATTCGAAGATTCCAAAGAACTTTGGAGTCTATATTTGGGGATTTATTAAAACTGTAAGGTAGATAAAATTTGTATTCTTATATTTTTTTTTAGTTATTAGTTCCTTGTTATAGAATTAATCATTATTTGTATTTAATGAGGTATTTATTTTTGTAGTTTTAATAAAATTGGAGAACAATATATTAGTCTTTAATTTGCATATTTTTTATTTCAAATATAAATGAAAGGGTTTTCTTTGTTTTGTGATTGGTTTGTATGTCGATTTGTATGTTGATAGCACATCCAACTCAAGAGAAGGCATGAAAAACGATGTTCTCTCTTGTGTTTTTTAATAGTTGCAATTCCTTCTCTATTTAGTTTTTGGACATATAGTTGATAGGTAGACATGATTTAATGAGGCATTTACTTTTTTTATTTTCAACCAATCATTATTTGGTTTTTTGTTTAATAAATTACAGGACAATGTTTTAGCCCCTAACTTGCACAATTTTTACTTCAAATATTAACAAAAGGCTTTTCTCTACTATGTGATCAGTCTATATTTTGGTGGGTGGGTTGACAACACTTCCAATGCAAGAGGTGTGAAAAATGATCTTCTCTCTTGCATTTTTTAACAATTGCAATTCCTTTGTCGTGTTCTAGTTGATGGAGGAGGTCATGGTCAATGCTAATGTTTTTTATTTAGTTTTTGGACACACAATTAATAAGTGTATAGGGTGGAGTAGTTCAAATAGGCAAATAATGTTTTTACCTTTGGATAGATGCTACTGCAATAGACCTCTCCTAAGGTGTGAGTAATTAGTGGGTTCAAGTGTGGGACAATATCAAAACAAGGTAATATAAAAATAGAGCTATCATAGCAAAGGGTTCAGAACATTTCGTTTAGTAGTAGAGAAACTAATTTTAGGTGTAGGTATTTTCCTATTTGTAGCCAGTTTTGTTTGTTGTCTCTTTCTTTTTTGCCTTCTTACAAAAATAAGTTGATTAATACAATACTTTCTTGTTTCGCTTTAAATTGTGCATGATGTGATGTAGATAGAGTAGTTATTCTATTTTTCAAAAGATGTATGTTCTTAAAGTCTTTGATGGATACCCTAGTACTTTGAAAGGTGATAGCAAGAGCTTTTTGGCAATTGTTGTCATATTTTGTCCAGGCCAAAATAATCCAAAAAATTCCATCTTCTTCCATCAAATATATTTGATTTGAGAGAGTCCAAATGGAAGAAGTCTCCTTCAAAAAATCCCCTAAAATTCTAAGTTTTTGGCTTTTATTTGGCCTTAGTTGGCAAAGTTTCCATTTGGCGAACCTTTGGTTCGCCAATTTGTCGGTTTGCTGACTGAAGGGACGAGGCAGAAGGAAAATGCACAAGGCAAGCACTTGGAAATTCACTAAGGAGAAGTTTTTCCTTATCGACAAAAGTTTGGTTCTGTGAACCTTAGGATCGTTGATCGGCAAGTTCGCCGATGGGCAAATTCGCTGACTAAGGAAGGTGGGGTGTAATATGTTGGGATACGTTGCCATTAACTTGTAATCCTAACCAATTCATGTGTTTCCAAAGTTCTTGGAATGTGTTCCCCAACACATTAAGACTTTGAGAGATTAATTATTTATTAATTACATCACTTTGACTTTTGCAACTAAGTTCTAAATGGATAATGTCAAACTTGAGCATCCATTTTTAGAGTGGGGGGCATGAAGACTTTGTTGACTTCTCCTAAGTCTTAAAATAGAGTTTGATAACTCCTAGTGAGTGGGTGTTAGACTTGGGTCTTATTTTTAGACTTGGAGTTGTGCTTTTTTATGTACATGATTGGATAATGTTGAGACACCTTGCATGAATATAATATTGGAGTGAACTACAGTGTTAGAGATGCATGATTTGGATATTGCTTGCATGTGGTCAGAATAGCTTGTATGGACTTGTATGTTTTTACATGTAGCTTGCATGTACTTGCATGTTGATGCATGTTGTTGCATGTTCCTCAGATGGACTTGCATGTTGTTGCATGTCACTTGCATGTGCTTGCATGTTGTTGCATGTCACTTGCATGTTGTTGCATGTCATTCCTATGGGCTTGTATGACCTTGCATGTTCTTGCATGTCAGTTATATGACCTTGTATGTAGTTGCATGTCAGTTTTGTGAGATTACTTGCAGAACACTCCAACTCCAGAAACTTGCAGAACACTCCAACTCCAGAAACTTGCAGGATGGTACATCTCAGTGATTTAGGAAATGGGTATCAGTTGCATGTTGTTGAAAATGCTTGCATGTCAGTTTTAAGATATTACTTGCAAGACATTCCAACTCCTGAAAGTTGTAGGATGGTACATCTCAGTATTTCAGGTAATGGGTATCAGTTGCATGTTGGATCTAGTGTTTGCATGTCACTTGCATGTATAGAACAAGATAATTCAGAATAACATTGGGGACATCAATTGTACAAGTTGTTGCATGAGAATTGGTGTGTTGATCACTTCAGTTGACTGAAAGAGATTGGGCTAACTTGAGCACCCAATCTTGGGACTTTCAGTTGTTGCTTTTATTTGGAAATATGTTTGATGTTGGCAAAGCTAATTTTGACATACTTGTTTGCACACATCATGAAGGGGCAGTTAACTCAAAGTTTGGACTTTGTTTGAGTTCAATCTTCTCAATTTAAGTGAGCTTGATTTTTGCATGAGCTTTGGAAACTATGTTATCAATTGTAATTTATTATAATTTGAGTTTCAAGCTTTTGAATTAAGAAACTTTTGAATTAAAAGAAGCTTTTTGATTTAATTGAAAACCCCATACATTTTCTAGAGACTTGATTTGAGGAAAAAAGACTTAGAAGAAAAAAGAAAAAGTTTTTGTAAAAAGACTTAGAGAAAAAAGCAAGAAGCTTTTTTTGTGAGGTGCATCAAGGACTTAGAGGAATTTCAGTATTGAATGTAATATTTTCCAAAGAGATTTAATACAAGTAGGAAACATCTTTGGGTGTGGAGTTTTTTTTCGAAAGGGTTTCTCCACGTAAATACTATGTAAGCTTTTTCTCTTCTATTCTTTCCTCTTCTACATTGGATTGAATGTGCAAATCAATTGTTCATTAATTGTTATAGATTAATCTTTATTTTAGCTTTGCATACACAAAATTTTAAAGTTTATAGCAGCAGTTCTACCTTCATTTTCAACATTTGGTATCAGAGCTAACGGTTGTAGAGAGTGAGGGATGCCTTTCTCTCAAAGTTTTGAAGGTTTTTTTGCTGCAGTGGGAGTTTAATTTTTGTAGGTTTTGTAGATCTGTGAAGAAGATTGTATACAATGGGTTCTACCTCTCATATGGATGTTGAGAAATTTAATGGATCAGGCTACGAGATGTGGAAATTAAAAATGGAAGATCTTTTGGAAGAAAGAGAATAATGGGTTGCTGTTGAAAATGAAAAGAATCCCTCTACAACTATGAAAGATGAAGATTGGTTGAAACTTGATAAAAAAACACGAGGAACCATAAGGTTGTGCCTTGCAGATGCCATCCTCTTGAATGTTTCTTTTGAAGCTACAACATACAAGCTATGGAAGAGGATAGGTGATATTTATCAAACCAAAAGTTTTAACTAACAAGTTATACCTCAAAAGATAGTTGTATTCATTAAAAATGAAGAATGGAGATTCTGTTGCAAACCATTTGAATGCATTTAATTTGATTTTAAGTCAACTTGCATCTGTACGTGTTAAGCTTGAGGAAGAGGATAAATGTATCTTATTATTATGTTCTTTACCAGAATCTTGGGAAAATTAATTGTTGCTATCAGTGGTAGTGGTACAAATCCAAAGATGGACAGTCTCATTGCTACACTTCTTTCAGAAGAAATGAGAAGAAAATCCAAAAATGGTGGATCCCAAGATGCTTTACATGTAAGGGGTAGAACTAAGGAAAAGACACCCAAAGGAGATAAGAAGGGTAAGTCTAAAGGTCATTCTAAAACCCCATTTGGTAAGAGCAAGGTAAAATGTTGGAATTGTGGTAAACGGGGACATGTGAAGAACGACTGTAAGAGCAAGAAATGAAAGGAAGCTAGGTGTATGGAAATCACTCCCTAGACTAATCTAATGAGGAAAGATGAGTACAAATTTATTTTAATCTTTACAGTTACAACAATGTTAACCCACTAACAAAGATATTACAACAAACACATACACAATAATGTAAGACAGAAGAAGAGAGAGACAAGATATATGTGGGAAAACCTTTACGGGTGAAAAACCCCACACTCCAAAACACATCTCAAATATATTCCGTAAACAATGAACGTTACAATACAGTCACAGAGCCAATGCTTTTGCAGGAGTCTTCGACACTTGTATCTGGAGACAATCTAGCAGCATAACAGTACTTGTCAATCACATAATACATCTCCTCTCCAAAGCACCTGTTTATAAAAAAAATACAAGGCAAAAATGGCTCTATCTTGGGATGGGCGTCCAACATGGCCTCATGGCCCAAAACCCATGCCTATGGACATTTGTCCAACATTGTAAGATGTTCCTGACACTTGTCAAGTCACCCCATCCCAAAGAGGTCGCCTATTCCCAATTTGGGTAATGACAGATGCTCTTACGACTCTTACAACCATCATAGAATCCATTATACTGACATATCTTATAGCTGTAAGAGAATCTGTCATAAACAAGCTATAAATAACATATTCTCTTACAACATGTCATAACCCAGTGCCCAAAGATGCCTTTTTCAAAGATGCTTCTCGACACATGTCTTCACCTATCATAGAATCTTCCATTTCTAACTCTTACATGTCATAGATTTGTCATAGGAATATGTCATAACCGTTCAGTCAATATTCCCTTACACATTATCCAAGATGCCGACACATGGCAAAATATTCCTACCACTAAGTGGGATGCCTATCTCCTCATGTGAGGACAAATTTACATGTGGTCATATTCCATGTAGGATGACACATCACCGTGCCAACTCCCACAAGATGACAACATAGGATTTGCATCCTAATTACACAATAGGCAATAAATAAATCAATACAATGAAATAATACAAGGAATCACCAAGGTTGAGACACCTTAATTCGCAACATTCTCCCACTTGTCGAACACCTTGTAAGAGCCAATGGAATTAACAGGATTTAACTGCTATAGGCCGAGAGGCCCATAGACTCCGAACACCATCTGAACTTCTTTGTGCCCACTAGTTTCGTCAATGCATCTGCAACATTCTTAAAAGTGTCTACCTTCTCCAAATTCACCTTCCCATCCTCTACCATGTCTCACATGAAGTGAAACTGTACATCAATATGCTTTGTTCTGGCATGGAAAGTCAGATTCTTTGCTAGGCAAATTGCACTTTGACTGTCACACCAAATCATAATCTGTCATGCATCAACACCAATATCTGAACACAATCTCTTAAGCCAAATGGCTTCCTTGCAAATGTGAGTTGCTGCCATATACTCATCTTCTGTTGTGGACAAAGCAACCGCAGGTTGTCTCTTACTCATCCAAATAATTGCACCACCAAACATTGTGAACACATATGCACTGGTGGATCTCTGACTGTCAATGTCACCCGTCCAATCAGAATCCACAAATCCACGAATACAAATAGAATGCGGAGGTCCTGTAGCATTACCATGATAGCATATGGAATACTCAGAAGTACCCCTCAAATATCTAAACACTCGCTTAACTACATCCCAATGTACTTGTCCAGGATTAGCCATAAATCGACTATGGACTTCCACTGCTTAGGCATTGTCTGGTCTTGTGCAGACCCTAACATACATCAAACTGCCAACAACACTAGTATAAGGTACTCTGCTCATGTCCTCCACCTCACTAGGAGATTTTGGACAATCATTAATAGACAACTTTATTCCCAAAGAAATAGGAACACATAATGGTCTACAATCTGCCATGCTGAACCTATCCAACACAGTCTTCACATACTTACTCTGGCTTAACCAAAGTTTTTTGTTAGCTTTGTCTCTTTTGATTTCCATTCTTAGAATGTACTTGGCTGCCCCTAGATTCTTCATCTCAAACTGTGCTGACAACTGAGACTTCAAATCAGAAATCATATTTTTACCATTCCTAATTAATAGCATATCATCAACATACAATGCAATAATGAGAATGTGATCATTACCAAATTTGTAATACACACAATGATCTGATTTTGATCTCAAAAATCCAACTGACAACACAAAGGCATCAAACTTCAAGTACCACATCCTAGGAGACTATTTCAAACCATACAAAGACTTTTTCAACTTGCAAACCAAATTTTCTTTACCTTTCTCTATGTAATGCTCTGGCTGTGACATGTAAATCTCTTCCTCCAAATCACCATGAAGGAATGTTGTCTTCACATCCATCTGCTCTACCTCTAAGTTATAAGCTGCTGCAAGAGATAACATGAATCTAATAGATGTCATCTTTGCAACGGGAGAGAAAATTTCACCATAATCAATTCCCTCCACTTGTGAATACCCCTTCGCAACCAGTCTGGCCTTGTATTTTTCAACACTGCCATCTGCACCAAATTTCTTCTTAAACACCCATTTGCATCCAACAGGTTTCCATCCTTCAGGCAAAGACACCAAGTCCCATGTTTTATTCTTTTTCCAAAGAAGCCATCTCATCCTCCATGGCCTCCTTCCAAGAAGCTGTATCTTTCATGCCCATAGCCTCTGTCACAGCTCTAGGCTCATCAGTGTTAGTAAGCAAGGCAAAAGCACAACTAGAATCAAGCAATGAATAACAAAACCTATCAGGTTGCTTCCTTGTTTGTGTAGACCTCCTCAATGACTGAGGTTGAGGTTTTGCTTCTTCTTCTGAGCTTTCAAAGCTGCTAGAGCTCTCCTCATCATCAGGTCTCACAAGGTCTGTCAGTTCAGTCTTCTCAGGGGTAGAAGGAAACTGAACCACATCTTCTTTCTTTTCTGTCTGTTCTAACTGTAAAACAACAGAAGAAGGTGTTAGCTCTCTGAAAATAACACTTCTACTATACAACACTTTTTCAACCATAGGATCCCAAAGCTTGTATCCTTTCACACCGACACCATAGACAAAGAAAATACACTTAACAACCTTGTTCTCCAATTTAGACCGTTTTTGCCTAGGCACATGTGCATATGTCTCACAACCAAAAACATGAAGATATCTAACTGAAGGATTCTTACCAGACCACACCTCCATAGGTGTCTTACCAACAAGAGCTGATGTAGGAGACCTGTTTACTAGGTAGCAAGCAATGGCTATAGCTTCAACCCAAAACTTTTGTTCGAGGCTTGCTCCACTAAGCATACTCCTAGCCTTCTCCATCAGTGTCCTATTCATCCTCTTTACAACTCCATTTTGCTGCGGGGTGTATGGAGTTGTCTTATGTCTTTCAATCCCTTGCTCTTTACAAAACTTATTGAACTCTGTCGAACAAAACTCACCACCGTTATCAATTCTCAAACACTTAATCTTCTTACTAGTCTGATTTTCAGAAAAAGCTTTAAACTCTTTAAACCGACTAAAGACTTTAGTCTTGCTTCTGATAAAATAAACCCATGTCCTTCTACTGTAATCATCTATGAAAGATACAAAGTATACAGATTTGGAAATCGAAGGAACATTAACCAGATTAAACACATCAGAATGAATAAGATCCAATACACCAGAAGACTTGTGAGAACTAGAGTAAAACTGAACACGGTTTTATTTTCCATATACACAATGTTCGCAAAAGTCAAACTCGAGATTACAATTATTTAACCCCTCAACAAGGTTTTTATTTTTCAGGGTTCTAAGACCCTTCTCACCAATGTGGCCATATCTAAAATGCCATAACATAGTCTTTTAAGTAGGAAGTTTAACTTCCATAGCATGTGCACTACCATCAGAAAGTGTTATAGCAGATTTCTTCACTACTTGTTCAGATGGTGGGCGTGAAGTGACTGCAACTCTTTTCTTCGAGTCAGAAGAACTATTGCACTGTGAAGTGCATGCCTCCAACTAAAATAGAGTACCTCTCTGAGTACCCTTCGCAAGCACCATAGATCCTCTAGTTATCTTGCATCCATCCTTTGAAAAGATAACCTGCACACCTGCATCATTCAACATACTTATAGAAAGCAGGTTCCGTGCTAGGCCTGGGATGTGCATGACCCCAGTGATCCCCTTCACTCATCCATCAGGGAATCGGATTGAGACTCTTCCATGACCAACAATCTTCAGATGAGAATCATTACATAGGTACACTCTTCCACCATCGAACTCTTCATACTTCATGAACCAGCTTCGATGTGAGGTCATGTGGAATGATGCACCAGAATCAATCAACCACACATCATCAGATGCATGGGTGGCCAGGGATGCAATGAAGGCATCACCATCATCTTGAGATTTGTTAGAATCTGAATCTAGGACATTCTTCTTTTTCTTTTCTTCCTTGCACTCCTTTTAGAAATGCCCAATTTTGCCACATTTCCAACAGAGAGCCTTGGACTTTCCAAGAGATTTAGATCTCCCACGAGATTTGGATATGCCCTTCTTAGCTTTCTTGTCTTTCTTTTTCCCTTTCTCCTTAGGTCTTCCACGAACCACAAGAGCCTCTTTGGCTGCCTCAGAAGACTTTCTCCATATCTCTTCAGATAACAATGAAGATACCACTTCATCCATTGTGAAAGTGGATGTGGTGCTTCCAATATCCATCACAAGATGATCCCACGAGTCTGGCAAAGAACAAAGCAAGGTCATACAACAATCCTCCTCCTCCATCTTCACACCAACTAATGTCAATTGACCAATGAACATATTGAAGACATTTAGGTGATCTACAAAAGATCCTCCATCCTCCATCCTCAGAGAATATAACTTCTTTCTCAGAAAAAGTTTGTTCACCAGGGATTTGGCCTGATAAACATCACCCAACTTCTTCCAGAGGTCTTTTGTGCTCTTCTCCTCATGGACATTTAACAGGACAAAATTAGCTAGACCAAGTCATATGAGACCCTTAGCCTTTCAATCTTTGAGATCCCAATCAACTTGTGCCATTGCAGCTGGTTTTATACTAGATACGGTTTCCCATAGGTCACGATTAACAAGCATGTCCTCCATCTTAAGTTTCCATAACTCAAAATTAGTGCCATTGAATTTCTCCGCCTCTAATCTTCCGGATGTGCTTGCCATCTCTTTCTTGCAACAAGATTACAGAATGCTCTACACAAAGCTCCCACTCAACCTAAGATTAGCTCAAAAAACCCCTACCTAACAACTAGAACCAAAGGTGATCAAGCTCTGATACCAATTGAAAGGAAGCTAGGTGTGTGAAAATCGCTTCCTACACTAATCTAATGAGGAGAGATAAGTGCAAATTCGTTTTAATCTTTACAATTACAACAATGTTATCCCACTAATAGAGATATTGCAGTAAATACATACACAAGAATGTAAGACAGAAGAAGAGAGAGACAAGATATACATGGGGAAAACCCTTACGGGTGAAAAACCCCACACTCCAAAACACAACTCAAATGTATTTCGTAAACAATGAAGGTTACAATATAGTCACAGAGCCAATACTCTTGCAAGAGTCTTCAACACTCATATCTGGAGACAATTTGACAGCATAATAGTACCTGTCACTCACATAATACATCTCGTCTCCAAAGCACCTATTTATAAAGAAAATACAAGGCAAAAATGGCTCTATCTTGGGATGGGTCTCCAACATGGCCTCATGGCCCAAACCCATGCCTATGGACACTTGTCCAACATTGTAAGATGTTCCTGACACTTGTCAAGTCACCCCATCCCAAAGAGGTCGCTTATTCCCAATTTGAGTAATGACAGATGCTCTTACGACTCTTACAACCATCATAGAATCTGTCATACTGACATATCTTACAGCTGTAAGAGAATCTATCATAAACATGCTATAAATAGCATATTCTCTTACAACATGTCATAACCCTCCTTGGGGCACCCAAAAATGCCTTTTTAAAAGATGCTTCTCGACACATGTCTTCACCTATCATAGAATCTTCCATTTCTGACTCTTACATGTCATAGATTTGTCATAGGAATGTCATAACCGTTTTGGTCAATATTCCCTTACACACTATCCAAGATGCCAACACATGGCAAGATATTCCTACCACTAAGTGGGACGCCTATCTCCTTATGTGAGGACAAATTTACATGTGTTCATATTCCATGTAGGATGACACATCACCGTGCCAACTCGCACAAGATGACAACATAGGATTTGCATCCTAATTACACAATAGGCAGTAAATAAATAAATACAATGAAATAATACAGGGAATTACCAAAGGTTAGACACCTTAATTCCCAACAAGAAAAAGATCTCAAATTCTTCCACTAAAAAATCCTCAGAGGATGGTGACAATGATGAATTAATTATTTCAGCTAACACAATAAGTAATGATGCTTGGCATATTGATTCAGGTTGCTCCTACCATATGACTCCCAACAAGGAGTGGTTCTCAAAATATTCAGCATATGATGGAGGTGAATTTTTCCTTGGTGACAATAGTACAAAACAGATAATTGGCAAAGGAAAGGTAAAGTTGTATTTCAGTGATGGAAGGGTTAAAACCCTTCATGATGTTTTGCATATTCCAGGACTAGCAAGAAACTTACTTTCTGTATCAAAGTTAAATGATTCCAGAATGAATGTGACATTTGATAAGTCTAGTTGTAGGTTGGTGAGAGGGAATTGGGTGGTTGCTAAAGGATCTCGGATGGGAAACTTGTTTAGGTTAAATGCATCTACTTTGAATAATTCAACGAATGTAACAGACACTGAAAATACATGTATGTTGTGGCACCATAGATTAGGCCACATCAGTGAAAAAGGTCTTAGGACCATTATTAATTAAAAATTGGTTGACGGTATTTCAGATTATTCTGTTGGCAAAAATGATTTCTGTGAGCTTTGTGTGTTTGGTAAACAAAGTAGGTCTTCATTTCCTAGTGGAATAAATAATGCAAAGAGTTTATTAGAAATTATACATTTAGATGTTTTTGGACCAGTGGATGTTAAATCTTTTGCAAAATCTTGATATTATGTCACATTCATTGATGATGTATCAAGATACACTTGGATTTATTTTATGAATGCAAAATCTGAAGTTTTCACTAAGTCTAAAGAATTTAAGGCCTTAGTTGAGAAGCAAACAAATTGTAAAATAAAGGTGTTGAGATCAAATAAAGGTGGTGAATATTGTTCAAAAGAATTTGATGAATTTTGTAAGCATGCAAGTATTGTGAGATAGAAAACAACACATTATACACCCCAACAAAATGGGGTAGAAGAAAGAATGGACCGAACCTTAATGGAAAGAGCTAGGAGCATGTTAAGCAGTGGTAAGCTAGATCAGTGTTTTTAGGCTGAGGCTGTAAGTACTTCTTGTTATTTAATTAATAGATCTTCTTGCTCTATTCTTGAAGATAAGACTCCTTATGAAATGTGGTTAAAAAGAAAACCTTTTGTTTCACATTTAAGGATATTTGGTTGTGAGGCTTTTGTTCATGTGCCTAAAGAGAAAAAGAACTAAACTAGATCCAAAAGCTCAAAAATGCATATTTGTAGGTTATGGTGAGAATGTAAAAGATTAGAAACTCTGGAACCCTCTAACCAAGAAAATGATTTTATCAAGAGATGTTATTTTTAGAGAGTTTAGAGCTTATGAAGGTGAGGAACAACCAAAGGAACAAGAAAAAGGAAAAATAGTGCATTTGAAACAATTACAAATAAGCAAGAAGATGCACATGTTGAAGAACTAGATGGGTTTGGGAATGCAGAAGAAGAAGAGAGTTTAGGAAGTTTAGATAATGATGTTCAGGATGAGCATACAGAAGAACATACAGAGCCTCTTACTCCTACTATAAGAAAATCCACAAGGCAACGGAATCCAATTGACAGGTATAGCCCTCCTGATTTCTGTTGTATATTCGCTTTATTGAGTACTAATGATGAACCTAGATCTTTCAGGGAGGCTCTTTCTTCAGAAGAAAGTGAGTCTTGGTTGCAAGCTATCCATGAGGAAATGAATTCCTTGGACACTTGTGACACTTGGGATCTTGTGCATTTGCCCAAAGGAAGAAAACCCATTGGTTGTAAGTGGGTTTATAAAAAGAAAATTGGTGTAGATGGTAATCTGGAAAGGTACAAGGCTAGATTGGTAGCCAAGGGCTACTCCCAGAGAGGGTGTTGATTTTAATGAAATTTTCTCTCTAGTTACTAAATTAACTTCTATTAGATTCCTTTTGTCTATTGCTACAAATTTTGATTTTGAGATAGAGCAAATGGATGTTAAAACTGCTTTCTTGCATGGGGATCTTGAAGAGGAGATTTATATGAGGCAACTTGATGGTTTTGTTGTTAAAGGGAAGGAAGACTTGGTTTGCAAATTGAAAAGATCTTTGTATGGTTTGAAACAATCACCTAGAATGTGGTATCAGAAGTTTGATGCTTTTGCATTGAAAGTTGGTTTTGTTAGAAGTGAAGATCATTGTGTTTATCTTAAGATTATTGATGATCAGGTTCTAATCATTGTCTTGTAT
Organism: Cunninghamia lanceolata; assembly: GCA_027924645.1. NCBI lineage: Eukaryota > Viridiplantae > Streptophyta > Pinopsida > Cupressales > Cupressaceae > Cunninghamia > Cunninghamia lanceolata. The sequence goes on from BSBN01000592.1 coordinate 5,532,592, forward strand.
GTTGATGACATGTTGTTTATTGGGAACAATGAGGAAATGATTAGGGAGCTTAAAACTCAGCTTTGTAAATCTTTTGATATGAAGGACTTAGGGGCTATAAAATACATTCTTGGAATGGAGATTAACAGGGATCGTGTTCATAGAAAACTATGGTTAAGTCAAAGTAAGTATGTTGATACAATTTTGCAAAGATTTAATATACATGATTGCAAACCAGTTAGCATTCCTTTTCTTGTTGGTACTAAGCTAAAATTAGACATGTGTCCTACCATTGATGATGCTTTTGAAGAGATGTCTAATGTTCCTTATGCTAGTGCTATGGGTAGTTTAATGTATGCAATGGTTTGCACCAGACCAGATATTGCACAAGCAGTGGGAGTTTTAAGTAGGTTTATGTCTAACCCTGGTAAAGAACATTAGACTTATGTTAAGAGGGTGTTTAGATATTTGCGAGGAACTTCTGATTATTGTTTGATTTATCATGGTATTGATAGTGTTGACGGATCATTGGACATACAGGGTTTTGTTGATTATGATTGGGCAGGTGACTTGGATAGTCGAAGGTCCACAAGTGGATATGTGTTTACTTTGTTTGGAGCTGTGGTAAGTTGGATGAGTAAGAGGCAATCCATGGTTGCTTTATCTACTACAGAAGCAGAGTATATGGTTGCTACACATGCCTCCAAAGAGGTAGTTTGGTTACAAAGACTTGGGAAAGGTATTGGTTTTGATTGTAGGATAGTAAGACTTAATTGTGACAGTTAGAGTGCCATTTGTTTAGCCAAAAATTCTATGTATCATGCTCGTACTAAGCATGTTGATGTTCAGTATCACTTTGTGTGAGAAATGGTTGAGAATGGTAAGGTTTTGATTGAAAAGGTTGACACTTTGTGTAGTGCCCCCTCATTGTTTGGCTTGTGAAAGTGGTAGTTTTGCATTGCTCTCTGTCAGTCAAAGGTAGTTGTTAATCTTTCATTTCATTGATATAATTCGGAGACATTTGATTAGTAGGTTACGATTTATTTTTATTTTGATCTTGATGAACGATGTTCGACTGACATAATTAGGCATGTGTTTTGAGTTATGATGGCATTACTATTATTCCAGTTATGATGCGAATTAATATTATCATGTGTCATTTGAATTGTGGTGGTTGAATTCAGATAAAAGTTGTTATGATATTGTTTCAAGAGCAGAGATGGTGTAGTACTACTCGCTTCGAGTACCCTACTACATCGCGATTCTCTGACTCTCTGTGTGTGTTGACATATATGTGTTTGATTTTATACAACCAATTGCTCTGATGTAGGCTGCAGGTATCGAACCTCGACTCCACCTGATATAGCAGGTTCGAGCAGGTTCTTACACCAATGGGTATCAGTGATGGGAGATAATGTGAGGTCTATTCCACTAGGTCAGTCCTTGTCCTCTGTGGTAGTCTCGAGTCAGGCTGTGATGCTTGGTCCTTGCCTTTTATGTTTGGTTATCTTGTGTCTTGGAGTATTGTCGCGTCGTGTTAATATTGCTCATGTGTGGTTGGATAATACTTTAATGAATTATTATTAACTAATACTACTTCTATTATGTTTATTTGATAATATTTGTTTGGCTTAGAACTTGGATTGACACCTTGGTTAAATTTTATAATAATCTAGAATTAATTATCTCCTACCCAAGGATATTTATGTCATAAATTGGAGTTACCAGTAATTATTAGTGTATATTTTGTATAGAATAATTTTGCTATGTGAAATAAATGCCTTGAGTTGTCAATTTGAAGTTGGGAGATTTGGAATCTCTATTATTAGTAAGATTTTAAATTTCCAGAGGAGTGGGTTGCTGGGTAACGGATGCATGTCTGCATTAATTTTATGAGTTGAACCATTTTTATATGGGGAAAATTTTGTTGGGAAGGGAGTTGGAAAGAGCACAAAGATATTGGGGAGAAGAATAGAGAATTTGGTTGCAGGAGTTGGAGAAAGTTTGAGGTGGGACTGAATTTCGGGTATGTGATTTGTCTCTCTGTGAATTTACAATTGTTGTAGCTGGTAAGTTATATTTTATTGCAGCATGTTCTGTGTGTGAAACTAGCATGTCCTGTGTGTGAAACTTGCATGTAACTTGGAATTAATTAGAATTTAAATTATCCTTGTGTGCCCTGTGAGGTCAAATGTTGCTCCAATCTATGTAGATTCCTCCAAGATGGATTCTTTTGGTTTAGCCTTTGTCTTAATCCTTTTGAAATCATTAGCTCAATCATCTGTAACCCTGCATTGTGATCTCAATCCTGTAAAATAGATGACTCAGTGTTAAGCTTTTATCAAACTCTTGTCCCTATCATTTTTGCATTTTTATCTCACATTTCTATCTCTCTGATAGAGGTGAAATGCCTTGTAAGAAGTGGTTTGGTCTTCACATATATTTTCCTTGGCAACTTGTTAGTGCTTGCAACCATTGATTTGGTTCTCATATTATTCATGTTTCCTTTTTACCTTGAATGCCTTGCTTTTATCTATGTAACCCTGATGAAGATCTTGTGCCTCCAACACTACTTCCTCTAGAAAGTTACCCTGCAATCATGTCTAGGAATTTGACCAAATCTTGTTAAGTTTTCTTCACAATTTCCTTCAATCTGTTTTAAAAATTTCTTGTTGGCTGAAAGATACCATTTAATTCATCTTTTGAAATAGTTTTAAAAACCAGTTTGAAGCTATGGTTTTATTCCTTAAAAATCAATTTAACTATATGGTAATTCACACAAATTGTATTACCTGAGCAATAGAAGTCTCTGATTGCATGAGTATGTTGTTATACACTGAGAAAAATCTCAAATTTTGCCTTTGATCGTACGACATAGGAGATCCCATCCTTATTGTTTTTCCTGTGATTAAATTTCTGCTCATTTTTTTTCCTCTATGACAAACCTCTGCTCATTTTTCCTCTATGACAAACCTAGACCGTACGACTGTAGGAGAAATCTGATGCAAATTAGTTTTTTTTAGTTTTGCTGCCCTCTCTTGGGGACATTGTACAGCTGCCATACAACCCTCTCCTTGCCTTCTTTTGGATGAAATTTGATGTTCTTAATTCTCTTGTAAATCTGCAATTTATGTGAATCATTGGCCTCTTCCTTGGTTTCTCTGGATCTTATTTTGTGCCCGAAATTTCTGGTTCTTACCTTTCCTTTAAGCTTGCAACTTTTGTGAATTGTTTGAATTCCTCTTTGACTTCTCTGTATCTTGTTTGAGCCTGAAAATTATTTAAAAAAAAAAAAAATGTGATTGCATCTTGCTTGAGCCTAAAATATATTGAATAAAATGATGTGATTATACCTTGTTTGAGCCTGAAATTTGTTGAATAAAAATGATGTGATTATACCTTGTTTGAGCCTGAAATTTATTGAATAAAAATGATGTGATTGTATCTTGCTTTGAATCTGAAATTTATTTAATGAATACCATAGGATAGAAATCTTGAAATTTATTTCAATTTGAGCTCATAGAAAAAAAAATAAAAATTGTTGTGTTTGTTTTTAAATAGAATGCTTGAAGGAGACCTTGTTTGTAGGGAAACTTCTAAATTGTGATTGTAGTTTGGATTTATTAAGTCAATATTAGGGAGAAGTTGATTTTAGAAGGTTCATTTGTTAGTAAGGTATCATTTTAGAATTTAATTTATTTAATTAATGTTGTTTTTTTTTTATATGCAAGAAGTTTAATAAATTAAGTTTTGCTCATTTTATTAAATATAATTTTGCTATTGTTATTCTCTAATTCGGTTATTTAGAAAATTGTAATTTTAGAATATATTTAATGGAAAGAAGTCTTTTTTTTAGAAATAGATATCATGGTAGTTGCTTTTATTAGAAATCTTAAGTGGTAAAATAATAGATGGTAATCCATGATCATAGGAAAATACATAAGTTTGATTTGATATTATAAGTGGTTAATTGTTAGGAAATCTTATAGGTTATAGGAGTTGTTTGAAATTGTAGATGCTTATTAATAATTTATGCTTATAGTTATTGTTTTAGAAATTGGAAACTATTGGAAAATTGGAATAGGAAAAATGTATTTATGCATAGTTAAAACAATATTTAAAAAAAAATATTATTTCTTGTATTCAAGTGATTGTTAGGTTCTTGAAATATATTGTTCTTGGGTTATAACATAATGGTGTGTAATGTTATATATTGTTTTAAATTAGTTGTAAATCAAATTATTATTCTTTCTTCTAGTCTCTTTTAGGTATAAAGGACTAGACTTATACAAAATAAATGATGAATGGAAGTTTATTATTTTTGAAAGAATTTATATAGTTATAGTTGTTTCTTGTTACTAAATTTGGTGGTTTTAGAATATGGAATTAGGTGTTTGTATAGAATATTTGTTAGTGAGTTCGGTGGTGCCTCATTTGAATATAAATAGATGTATACACTTTCCTTTTATATATGCTTATTGGTAATTCTCTACGGTATCAAGTTAGTTAGAAATTCAATGTTTTGATTTGAATTAGAAAGTGGTTATATGTATGTAATTTTAGAAGATCTATTCATGAATGATGTTGTAGCATGTCATTAGGAGATATTTATGCTTTTGGGAATGGGATGTTTAAGAAACAATGTAGAGCTGGTAGTTTAAGCTTGTAAGGGTATGTAAAGGTTTAGATTAGTAGTTGGGGTAAATAGTCTATTTCGATAGTAATATTATGTAATTAAGGATATTTATCCTATTCTCATGGATGTGTTCACTAGAAATTGTAGATTGGAAGATTCTTGATGGAAAAGTTGTGATATTGGAAAAATATATATATTACAGTTGTTGATTATGATTGTAATTGGTTTAATGTTAAAGAAAGATTTTGCTTATTGTAAATAAGTACTTATAGATGTTTTAATTAAAAATGGTAAGTGGCAAATCTTGAATGGTAAGTTACACTATTTAGGTTTATAATGATTTGATTTATGGGATTATTATATGAGCTTGTCTTGGCTTTTGTTTATATAAGGATGTTCGGTTTCTGGTTCACCTTCCTTGCCTTATTAATTCCTAGAATGGTGAAGTTTTACTATTTGTGTTAACTTGATGTAAGTTGATTTCTTGATTGAATCTGGAGTCCTTTGAACCTCTTTGCTCGATCTCCTCCTTGGTCCTATCTTATGTTTGTATTGGAGTATTATGTTACCTTGGGGTGGAGTTTGATCTATGGTGGTTTGTTGTGAAGTAGGAATCTTGTGTGATGTCATGGCCACGTGTTGTCAATGTGGAAGTGTTGACCTTGTTTGATTATGGTTTCGTTATCTTTGGTTGTACCTAACTCCAGAGGTGAGATGTCTTGATCTTTGGTCTAGATAGTGGCATGTCAATGTAGTGGGATATCTAGATTTTCGTATCTTGTAATGATTGGGAAATGGTCTCTTGGATTTAGCACTTGGTTTCTAGATTGTTTTGCTTCAAAATTTTGAAGGGAATCTAAGGACTTATTGTTGTGGCCTAGTGAATGGCATAAGTTATGGCTCGGATCTGATTGGTGACTTTTACCTACATGTTGTGGTATGTATGATTGATCATAGAACACTAAGGGAGTGGCTTTCATGGTGGGGCCGGTGCCTAGTGAGAGGCCGCCTAGGTAACCCCATGGAAGTTGTAAGCATGTGGAAACTTAATAAATTAATCAAAAGGGTTGGGTATTAAAACACTTAACAAGATAAGTAAGAGACCTCACCCATGCCTTGAGTGCTCTTACAGGCCAAGGATGGGATGAGAAGACCTGGTTGGCAAGGCCGACCTCCTTGTCTCCATGAGAGGACCTATCGGCTCCGCATGTGTCACCCTATGGGGCCGGTGCCTAGAGAGAGGCTGCCAGGGTAACCATAGATGGGGGCCGGCTTCTGGTGATTGATAGCCTGGGTAACCCATGCTAGGACCATGCGATGACACTCTCCTTACGTAGTTCAGTTGTTTCTTTTTGGTTGTACCTCTGGAGTGATGTCTTGTCTTGTGCAGTTTTGTTGATATGGTCAGTTGTGTCAAGTCTGTTGCTGTTTGGTTATTTTAGATGTTGTTCTTTGGCTTGGTGGAATCCTCGTCGTTATCTCCTAGCTCAGAGGGGTGGACCTCAGGGTTCCACATGGTTGGGAGGCAGAGCTATCCATTGGCCTTTTTGGAGATTCAGTTTGAGTCCTGTGCAGAGGTGTTCCAGTTCCAGATTGCTTCCACCCTCAGAGATGTTGTCTACTTTCAGATATATTCTTTTGTAACTGATGTGACTGGTCTTGTATTCTTGCATTGTAACTTGTATATTAACTATCTTGCAAATGTGGAAGTTGACCTTATTTGTAGCAGTAGTATAATGTATATCACTTGTGTGGTTTTGACTTTGTATTCACTGATGCAGTTATGTTTCCCTAGAGGAGTTGAATGTGCACTTTTCTTTATGTTGTGTATTATGATATTTTGGTTACTATGATCGCCTTTACTTGTTTAAAAAAAAAATTATTTCTAGAATTTTGCTCTTGTTTGTCTAACTCTCTAGGGTTGCATGACGAGGCATTACACTTTGGTTAATGCTGCAGATTAACTTACGAAGCCAGTTACTACAGATAAGTTCTCTTGGTGCAGGAAGGCCATTGGCCTTGATCACTTTACTTGATTTAAAGTTTGAATTATTCATTTAGAGTTATTGCAATGTATAATGTCAAGTGGGAGAATGTTGGGATAAGTTGCCATTAACTTGCAATCATAGCCAATTCATGTGTTTCCAAAGTTCTTGGAATGTGTTCCCCAACACATTAAGACTTTGAGAGATTAATTATTTATTAATTACATCACTTTGACTTTTGCAATTAAGTTCTAAATGGATAATATCAAACTTGAGCATCCACTTTTAGAGTGGGGACCATGTAGACTTTGTTGACTTCTCCTAAGTCTTAAAATAGAGTTTGATAACTCCTAGTGAGTGGGAGTTAGACTTGGGTCTTATTTTTAGACTTGGAGTTGTGCTTTTTTATGTACATGAGTGGATAATGTTGAGACACCTTGCATGGATATAATGTTGGAGTTAACTACAGTGATAGAGATGCATGATTTGGATATTGCTTGCATGTGGTCAGAATAGCTTGCATTGACTTGCATGTTTTTGCATGTAGCTTGCATGTACTTGCATGTTACTTGCATGTATTTGTATGTTGTTGCATGTTGCTCATATGGACTTGCATGTTGTTGTATGTCACTTGCATGTGTTTGCATGTGCTTACATGTCACTCCTATGGACTTGTATGACCTTGCATGTTGTTGCATGTCACTTGCATGTGCTTGCATGTTGTTGCATGCCATTCCTATGGACTTGTATGACCTTGCATGTTCTTGCATGTCAGTTATATGACCTTGTATGTAGTTGCATGTCAATTTTGTGAGATTACTTGTAGAACACTCCAACTCTAGAAACTTGCACGATGGTACATCTCAGTGATTTAGGAAATGGGTATCAGTTGCATGTTGTTGAAAATGCTTGCATGCTAGTTGCATGTTAGTTTTAAGATATTGTTTGCAGGACACTCCAACTCCTAAAAGTTGTAGGATGGTACATCTTAGTATTTCAGGTAATGGGTATCAGTTGCATGTTGGATCCGGTGTTTGCATGTCATTTTCATGTACAAAACAAGGTAATTCAGAATAACATTGGGGACATCAATTGTGCAAGTTGTTGCATGAGAATTGGTGTGTTTTGATCACTTCAGTTGACTGAAATAGATTGGGCTAACTTGAGCACCCAATCTTGGGACTTTCAATTGTTGCTTTTATTTAAAAATATGTTTGATGTTGGCAAAGCTAATTTTGGCATACTTGTGTGCACACATCATGAAGTGGCAGTTAACTCAAAGTTTAGACTTTGTTTGAGTTCAGTCTTCTCAATTTAAGTGAGCTTGATTTTTGCATGAGCTTTGGAAGCTATGTTATCAATTGTAATTTATTATAATTTAATTTTTAAGCTTTTGAATTAAAAGAAACTTTTTGATTTAATTGAAAACCCCATACATTTTCTAGAGACTTGATTTGAGGAAAAAAGACTTAGAAGAAAAAAGCAAAAGTTTTTGTTAAAAGACTTAGAGAAAAAAGTAAGAAGCTTTTTTTTGTGAAGTGCATCAAGGACTTAGAGGAATTTTAGTATTGAATGTAATCTTTTCCAAAGAGATTTAATACAAGTAGGAAACATCTTTGGGTGTGGAGTTTTTCCTTGAAAGGGTTTCTCCATGTAAATAATATGCAAGCTTTTTCTCTTCTCTTCTCTTCTCTTCTACATTGGATTGAATGTGCAAATCAATTGTTCATTAATTGTTATAGATTAATCTTTATTTCAGCTTTGCATACACAAAATTTTAAAGTTTATAGCGGTAGTTCTACCTTCATTTTCAACATAATAACCACCCTAGGTTTATGACTTAACAAACTTAGTGAAATTCATTGAGAACTGATGCAAAAACTTACTATGTCTGATTTTTTATAGAGTGATATTGTTGTAGCATTGCATCTAAACATGGGAAGATAGAAAAACAAAAAATTACCTTTGAAATTTCATGATTCAAGATGATATGATATTGCAGATGTTGGAATGAATCCTCTTACAACAATGAACCCTATTTTGTCTCAGAGATGGCTATAATTGTGGTCTTTTGTAGTAATCAGACTGTTGTATATGCCTAGAAAACCACATAAATTGCCCAGATTGCTCTCATCATGTAAATCCCACACTACAAAGGTTGATAATATATTCTGCTATACCAGGTATCTAGATTGCAATGGAGAAACATGCCTAAAATGAGGCATTTTTCTAATGTAGTCTCCTCATGTTCTTGTTGGTATGATAGTCAGGGATCAACTAAAATGTTCACAGTCTAGATAATACTGCAAAGTTCCTCCTAAAACATGTTACAACAGTGATCAATATGCTAGGTTTTTAGAATGAGAGATGAATGAAACCCTAAATAGAAATGAATCTTTTTATCACTGTCACACGTTCCATCTGGGGTGTACGACAGTACCCAGTTCCCACAAACTACAAGAAAGGTGCTCAAAATGCCTTCATCATGGTCGCCCTATTAAGCTTGTTCATCCCATACACTAAAGCAACAAATAACATTGAAACTCCATAGAAATATGTTGGATATCAAATGGTACGACCATGATTGGTACGGCCAAGCATGAGGCTCAACACAAAACTTCAATGAAAATGACTAACAACTCTAAAATGCAAATAAAACCCACTCAAAACTGAAATCAAACTTGCGAAACCAAAGCTTATTAAAATACATCATACTACATGAAGCTCAGTGTGATTTCTGAATGAAATCACTAGATATCCAGCTGGGGTTGATATTTCACAACCAGAACCAGATGATAGATTGAGGCTAAACAATCCCAAGAGGAAACTCTGCTCAACAACACAAGTTTACGTAAGGCATGAAAATATATCCAATAGCATAAACTTTCCCATGAGCAAATGATCCAATAAATAAGCTTCTCTAGAGTCCCACGCCTCCATGTACAATTAAAATATTAATTAATGTTCTTAAATTTGAGTGCTCCACTCAAACTTAAAAAATTCCAAGTATAGGCATCACCAGGGGAGGGGAGTCACCAAAGGCCAATGCCTATTTGAAGAGTGTTCTCATTTATTTTAAAAAAATGATAAGTTATCAAATGAATAAGTTGTAAAGTGAAACATAGGATAACTTATTTTAATCTTTTTTAAAATGACATTTCCCTTTATTCACCTAAGTTAGCCTTCGGGAAAAAAAATATTAAGGCTAACGTTCTCTAATATTCACTGATGGAAAAGAGACATTACAGTCCTCCCTCCCTGAAGTTGCTTTCCCTCAAGCAATTCGTAATCCATAACCAACAAAACCATCCTGAATAATGTCACTCCAGGATCCCAAATTAGTCTAGGAGGTTTGTGAACTCCCAAATACCATGCGCCATGCTATCTCATAATTGCAATCGCCATTTTTCTTCCTCCAGGAGACTCTAAATGATGAACCCAAGCATGCGGAAGTTCATTGTCCTGACTGAACTCCCAAGGTAAACTATCATAGTTTACATCATAAACCTTTGTAAGATGAACTTTGAAGGTTTGGAAGGTCTAAAAAAACACATCCTCGCTATTGTTCATGACTAAAATTGGTGCTAAACAATATGATTTTAACTCCCTACACTGTTGGAAATAGGACAGACAACTGAGAGGGGGGGTGAATCAGTTGTCACAAAACTTTGTATCTTTCTGCAGTTAGTTTTTTCTTTTGCTACTTAATAACAATTCAATAATTTAAACATGAAAACAATCAATCATAGGTGTAAGAGCAGAAACATAATAACACACTTGACACCAAGATTTTTGATGTGGAAACCCGGTTAAGGGAAAAACCATGGCGGGGGTTAACCCACAAAAATTAATACCCTATTAAAAGTGTTTTACAAATGGGAATGCACATGGATTCAGGCTCACTGCCCAGAACTCACTACTCAAATGGAGGCTCACTACCTATAGAAAGATTACAAGAGAATAATAGAGATTTTGAACTGATAAATAGCATCTATCCATGCAAGAGTTTCAATTTTGATTAAGTACAAAAAATTGATCTTACACATTTCATCTTTGCTATGCTCTTCTTACTGCTATGCCTTCATTCGCATCTTAGATTTCTGCTCTTCTCACATTTACACCTTATTCACACACACTTCACACAAAAAATCATTCAATTCCATCAGCTATATATATCCACAACATGATCTACAATCATTTTACCAGTCGGCTTCAAGAACATTTAGAACTTTGTTGAGTAGTCTGCTCTGTTGGCTAGTTCCATACATAATATGAGATGTGGACCAAAACTTGTACTTGCAAAACATCAATCATGTTGGCTACCATCACTGATCATCACCAATTGCCCAATAAACAACTTCTATACATCCGGAATTAAGATCATTCACAAGGTTGGCCTGTTCTTCTATTGTCTGTTCTGTCAAACTGAAACTCGATACTCAGAAGCTGATATATTTTGAGTCCATCATCGGAGGGCAAAACTCTAGATTTAGAGTGTCTTGACAATGCTTTCGACTACCTTAGATCCGCAACAAACCATGCCTTTCCACCGGAGATATTCGGACCAAGATACCGGACCCTGTTACTACTCTGTTCCTAATTGCCCAAACTTAGACAAATTATGATTCTGACTTCTGGTATAAAAAAATTGTGTTATGCAGATGATTTGGATGATCTTAGTTGCCATCAATGACAACACCTATCAATGTAGAGCAGTGTCTCTTGCCAATAATCTCGCCCTTTGGCATTGATGGCAACACTTAGTGAAAAATGACTAAGTGTCTAATGTAGCTCCCCCTTACTCTGTATACTTGTGCTTCTCTATTAGTTTCGAAGCTCCCCCTTTGCTAGATTCCTCATTTTTCACTGCTCTTCAGTCCCCCTTTGACATCAATGGCAAAGGGTGGGATCCGCAAGCCAAAATTCTCCAAAAAGTCTGTGTAAAATGCCTCATATGTACAAGTAATCATTAAGTTCTATTCACATGAACTTGAGAATGTCTGCAAAACTATTTTTCAATTGCACTAGTTCAGAGGCCCAAGTTCCTTTCATTCCATCCAAAATTGAGATGTGCCCACTCAACAAAAATGAATATGCTTCTGCCTTTGAAAGATCTGACGGATCATTAGTCTGAATTGCAGTCTGAGCTTCAGATAGAGCATTATGCATTGTCTCTAACTTAGGGGAAATCAATCCCTTGAGATCACACATTCTTTTCATAATGTTGCCTTTATCTTTGACAAGTTTCTTTATTTCCTTAGTCAAGGTAATTACTTGACATTCTTGACTTATGGGTGAAATAGTTAGAAGATCAAAATTATTGGATAGATTTGACAATTTTAGTTCTTGTTCCTTTATCTTCTTTTCAATATCCTCACTTACTTTGGGCCAGGATAGACAAAATTTATATATATCACTTCCATCACTTAGAGCATTTTGAACACTCTTTATACTAATAGCAAATATAGTCCTATCATACCCTATCAGACTCTTAAGTTCACTAAATCTCTTATCCAAAAACTCATTTCTGACTTTTGTCTCTGCAAACTTCTCAAAGGACTCAAAATGAGTATTTACAGAACTTAAAAGATTTTTCAGATGTCCAAATGGGGAATCAGATGGACTCTTTTGGTAGGAAGGCATTAACTTTTCCAAAATCCCAGTTGCAAGCCCCAGTAACTCATTGTCCTCCATGTGGAACTTTAACATCTTTTCTCTAGCCTTTACTTGGGTGAATGATGCTATTTTCATCAATTGAATTGGAGAGAGAGCATCTGGATTGGCTAAACCTTGGAGTAGTTCAGGGTCATCAAGCTCAATCATCTCTTTTTCAAGAAGAATTTTCACTACATCTGCAGTGTCTCTTGCAACATTTTCTGAAACATCCTTTTGTTCATCAGATTTCTTAGTATCTGCTTTACGTGATTCAACATTTGCACCATCTTCTTCTGCTTTGTCTTTCTTTCCTTTTTCCTCCTCTTTTCTCTGCTTTACTTTTCTCTTTGTTCTCTGTAGAGAAACTCTTTCCTATTTGTTCACCACTTGCTACCTGATCCGGAGGGCTCTGTGTAGTGGCAATATCCTCTTCTTTTCTAGAATGATCAGTTGGAGGAGTTACTCCTGCATAAACTATTTTGTCTATCATATCTATGTCCTCCTGATTGACTTGTTCCTCTTCCTAGGCTTCTCCAACATTCAGATCTGAAAATCCAACATCAATTTCTTCATAGGTTAACTTTGGAGGATCTAAATTAACACCTTAGTCATCAATTCGTTTGTTAATTTGTTCTTCTAGAGCTTCATGTTTTGGAGCTGGAGGATTGACTTCTTCTACTTGTTTTTCTGAAATAATATAATATTTATCTTTGTCTAAAGCCTTTCTCAAGATTTCTTTTGTTTCTTTTACAATTTCCTCAGTTTCACCAAACATTAGTTTGTTCATCCGGACCTTGCTTTTGAATTTATCTTTAACTTCTCTGAAGATTTTATCTGTTTCTCTTCTGGTCATCACAGGACACAAAGTGAAGAGAACATACTCTCTGAGTTCTATGTCTTTATCCTTATTGCTTCTTTCCTCATTTCCAGTACTTTCCTTAAACTTTTAGGAAGTTCTTGTAAAATTTCCAATAGGGCTCTATTGAATTTATTCAAATATATGATAATGGCATCTTCCAAAATTTTCTTATTTGCTTGATCAAAATTATCATAGTAAACTCTGATAGGCTTTAAATTTCCATGAACAATGATTGAATTTACAATTTCATTAATAGTCATAGCGACCTTACTAGTGACTAGCTTTTTACTGGCCTTATTGCTTCCGAAAGGCTGGTCTTCAGAAGACTTTGAAGTTCTGACTTTCTTGGATCTTATTTCTTTCACTTCTTCATCTGTCTTTGTCTCTTCATCATCTATTGTGCTCTTGTGGGTTCTTGTGGCCCTAGTTTTATTTCTTTTCGCTCCATCACCGGATGGAGTGGCTTTCAGCTTCTTAGTGGAAGTGGACTTGAGTTTCTCAGTAAGAGTTGCAGAACTCCTTGTCTTCCTTGAGGAGCTTGGTGGGATTTCTGGAGTGACTGCCAGCTCACTTTCTACTTTTTCTTGTATAGTCTGCTCAGTTCTTTTCTTCATCTTTTCAATTCTTTCTCTGTTCTACTTTACTACCTCCTTGGTTAGGCTAATGCTCTCAGCATACCTCTCAACTTGTCTTTGCACTTTCCTCTTGGTCTCAGGTTGTCTGAGCTCCACATGTAATTTTAGATTTAGTTCCTTATAGGTTCCAAACCTTTCCACAGAGGTATCTTTAGGTGTGCTCAAAAGATGTTGAGCATACATATCCAACACTCTTCCATCCACCTCATAACCCATAGGCATTATCCAAATTGTCCTTGGTTCTACAGCTTCCATCAAGCACTGATCTGTGTCAACCATGAAATATATGTCATTTTCATACTCCTCCACAATTATTTTAGGGATTCTTTCCCTTGCTTGCATTAAACTCTAGAAGTTTTTGAAGTAGCCCCAAATGGCAGTCTTTCAGCTTGGGAGTCACCAAGACTGAGAAGGTGATCTCTTATTTGCCATGCTACTGGTCTATCAGTTGTCCAATGCACACTTTGAATTCTAGGTACCTCATTCATAAAACAGAAGAACAAGTATATAATCAAGGAACCATATTTGAAGGAATTTTTCTTATCTTTCTTTATCTTGCTCAAATTCTCAATCAACTAATTTTGTAGTAGTTCACACAAATCATAATCAACATTTTATTTTAACATTTGATAGGCTGCATATATTACAGTTCTGGAGACAGAATTTTCTCTACTGGACTGGTAAATTTTGTACCCAATCACCATGGAGGTAAATTTGACATCCGGTTCTATAATATCATTGATGGTCATTGCCCTTCTGTCAAACTTGGCACTGGTAGCACCAGTCACTATCTGGTTTTTCACAGCTTTTAGCATGGGTAATCCGCTAGAGGAGTTTAACCCAATTACAATCTTGATAACATCCTTTGTAATCTTGAATGGTTTCAATAGCCATATGAACTCATCATGTATCTAGCTTAAGATATATCGAACCTATTTATTTTCATCAAATATTGGAAACCTAATGACTTGCAGAAAATGTTTTCTTTCTAGGGCTTTGTATTCTGATTTTAATTTATGGCTATCATCCATTAAGTAATTGTTAAGCAAATCCAAGAGTTTCAGGTTTCCAAATTCATCCATGTTACAGTGGATGTATGCCCTAATATCCTCAACATGCAGCACACCATGTGGAACCTCAGAGAATGTGCCTAATGGTTCAATTTCAACTGATTTGTGTGGATGCTTCTTAAATATTGGTCAGGGCCTTTCAGTTACATCAACAACTAGAGGTGTATCCATTTGCAGAAATTGAGAACTCAAGAGATTTCACAGAAAATAGAAAATACCTTGTTACGCAGATTAGGGTTTTTTCTCAGAAATCCTTTTCTCGCTTCCAAATCTTGAGATTTCTCATCTCTAAGCTCATCCACTTCTTTCTTCTTGATTTCTCCTGAAGCAAAGTGTTTCAAATGAGGAATGAATGACCTTTTTAAGCTTCGCATCACCTAATTTGCCTTTGTAATAAATGTTCCACCCTAGCACATCCGGTTGCTCTATTTTTGAATAGTCTTTCATGTATCACTCTACAATTTGCCATAATCACTTCCTTTCTTCTGGAAATCCTTCCAAATGTTCTAAGTCAATTCAAGGTACCTTTTCTCATTATGCCAGAACCAGGCACTCAACTACCAGTTGGGAGAATTTGATTTACAATGCTGCTCCCCCTGAGCCAAGGCTCTCAAATCAATTCCCAAAGGAATTTTTAGCACCGAATTTCGGTGTTGATCCGTTATTGTCATTTATAATTATTTTCTTGACCCATATCATGTTTGATTCATTCTGAGTCTCATTCGTATCAATTTTTTCTTTGCCTTTGTCTTGTCTCTAATCATCCGATTTTCTATTTACCGGACCACTTCTTCCATTGTTCCTACTTCTGCAGAATCTTGCAATGTGACCAGATTTATTACAGTTAAAGCACACAACATTTCTTTTCTTATAAATTTGACTTTCTCTTGATCTGCACTGATTAGCCATGTGTCCAAACCCATTGCAAACAAAGTAGTAACCATTGAAAGAATTGCTAATTCTTCTATTGTTATCATTATTCATTATCATACTTCTACATTCATTTGATCTATGACCATACCTCTTACACTTGAAGCATTGATCGGAGAAGGATGGACCATTTTGATTTACTCTACTTCTGCACTGAGTAGCTTTATGACCAAATTTGTTGCAACTAAAACAATTTCCATTGAATGATGGATATCTTTGAGCGTTAGGCTGTCTTACTGGAGGTTTTCTAGTTCTGTTTCTCCCATTCCTAGGTTGAAAATTTCTCCATCTAGATCCAGAGCTTTCACCTTTCTCATATCCAAGACCATGCTTGTCATCAGCCCTTTTCTATGCTTCGAGTAGTGCTTCAAGTTTTGTTGAGCTTATCTTGAACTTCTCCTTAGATTCATTTGCAACATCTAGGTCACGTTTGAGAATGACAATTTGTCTTTCAAGTTCTCTCTCATTGTCTCTACTTTCTTGTAGATCAGACTCTAGATGGCCATCTATTCCATCCAATTTGCAACATTCTTCAGTTCTTTCTTTTAGTTTTTGATTCAGATCTTCTTCAATTTTCTTCCTATCTTCACTTTCTTTGGTTTGCCTCATCACCCCAGATTCCATTTCAATTTTTAGAAAATCAACTTCTTTTGATAGCTTCTCACATTTCTTTGTCTTTTCTTCCAAAGCTTCATTCATGCCATTTTCTTCAGGTAAACTGGATAGCTGCAGAATTAGCTCCTTTTTCCTTTGATAGATTTCTTTAATTTATCTTTTAACATTTCAATGGTATCATCAACATCTTTAAGTTCACCTCTCAGATTACTAATTTCTATTTTAGACTGAACAAGCTCTTCTAGGGCCAACTGAAGTTGATCTTTGAGTGAACCCATTTAAAACTTCTTCCAAGACCTTTTCCTCAAGCTGTTAGGCTTCTCCAAGGAACCTCACTCTAATACCAATTATTGGAAATAAGATAGACAACTGAGAGGGGGGGTGAATCAGTTGTTACAAAACTTTGTATCTTTCTGCAGTTAATTCTTTCTTTTGCTACTTAATAACAATTCAATAATTTAAACATGAAAACAATCAATCATAAGTGTAAGAGAAGCAACATAATAACATAATTGACACCAATATTTTTGACGTAGAAACCCAGTTAAGGGAAAAACCATGGTGGGGGTTAACCCACAAAAATTAATACTCTGTTAAAAGTATTTACAAATGGGAATGCTCATGGATTCAGGCTCACTACCCAGAGCTCACTACTCAAATGGAGGCTCACTGCCTATAGAAATATTATAAGAGAATAAAAGAGATTTTGAACTGATAAATAACATCTATGCATGCAAGAGCTTTAGTTTTGGTTAAGTACAATAAACTGATCTTACACATTTCATTTTTGCTCTACTCTTCTTACTGCTCTGCCTTCATTCGCATCTTAGATTTTTGCTCTTCTCACATTTACACCTTATTTGCACACACTTCACACACAAAATCATTCAATTCCATTAGCTATATATATCCACAACATGATCTACAATCATTTTACCAGTCGGCTTCAAGAACATTTAGAACTTTGTTGAGTACTCTGCTCTGTCGGCTAGATCCATACATAATATGAGATGTGGACCAAAACTTGTACTTGCAAAACATCAATAATGTCGGCTACCATCACTAATCATCACCAATTGCCCAATAAACAACTTCTATACATCCAGAATTACGATCATTCACAAGGTTGGCCTGTTCTTCTATTGTCTATTCTGTCAAACTGAAACCCAATACTCATAAGCTAATATCTTTTGAGTCCTTCATCACTAGAGGACAAAACTCTATATTTAGAGTGTCTTTACAATGCTTTTGACTACCTTAGATCCACAGCAAACCATGCCTTTCCACCGGAGAGATCCGGACCAAGATACCGGACCCTGTTACTGCTCTGTTCCTAATTGCCCAGACTTAGACAAATTCTGATTCTGACTTCCAGTATAAACAAATTGTGTTATGCAGATGATTTGGATGATCTTAGTTGCCATCAATGACAACACCTTTCAATGCAAAGTAGTGTCTCTTGCCAACATACACAAGGAACAACAGCTGCACCAAAGGAATCTCCAAGAATGAACATGAAAGTGGAGTATTGGAATGGTCAAACCCCACTTAGGAGATGCTAGAAAAGACTCCCTAATATCCACCAATTGGAAGTTCCTCCATCTCCCAACTAAAATACCTTGCCAACCTTCATGAACAAGTGCAAACAAGAGTATGTGATGGCTGATTTGTAGTAAAATAATATAGTTAAAACTAAAAATTTGAACTTTTTTCCACCAAGGAACATCTCTTTGGTCACTGTAACCTTCCAACATACTTTGTTGGTGAACTCTATCAAGAATTTGATGGAATGAAGTAACTCCACCATGTTTGTGTTGTGCAACTTTGCTATTCATGTGGGTTTCATCTAATGATCTTCTAGTGAAACCAAAGACATCTTTCCCAATAAGAATTCCTTTCACACTTCCAATGCAAGTGCTTTCAACAAATGGAACCTCCAAGGCACTAGGATTTTTGTAACCAACATCAAACATTGCATGCTCTCTAAAATCATCCTCTTGCTTCTAATGTAGATTTGAGATAACTACATCATCTTCTTCTTCCAACTTAGACATGTCAACATTAATATTCAAGGATCGAGGAACAATTGATGTCTCCGAATCCCACTCAAAAAGAGAATTATCATATATCAAGTCAGCACCTATTTCATAGAGTGGATTATCAAATGTTTGAAAAACATGATTAGACCCTTGACTTACCTAGTCTCTATGCAAAATAAATTCTGAACTTGCATTTTTTGTTGTTGTTCTAATTTTTCCAGCCAGCTCCTCATCTCCTTGTCGAAGCTTCTTAGGCCATTTACAGCTGAAATCTTGACTTTGCTTATTTGGCAAGGCTTGCACAACTGTAAGGTATTCCTTTTTTCCTTCTATTCTTTTTGCAGTGGGAACATGTGATGTATCATTTGACATTCCCCTCAAAACCACTACTTTTCATCATTTTGAAACTTGAGTTCCATGGTTTGAAGGTTCAAATAAATTTCTCCCAATGACTTAAGCCACTGAATGCCAAGGACAATATCTGAATCACGAATACTTACTACATGAAAAACATCCTTAACCTCGTAGTTTCCCAAATGGAGACTCAAATTTGGAATCCTTCTTGTGCATTGGATTGTAAACCCATCTGCAACCATAACATTGAATCCCTCAAACTCCTTTGTCTGAAGGCCTCTTCGTACTACAAATCCTTCATCAACGAAGTTGTGAGTAGCACCAATATCAATGAGGGTAGTGATTCACTGTCTACATAGTACACCATGAATCCTAAAGGGATCATTCTTCGGTTGGCATGAAAGTTGGGCAAAGATACCATCATCAACTTTCTTATTTTTTTGGCCCTTCTAGAGCTTCATCAAAATCCTCAACTTCTTCAAAATCTTTGAATTCAGCTTGTTGTTCTATTTTTTCTGATTCATAATCAGCATCAACATACACCTCCAAATTGCGTGCTTGACCCTTCTCATAGCACTTGTGACCTGGAGCCCATGGCTCTTTGCATGTGAAACATAATTTTTTCCTTTTGAGCTCATTTTTGACTTCATCACTCATTCTTTGCATGGGTGGCTTTTGTTGATTGAGAATTTTTGAGATTGGTTCTTTATCTTCATTGAGTGGAAAAAATTTGACTTCCATCTTGGTCTTTGGAGCTAAAAACTCCATGCTTCTTGCCTTTTAATGGCCTCTTGCAAAGTTTGCAAGTCCAAGGATTTGACCCATCCTCTAATTGGTTCTGCTAGTCCTTCAATAAATAGAAAGATGAGTCTTCTTTCAAAAATGTCTGGAACCATTACACTAAGTCTTTGAAACTCAGTGATGTATGCATCAATAGTGCTGTTTGCTTCAACTATGCTAGGTCCTTGAAACTTTGTTCTGGATCTTGCTTGTCAAACCTATCAATAAGTCTATTGGTGAACTCATCGTAGGTTGTGATGATATTGTGACCTTGCATCACCAATCCATTGTACCACCACTCGTAAGTTGCTCCATCCAAATGCAAAGTAGCAAAGTTTAAGGTTGTTTCTTCAGGCATAGGCTTCACGGTAATGTAGGTGTCGAGCTTCTAAACTCAAGCTCTTGCTAAACACTTCCCACTACCATCAAAATGGTCTAAAGTTACTTTTCTCAAAGCATGCTTGTAGTCTTTGTTGTCCTTGATGTCAGGTCTCCCCCCATTATTCTTCTTTTGGTTCATATATTGATCAAAAGTTAAGTTCCTATGGACTTGGTCATGGAGTGTCATATATTCATCATGACAAATCATTACATCATTAGTGAATGCAGTGTGATCCTCTTGCACATGAGGTGCTTCTTCCCTTCTATTGGCGTATGGTTGAAGGGGTCTAGCAACGGATCCCGCCAATGTCCTGGATACTCTAACATTGTCATTTCTAGCACCACTATTTTGGGAGCTGCTGACTTTAGTATTATTTTTGGACCCTAAAATAAGTTCTGATCCATCTTGTTCATTAATCTGGCCATCATACCGAACATCTGATCAAACTTCTTCTGTATTCGTTCACCTGGATTATGAGGTGGACAATTTCCCTTATCTCTCTCTGCCATGATTGGGTTCTCTTCAATAGAGCTCTCTATCCCACATGCTAATTTCAACTTTATCTCTTCTCTCTGCTGGTATCTTCTTTCTCTGGCACTAGTTTGCTGCATGCATGGTTAGAAATTTCTCACAGGCTGGCAGGAGACCAACTCTGATACCACTATAATAACTAGGCCTAGGTTTATGGCTTAACAAACTTAGTAAATTTCATTGAGAGTTGATGAAAAAACTTACTATGTCTAATTTTTTATAGAGTGATACTACTGTAGCATTGCATCTAAACATGGGAAGATCGAATTTAAACAAAAAATTACCTTTGAAATTTCATGATTCAAGATGATATGATTTGCAGATGTTGGAACGAATCATCTTACAACAACGAACCCTATTTTGTCTCAGAGATGGCTATAAATGTGGTTTGCTATAGTAATCAGACTGTTGTATATGCCCAAAAAACCACATAAATTGCCCAGATTGCTCTCATCATGTAAATATGACACTACAAAGGCTGACAATATATTTTGCTATACTAGGTGTCTAGATTGCAATGGAGACACAAGCCTAAACTGAGGCATTTTTGTTGCAAGTATGAGGTTAACCAGTGTTGTCATTGATGTCAACATACTCATATTGCATTGATAAGAAGGATTGGATGAGCTGTGTGTTGAGGATATTGAGAAAATTAGTCTCCATCCGGAATAGTGAAGAATAGTGATGAGAAGAAGGCAAAAGTAATCAATAGGTTGAGGATCAGCGGATGCAGTTCAAAGGGTTTGTAGATATGAGTCTTGAGATGTTCCAGTTAAGATTTTAGAGGTCCGCATGAAGATCTGAAGAAGTTATGATTGATCAAGTAGAACCGGTTCCGGGAGATGCTCCAGAGTGACAGAGTGTTACAAAAAGGTCCGGTGAGATCCGGAAGTGCATTGTCCTATTCTACGGATTGGAAGGAGTGTTTGGGATGTCCTTGTGATGTGTCATCTCAATTTTCTCAGAGTTTGGAGGTCTGAAAGAATCTTGTTCAGTATGACAGTTGCGACAGACTATGTTCTTGAAGTTCTGGATGAAGAAGAGAAGAATTCTAGCAAGTAGAGGAAGTGCGGATGTACCTGGTCATTCAGGAAAGCCTGTGAAGGTTCTTGGATCATGTTGAGGTTGTGTTGTCGGTTCGCATCAGTGTTAGAGCCTGGAATTGGAGATATACCTCCGGATGAAGATGTTCTTGTTTAGACTGGCCAACCGGATGAGTTGTTTGCGAATGTTCTTGTGGTGGCCGATCGAATAAGTTATTTATCTTGCAAATGTTCTTGTGGATGATTGCCGACTTAGATGATTGTTCCTAAGTCGATGCCTTGTATAAATAAAGGTTTGTGAATTCATTTCAAAGTGTGTTGTGGAGCGGATGAGTGTGGCATAGCGAAAGAGCGAAGGGCAGAGCAGAAGTATCTCGGGCTTAAATGGAATTGATCCAAACATGGTAAAGATGTTAATCTCCAGTTCAAGTTTGTAACGCTTATCATCTTGTAGACAATGTGTCTCTTGTAGGCAGTGTGCCTCCTTGTGAGCAGTGTGCTCGGGCAGTGAACCCTAATTGGCATGTGCCATCCATTTTTTTATTCTTCTAATAGAGAATAATCCTTGGGTTAATCACCCTGTGGTTTTTCCCTTAACCAGGTTTTCCACATCAAAATCTTGGTGTCTAATGTGTTGATGTTTATCTGCTTCGGTGTTAATGCTTTATGCTTTCATGAATGGTTAATTGATATGCTATTAACTAACAAAGAAGAATCAAGTGTTTGAATTAGAAGCAAGTTTTTGTACAACTGATTCACCCCCCCTCAGTTGTGTGCCCTAGATCTAACAATTTTTCTGATGTAGTCTCCTCATGTCCTTGCTGGTACGACAGTCAGGGATCAACTAAAATGTTCACAATCTAGATAATACTCCAAAGTTCCTCCTAAACCTATTGCAATAATGATCAATATGCTAGGCACTCAGAATGAGAGATGAATGAAACCCTAAATAGCAGCGAATCTTTTTATCACTATCACACATTCCATTTGGGGTGTACAACAGTACCCAGTTCCCACAAATTGCAAGAAAGGTGCTCAGAATGCATTCATCATGGTCACCCTATTAATATTGTTCATACCATACACTAAAAGAACAAATAACAATGAAACTCCATAGAAATATGTTGGATATTAGATGGTACGACCATGATTGGTACAGCCAAGCATGAGGCTCAACACAAAACTTCAATGAAAATGACTAACAACTCCAAAATGTAAATAAAACCCACACAAAACTGAAATCAAACTTGCAAAACCAAAGCTTATCAAAATACATCATACTCCATTAACCTCAATGTGATTTCTGAACGAAATCACTAGATATCTAGCTAGGGTTGATCTTTCACAATTGGAACTAGATGAGAGATTGAGGCTAAACAACCCCAAGAGGAAACTCTGCTCAACAACACAAGTTTACAGAAGACATGGAAATATATATCCAATAGCATAAACTTTCCCATGAGCACATGATCCAATAAATAATCTTCTCTAGATTCCCACGCCTCCATGCATAATTAAAATATTAATTAATGTCCTTAAATTTGAGTGCTCCATTCAAGCTTAAAATATTCCAAGTATATGCATCACCAGGGGAGGGGGACCACCAGAGGCCAACACCTATTTGAGGAGTGTTCTCATTTATTTAAAAAAAGATAAGTTATCAAATGAATAATTTGTAAAGTGAAACATAGGATAACTTATTTTAATCTTTTTTTAAAATGACATTTCCCTTTATTCACCTAAGTTAGCCTTCGGGAAATAAAATATTAAGGCTAAAGCTCTCCAATATTCACTGATGGAAAAGCAACATTACATGGGGAGAGAAGACAGGGTCCTTGGCCAAAGACAAAGAAAAAGATAGAAAAAATGACGAAGGGGAAAGTTAGCGAACCTCTTGGTTCACCAATTGCGAAGTTCGCTGATCAATGAATTCATTGACAGAGGAAGAAAGATAAAAAGACTCAAGTGGCTAAGAAGCAAGTTGAGGGGCAAAGTGGCTAAGGGAAAAAGCAAAGCAAGGGCTCTGTCAGAAGATCGGAGGAAATTCAAAAAGGAAAGCAAGGGCTTCGTTGGAAGATCGGAGGAAATTCAAACTCACTGCATGGTTCAAGTTTTCAAAGGTTCACCGACAGGGTGATTCTCTGATTGAAGGAAATAAAAAGGAAACAGTATGCTGCAATGAAGGCTCAGTTTGTGAACATAGAGATTTGCCGATAAGGCAAAATGGCAGAAGAAGGCCAAAGGAGAAAGGTTCACAAATGGGCGAATGGGTCGATAAAAGGAAAAATTGGCTAAGGCAAGGGAAGTTTGTGAAAAGCAAAATTCACCGATAAGGCAAAAATGTGATAAAACTTGGCTGGTCAGGGGGTCGGCAAAGGAACAAACTTGCCAACAAGTTTGTGGAATGCAAAAATCATTGATAAGGCAAAAAAGAGAAAGGGAAGGCCAAGTGCGTGGTTGGTTCGTGAAAGATGAATTTCGTTGATAAGGCAAGGAGCAATAAGGAAGAAATAGTTTGCCAAATAAAGATTTTGCTGATAAGGCAAAATAAGGGATGGAGATGGCCAAGTTCGCAAAAGTAGAAAATCACCGACAAAGGAGTCAAGAGAAAGAAAGATAAAGAAGTTGGCCAAGGCGTTAGTTCACGAAAAGGGATTTTCGCCAACTAAAGGAAAAGACATAGGCTTGGTTGGTTCGCATAAATGAGAATTCACTGGTAAGGTGAGAAAGAAGACCAAGAGGCCAGAAGAGCAGAAGATGGAGCATGGTTCTAGAAATGAGGATTTTTCCAATAAGGTAAAAGCGGAAGCTAAGTGGTTCGCAAGATGAAGATTTTGCCGATAAGGCAAAATAAAGGCTAGAAAAGTGAAAACCAATGAAAACTAAAGCATTTAATATAATGTATTGCTCTAAAATATTTTAAAGTAAGTTAAAATATTTTGAAGTATTGTAAAAGGCTTTTAAAGATGCAATTTTTCTAGGTGCCTTAATTCGCGCTTCCAGGTGATGCCATTGCTGCAGGTCGAAGTCATTGAGGTAGCTGAAATAGTGTGAGGCTTCAATGTACAAGTATTTGAAATGAATGAATCAGATGAAGTATCTCTGCAAACCATGTTTCTATAGGTCCTTCCAAGAACAAATCAGTGCATATGATATGGGTGGCCCTTTCAGGCTGCAGATTCCTCTACACGCCAAGCATGGGTACTCCTCAAATTTTGCAAGTCTTCTGATAGGGCCATGGGCCAAAATTGAATGTAACATGGGTGACTAGGTTGATTCGATTGACTTTCAAAGCCTAGAGTTGTGCCTATAGCTGCACGATGGACCAAAAATTCTATATATACATGGGAAAAAGATGAAGATAATGTTATTCGTTCTTTTGAACTATTATACTAGCCAAGTAGTTTGTTATTTTGGACCTTGTAATGCACCTACAAAACCAACTGGATTTGATACATTGTGCTCGATTCTGAGCCTTTCTATCTCTGATTGATTGTTCACCAATGAATATAGATGGTTATTTTGTATCTATTCCTCTGTAACAAGTTATTTTCCTTTGTAATGGATATTTAGCCTTCATGATTAATATAATCATTGACATTTTGGTGTTCTTATGCTTTTTCTCTTTGTTTATATAAAGTTTGTAACTTGTACTGTGGATAAAATGGCCCCTCTGTTAGTTACAGTCTTCTATTCAATCCTCTATTAAAGCTATAAGTCTATGTGAGTCCCTTTTAGTATTTGAGGTCATTGTTGTGTTATGTTAGTCCTAGCTAACATATTAAATCTAGTGCATCACTGTTTTCCTTTCTGCATTCCTTCTATCCCTTTTCCCTTGGTAAGTGTAGCATTAGATTTAGTTAATTCTCTAAGACTTAAGCTCAGAAAGAGGAACCAACCTTCTCTGGAGGTTTGATCTCATTTGCAAGGTCCCACACCTTTAGATCAGTCACATTGTGTCATTGGAATGCTTGAACAAGCTTCAAGCAGGGTGCAATTCCACATGATAACAATAATTATAAACACATAATTTGTGATGTATCACTTATAGATTTTTAGATCTGAACCTTGTGTAGGGTTTCAAAAGATAGATGATCTCTTCTGAGCTTAGGATTTTCTATAGAGTTGTGCCAAAATGGTAGCTATTTCAAGCTAAAAACTATCATTTTTGCATCGGTTTAAGCTTTTGAAGAGATATATATGTTGAATCTAAGTGTAAGGCTACGTGGTAAAAAATTGGGTGTTGTTTGAATTTAGTGTAAGCATTTAGTACCATTTGAATTTGATATCTATATTTGAGTGTTATCTAATTTTGGTGTGTGCATTGGAGTGTTTCTTATATTTTGCATAAACATTTTGGTACTTTATAAATTAAGTTATTATAATTTTTTAGGGACATTTCATCAAATGTTTGGTATGCAAATTATAATTCTATGTTCATTTCATTGGAAAACTTGGTGTTATGAAGATATTATTTTTCATTGGAAGGCTTGTTTACTTCATTTCTATAACTAGTATTAACTAATATTAATTTTCATTGGAAGGCTTGTTTACTTCATTTCTATAACTAGTATTAACTAATATTAATTTTATATAATTACTTTTAACTTTAAATATCTATTTCAAATTAAAATTTCATTCCTTTGTATGAAAAAATTGCAATGCAACAATATGATATTTACGTAGACATTACCCTTGTTGCTTTCTTTCTGCATCATGTTATTCTTTTGACTTACATAATCATACTTATAATATGATCTCTACATTAGTGAAGGTCAATGTTCACCAAATTGAATAATTTCATTTTTATATGAATGAGTTTTAGTATTAATTTGTGCTTAATAACACATCCGACAAAGCCAATGATCAAAGGAATTCCCAGTACCCACATTGTTGTATTTTGGAAAAAAAAGGCTATAATACCAACAACAAAGTTTAGAACAAAAAAGTCTACCCAAGTTAAAGGGTCGACCTATGTATTTAGGGGAGTTCGACCTTGTTTATCCGCAAAGTTTGAACATTTAAATTAGGGATATATAGCTTAAAGTCCTAATTTTAATTTTAAGTGAATTTTGGTCACTATATATTTATTTTTTGTAACATAATTTATATGAACTAAACAAGAGCAAAAAATATCCAGCTAGATAGGAAAATAGAAAGAGAAAAAATATTAACCTATTATATTATAATTGGAAAAATCTATGCTTGCATAATTTCAATCCTAACATGTTGCTCCATGACTAGTATGAGATAATGTTGTCATCTTTTACCCAGGCCAAAATAGTCCAAAAAATCCTGCCTTTCTTCCATCAGAAATATCTGATTTGAGAAAGCTTAAATGGAAGAAAACCTCCCTTCAAAATTCCTAAAATTTCTAAGTATTTTGCCTTATTCAGAAAAATTTGAGTTTGGCGAACCTTTGGTTCATCGATCGGCAAGTTTCCTGATTGGTCGGTTCACCGACTAAAGGGACCAAATCCAAAAAAATTCTCCTAAGGCAAAGAAAGGAAGCAAAGAAGGCTTTTGTTGGAAAAATGTTCAGTTTGCGAACTTGCCAGTTCGCTGACTGACGAGTTCACGAATGGAAGAAATCACCTACGAAGGAACAAGGTAAAAGACACAAGCAAAAGTGGTGAAAGGTTGCCTTAGTCGACAAAGTTGAAGTTCGGCAAACTCAATGTTCACCGATCACCAAGTTCGCCAATTGGCGAATTCGCCGACTAAGGAAAAATGGACGAGTGGGAAGTGGCTAAGTAAAATAAAATTAAGTGTGTTGAAGGAAATAAGAGATAAAGAGTTTTCCTTTATCAAAAAAACTTAAGGTTGGTGAACCTTAAGTTCACCAATCAAATAGTTTGTCGATCAGCAAATTTGTCGACAAAGGAACAGAAGCTGATGACCAAAGCACAAAAAGCAAAAGCCGGGAAAGTTCATGAGAAAGAAGATTCACTGATAAGGCAAAAAGGAGGAAAAAGATCAAACAAAAGGTAGAAATCAGGGAATCAGTAAAAACACACTCATCGATCAGTTTGTGGCTTCTCAAGTTTGTCGATAAGGTGATTTGTCGACTAGAGGCCAAAATAGAAAACAAAAATGACCCGATGGTTCCCCAAATGAATATTTCACCGATCAAAGGGGATACGAGAAGGAAAGTGAAGAAAGCCAAGGAAAAGGAGTTCACAGGAGGGCAAATTTGCCGATAATGGAGAAAATCGTAGCCCCAAGCGAAGAATTAAAAGGATAAACACTTTTAAAGTGTTGTAAAAGATTGCAGAGCGCAATTTCCTAAAATCACGCCATTATTGCATAATAAATTAAATGCCTAAAGGATAATGTTGCAAATTAGTCAGATTCAGGTAGTTGAAATAGTTAAATCCTTCAATGAGCGAGTACACAAGAAGGATAAAATGGATTTGCAGATACCAAACAAGGACTTCAGACCTTCCCTCTTCAATGTGCTCGACACCCATGCGTGTATCAATCTTCTTCTATATCTTTTACAGACTTGTCAAGGCATGGCCCACCGTCCAACTTTGTAGGATTTCCTAACGGAGCCATGGGCCAAATTCAAGGTGGCATGGGCACATGAGCAAGGTGAATTAACCAAAATTCAATGCATATAGCTGCTCAATGATTTAAAAAGTTATATACATGTAAAAGAGATGTAATTGTTGTTAGTTGTTCTTCTAGGTCATTCCACGGGCAAAGAGAGTTTGTTGTAGTTTCAAACCTTGTAATGCATTACAAGAACTAGTCGGATCTAATACATTGTGCTTGAAGCTAAGCCTTTGATGTCTCTGATTGTCATTCACCTATGAATGTAACTAGTTATTTTGTGTCTATTTCTTCTACAACGAATTCTTTTTCTTTTGTAATGGTTATTTAGCCTCTATGATCAATATAATAAATGAAATTTTGTCTTTCTTTATGCTTCTACTCTGTGTTTACTTGAAAACTGTAGGCTTATTTTGTGGATAAAATGGTCCCTCCTATAGTTATAGTTTTCTATTCCAAACCTCTGTTAAAGTTGTAAGTCTGTGTGAATCCATATCAATATTTGAGATCATTACTGTGTTATGTCAGTCCCAGCTAACACTATAAATCTGGTGCATCACCTTTTAATTTTAGTTCCTCCCTCTTCCCCTTTTCTTGTGAGTAATAGCATTAGATTTAGTTGTCATTCTCTGGACCTTAAGTCCATAAAGAGGAACTAGTCTTCTCTAAAGGTTTGGTCTCAATTGCAAGGTCCCACACCTTGAGACCAATCCCATTATGTCATTGGAATACTTGAATATATTCCAAGTAGGGTGCAATTCCAAGCGATCATAGATAAATAATATAAACTGCGTAATTTGCTTAGGTGATACACTCCTTTACTACATGCCTACCATTTTGAAAGTATCATTTTACAACAAATTCTGAAATTGAAAAACAACATGATCACTGTTCTACATAAGAATAGTGCTTTGACAAGATCCAACATATTTTAGTATTCATTTTCCTCTACAAAATAGGACAACCAAGATGCATTTGACAATGCAACAAACTATTTTAACATGCCAATAATTTTGTATTTATAAAAATATGTTTTGAGTATATTTATGTGATTATCAAAATCTATTTGCTCTTGGGTGTAATTCTATCTTTGAGCTAACAATTTTAATATTAGTCTCACAGTTTAATGTTATGTCTAAGTAACCAAGTGCTAGTTAAGTGTTGATTTTTGTTGTTGCCTTTTTTATAACAATATCGTAAGCTCTTTCAACAACAATGATGATAAATGTCAACCTAGTGTCAACCTTAGATTATCATTCTTGTTCCCTCAAGATTCTACAAGCTTGAAACAAAATAACATACCAAAATCACTATTGGCATATAGATGGTTTAGCATAACACGTTCTTTCATAACTAGACATCATGATAATCAACAAACATGGTCAAACTCTAGCTCTTTACGTCTTCTCATAGTGATTCCAAATAATGGGCAAACATGTCTTGAGTTTTAGACCTTTTCTTAAACCCATTTTTTATTATACTTTGATGCATGTTCACACCCTAATCTAAAGCTCTATTTTCCATAGGTTGATAGAATAGTAGAAAACATTGTGGAGTTTGGATTTGAACCTACCAATTGTATTTGCTTAAATGCCTCCAAAGAATCTTCCACCAAACTACCTTGGCAACTTCCACAAAACAACCTAACAAATTTTATCAAGAACTTGGCTATACTACAACCCTTGTTGTTCTTTATTGACATGGTTTTTAAGAAATTATTTTGAAATAAAAACCAAAATAAAAATACCTTTACACATTATACTTGCCTCAACATATAGTCATCACTTTATCCACATCCATATTACCTCT
Source organism: Cunninghamia lanceolata (assembly GCA_027924645.1). Classification (NCBI taxonomy): domain Eukaryota; kingdom Viridiplantae; phylum Streptophyta; class Pinopsida; order Cupressales; family Cupressaceae; genus Cunninghamia; species Cunninghamia lanceolata. The sequence continues at coordinate 5,562,449 of BSBN01000592.1, forward strand.
GTGCCACTTCAACAATAACTCATTGTCATGTTAGCACCAAAGGACATTTATGCACCCCAAAGGATCACTTCTATGGAAATAGGAATAACTTCTAACCCAAGAGTCCATATTGTGACTTCTTACAGGCATCAAAAATCTCTTTATGAGACTCACATTTTAGTGATGTTAATTTTAATTGTAATTAGATTTATTCTAAATTATTGTTAACTCTCCTTATTGCTCTCAAAAGCAAATAAACTTTGTAATCACACTGTTCTATAAAGTGTCAAATATTAAGGGGTCTTGATTAACAATTTGGGGGGTGTTCATTGTAATTTCACTTTTTATAAAGTGTCATTTTTATGGAAGTATCTTAATTGGTCTAGTATTTAATTGATTTGAGAATCTAATCATAGTTCATCATGGGTTTTGGTCATCAGTTACACCTATCTATTGTCTCATTGCATAACAAGAACTATAATTCTTGGAGAGAGGGATTCTCAAAAATCTTATGTAGAAGGAACTCTTTCTTTATCTCTATAGACTAGTTCTTGAACCAATTGGTTCTAAGGAGAAGGAAGATTGGGTAAGAAAGAACCTACATGTCCTTAACATGATTGGCATCACTATTAGTCTCAACATTTATTATTCTTATGCTCATACTCAGTCTCCTCATACACTATAGTTTAGAACTTGGGAGTTTTGGGGAGATATAGATGATCCTTCAATCTCACTTGATGCCTCCTTGGATAATCTTGCACCCATGCATGTTCTTGATTCTTCTATAAATACTTCTAGTTCTTAAAATTCATTGATTCTAAATATAGTCACCATAGTGAGGTTAAGGAATCTTCTCCTCCCACACCTACTACTTTGATAGAGATTGTGGCTTCTTTGAATGCCTCATTAGATTCTCTTTAGTAGGACAATGCATGTCTTCTTGATCATTGGGATGCCTACATATCAGGAATACATCGCATATTTGTAGGATTCCATCTTGACACTCTTGTTGACACACTTGAGGACACATTTCTCCTCTTTGATAACAAGTTCTTAGAAAGAGTTGGATCTCCATCTCTAGATGTACTAAGAGTATATTTTTACCCTCCCATTTTTCTCTACCTCATCATGCTTCTATAGTGACACATCCTGTAGTTTTTGAGTCCACTAATTGGACATTGTCACCATTGACACCTTATGCATTAGTACCAAATTCATATCAATTTAGATTTCACACCTCAGTAGAGAGCCATTTATATATGGTTATTGTACCCAATTTCATCAAATAGTTTTCACCATAGTTTAGCATCAACATGGAAATATGTGAGTAGATTCTAGATATCTTCATCCTAATTCTAGCAATTGAGTGAGAGTTCAGTAGATTCATAACTTAGGGTTTCTTTATTTTAAAACAAAGATGCATTATTTGTGTAGAGGGATGTACTTTAACTCTTGTTATGCAACAATCTACATATCTATTCTCTTTCTTCTATGTGGTGGAATTCATATGATTGAATCTTACTAAGATTTTAGAACAATTATTTGATTTTGGGGGGCTACATAGTCCTCAACTTATCTTATTTTATCTCCTTTTATAGGACTTTTCTCTACAGGTTTTCTCTCTTTTCTACTTATGAGAGATCATTTTATATATGGGTAGATATCATGGTTACACATTGCTAGGACCCACCATCATCACTTTCTACCTAAGATATGCTTATGGAAGGTGTTAGTGCATTAGATCATTTTATGTGTTACTTTATTTATCCTAGCACATAAGATAAGCTTGATTAGGTAGGTGTTGACTTGTATGGGTGTCATCCTACACATATGTGTCACTTAATTGAGAGACATCTTCTCTCACCCACATGTTTCATAGCTGTATGTCGCATATTCTATTATTAGTAAGTTATTGTTTACTTGGTCTTCTCTCCTATTGACTCACCTTGTAGTCATTAGTTAGGAGAGTATCCCTCTTAGTGACTCACCTTTTAGTCATGACTTAGGACTCAATCTCAAGTGAGTAATATTATATATACTCGTATCATTCTCACACTTAGTTGGTTGAATGAATGAGCTTGTATTATTGTAATCTTTCACTTGTAGAATATTGATATTTGATTTGTTTTTCATACCTGTGTTTGCTTTCTTGTTTGGAATAGCTGATCTATTTGCCTAAAGAAATTGCTATTGTAACATTATTCAATAATCTAGATGATCTCCATCATAGGTGAATCTTACATTTTTCATCTTGAGAGATATTATCCACTACACATGCACCCTTACATATCATGGCACATGATAATATCTCATCCACCTCAGATTTGTAACCAATCTCATTGCCTTTGTTCACATAGATGGCAAATCTTATCACCATTCTTCTTCTTTCATAAAGGTGCCAAATTAGAATATGCTTTCCAACATATTTCACCGGAATGCCCATCTTTGTCACAATAAGAGTAATGAAATTTTCCCTTATCTTCGGTATTGAATGTGGTAGTGATGTTCTTCTTATTTTTGCCTTTATTCTTATCCAGTCTTTGCTACCCCTCTTTATTTTGTTGCTTTTGTTTATAGGAAGAGTTTATCTCCTTATCTAGTTCTAGGTAATGTGCATGTGCACATGCATTGTCAATATCTTGGGGTTTTTAGTATTTGGGAATAAAGTTTGAAAATATGGTTGTATTAAAGCAACTGAGTATAAAAGAGAATAAAATTCCAACTTCTTAAGATAAGATATACAACAAAATTAATGTCAACTACCAAAAAGGAACAAATCCAACAAAACACATATCTCAACTACATAGTATACCCCACCAGGGAGAATATTACATCACAATGCATATTGGAAAACCTTAGTTAGTCTACCAAAAATTATGATCCAATATAAAAGTATGTAACAAAAAACAAATAGAGTTATTTTTATCTACTTTTTCCTTTCTCTCTAGCTTCTTCTTTCTTGTCCAGTGCTTTGAGCAATTTTTGAACTTGAGTTTCACTTCTCTTGATCTTGAACTTCATGTATTATTTGATTCACCAATTAACATAAACACTAATGGGAATAACAAGATATGGAGTGTGAGTGTCATCACTATTAATGTCAAAGGAAGATTCAACCAAAGTATGTAATTTTTTAGTCTTGGGAGTATGAATAGGTTCAAGAAGTGGAATGGGCTAGCCATTGTGTTAATGGGTGATTTGACACACTCAAAAACTTAGGTAAAGCATACGATCACTTCACCTCTCTTGAGAGGAAAACAATCTCATGAAAATAAATCAATCTTCCCCAAGGTCTGTGTCACCAAGTCATGATCATGTAGGATAACTAAGTGATCATGAGATATTATTCCAATTCAAGGGGCTTGTGGTGTTTCTAAGGTCACTCAGACAAACATGTGGTTAGTTGCATAAATTGATTAGTGTTTTTAGGTTTAGCATTCATTACAAACTAATCCAAAACATTCATTTATTTTAGATATCACTTTAAGTTCATAAATAAGGCATGAATACACACTTGCAAGCACAAGAATCGACTCTATAATGGTAATTTGTAAGTTTAGGTCCTAAAAATAAACCTATCCTAACCAAGTGTATAAAAAATGACAAAGGAAATAAGGGTTTAAATAGAGAAAACTAGCCTATTTTGTAGAGATAACAAATTTTCCCTTATTGAAGAGATAAATCCCTTTGTTCAACCCACTTGTTGTTTGGCTATCACTCAACCATGGATACAAGAAGGTGAAGGAGTTTGAGGATAATTAAAAATGAAGAATGATGAAAATGACTATAATATACATGCGTAAATGAGGTGCATACAACCCACACAACCTCTAATTCATAAAATATTGGATAAAGGTAATTAATCAAAATTTAGGTGAGTTATAGAAAAACATCAAAACAATAGAGATCATGTTTGGAAAACTTAGAAAATTAACATTAAGATGAAAATAAAATAACTAAATAAGTATAAAATTACATAAATCAAAGAGTTTTCCAACCCTCATACAAAGTTTTAGTTGTGCATACATAGCCAACAACTTACAAAACAACCTTTTCTAGCCCAACAACCTAGGTAAAAGTATTAAATTTTAGCTTTACATAAATGACTATAAGTAAAAAGATCCCATGGCCTAAATTTGACATGAATTGAATATTTTCAATGATAGGCTCTTTCATTGTAAAGCTTTCCTTGTCTCATCTCCATATGAAAAAACAAACTAGCACAAGCTTCAAGGTCAATCAAGAGCCATCTTTGACATATTTTAATGTAAAAAATTCCCTTCATATAGGTGGTTAGGAACAAGTTAAAAGGTGCATAACTCCCCATTGACAAGATATAAATCTTCTTAGACAATCTTCAAATCCTATGTGGCACTTCCTCCTCACAAATCCTTACGCAAAAATGAGTTAAGAAATCATGTCCTAGGTCATCAAATGTTCACTAAGATAGCATAAGCCTCCTTAAAAGGTCTACTAAATCCCATAAAACATATAAAGAAAGAACTTTCTTCATTGGGAAACCACAATCCATGGTCTAATAGATCCCCTTCCCACATAAAAATTAAGCAATATAAATATTTTTTCTTCTTACAAGTGCAAATAGTGTAATTTAGTTCTATCTTCTTGCAAGCCATGTAGTAGCAATAGGCCTAGCACATTTCTCTCCATGGATCATATAGCAATCTAGGAAAGAAGAAGTCATAGTCTTGATATCAATATACTTCACTCTCTTTTATATCTTGCCATTCACCATATCATCCCTTAAAGATAGTCACCAAACACAATCTAAGTCTGCTTCCCTTCATTAAGAGACAAAGTTGTATTTCTCAAGATCTCAATCTCCCTCTCTATACCAACATTCTCTTTGACAATCTTATCATCTTTATGATCTTCTTCCATGTTTGCTTCCATCTTTTAGAACATATTCTTAGTCAATTCTCTCTCACAAGATAAGGTAGTCATGGCAACAAATCAAGATCATGGAGCTTTTATGGTAGATCAAGATCAAGTCCCAATTTTATTTCAATAACCAACTTTGATAACAACAAATTCAACATTGAAGAAGATAGTGATTTTCTATTCGTCACCTACACTTTCACTTAGAGGATAAAACAATACCAAATCCCTCAATAAAACAATTCATTACCAACACTAATCTACAACAATAAAAGCATATTCAGAGCCTAGAACCTATTAACTTTATCATTATGTACCCATGAGACCATATGAGCATGTTTATATTATTGTAATAATGTTATTTTCACTTAGGCCTTTAGCCATGATTCCTAGGACTACAAAATCTTTCAACTCCTAGACTGAAACTAATGCAAATTAGATATGAAACTAAGAGAGATCCTCATTGAAATGCAACACTCATATCCTTAGTGTATTACCCTATTCATAGTCTCTTTTAGGGCCATTATCTTAATTATAGCTCAAATTGGGTGTTTCCATTAACAACCTCACCCAATTTGGCAACCTTTACCTCATGACCATCCATGCACCTCTTCTAATTTTTAATCTCCTTTCATGAGCTCCATTGATTTTGTTTAGACTCTCCTTCCATGCCAAAACTTATCTCCAAACTTCATAAGCACCTATAGAGCTTTGCTCTCTATGCTCATTTTGGGAAAAATGACTTCTCTCCTTCATGGGATTTTTTATAGGATTGTACCATGGTTTTAATAGAGTTTGTGCATTCTATCCTTCTTCAGTGGATTCAAATTTCAAGTTTTATAAGTGGCATAATTAGTCATTCCAAACTGGTGTTTTGATCATGATAGCCAATGTTCTTCTAAGGAATGATGCATGATTTTTGGAATTTTTAGAGTGTTGTTGTTCATGGAATGAAGCCACTAGATAAATCACTTCAAAACCATTGAATCTTATTCAATATCAATGGCTGACACATCATTTTGAAGCTATCAATTTGATAACTTAAAACCATTGCACCATTGGGTGGAGTATCCATATCAATTAAGTGAGCCTTGCCATCCGTGCAAATAAAAGAAAACAAAACAAGGCATCAACTGACCACGTGGCATAATTTTGTGCCTCAAAGAGATTATCATTTTGATAGTTCTTTTCCATTGCATCATTGGTCAAAGATCTCCAGTTTATCATCTTGGTGGGCCATCTCTTATGTCCTTTGTAGTTTCTAAGGGCTAATAAAAAAGGACAAGGCAAAAGTTTTGATATACCACATGATAAATTTTTGCACTCCAAAGAAGTTATCAGTTTGATAATGGATTGTAGATGCACAATTGGCTAGTAATGAACACAGTGGCATTGGTAGGTCCCTTCCCTCCATAGCTCCAAGTAAACAAAGATAAACCTCATAACCATTTGATTTTCTCTAAGATCAACAACCTGCACATGATATCAAAGTTGTCAGTCTGACAACTTCATATCATTTCTCTATTGCTTCTTGAAATCTACATAAGCACTTTAGTGGCCCTACCAATTCATCCAATGTATAAACTTGAGTTTTGGTACAACAACAAGACACATGTTAGATTTTCACTCATTTTGAAGATGACAACACTAACAACATAAATTCAGTATGTCATTGACCTGGAGAATATATGGAGGATAGGTTAATTGGAAACAACTCAGATCATCTGATCTTTCACATGGAATATCCATTAAATGGCCATGACATCCTAAACGAAATAAAATCTTAACTTTGTTAAAGCGTAAAGGTGCACCATTAGCCTAAAGTTTCTACTTTTTCTTTTGAGAAGTGCTACATCCAAAGGTTGCAAAATTATCTGAACAATATCTTGAAGCTCATGCTAAAATTCTATCATAGTGATCATCAATTAGAAACTAATCTTCAAAGGGCTTTTTATTTCAAATTTGAAATTTTGGTCCAACCATGCAACAATTCCATGCATGCAACAATAGTTGTACCCCCCATTTTCTAGTATGGCGGCTCTATATTTTCTTGGGCTTATTTTCCTATAAAGAAGAGATTTGTGCTCATTTATAAAAGAAGGATGGTGTTAGGGATATTCATGTCATAAGGGTTATGTGTACTTATTACATTGTCAAGTATTTGTTAATGACACTAGCCTCTATATGTTGAACCTATTTTAAGGAATTTGTGAATTTTATCTATGCATTCTTAGTCAATGAATATATGAAGTCATGATCATTTTGTCCCTATGCTATGTTCATTTGATAGCCTTTTTATTCAGTAAATGCTTGAAGTTATGTTCTATACAATTATAGTTGTGCGAATTTGTTTGTTAATAGGTAAAAATTGGTCCAATGAATAGTTCATATTGTTCATTTAGATTATCCTTAGGATTTATGTAATTTATTTTTCCCTTATCCTACACTTTGATCTAAAGAAGGTTATTCAAAATCCTAAGAGTCAAATTCTAAAATACCCAAGGTTGTTCTACAAACCAAGTCCCACATTTGCAAGCTTCCCATGTTGGTGTAGGTTTGCATGCAAGCACAAATTTTAATATCAATAGTTTTCGCATGTCTAGTGGGACTGAAAGAATTAGCATAGTACAAATTTATTAAGGGAAATCTCACTCAAAGGTTTTATTTTCACTTGGAAGTTTTTTTTAGATTTTTAGTATATATTTCAATATTTGTAATTGCAAATTTGTGGAGAAGGGAGATTTAGCTTACAAATCTTATTTTTAGATGTATTTGTTGTAGTTTTTGGTACATTCCAACATGTTGGTGTTCCTTCATGAATATAAATCAACTCCAGTATTTTGGTGAAGTTATATTTCATGTGTGCAAACTTTGAGTGTTTCTATGGCATAGTTTTATGAAAAATAAGCAAGATGTGTTTCATTATTTGGCATGCAATTTGTGTGAGAGTAATTTCAATATGTTTTATGTTAAGTTTGTTAAGAATATTTCAGATCTAAAAGTATTTGCGTAATTTTATGATTGGGTCATTACAATGGACCAACAATGGGGCTTCAAGACTCACTCTTTATTTGTAAGATTGAGAGCTCCATGAATTATTAGATCTTGATTTGGTTGGCACATCTGACAACCTATGTGCATTGAGACTTGAACTCATTAATAGGCATTACTTAACATATCAAAACTACAAAATGAAAGGATGGAAGTGATCTACCAATACTATGGGGTATTTCTCTTCACACACAAACAAGGTAGAATAAATCTACCACTTGTAGTATATGATTCACTATAGTTAATATACGAACACATTAAAATTTTTTATACTTAGTTTAATATTATTGTTACAATAGTTCACTTGGCATCTCAACATGTGGGAGATGCAAAAGACAACAAAATGGAAATGAAAATGAGGGGAAATAGATAGGGAATGACAAAGAGAGATGTTAGGAAGCGTGTAGGTAGATTAGAGGGAAAGTGGAGGTGATTTGTTAGTAAAACCAAATAAAAACCTAGTTAGGTTAATGTAAAGACCACAAAAATCAATACCAAACTGAAGAGATCAACTGCAACTTTTGATGTACATCTCCTAGAAATTGTTGTGAACTCTAATATAAAAGATAATCCATTGTACAAATATAGTAACATTAACATGGGATCATTCCTTTAAAAAATATTCTCAACAAACGCTCTCAAGTGAAACTAATTAGTATTTTGTATGAAAAATGAGGCAAAGAAAGCCTATTTCAAGAAAATTTTGTCTCAGAATTCGGGGAAAGAAATAATTGCCCTAAGAAACCTTAGTAAATTCTTGTGCTATCAAGAATTGAACTTGATTAGAGAAAATACCAAGACAACTAGTAATCACTACCATCAAGGATTGGTCCCTGAGCCTGAGGAGGTGCAATTTTCTATGGAAAATTAAGGGTAAATGGGGCCATCTAATGGTGGTGGTTACAACTCGAGATAATCTTTGGGAAACATTATTTTAAAGGCCAAAAAGAGGTAATTTTCATTAGACTTAGGAGATGGTACTTAATTAATTTATTTGGCAAAAGATTAAAAATGGTTATAAGGAAGGGGTAAGAGGAACATGAAAAGGGGAAAAACACATAGGTAAAGGAAATTAAAAGGGGAAAACATTAATATAAAAGAAGAAACATAGGAAATAGGTTAGGATGACTAGGGGAAACTAGGAATAGGCAAAGGAAGACAAGGTTCAAAAGCACAAAAGCTAAAATGAGTGTAAAACAAAAGAGAGGGTATTCTAGTGTATGCAATTTTTGTCTTATATTTACCCACAACATCTATTCATTTTCTATTCTATATCAATGAGGGATCTCTTGTTTATTTTTATAATTATACTACTTACAATAGAATAGTCTCATTAATTTAAATAGTAAAAACAATTTTTGTTTAGTTATTAACATCCCAACTAATTTGGTTCATGATGTAAATTTTTGTTGTTGTTGTCCAATTATTGTGCATGATCATGTGCTTCTTGAAATCAATGGGGATTCTTCCTCCATATTTCAAGGTTTTGATAGAGATTTGGATCGAGATTCCTGTGATAATAAAGGATTTCTCTCTTCTACTCTTCTAGCTTCTTGTTCTTCTCTCAACAAAAACCCTAGCCCCGTTCTTTTCATTTGTAGAGGCACTAGGCATGAGAGTGGAGGTTCTATATCTTGAATATGGATATTTAGTTTCTAAAATTTCCTCTAAGAAAGTATCTCACACTTATAATGGGGGAAAGGAAGAAGTTGTTCTAGAAACCTTAGCAAGCTCATCTTTGAATTGGGTTACCCACTTTTCTTATCTGGAGCTCTTAGGGTTAGGAAAATTGATCTATTTTTTTATGCTTCAAACAATGAGGGTATAAGAGGGAGGGTTACTATAAGAGTGTATGAAAGCCTTAGTGTTGATAATCAATTATTAAATTCAAGGAACAATCTTTTAACATGTTGTAGGTCAATCTTTTGGAAATCAAGATCTTTTTTTTAAACATCATTTTCATAAAGTTAATTTTAATTTAGTTGATGAATAGGTTAGCTAGGAAAATACCTTGAAATTCCATACTCTAATTGGAAAGTTTAGATGATTTTGGCCAAATTTGAAGAGCTTGCATGAGTGGAGCTTAAAAATCTGGAAACCATTAATGAAGACAAGAATTGATTTTTACCTTATGCTCAAGGTTCCTTTATTATTTTGTGTGAATCAGGGGATGATAGGAAATTGATTCTTAATTTGGGCCATGGTTTTGGGATGGTTACTTTTAATCTTAAAACCATGGTATCCTTCTTTCCACTCATTGTATAATTTTTTTTTCTGTTGTTCCTATTTGGTTGCATCACCTATATGTACCTCTACAATGTTGATGTCATTCAAGTCTAGGAGATATTCAAAACTCATTAGGAAAATTCCTGGATGTATCTATAAAAACCTCCAACTACTAACTACCTTTGCACAAATTTGTGTTGAGATTAACTTGGATAAAATTTTTGCATAAATCATTATTTTGAAGAGGAATGGTAGATCTTGGTCAAAATTTCTAGACTATGTTAATATTATTTTTAAATGTTGTAGTTGTATTTTTATAGTGATTATGATTTTCATTACCAAAAGTGAGTCTCTATTTCTACCAAATATTGCAAAACAAAGTCTTGTTTAAAACTGAACTAATGGTAGAGGACATAAGCACATCATTGTAGAATTTCTCGAGTTGAGGTCAAGACCACTTCTCTAGCTTCTTTTTAGTAAAAGGAATCAAAGGATGGTTTTTTGTTTAAGGATTCAAAAGAGTTAAAGGTAGCTTTTCAATTAAAGGACCCCCCTCCTCCTTCATATTTATAAGTTGTTTAGTTAAAGGATCAACCATCTTTTTTACTTAAAGAGGTTTTGGAGGATGATGTTGCAATGCCCAATACGTAAGAGAAATTGATTGACCTCCCTTGGTTACTAAAACTAAGAAATGTTTTCCTTTAGATGACACATCTAGGGGTTATTGGGGCAAAATAAGGGTGATGATCTAGCTATGATTTTACAAATGTGGATAGTGGTTCAAAAACAAAATATTCCTCTAAGAAAGGAAGGATCAATAGAAGATTGTGCTTTGTTCCCAAGCGAGGCCTGGGATTGTTGGCCACTATGTTGATTTCCATTTTAAGGCATGAGAGGAACTTTTAAGGTTTGAAGCTCAGTTACTCATGTTTGTCATTTTTAATGTAAAATTCTCTTGAAAGTTAGTTTAGTGGGAGAGGGACCCACTTCCCTCTGTTAGAAATGAAAGCAACACTACTTCAATGGAAATATGATTCAAGATAAATTTTAGCAATCTTAAGTGTGCATTAACAATGGAGATTGTAAAAAAACATAAAACCCACTACAGAAAAGATGTCAAACATGAAGAACTCAACACAATGACATAGTGTTTACATGGAGAAAACCCTTGTAGGTAAAAAACTCCACCAGGAAAGAGGCACAAGTTTGTATTAATCTCAACAAGATTGTATAATACATCAACTACACAACTCTCTCCATAAGTCTTCAATCCGATAGCACCTGAGTACCTAAAATCTGTATTGCAGCAACAAATACATGGAAAATACTTATTGAAATGTTTTCTGACTCATCCTAGGCGTTCACCTTCTCTCTCCTAAGATTCTCTAACCTATAAACATTAATTACCATCTTACAAGCATCTTACACTTGTCCAAAAACAACCATGTAAAGGTTGGGGGCCCAAGACTAAATCTGGCCTCTTACAACATCTTATGACATGCCATAACTATCATAGATTCCACAAAAGAGTATCTTTCCAAGATAGGAACCTGTTGTAAATATGTGCCTAAGCGGTGTTGTCATTGATGTCAACATATCCTTGTTGCCATTGGTGTCAACTGTATCCTATTTTGCTGCCTGTATAGAAGACTGGATTGTTGAGGATATTGAGAAAATTAATGAGGATCAACATATGCAGACCATATGGCTGAGTAGTTTGAAGGGTTTGCATGAAGATTTGAAGAAGCCATGGCCATCTAAGTAGAACCAATTTTGCAGTATCTAGAAGAGACAGAGTGACAGGAAAGAGATCCTGATTGTTCCAAACATGTCAAATGATGATCTGCGAATCTGGAGGCATGTTTGGGAAGTCAGTGTGTATCATCCATTCAAGTGGTTCATGGTTTGGAGGTCTGCAAGCAATATTTCTAACGTGACAGTCATGGCAGACAATGTTCTTGAGGTTCCAGAAGAAGATGCAAGTGATTCTGATGATTTGGAGGAGTGCAAATGTTTTTGTTGAATTTAATGTGCTTGTGGAGGTCTTTAGATCATGTGACTACTATGTTGGAGGTTCGCATTGAAGTTTGAGCTTGTCAAAGAAGATTTCCTTCTTGGTGTTGTTGTTCTTTCCAGTCTTGGCCGACCGGATGTTTCAAGCGTGTTGCGGATGATCTAAAAGCAATTCTATGAAGTGTGGCATGTTGATCAAGGAAGATTTGAGTCCCAGTTATGTTTGGCCGACAACTTAGTGATTCACATTAAGTCAGATGTTTGTAATGCCGACCTTGATGTTCATTCCAAGGTTGATGAAGCATATAAATACTTGTTGATGAGTTGTGGAAAATTATCCTTGTGCAAGAATAATAAAATCCAAAGAAAGGATCAAAGGCATAGTAGAGGAGAGGAGAAGTAGAAGAACAAGAGATGTTTAGATGAAGAGCTAGAGAAGAAGTATTTGGAGCAGAGCAGAAGTTTTGTAAGCTTTCAAAGGAACTGAACCAGGCATAAAGAAGATGCTATTTCACAGTTCATTTTTTATGTATTAAACATAAATTATAGTGAGCCTCTCTTGAGTAGTGAGCTTGAAGGCATGTGCCTTCCCTTTTCTTCTAAGTACTTTAACAGGGTACGAATCTTGTGGGTTAACCCCCACCATGGTTTTCCCTTAACCAAGTTTCCACGTAAAAATTTTGGTGTTATGTGTGCTCAATTTATTTATGCTCTTGTGTTATTGATTCATGCTTTGATGTTTATGTGATTGAAAGTTGTTAAAGAAAATTAAAAGTAGAAAAGATTAAAATTTGTGGGACAACTGACTCACCCCCCCTCTCAGTTGTTTAGACTAATTCCAACAATTAGTATTAGAGCCAAGTTCCTCTAAAAGAAGCTTAACTGTTCGAGGAGATCGAGGATGTCGACTTACAAGAAGGATAGTCCGACATTCTATGGAACAAATTACTCTGTTTGGAAGAGTCGCATGGAGTGCCATTTGCAATGCATGGGTGATGCTTATTGGACGATAACCAATGATGAGTATAAACCTCCGGAGAAAGGTCCTTCAACTCCATATCAAATCAAAGATGCTGAAAATAACCTTCGAGCTAAAGAAGCCTTATTGAGTGGCCTGACTGATTCAGAAATGACAAATGTCTTTGGACTAAAAATTGCTCATGAAATCTGGAAGAAGTTGGAGAATCTTTATGAAGGTGATGAACATGTCAAATGTGCCAAGCTACAAAGTCTGAGAGGAAAATTTGAAAATCTGAGGATGAGTGAAGATGAAAACATCACAATCTACATGCAAAAGATAAATGAACTTGTGTGTGGTATCAGGTGTGTTGGTGGAACTTTGGAAGAATTAGAGATTGTGGCAAAAGTGCTCAGATATTTACCTGATTCATACAAACATAAGGTTGCTGCTATAGAGGAGATGAGGACTGTCTCAAAAGTTACAAGAGATCAGCTAGTTGGCAAAATTTTAGTTTTTCAATTAAGTGGGTTTGGTGATTCTCTTCCTAAGTTTGAATATGCTTTTAAGGCCAGTGTATATGGAAAACAAAGATATGATTCGGGTGAAAGCTCTTCTGCAAGATCAAATAGATTTGCTAAGGCAACGAAGGATCTTGAAAATGATGAAATTGAGTCTACAAAACTTGAAGCTCTTATTGCCAAAAGAATGCTAAGAGGATCCAATAAGTATGAAGGAAATTTGTCATTCAAATGTTTTGCTTGTAATAAGATTGGTCATTTTGCCTCAAGATGTCCGGAGAAAATTTCAAGGCCAAACCCTAACAGATATAAAGGTCAGAAGAAATGTTACTATGTCCAAGAAGCTAGAGAAGAAGGAGTCACAGATGATGAATTCGATCATGGAGGTGCCACTAAAGAGGCTTGGGTGTTCATTGCTATCAAAGAATAAGATCCAATGTCTATTGAATTTGCTAGCTGTGCAATTATGGAAAGTGCCTTGGCTGCTCAGGTTGTTGAAAAGGATGAATGGGTGATTGATAGTGGATGTTCTCATCATATGACTAGTGATAAAAGTAAGTTTATAAACTTTGAAAAATATGAAGGTGGAATTGTGAAATTCAGAGACAACTCAGCTGGTAGAATCTGTGGTAGAGGATCCATCTCTTTTGATGGTAAGAATAACATAAATGATGTTCTATATGTGGAAGGGCTAAAGCATAATCTTCTTAGTGTTGGACAGTTGGTTGACAAGGGTTATGATCTCCGATTCAAGGATGGTAAATGCAAAATCTTGGAAAGCTCCAGAACTAAAATTGCATCTAGTACACAAACTAGAGGTAACATCTTTCAATCAAGTAGTTTTGGTAAAAGTTGTTTGATTGCACAGACATATCAAAGTTGGTTATGGCATAGGAGAATGTGTCATGTGAATTTTGACAACATTGTCAAGATAAGTTCTACTCACGTTGTGAGAGATCTTCCAAGACTTATGAAACCTGATAGCATGTGTAGAGAATGTCAATTGGGTAAACAGAACAAAACATCATTCAAAAGTAAAGAACAATTTTCAAGTGGGCGATTGGAACTTGTGCATATTGATCTATGTGGTCTTGCTAGAATTAGGAGTGTGCAAGGAGACATATATTTTATGTTGTTGATTGATGATTACTCCCAGATGATGTGGGTAATTTTCTTAAAAGAAAAATCAGAAGCTCTTGACAAATTCAAAGTGTTCAAAGTTATGGTGGAAAATGAGATTGGTGTGAAGATAAAGTGTCTGAGATCTAACAGAGGTGGAGAATTTACCTCTGGTGAGTTTGATACATTCTATGAAAAGCATGGAATAAAAAGATAGTTATCTGCTCTTAGGACTCCTCAGCAAAATGGAGTTGTGGAAAGAAAGAACCAGACCATTCAAGAAGCTAACAGGACCATGATGATGGAAACAAATGTTCCACAAGTTTATTGGAGAGAAGCTGTAAGTATTGTTGTCTACAATCTTAACCGGGTGCAGATCAAAGGCAATTTTGGTAAGACTCCTTATGAACTCTGGTTTGGTCATCCTCCTACTATAAGATATTTTAGAGTTTTTGGTAGTAAATGCTCTATCAAAAGAGATGAGGATCTAGGCAAGTTTGAAGCAAGAAGTGATGAAGGAATTTTTCTGGGCTACTCTACTCAAAGCAAAGCATACCAGTGCTTTAACAAGAGGTTGAAAAAGATTGTTGAAAGTGCTAATGTCAGAGTTGATGAAGCAAAGAAGGACATTCCAGGTCTTGCAGATATGATTCAGATGATCAAGATGAAAATCTAAGTCAAGAAAGGCAAGTGCAAACTTAGATTCAAATGGACAGATTGATCTGAAAAATCTAGTAATTCAAGAAGATAGTGCAGAAGTTGAGGAACTAGCTCAAGAAACAGAAGCTCAAGCAATTCCCAAAACTCCCAGGTGTAAGGATGAATCATCCTGAAGATCAAATAATAGGAGATAGAAATAAAGGTGTTTGAACTAGGAGAAGGGTTGCTGAAGACCAAGAAGAGATTTGTTTGATTTCAAAGATTGAACCAAAATTAGTAAGTGAAGCCTGCAATGATGAAAACTAGGTAAAAGCAATGGAGGAAGAACTAATGCAAATTGAAAAGAATCACACTTGGGATCTTGTTTCTAGACCTGAGGACAAAAATGTGATTGGTACTAAATGGGTCTTCCGAAATAAACTAAATGAAGATGGTGAAGTTGTAAGAAATAAAGCAAGTTTGGGATATTCTCAAGTGGAAGGAATTGATTTTGAAGAAACTTTTGCTCCAGTGGCAAGCATAGAGGTAGACAGATTGTTTCTTTCTTTTGCTGCTTATAAAGATTTCAAAGTCTAACAGATGGATGCCAAGTCAACATTTCTAAATGGAGAGTTAGAAGAAGAAGTCTACATTGAGCCAAAGGATTTCAGTTGTCTGATCAGAAAGACATGGTCTGTAGATTGAGGAAAGCATTATATGGACTCAAACAAACCCCAAGAGCCTGGTATGCAAGATTAGATAAGTATCTGCTAAAGCTAGGATATAACAAAGGCACTGCTGATAGTAATCTTTACTTCAAGATTGATCATGAGAATATTTTGATTGTTGAGGATTTGTTGATGATATCATTTTTGGTGGAAATGAGAGCATGTGCAAAACATTTGCTGATCAGATGCAAAGTGAATTTGAGATGTCCATGTTTGGTGAGATGAATTTCTTCTTAGGTCTACAAATCACTTAGTTAGATAAAGGTATCTTTATATCTCATTCTAAGTATGTGAAATAATTGTTGTAGAAGTTTGGAATGGAAGATTCAAATCTAGTAGGTACACCTATGGTAACCAGATGTAAGTTGAGTAAAGATGATGACTCCCCTAAGGCAAATCAAAAAAGGTATAGATCAATGATTGGAGGACTACTCTATCTAACTCAGACCGGACCTGATATCATGAATGCAGTTGGGCTTGTTGCTAGATTCCAAGCTGATCCTAAAGAATCCAATGTTGTAGAAGTAAAAAGAATCTTCAGATATCTCAAAGGAACACTTGATTATGGATTGTGGTATCCAAAAGATAATGACTTCACTCTTCATGCGTATACAGATGCTGATTGGGTAGGAGATGTGGATGACAGGAAAAGTACTAGTGGTGGTACATTCTTCTTGGGAAGTAGATTGGTTTCTTGGTTGAGCAAAAAGAAGGAGGCAATATCCCTATCTACAATAGAGGTAGAGTATATAGCAGCAGCAAACAATTGCACTCAAGTTCTGTGGATGAAGCAAATGTTGAAGGACATCCAAATTATGTTTGAGGACCCTGTCACAATCTTCTGTGATAATTCAAGTGCAATAAGCATCTCAAAGAATCCAGTGTTGCATTCAAAGACAAAGCACATATCCATCAAGTTTCATTTCTTGAGAGAGAAGGTAAATGAGAATGAAGTCAAGTTGGAGTTTGTGTCTTCAAAGGATCAGATTATGGATATTTTCACTAGGCCTCTTCCCAAGGATACTTTTGAGTATCTCAGAGAGAAGTTGGGGGTCATTACCCCTCCTGATCAAAATTAAGATGCACTAGAGTGCATCAATCCGGTGGAATTCATAGTCACATCTTGTGATCCAGATTGATGTCAAGGAGGCACTACTCAGGGTGAGTAGTCTGCATGTAATTTTTAAGTTTGATCTGAAACAAAAATAAGGAGAAAAGACTGCAAATATGTGCCCTTTGCCATTGATGTCAAAGGGGGAGAGAAGTTCATGTGAAAAACTAGTTACTGATGAAAGGGGGAGTAGTGAAGAAAGTGATTGCAGAAGTGATAAGAGAAAGGGGGAGAAGGTCTTGTCTTGATGGTCAAATCAGTTTTTCACATCATATGTTTCCATCAATGACAAAGGGGGAGATTGTTGCAAATATGTGCCTAAGCGGTGGTCATTAATGTCAACATATCCTTGTTGCCATTGGTGTCAACTGTATCCTATTTTGCTGCATGTATAGAAGATTGGATTGTTGAGTATATTGAGAAACTTAATGAGGATCAATGTATATAGACCATATGGCTGGGAAGAGGTCGTCTAAAGAAGCTCCAGTTAAGTTTTGAAGGGTTCGCATGAAGATTTGAAGAAGCCATGGCCATCTGAGTAGAACCAGTTTTGTAGTATCTAGAAGAGACAGAGTGACAAGAAAGAGATCTAGATTGTTTCAGATATGTCAAATGATGATCTGTGGATCTAGAGGCATGTTTGGGAAGTCATTGTGTATCATCCATTCAAGTGGTTCATGGTTTGGAGGTATGCAAGTAATCTTTCTAATGTGACAGTCATGGCAGACAGTGTTCTTGAGGTTCTAGAGGAAGATGCAAGTGATTCTGATGATTTGGAGGAGTGCAGATGTTTTTGTTGAATTTAATGTGCTTGTGGAGGTCTCTGGATCATGTGACTGCTATGTTGGAGGTACGTATTGAAGTTTGAGCTTGTCAAAGAAGATTTCCTTTTTGGTGTTGCTGTTCTTTCCAATCTTGGCCGACTAGATGATTCAAGCTTGTTGCGGATGATCTAAAAGCAATTCTATGAAGTGTGGCGCATTGATCAAGGAAGATTTGAGTCCCAGTTATGTTTGGCCAACAACTTAGTGATTCGCATTAAGTCAGATGTTTGTAATGCTAACCTTGATGTTCATTCCAAGGTTGATGAAGTGTATAAATACTTGTTGATGAGTTGTGAAAACTTATCCTTGTGCAAAAATAATAAAATCCAAAGAAAGGATCAAAGGTAGAGCAGAGGAGAGGAGAAGCATAAGAACAAGAGATGTTTAGATGAAGAGTTAGAGAAGAATTGTTTGGAGTAGAGCAGAAGTTTTGTAAGCTTTCAAAGGAACTGAACCAAGCATAAAGAAGATGCTATTTCATAGTTCATTTTTTTGTATTAAACATAAATTCTATAGGTAGTGAGCCTCTCTTGAGCAGTGAGCTCTGGGCAGTGACCCCGAAGGCATGTGCCTTCCCTTTTCTTCTAAGTACTTTTAACAGGGTACGAATCTTGTGGGTTAAACCCCACTTTGGTTTTCCCTTAACCAAGTTTCCATGTAAAAATTCTGGTGTTATGTGTGCTCAATTTATTTCTGCTCTTGTGTTATCGATTCATGCTTTAATGTTTATTTGATTGAAAGTTGTTAAAGAAGATTAAAAGCAGAAAAGATTAAAATTTGTGGGACAACTGATTCACCCCCTCTTCTCAGTTGTTTGGACTAATTCCAACAAAACCTTGGGCTAAATATAACAAATATACAACTAACATATCTATCATATGCGTCATAGAATCTTAGAATCTTATGACAACTTGCAGCTGTCATAGATTCACTTACCAAACATTATGATAGTTGCCATACATACCAAAAATAGTATATTCCTCAAGGGAACACACCTACCCTCATTTACTTTGAGTTTTTACATTTGCCAACATTAAAAGTCACTCTGTAATTACCTCTAGTAACTCTGAAATTAAAATTGTCAATGAGACTACCTCATTCTCTTATGGGTAATTACAAATAATAAATGATAAATGGAATAAAATACAATATTAGAATTTACAAGGTTAATGGAACCTTATTCCAACATTCTACCACTTGACATTATACATTGTAAATCAACCCATAGGAAATCAAATAAAATAATCAGGCACTAGAAATAAGGCCCATGGCCTCTCTGCACCACACGAACTTTTCTGTGCTCACAGGTTTGGTCAATGAATCTACAACATTCTCCTGAGTGTCTATCTTCTTCAGCTCAATCTCTTCATTTGCAACCAACTCTCAAACAAAGTGATACTGAACATCAACATGCTTAGTCCGAGCATGATACATGGGATTCTTGGCCAAACAGATAGCACTCTGGCTATCACCACCAATTTGAATGATCCTGCAATCAAATCCAATACATGTACATAGTCTCCTCAACCAAACTGCCTCCTTAGAGACATGAGTAGCAGCCATATACTCTGCTTCTGTGGTGGACAAAGCAACTATGGGCTGCCTCTTACACATCTAACTCACTGCACCTCCAAACAGAGTAAACACATAGCCACTAGTGGACCTTCGACTATCCAAGTCACCTGCCCAATCTGCATCAACAAAACCCTATATGTCCAAAGATTTATCAGCACTATCAGTACCAGAATAAACCAAACAATGATCTAGAGTACCTGCAAGATATTTAAACACCCTCTTCACATAGTTCTAATGCTGTCTACCAGGGTTAGACATAAATATGCTAAAAACTCCCACTACTTGGGCAATATCTGGTCTAGTGCAAACCATTGCATACATCAAACTCCCTACAACACTAGCATATGGCACATTAGACATATCCTCAAGATCATCCTCAGTCTTTGGACACATATCTAATGAAATCCTAGTACCAATGGGTAAAGGAACTCTAACTGGGTTATAGTCTTGCAAACTAAACCTCTGCAAAATAGTATTCACATAATTACTTTGTGACAACCAAAGCTTTCTATTAACTTTGTCCCTCCTGATCTCCTTTCCCAAAATATACCTTGTAGCACCAAGATCCTTCATCTCAAATGCACCTGAAAGTTGGGATTTAAGCTCACTGATCATACACTTAGTATTGTTGAAAAATAACATGTCATCAACATACAAAGCAATATCCAGTATAGAATCATCAATACAATGAATGTAAACACAATGATCCTCCTCGCTTCTAACAAAACCCAATTTCAACACAAATGAATCAAACTTTTGATACCACATTCTGGGGGACTGTTTCAAACCATAAAGAGACCTCTTTAACCTGCAAACCCAATGTTCTTTTCCTTTTACCTCAAAACCTATAGGTTGTTGCATATAAATTTCTTCTTCAAGATCTCCATGCAAGAATACAGTCTTAACATCCATTTTCTCAATCTCCCAATCATAAGCTGCAACAATGGATAAGAGAAATCTAATAGAAGTCAATTTAGCAACAGGAGAGAATATCTCACCAAAATCAACTCCCTCTCTCTAGGAGTAGCCCTTGGCTACCAGTCTAGCCTTGTACTTCTCCAATGACTTGTCTGCTCCAAACTTCTTCTTGAAGACCCACTTACAACCTATGGCCTTTCTTCCTTTGGGCAAATGAAAAAGATCCCAGGTGTTACAAGAATCTAAAGCCATCATCCCCTCCTGTATGGCTAGCTGCCAAGACTCACTATCATCTGCATAAATAGCTTCCCTATAGGATCTAGGTTCATCGTTAGTACTCAATAAAGCATATACACAATAGAAATCTGGTGGGCTATACCTATCAACTAGATTCTGTTGTCTTATGGATCTCGTCAAGGGTGGAGTAAGAGACTCTACTCATTCTTTTGCATGATCATCTGTACCAACTTCTTCTGTAACAATAGACACATCTTCATCAGAACTACTTGAATCTTCTTCTTCTTCTTCTTCTTCACCCCCCAATCCATCATTTTATTCTTCCTGAGGTGCATCTTGTTGCTCTAAATCAAAGTGCACCTTCTTTACCTTTTCTTCTTTCTCTTTTGGCTGCTCAGGTTCAGAAATAGCTCTAAGTTCCCTGAAAATAACATCTCTAGAAAAGATAATCATGCGGGTTAGTGGATTCCAAAGCTTATAACCTTTCACATTATCACTATATCCAATGAATGTACACTTTTTAGATTTTGGATCCAACTTAGATCACTTTTCCTTAGGAACATGAACAAAAGCCTCATAGCCAAAAATGCTTAAATGTGAAATAGAAGGTTTCTTACCTGTCCACACTTCATAAGGTGTTGAATCAAGGGCCTTACAAGGAGACCTGTTTATCAAGTAGAAAGCAGTACACACAACCTCTGCCCAAAAGCATTTATCCAACTGTGCATCACTAAGCATACTTCTGGCCTTTCCATAATTGTTTGGTTCATCCTTTTTGCAACACCATTCTGCTGTGGTGTATACGGAGTTGTCTTTTGTCTGATTATACCTGCATGCTTACAAAACTAATCAAATTCCTTAGAGCAATATTCCCCTCCATTGTCAGATCTTAATATTTTTATCTTTAAATTTGATTGGTTCTCTATTAAAACTTTGAATTCCTTAAACTTAGTGAAAACTTCAGATTTCTGTTTCATAAAATAAATCCATGTATATCTGGATACATCATTAATGAAGGTGACAAAATAACAAGATTTTCCAATAGATTCTTTATCCACAGGACCAAACACATCCATATGAATAATTTCTAATTTCTCTTTTGCTCTATTGCTTCCTGAAGGAAATGATTTTTTGTTTTGTTTACCAAACACACAATGCTCACAGAAATCAAAGTGTTCATTAGAATAAGAGAAACCCTCCAACAATTCTTTATTCTTAATAGTTTTTAACACATTATTACTTGTGTGGCCCAATCTACGGTGCCACAACATACAAGTGTTTTTAGAAGCCTCAGAAACATAAGAGGTATTACAAACTATAGTGGCTTCAAGCTTAAACAAGTTCCTGAATCTCTTCCCTTTCGCTACCACCAAGTTCCCTCTCACCAATCTGCAGCCATGCTTGTCAAATATCACATGCATTCCCAAATCATTCAACTTCGAAACCAAAATAGATTTCTAGCTAATCGAGGAACATGCAAAACACCAGGGAGGGTTTTAATCCTCCCATCACTAAAACACAACAATACCTTTCCTTTCCTGACAATCATATATGAAGAGTTGTCACCAAGGTAGATATTACCTCCATCATATTCTTCATGTGTGGAGAACCATTCCTTATGCGGGGTTATATGAAATGAGCATCCTGAGTCAACCAAGTAGTGATAATTAGAAACAACATTACATGCAGAAAGTTAAACATCTTCACCTGCATTCGAGGACTTATCCGAAGCACTCTCCCACTATTTCTTGGGATTTCTGCACTCCTTCTTCACATGTCCCCTTTTACCGAAGTTCCAACACGTAACTCTGTTCTTTTTACTAGGAGTCTTAGACGGGCCCTTGGACTTGTCCTTAGCCCCTTTCTGATCTCCTTTAGGTCCCCTTTCCTTAGACCTTCCCCTGATACTGAGAGTATCCCCTGAACTATCCAAACTCTTCTTCCTCAATTCATGTGACAGTAGCACTGAAACAAGAGCATCCAACTTCGGATCCACCAGGTTAGCAATGATAGAAAGGATAACATTCTCCCAAGACTCAGGTAAAGAACAAAGAAGTAAGATACATTTATCTTCCTCACTAACCTCAACATCTATTGAATCAAGTTGACTCAATAACAAATTAAAAGAATTTATATGCTCTGCAACTGATTCACCTTCTCACATTTTCATGGAAAACAATTTTCTTTTTAAATAAAGTTTATTTACCATACTCTTGGCTTGATAGATCTCACCCAACCGATTCCACAACTTGTGTGCAGTCTCCTCCTTTGCGACATTCAAAAGGACAGAGTTTGAAAGACACAACCGGATGGTTCCCTGTGCCTTCTTATCCAGTCTATCCCACTCATCTTGAGAGACATCATCAAGTTTCTTCTCTTTTTGAACAACCAACCATTAGTTTCTTTCTTCTAACAAATCTTCCATTTTCAGCTTCCACAACTCATACCCCATTCCGTTGAACTTCTCAATGTCCAATCGAGAGGTTGATGCAACGGTGGATCCAACCATAATAACAACACAAGATCTGCAAAACAAACACAACCAAATCTCCCACTATAGCTATAGCTTCCACACTACCACCCAAGAGTCAAATCTGGCTAGGCTTTGATACCAAATGTTAGAAATGAAAGCAACACTACTTCAATGGAAATCTGATTCAAGATAATTTTCAGCAATCTTAAATGTGCATTAACAATGGAGATTGTAACAAAACATAAAACCCACTACAGAAAAGATGTCAAACATGAAGAAATCAACAAAATGACACAGTGTTTACGTGGAGAAAACCCTTGTGTGTAAAAAACTCCACCAGGAAAGAGGCACAAGTTTGTATTAATCTCAACAAGATTGTACAATACATCAACTACACAACTCTCTCCACAAGTCTTCAATCCGACAGCATTTCGGCAGCACCTGAGTACCTAAAATCTATATTGCAGCAATAAATACATGGAAAATACTTATAGAATTGTTTTCCAACTCATCCTAGGTGTTCATCTTCTCTCTCCTAACATTCTCCAACCTGTAAACATTAATTACCATCTTACAAGCATCTTACACTTGTCCAAAAGCAACCATGAAAAGGTTGGGGGCCCAAGACTAAATCTAGCCTCTTACATCATCTTATGACATGTCATAACCGTCATAGATTCCACAAAAAAGTATCTTTCCAAGATAGGAACCTTGGGCTGAATATAGCAAATATACAACTAACATATCTATCATATGCATCATAGAATCTCAAAATTTTATGACAACTTGCAACTGTCATAGATTCACTTATGAAACATTATGACAGTTGTCATACATGCCAAAAATAGTATATTCCTCAAGTGAGCATGCCTACCATTATTTACTTTGATTTTTTACATTTCCCAACAGTAAAAGTCACTCCGTAATTACCTCCGATAACTCCAAAATTACAACTTTCAATGAGACTACCTCATTCCCTTATGGGTAATTACAAATAACAAATAATAAATGGAATAAAATACAATATTGGAATTTACAAGGTTAATGGCACCTTATTCCAACACCCTCAACTTACCTATAAAAAATAGCCCAGTAAATCTATTATTTAAAGAGAAAAATGATTGTATTCTTAAATACTCAACTTTAAATAGCTTATTAGAATATAGATTGCCTACCTCTATATAGTGAAGCCTTATTTGAGAGTCTTGTTTGTTGAAATTTCCTCCTTTAGTAGATATTGGTTTGTCATATGGTATTCTTTATGCCCTACAATCTTCACCACACACCCTATATAACTTTTATAGCACTCACCCTACAATTATTCCTAGCTTGTAAATCATTCCAAAAATCTAAACCCTTTAGTGGTAGTCAACTTATCCTTTTATGTGCAACTTATGTCTTCGATGTGACTTTCCTACTATTGTTAGCCAATTCTATTTCTTCACATGTTTTTGCCACATTGGTGTCAAACTTATGCTTAACCCTTCTAGACCAATGTGTGATGGTGGTCAAACACTTCTAGGTGGAGTTAAACATTACTCAATAGTCACATGCTTATTTCAATCACTCTATTAAGCATCTAATTACTTGCATGTCATATGAAAATGATTTAATAATTTAATATCTTTAATAACATTACTATTAATAAAATAATCATTATTGTTATTAAATTAAATTTAAAATATTAGTAATTCTAATAACTATAGTCATTCTTAATTAATAAAGAATAATATTAATGACACTATTAATAATGTTAATAAGAATGTTTTCTAATGATATTATTATAGTATATTCAATTGAAACGACTTGCTGAGTCCACTTGAACTCTAGTTTGTTTGACAAACTAAAATTGACACACACAATGACATGCATAATCTTACTTAGAACACTTGGACTCATATTGAATTAGTAAAGGAGTGCAACATCATGCATGTTAAATTGGTACTAGATATGGCTTAGTAATATAACACTTTCTCAATATATCCTTGCAATCCACATCATCTTATTTGTTGGAATTTTTAACTCATAAGACATACCTCACACAAAAGTAAGAAGACATGGATTAGTAACTTGAATAACACAAATGCATTAAAAAACATTCATTCATGTACACATGGTATGATCAACAAGAATCACTAAATCCCAATAATCAAAATCTCAATCATATATTTATTCATCAAACACAATAATCATAATGCATAATAGACAATAACTAATAGGTTACATCAAGATTTTGAGTATATTACTATTAATAGTGAGTTTACAAGCATGTCACATAACTTTGTACCTCTAAAGCACTTGCATAGCTATTTGAACAACTCATTTTTTCACCTATTTACTTGGAAAGTTTACTTCTTAAACCTAAAGTTTGAGGTCCACCTTATTAGTCAATGCCCTTGCAACATAACTATTGTGATGGATAAGTATTAAGTGGTTATTAGTTAGTGTACTTGATATAACAAATCAAAAACAATTATTTTTCCAATCAATATTAGTATTTATTCATTTAAATATAAGCATGCAAATATATTAACTAAATTTTTTTAAACAATGATATATTTATATTTATATTAACCAAATGAGTTGACATTTAGGGTAGAGGATGTTGGGAATTAAGGTGTCTCAACCTTGGTAATTGCTTGTAATATTTCATTGTATTTATTTAATTATATCCTATTATTGTAATTAGGATGCAAATCCTTATTGTCATCTTGTGGGAGTTGGCACGGTGATGTGTCATCCTACGTGGAAGGTGGCAGATTGTAAATCTGTCCTCACATAAGAAGATAGGTGTCCCACTTAGTGGTAGGAATATTTTGCCATGTGTCAGCATCTTGTATAATGTGTAAGGGAATATTGACCAAAACGGTCATGACAGATTCCTATGACAAATCTATGACGCGTAAGAGTTGTAAATGGAAGATTCTATGATAGGTGAAGACATGTGTCAAGAAGCATCTTGGAAAAAGGCATCTTTGGGCGCCCCAAGGAGGGTTATGACATGTTGTAAGAGAATATGCTATTTATAGCCTATGTATGACATATTCTCTTACAACTGTAAGATATGACAGCTATGACGGATTCCATGACGGTTGTAAGTGTCGTAAGAGTATTTGTCATTGCCCAACTTGGGAATAGGCAACCTCTTTGGGATGGGGTGACTTGATAAGTGTCAGGAACATCTTACAGTGTTGGACAAGTATCCATAGGCCTAGGTTTTGGGCCATGAGGCCATGTTGGACGCTCATCCCAAGATAGAGCCATGTTTGCCTTGTTTTTTCTTTATAAACAGGTGCTTTGGAGAGGAGATGTATTATGTGATTGATAGGTACTGTTATGCTGCCGAATTGTCTCCAGATACAAGTGTTGAAGACTCTTGAAGGAGCATTGGCTCTATAACTATATTGTAAACCTCATTGTTTAGATAATACATTTGAGCTGTGTTTTGGAGTGTGGGGTTTTTCACCCGTAAGGGTTTTCCCACGTATATCTTGTCTCTCTCTTCTTCTGTCTTACATTTTTGTGTATGTGTTTACTGTAATATCTCTGTTACTGGGTTAACATTGCTATAACTGTAAAGATTAAAATGAATTTGCACTCATCTCTCCTCATTAGATTGGTGTAGGAAGCGATTTCCGCACACCTAGCTTCCTTTCAGTTGGTATCAGAGCTTGATCACCTTTGGTCCTAGTTGTTGGGTAGGGGATTTTTGAGCTAATCTTAGGTTGAGTGGGAGCTTTGTGCAGAGCATTCTGTAATCTTATTGCAGGAAAGAGATGGCAGGCACATTCGGAAGATTAGAGGTGGAGAAATTCAATGGCACTAATTTTGAGTTATGGAAACTTAAGATGGAAGACATGCTTGTTGATCGTGACTTATGGGAAACCGTATCCGGTGTAAAACCAACCGCAATGGCACAAGCAGATTGGGATCTTAAAGATCGGAAGGCTAAGGGTCTCATAAGACTCGATCTAGCTGATTTTATCCTATTAAATGTCCATGAGGAGAAGAGAACAAAAGATCTTTGGAAGAAGTTGGGAGATGTTTATCAGGCCAAATCCCTGGTGAACAAACTTTTTCTGAGAAAAAAGTTGTATTCTCTGAGGATGGAGGATCGGTTGCAGATCACCTGAATGCTTTCAACATGTTAGTTGCACAATTGACATCCGTTGGTGTGAAGATGGAGGAGGAGGATCGTTGTATGACCTTGCTTTGTTCTTTGCCAGACTTGTGGGATCATCTTGTTATGGCTATTGGGAGCACCACATCCACATTCAAAATGGATGAAGTGGTATCTTTGTTGTTATCTGAAGAGATGTGGAGAAAGTCTTCTGAGGCATCCAAAGAGGCTCTTGCGGTTCTTGGAAGACCTAAGGAGAAAGGGAAAAAGAAGGACAAGAAAGCTAAGAAGGGCAGATCCAAATCCCGTGGGAGATCCAAGTCTCCTGGAAAGTCCAAGGCTCTTTGTTGGAACTGTGGCAAAATTGGGCATTTCTAAAAGGAATGCAAGGAGGAAAAGAAAAAGAAGAAGAAGAATGCCCTAGATTCAGATTCTGACAAGTCACAAGATGATGGTGATGCCTTCATCACAGCCTTAGCCACCCATACATCTGATGATGTGTGGCTGATTGATTCTGGTGCATCATTCCACATGACCTCGCATCGGAGCTGGTTCATGAAGTATAAAGAGTTCGATGGTGGAAGAGTGTACTTGGGTGATGATTCTCATCTAAAGATTGTTGGTCATGGAAGAGTCTCAATCCAATTCCCTGATGGACGAGTGAAGGGGATCACTGGGGTTATGCACATCCTAGGCTTGGCACGAAACCTGCTTTCTATAATTATGTTGAATGATGCAGGTGTGCAGGTTGTCTTTTCATAGGATGGATACAAGATGACTAGAGGATCTATGGTGCTTGCAAAGGGTACTCGGTGAGGTACTCTGTTTCAGCTAGAGGCATGCACTTCACAGTGTAATAGTTCTTCTGATTTGAAGAAAAGAGTTGCAGTCACTTCATCCCCACCATCTGAATGAGCAGTAAAGAAATATGTTGTAACACATTCTGATGGTAGTGCACATGCTTTGGAAGTTAAACTTCTTGCTGAAAAGACTATTTTCTGGCATTTGAGATCTAGCCACATTGGTGAGAAGGGTCTTAGAACCCTGAAAAATAAAAACATCATTGAGGGGTTAAATGATTGTAATCTCAAGTTCAAATTTTGTGAACATTGTGTATATGGAAAGCAAAACCGTGTTAAGTTTTACTCTAGTTCTCACAAGTCTTCTGGTGTACTGGATCTTATTCATTCTGATGTGTTTGGTCCTGTTAATGTTCCTTCAATTTTCAAATCTATATATTTTGTATCTTTTATAGATGATTATAGTAGAAGGACATGGGTTTATTTTATCAGAAGCAAGATTGAAGTCTTTAGTCGGTTTAAAGAGTTTAAAGCTTTTGCTGAAAATTAGATTAGTAAAAATATTAAGTGTTTAAGAACTGATAATGGTAGTGAGTTTTGTTTGGCAAAGTTCGATAAGTTCTATAAAGAGAAAGGGATTGAAAGATATAAGACAACTCCATACATCCCGCAGCAAAATGGAGTTGTAGAGAGGATGAACATGACACTGATGGAGAGGGCTAGGATTATGCTTAGTGGAGCAAGCCTCGAACAAAAGTTTTGGGCTGAAGTTGTATCCACTGCTTGCTACTTGGTAAACAGGTCTCCTACATCAGCACTTGTTGGTAAAACACCTATGGAGGTGTGGTCTGGTAAGAAGCCTTTAATTAGACATCTTCATGTTTTTGGTTGTGAGGCATATGCACATGTGCCTAGGGAGAAACGGTATAAATTGGAGAACAAGGTTGTTAAGTGTATCTTCATTGGCTATGGTGTCGGTGTGAAAGGATACAAGATTTGGGATCCTGTGGCTGAAAAAGTGTTGTATAGAAGAAGTGTTATCTTCAGAGAGCTAACACCTTCTTCCGTTGTTCTACAACCAAAAGAAATAGAAAAGAAAGAGGATATGGTTCAGTTTCCTTCTACCCCTAAGAAGACTGAACCAATAGACCCTGTGAGACCTGATGATGAGGAGAGCTCTAGTAGCTTTGAAAGTTCAGAAGAAGAAGAAGAACCTCAACCTCAGCCATTGAGGAGGTCTACACAAACAAGAAAGCAACCTGATAGGTTTGGTTATTCATTACTTGATTCTAGTTGTGCTTTTGCCTTGCTTACTAACACTAATGAGCCTAGAACTGTGATAGAGGCTATGGGCATGAAAGATGCAGGTTCTTGGAAGGAGGCCATGGAAGATGAGATGGCTTCTTTGGAAAAGAATAAAACATGGGACTTGGTGCCTTTACCTGAAGGATGGAAACCTGTTGGATGCAAATGGGTGTTCAAGAAGAAATTTGGTGCAGATGGCAATGTTGAAAAGTACAAGGCCAGACTGGGTGCGAAGGGGTATTCACAAGTGGAGGGAATTGAGTATAGTGAAATTTTCTCTCCCGTTGCAAAGCTGAGATCTATTCAGTTCCTGTTATCTCTTGCAACAGCTTATGACTTAGAGGTGGAGCAGATGGATGTGAAGACAACATTCCTTCATGGTGATTTGTAGGAAGAGATTTACATGTCACAGCCAGAGCATTACATAGAGAAAGGTAAAGAAAATTTGGTTTGCAAGTTGAAAAAGTCTTTGTATGGTTTGAAGTAGTCTCCTAGGATGTGGTACTTGAAATTTGATGCCTTTGTGTTGTTGGTTGGATTTCTGAGATCGAAATCAGATCATTGTGTGTATTATAAGTTTGATAATGATCGCATTCTCATTATTGCATTGTATGTTGATGATATGTTGTTAATTGGGAATGGTAAGAATATGATTTCTGATTTGAAGTCTCAGTTGTCAGCACAGTTTGAGATGAAAAATCTAGGGGCAGCCAGGTACATTCTAGGAATGGAAATCAGAAGAGACAGAGCTAACAGAAAACTTTGGTTAAGCTAGAGTAAGTATGTGAAGACTGTGTTGGATAGGTTTAGCATGGCAGATTGTAGACCATTGTGTGTTCTTGTTTCTTTGGGGATAAAGTTGTTTGTTAATGATTGTCCAAAATCTCCTAGTGAGGTAGAGGACATGAGTAGAGTACCTTATGCTAGTGTTGTTGGCAGTTTGATGTATGCTATGGTTTGCACAAGACCAGACATTGCCCAAGAAATGGGAGTCCTTAGTCGATTTATGGCCAATCCTGGATGGGTACATTGGGATGTAGTTAAGCGAGTGTTCAGATATTTGAGGGTTACTTCCGACTATTCCATATGCTATCATGGTAATGCTACAGGACCTATGTATTCAGTTTGTATTCGTGGATTCATGGATTCTGATTGGGCGGGTGACATTGATAGCAGGAGATCCACCAGTGCCTATGTGTTCACTATGTTTGGTGGTGCAATTAGTTGGATGAGTAAGCGACAACCTATGGTTGCTTTGTCCATGACATAAGCTAAGTATATGGCAGCAACTCATGCTTTTAAGGAAGCCATTTGGCTTAAGAGATTGTGTTCAGATATTGGGGTTGATACAGGACAGATTACAATTTGTTGTGACAGTCAGAGTGTGATTTGCCTAGCAAAGAATCCAACCTTCCATGCCAGAACAAAGCATATTGATGTACAGTTTCACTTCATGTGAGACATGGTAGAGGATGGGAAGATGAATTTGGAGAAGGTAGATACTTTGAAGAATGTTGCGGATGCATTAACGAAACCAGTGGGCACAAAGAAGTTTAGATGGTGTTTGGAGTCTATGAACCTCTCGGCCTATAGCAAATAAATCATGTTATTTCCATTAGCTCTTACAAGGTGTTTGACAAGTGGGAGAATGTTGGGAATTAAGGTGTCTCAAACTTGGTAATTCCTTGTAATATTTCATTGTATTTATTTAATTATTGCTTATTATTGTAATTACGATGCAAATCCTTATTGTCATCTTGTAGGAGTTGGCATGGTGATGTGTCATCCTACGTGGAAGGTGACAAGTTGTAAATTTGTCCTCACATGAGAAGATAGGCATCCCACTTAGTGGTAGGAATATTTTGCCATGTGTTGGCATCTTGTATAGTGTGTAAGGGAATATTGACCGAAACGGTCATGACAGATTCTTATGACAAATCTATGACCGTAAGAGTCGTAAATGGAAGATTCTATGACAGGTGAGGACATATGTCGAGAAGCATCTTGGAAAACAGAATCTTTGGGTGCCCCAAGGAGGGTTATGACATGTTGTAAGAGAATATGCTATTTATAGCTTGTGTGTGATAGATTCTCTTATAGCTGTAAGATATGACAACTATGACGGATTGTATGATGGTTGTAAGTGTCGTAAGAGTATCTGTCATTGCCCAACTTGGGAATAGGCGACCTCTTTGGGATGGGGTGACTTAACAAGTGTCAGGAAGATCTTACAGTGTTGGACGAGTATCCATAGGCATGGGTTTTGGGCCATGAGGCCATATTGGACGCTCATCCCAAGATAGATCTATTTTTACCTTTTTTTTTTTTTTATAAACAGGTGCTTTGGAGAGGAGATGTATTATGTGATTGACAATTACTATTATGTTGTTGGATTGTCTCTAGATACGAGTGTTGAAGACTCCTGAAAGAGCATTGGCTCTGTAACTATATTGCAAACCTCATTGTTTAGATAATACATTTGAGCTGTGTTTTGGAGTGTGGGGTTTTTCACCCGTAAGGGTTTTCCCCACGTATATCTTATCTCTCTTCTTCTGTCTTACATTTTTGTGTCTGTGTTTGCTGCAATATCTCTGTTGTTGGGTTAACATTGTTGTAACTGTAAGATTAAAATGAATTTGCACTCATCTCTCCTCATTAGATTAGTGTAGAAAGCGATTTCTGCACACCTAGCTTCCTTTCAAAGGACATAATAGCTATGCACCTTAACATTGCATCCTTCAAGTTCCTAAACAATATATCAATCTTTTATGAAAATTTTAGCACACCTATGTATATGAGTTAAAAACTTAAAGCTATTGTTTGGGGTTTTGGGTAGTAATGATGAGCATGAGATGACTCATTATATGGATAGTGGTCCTTAAGTGGTCATTATGAAGTAGTGATTGGTACTTGTGCAAGGAGGGCCCCAATAGTTGTGCACTATGCTCCCCAAAAAATGTAATGGACCTTTTATTTATACATGAATGATCACCATTATCTAATACACATAATTTTACTCATATTTGGAGGTTCCCTAAACATTAAGTCACACATTTTATTTTTTAAATTACGATTAAAAGTTTTAATAACTTTGGCACACTTTTTATTTTTGAATATTGGTTGAATAAAACATATATGTTAGACTCTTTGACTTAACTTGCTATCCATCAACCTAATTCCCTCTCGTTACCCACCTAATTAATTCTCACAAAATGCCTCTCTCGCCAATTGCAACTCTTCCTTCCAGTGAGGATACATATACCCATCTCTTGAAACAAATGTGGCATCTCATGGGGGTCCACATCAAAGCAAGAAGAATAACCCCTTTTTTGTAAGCCCAAACAAATTATTCCTAAATAAGATGAATGATAATGAAGCAACAAACCTTATTATTAGATAGAGTTTAAAAGAACTTATTGATGGTCTAGTGCTTGGACCTTCCAACTATTTGACTTAGCTACCCATTGATATTTCTCTTGATCTTAATGATGTAGATTTTGATCTGTCAAGTAGTCATGTGAATCAAGAGTATGGAGTGAAGCTTGGAGAAATATTAAAGGAACTTTCTCAAGAGTGGGAGAAAGCAAATACATAAGGTGCAGTTGAAATTATAGTTTTTTTGCTATAATGTCCCCTTTTTTAGAAAGGTTTGGTAAGGGAATTTTTTTTGGTTGAGCTAGGACCTTGGAGGCTTGGAGAATGGAATGTTGGATTCTAGTGGCTCAACTAATTTTAGTTTATGGGATAAATTGTATTTTTGGCTATTGATATTTTTTATATTATTTTTAAAAGTCAAAAATATTAAAATATTATGCCAAGAGGAAAAACGACATAGGTGGGAAAATGGAAAATAAAGAAAAAGATGGAAAAATGAAATATTGGAAGTGAAGTTAAATTATAATACTTTATTATTAAAATATTATAATATTTCCCACAAAAGTTGGCGCTCATGAGGAAAAAGAGAAAAAAATAAAAAGGATGGCAAAAGATAATAAATAATATTTTATTATTTAAAATATTATTTTATTAAGCCAAAGGTGGCCGCTCAAGGGAGAAAAAGAAAAAATAATAAAATAATATTATAATATTATTAGTTATGTGGGACGTCCAAGTTGGAGGAAAATAAAATAAAAGGAAAGGAAAATAATTAAATACGATTTTCTTTTGGCGATGGACTTCAAAAATAATAAAATAATGCTTTATTTGGGCACCCAAGTTGAAAAGTATAAAAGGAGGTCATTTGGAGCATTTTTGACATATCTTGATCATTTGGTATTTTGCATATTGTGTATTTGTCATTTGATACTTGGAGATTTTCTCTTTGGCTCTAACTTTGTTTTAGTAGGCTTCTAAGGATGAAAACCCTTAGGATTTGGTGGTTTGAACGAAAACCCACTCCACTTTGTGAGGTGGATCCATCCAGGGTTCATCATTGGATTTAATAACATGTTTTTGGTGTGGATTGAAGATAGGGTTTGTATGGAAATTGATCATATCAGCTAGGGCTTCATATTGGCACTAGGGTTTTGAAGTTTTATGCAGATTTGAAGGACTTTCTATGGCATATTTGCAGGTTACAGTGGCTAGGGCTTGTATATGAAAGTAAGAATGGTACAACTAGCTTGAAGAAGGTTTTGGCATTGGAATTTCATAATTTCATGGTGGAATTGATAGGGTTTTGAAGGCAGATCTGAATTATACCTTTGCTGGCCGCCATGGTTTCTAGAGCCATTGTTATCATTGAAAGTAATTGCAGATCCGGGCGGTTGTAGAGGCAGTTTGCAAACTTGCATGAGTTATATCAGACCTAAATCAGAGCTTTATCAGGATGCAATCAGACTTTAAGGTCATCATTTGGCACTATATCAGACTTGCATCAATTTGGTATTCAATTTTGGAGGTTGGAGCTTCATTTTCAGGTGGTTGGGCACAATTTTAGTCATATTTTGAGTTGTATCAAACTTGTATCAGTTGTAGGGATACTCAAAAATTAATACCAACACTTTGGTATTTGTTGTTTTCTTCCATTTTGGTCAAATAAGGGCATATATCAGTCATTAAGTGTCATTATTAGTCATAAATAGGTTGATGAGCACATTTTGTATACATTTATGAGTTGTTTCATAATTGTATGAGTTGTACATGCACTTAGAAATTCCTAACAATAGCTGGGTGTTTCTTATTTCTTACATATTTGACCTAATGAAGACTTGTACTTGACCAGGTATCTGAAGCACTTATCATTCGGGTACATCATTGGCATATTGGGTATTTAAATATTTCATTTGTATTGGGTTTTCTACGTTGTTACAGCCTGATAACTTGCATATCAGACCTGATTTCTATTCAATAAGAAGCAATTTTGCATGTGGGTTCCTTGTATAAGCATTCCTTATCATTTCTATGCAATTTTGTTTATGGTTTGCCATTGATAAACATTCAAACAAGCATCAATAAACCATACACACTCAAAAAATTAGAATCCAACCAATTACATGTCAAGTGTTTGACAAAATGTCAAACTAAAGAAAATTAGAAAAACGGGGCAGAATTGGACAAGGATCTTACAATGGTATCAGAGCTCATTTTAAAAATTGGAAATCTTTTGGTGTTTTGAGCAAAATCTTGGTAGGGGAATTTATAGTGGTATCAAAGCTTATTTCTGCATAGTTAATTTAGTAAATATCCTATTCGGGATCTTACAGTGGTATTAGAGCTTGGATCCTGCCAGCCTACATGGGGTTATGAGCGAAATCAATCCACTTCTATATCATTACCAGAGAAGAATATGTACAAATCAAGGTAATGTGGATAGAGATCGAAGAGCAGGTAGTTCATCAAAGAAGGTTAGAAGCGATGATCAAAATTTTGTTGATATATTTAAAGAGGCTACAAGAAAAAATTAGTAGATGATAAATGCCTTAATGTGCAAACCCAATAACGATTGAAGACATGTGAACAAAACTTGCAATAGTTGGAAGACTCCCTATCAAGGCAAACTAATATAAACTCATTTCTCTATGATGAGTTTGACAGGTGTAATGATTGGGAGAATGGTAAATCAATATCTATTGGATCAACACTTGATGAAGAGCATGCATCTATGAATGTTGAGGACATCACACAAGGCTATGAAAGCAGTTCTAATTTTCTATTTTTTGACAATAGTCCTATTTCCTCACATAATCATGAGATAGCGGCCACTTCACATGAGGAAAATGAGGTGGAAGAATCTCCCATTGTTGGCACTCAAGTGTTGGGTGTTAAGCATGAGGAGTATGTTGAAGTTTCAAGCCACAACAATTTTGATTTTGTACATCATACCATGGAGGACGTCAAGAAGACTCAAGACATGTGTGATGGATGGTTACAAAGGGCTAAGGAGGCAAAGTTGTTGGCTGCACAAGAAAGACATCATCTACAAGAGATCAAGAAGCATTGCAATTAGCTAGATCAAGCAAGGAAGAAAAGAGAGACACACCTTAGATCTCTATTTCTTCCAAGGGAAGAATGCATAGAGGGTGATGGAGTAGTTGAGCATACACTTTGTGGATTAACCACTAGTGTTTTGCCTACACATGAAGGAGACATAAGTGCTTCAGATTTGGTTGAGCCCTTAATCATTCATGGAGAGTTTCAGGAGTTGATTCATGATGAGGTGTAGGTACATCGTGTTGATGATTCCTTGATAGAGTTTGAGGTTGCCCCACTTTAGTGATTTGTGACAAGTGTCATGGAGTCACTTGTTTGGATTTGGTATGGATATGAGCATGAGGGCATGGATGTTCTAGCCCTAATTCATTGGTCACTACTTCATGCATTGATGAGAGATAGTTGTTCTACATTGCTAATCATGAGATTTTTAGAATTTACATTGATGAGTGCAGTTGATTTCATGGATTTGTGTGCATGGGATTGTCACTTGGAGGTTGAGTAATGATGAGTTTGCATCAGTTTACAACAACGAAACTGGTCCCATGATCTTTTACATTAGCAGCTTTGAGGAGGTATGTGTGAGTATTATGGATGTTATGATGAGAGATGTTTCTCATTTCACTTTGAGTATGTATGGTGAGCCTAGATGGATTTGGGATTCAGGTATTGGTTGGTTCTAATGCAGATTGGTCATGTGTGATTGCTTGAGGGCAAGCAATCTCAGGATGGGAGGACTTGTAATGTCCCCTTTTTGAGCAAGGTTTGGTAAGGGAATGCTTATTGGTTGAGCTAGGACCTTGGAGGCTTGGAGAATGGAATGTTGGATTCTAGTGGCTCAACTAATTTTATTTTATGGGATAAGTTGTATTTTTGGCTATTGATATTTTTATATTATTTTTAAAAGCCAAAAATATTAAAATATTATGCCAAGAGGAAAAATGACCTAGGTGGGAAAATGGAAAATAAAGAAAAGGATGGAAAAATGAAATATTGGAAGTGTTTTAAGTTAAATTATAATATTTTATTATTAAAATATTATAATATTTCCCACAAAAGTTGGCGCTCATGAGAAAAAGAGAAAAAAATTAAAAGGATGGCAAAAGACAATAAATAATATTTTATTATTTAAAATATTATCTTATTAAGCCAAAGGTGGCTACTCAAGGGAGAAAAAGAAAAAATAATAAAACAATATTATTTTATTATTAGTTATGTGGGATGTCCAAGTTGGAGGAAAATAAAATAAAATAAAATGAAAATAATTAAATATTATTTTCTTTTGGCGGTGGAATTCAAAAATAATAAAATAATGCTTTATTTGGGCACCCAAATTGAAAAGTATAAAAGGTCATTTGGAGCATTTTTCGTATATCTTGATCATTTGGTATTTTACATATTGATTATTTGCTCTTGGATGAAAGTGATTTTTAGTTTGCTCAAGGATGAAAACCCTTGAATTGTAGTGGTTTGGATGAAAACCCAATCCACCATGAGAGATGGATTCATGTGGAGTTCATCATTGTGCATAACTGGAGGTTTTTGATGGGATATGACTTCAAACAACTAGGGTTTCATGAAGAATTCATCTTCAGCTAGGGTCTGAAGGATTTGTGTGTGGGTTTCAAGAAGAATAAAGCAAATCAGGGTTCAATAGCATCATATTTCATGTATGGACATCATTCAAGGGTTTTTAGGTGATTCACCCATCAATTGGAGGCATATTTGAATCTTGGAACCATCATTTGAAGTTCTAATTTTTATGACAAGTGGCTGGAATTATGTTTTAGAGGATTACATTTTCATATTTTGGCATTATTCGACATCTACAAGCTTGCTAGGTGAAATCGCACCTCTCCTAGGCATACCTGATTTCACATTTTGACATAATTTGATATATTTGGGCTTGATTTGCAAAATCTGGGTTGTATTTAGAAAAATCAGTCATCTACAGGTGCATATCAGACTTTTGTTTGAGGGTTTGATGACATATTTTCATGGTATTTGATGATATTTGACATCTAGGGTCAAATCGCTCCAATTCTAGACATAGTGATCAACATTTGGAGGTATTTTTGGCATTGTTTGGTGATCTACATCAATTTTGGGCTATCATCAGCATCATTAGCATTTGCATTAGTCTAAATTAGACTTTATTGTCCACCTACAAGAGCTGCTACATCCAACTATCATAGGGTGTCATCTTCCACATTGGCAAGGCTTCATCTACTACAAGTTGGCTAGGGTTTCATGCATTGTATGAGAATATTTGTAATCATTTTGTGGACTAATTTTCAAATCAGAATGGTCTGATATATAATAACAGTGAGCTTCTTTGTAATCATCATTATCCATTGCAATCAAGAGGCACATTTTCTATGTGGGTATGTTCCAATATGTTTGCATTGTACTTTGAAGTATGTATGAGTTGATATGTTTGCATCTTTGGTGAGTGTTTTTCTATGATATTATTACCTTTCCATCTTTACTTTATTGCAATCGTACTTGTGTAAACAAAATATCAAAATTACAAAACAAACTCTAGAGAATCAAATCAAAAAATTCAGGACAGCGAAGGGAAAAATTGGATTAGATAAGACAGGGTTCTTACATTCCCTCTTTGCAAGGCTCTTTGACAAAAAATATAAGGGTAGAGATATTGGATAGAATTTAAACATGTTGGGACATTTTTAGCATCAATCGGTTAATATGGTCAAGGAGAGTTGTGGAAGAACACCAAATTAATTATCACAATTGGGGATGATTTAGCTAGAATCTCTATAAGTGTAGCAAAATAGTGTCAACCTATAGAAAAATTCAAATACTAAAGTTTAGAACATTTCAAGTCGAGATAACTTCCAAAAATGCCTACATTATTTCTATTATTACAAATGTCAATAGAGGACCAACAATCCAACATCCATAGTTGCCTTAAGGCTTCAAATTTCACCCCAATTATGGAGAGAAAATCAAGGTCACTACCTCCAAAACAATCTATCTTCCTCTCCACTGCCTCTCTTCATTATTGTAGATATCAATCTTTATAAATTAAACCCCTAGAATTTGAACCAGGTGTGTGGTATTACCTACATTATAATTTTGCATGTTGATTTTTTGGGTCATTTAGTAATGGAAATACATGAGGGTGATTATTTTTTAGAATGGTAAAGTTGGGGTAGCAAGAGTGGTATTTCTTTGACCTAAGAGAGCACATGTACTCCAATGGTGCCCACCGTAATGAAGTAGAAAGGTTTGGGTAGTGTAAGTTCACCAAGTAATGCAGAGGAGGGGAAAAAACTCTATTTTGAAACAATTTTTTAGGCTAAAAGATGACAAATTTAGAAGCTAAGTCTAGGAAATCTACAAATTGTGCATTCAAGCTATTTGGTAGGATAATTCCTATATGTAGCTCATCAAATTGTTGTATTAATGTTAATGAAAATTAAATAGAATATGATGGGGAAAATGAAAAGAAGGCAAGCTTGAATTAACCTACTAAGGTTATAACCTGCCCTTGATGTGAAAGCACGGACACCAAATTTTGTTATTTTAATTATAATGTTAACTAGTCATGGCATTGTTGTAATAATTGTCAAAGATACTGGACTATTGGTGTGGCTCTAAGGAATGTCCCCATTAGGGCTAGAAAATGAAAGAATAATCCATCTTTTGGAATCCATCAAGTTCACTTTGTTGAAGTCTCTAAAAATTTGTGGATTGATACATAAGATTGTATTCACCTATGCCCACCTTCAAATTATGATGAATTAGTGATTTAAGTTGAGTTAGTTTATCCTAAGTTGATAATTCTATGAGGCCTTGAGTGGAGGGGAGGTCGCATATGTACAAGGTAAGCCTAGGGCCCAATCCCATCTTAATGGTTATTCACATAGAATGAATTTGCCAAGAAAAAATTAGTTAATGACAAATGCTTCATCTTTGACAAGCCTCTAGGTGTGGATTTATGTGGCATAGAGTTTCCTAAGATGTCCACTCATTTAGGAAAAATAATTAGGAGTGGTTATATAGAGAAACCTAATTGTTCACCTAGTGACAAAGCTCAAAAGAGTGCTATTAAAGGAGAATAATCATTTGAATTGGTTCAGACCATGGATGATGTGGCATGTGACTCATCATTGAATGGAATGGTATCAACAAGCCTTAAATTAGAACATCAAACCACGAGGCCTAATTCTTTTTCATCATCATCATTATCAACATTCTTTTCTATGGGTGTTATTGGACATTCTTGGCATGTGCACTATAATGGTTATTTTAGAAACATCCTTTCTAGCATAAGTACTTCAGGAATTGTTTAGCTCAAGATAATTGGTGTGCCTTGGTTTCCTCTAGGCCTAATGCAAACTACCAATTGGCATGTGCCTTTTGATTCTATATGGGAATAACAATAGAGTGTACCATGAAAGCCAACCAATGTTGATTTAGAGATGAAAAAATTAGGCAAGCATGAAAGGGATGAAGCAACACTTGAAAGTAAAAATAATAGATCTCTTTGGGTGCCTAAAACCTAGAGAATAAATAATCTAGTACAAGCATTAAACAATTGTTTGGTTGAAAGGTTAGATAGGATCCAACAAACCCAAATATGGAATAGAAAATATAATCCATTAAATTGGGTGGATTTCTTACATCATTTCAATCTAAGAATGTGAAAGTAGATTGTACAAATGCTTATCCTATGCATGTTTTGTGTCGTAATCCTATAGAACTATCAAGATCAACCTCTTCTATATAAAGTAGTTGATGGACCTATTTATTTATTTTTTTAGTTTGTGTCTAGTTCCTTTCTATGTGTCAAGAAAACAAATCTTTGAAGTTTGCTTAGCAAGGCTACTACATCTATAGCTTTGTTGTTGAAGTTCTAGGTGACTTGCTCTATTTAAATAAGTATATGTTAGCTAGAAATGTTGCACGATGCCATTAATTTGTACATATCATTCAAAGAATGTTCTTGAAATATTGTAACCCAAGTTACATATCTTCTCCTCTTCCACCTTTCCTTTATCTCTTTATTTAAGGTTGTCTATTTATTCAAGCTTGAATAATGACATGCATCCTTCTAGCTATTTTACAATTTGAGTTTCATGGATTTTGGTTCCAATGTGTTTGTCCACAGAGTGAGACTTGAAATGCTAGCAATTTCTCTAAAGGATCCTATTATAAAGGAATCTATAAAATAATGTATTGAAGACTTATAAATGAACTTAAAAAGAACTTAATGAAATGCATAAATAAGTAGATGATTTTATGAAATACAAAGTTATTTGTGTTTTATAATAAGAAATTATGCATGAGATAGATGAACTCATTATTACATGTTTACTAATAGAGTTCCCTATCACAAAAATCGTTTTCATTTGAAAAAAAGTTACACATACTGTTTGGCTTGTCACTCATGTTCATGATGTTCAAGCTTTCTCTCTCCCTAATAGTTCTTTTAATTTATGTTAGCTACCAACCCTTGCTTTTGTATTCCTTCAAAAAGCCTTTCATTTTTATCTTTTGATTACATTCTTTTATATTTTTGAAAGTAGTCTTTTATTTTTGTGTTCTAATTATATATTACTTCATGATGTTGTTCACTTCCCCATAGGTTCCAACATTTTAAAATGCAATTGTTCCTTATGCCATTTATGTAGTTTGTGGTTAGTTTAGAAGGGAAACCCTACAACATGTCTCCCCAAGATCAAATATTTAATGGGACTTTACCTATTTTTTTAATCAAAGTTTCTATTTCACTCTTACAAATGGATTGCTTGGGGGATTGGCATGTTCTACTCCAATAGAAATTAAACTTCCTCACAAAAGAATCTATTATTCAATGCTTATGTGGATTTACATTAAGTGAGCCTTGTATTTAAAAAAAAAACTATCTTTCTTTTCCTTTATCATATATATTTTTAGGTGAATATCCAACTATATAATGAAATTTTCATTAGCCCTTATCAGTCAAATCAAAGGAATTCCAATTTCTTTGGTTACCCTTCCCTCTACATCATCACAAATTGGTACCAAATTTCATGTTGGAGAGAAATGGAGAGAGAAAATATAAACATATTATAATAACATTGATTGTATTTCTACATTTCAGTAGACTACTAAAATAGATCAGTTAGACATTGTATTTCTGATTATTTTAGATGTAAGAAGCATTTCAATTGTAAGGTAATGTTACTAGATTGGTTGTTACATATATTTGCACAAATTTTTGTAGACATTGAAACATGTGAAAAATATAATAAAAATAAATTCTAAAACTATAAATAAGTGCAGTTTTTTATAGTTGTATGTATACATATGAAATTGTATATAAGTATATATAGTTGTACAAATACATTTGTACGAATCTTTGACCCAAAAACATATGTTGAAAATGTGACAAAAGTAAATATAAAAACTTAGCCACTATAAATATATCAAGTGTAAATTTTAAAATTGTAAATAAGTGTAGTTTTTGTATTTTACAAAAAATGGCTAGAAAAATATCAACTATTACACTACTAAATGTTTAACTACCTTAATTAAATGTGAGATGTCTTGTGGAAGTAAGAGTAAGTATGGATAAACGTGCACTTGAAGGTCCAAGTAGAGGAGATGCATTTATTTATGATATTGATGGACCATTAAGTGGTCAAGTATGAATAAATGTGCACTTGAAGGTCCAAGTAGAGGAGATATACATTCATTTATGATATCTGATGGAGCATTAAGTGGTCATGTGATAGAACCACAATGTCTTTTTTTCGTGTGCCTTAAAAAGTATTACACTTGTACATGTACGTGTACACGTGTATTAGCACTTTATTAATTTTAATATTTTATTTTTATTCAACTACTAATGTTTTAATATATTTAAGTAATGACGCAAATACACCACACCATAAAAACCATTGGTACGTCATTATCTATTGAATCCTCTCCCTTAATTCATCTTTCTAGTTGAAGACTTTTATAAGGATGATAACTTCTCTATGAGTACAATATGTTGACAGTAATCTGCCCGGCTTTTGGTAAATCTTGAATGTTATGAGTACACAGCAAGATTGTTACTCTCGGCTAAAGGGACTGGTATATGAATGAATGAATGATTTTTAATGACATCCATGAGACCAAACAATCTAAGGGACCAAAAAGTAGCAACCCTAAGACATTTTCAGGTTCCTTTTAATGTTCGTAAACAACGTACCTCTGTCACACCTGTCAGCGTGCCAGATCCTAGAAAACGACATCATGTAATAAAAGGAGAGAGAAAATAAAGGAAAAACTGACAGAAGAAACCAGGGAATGAGAAAAAGATAGAGCCTGCAATGGCAGGCAGGTGTTAGGTTAGAGGGAGACTTGCGCTGCAATACAAACAGATCGGTCGCTCTCCTGCTATTATTGAAACATATGTCACTTTTTTGTTCCCATATGCACCGAATGGAAGAAAAGGAAGTTTTGTTTTTTAATGCAATCCATACCTGAGAAGAATCAATGCACAGTAAGTAAAAGGATTTGGTAGGATTTTTGCTTTGTCCATGGCTTGTTTCCAATTCCAAACCATTTTTCAGTAGATGGATGCGCACGCTACCCTGTGATTCTTCATTTTTAGTCATATTGATCGTCCATGGATCATTGAATGTAAGTCTTGTTTTATTTGGGGTTGATAGGGTGGTCCCATGTTCTTTATCTAGATTTCTTAATAAAATTTAGTAGTATAGGGGTTCCGTGTAAATCTTGAATTAAGTACAAAGGATAATTTGAAATTCAGCCCCTAGAAAAATAGTGTGCTGAAATGATGTAGGCACTACACAATAAGAAAATGTCATATGGCTGCACACATTTTCTTCCCTCTATTTTACATGTCCCTCCAAAATTTTCTTTATGAACATAATTTATCTAGTAAAATTAAGTACAATTTAACAATTGCTTAAAATAAGTAGGAAAAAGGAAAATGTCATGGTACCACTAGCTCCGCAAAAGGCTCCTAAAGTTTTTGAGTAATGGATGCTAAACAGAATAAGCTAAACTCTTGCATGGGACCTTGTTCTTTGTTTTTTATGTCACATGTTTTAGTTTGATACGACAAATGATAGGATTACAACCTAGTACATCAAAAGATTCAAAATCAACATAATTAAGGTAGGAAGTGTTGTATTTATGCAGGAAAGATAACAACAAATAATTAAAGAATGTACTATTGTGACATTCACATAGAGTTGTTGAAGAAAAAACTTTTTTATTACTTTGAGGATTTGAGAAAGAAGTGGTGCAATAGCGAAAAGAAGTTGGGGATATTGTTTTTGATATTGTTATTATTTTAATATAGATTTATTTTTTAGAATAGAGCTACGATTGTTGATCCTAGCCAATTTTAAATCAAGTTTGTTGTTGTTGAGTTTTAGAGCTAAATCCTCTACCTGTAATGCATGCTATGCTAACATGGAAGTTGGTCATAAGAGGCCCAAGTGACAAATTTTGTGTTATCATAAGCTTCTTCCTCCTCTCTAGTTTAGGGCTTGGCTTCTACAGGTTCTAAGAGGCTCACCCCATGACGTTTTTATTTTCCTTTCACAATCCAAATATGCCACACATTATTTTCATTAGCATGCATGGCTCTTGTGGTCTCCAACATCTCTTTTATAAATAATGGGCATTCTCTTCAC
Organism: Cunninghamia lanceolata; assembly: GCA_027924645.1. Classification (NCBI taxonomy): domain Eukaryota; kingdom Viridiplantae; phylum Streptophyta; class Pinopsida; order Cupressales; family Cupressaceae; genus Cunninghamia; species Cunninghamia lanceolata. The sequence goes on from BSBN01000592.1 coordinate 5,607,040, forward strand.
AAATATTATAACATACTTCCTTTCATCATTGTGACTTATGAGCAAAGAAAAGGCCATTGTTGCTCAAGTGAAATGCCTCATCATGCTTCTCCTCCTTGTTGGTATGCTTAGCCATATGGTATTCTCTACCTCAATATGTAGTCTCTTCTATAGCAAACTTTTTGTTTCTTCCTATCGCAAAAACTATGAGTCTATTATTGGTTGTTCTTGTTTTCAAGACATCAAGGCCAATAACATTTTGCTAGATAATATAATGAATGCTTACATTATGGATTTTGATCTTGTGAGGATGACTACACAAGGTGGGTCACATTTCACCACAAGAACAAGGGGACATATGGCTACTTATCCCCCGATTACAAACAATTTATGGATTAGAGTGATGTCTATGGCTTTGGTGTAGTGTTGCTTGAGATCATGGGTAGTGGATGCTTTAGCATATCATTTTCTTAATAATGGATTAGGCATGAAAACTACCACAAGAACAAGGGGACATATGGCTACTTATCCCCTAACTATGAACAACTTATGAGTAGAGTGACGTCTATAGATTTGGTGTAGTGTTGCTTCAAATCATGGCCAATGGATGCTTTAGCATAACATTTTTTTAATAATGGATTAGGCATGGAAACTACCACAAGAACAAGGGGACATATGGCTACTTATCTCCTATATGCGGTCAACTTAAGGAGTAGAGTGACGTCTATAGATTTGGTGTAGTGTTGCTTGAGATCATGGGCAATGGATGCTTTAGCATAACATTTTCTTAATAATGGACTAGGCATGGAAACTTGTCGATACAAGTAAAACTTTCTAAGTTACAACCATGGTGCTCAAAGCATAATGGAGAGATTAGTTTTGGTGGCCATTCTTTATTTTTATGTAATGGTGGCATTTAAACTAAGCATTATGGACACGAAGATGTTGGAGGGTGGGGCTCACATTCCAAAAACACCAAACAATACATTACCTCTTATCGATCAAGTATGTCTCATTGATGAGTAGGGTGAATCCATTATTTCAAAGTCGTTACCATCTTTTAGTTATTTTATCGTGGTCTAATGACCATTTACATCTGTATCTTCTCCATATTTTTTTAATTAATTAGTTTTATTAATGTTGACTATATAGTTCAAGGAAAAATGACTAATATAATCTTATTGACACCAACATTTGAAATGGAGCTCCCACTCAGTCTCACTCCCCTATGTACCACTACTGGGGTTTCCCTCTCACCCCTAATGTTCTCTACTACAATATTCACTGTGGCTACAAGTTTAGCTCTTGTTCATTTAGCGACCATTGCATCTTCTACTAGATGTCTCACTAGCATGTTTGGTGTGACAATTGAGGTCCCAAGCACCATCTCTACTATGGAGCCTTTCCTCTACCCTAGGTCTATCTTGTTGGCCATCTCTGATCTAAGTCTAAAAGGTACTAATAAAATTTGTTGCTTGTCTAAGTTGAAATCTTGTCAAAGTATTTTGTTTAGATAAGGATTAGTGTTTAGCCTTCTTCAAAGACAAAATCAAGAACTTTCAATCTCCTCCCAGCTCCCACTTGAGTCCCTAATAAAATCCTATCCCAAGGTTCAGTAGGTCTCCTTATATGGAGTCAACTCACAATCCCCTAAGTAAAAAATCCTACTTAAAGAGCAGTCATAGTGTTTCTTCCACTTGCATAAGTTTCAAAAATATAAAACAATAAAACATGCCATAAAATCATGGCATTCATAGCACTTAGAACATACTACTTTGCATTTCATATTTTTGAATTACATCCAAACACATTGAATCTCATTCATATCAGAAAAAAGACAAAAACAAATTGCATCGTCCATGTGTGATCATCATAGGTATGCATTCTCATAAGAAAAATAAAAACTCTAGCAAACCATATGCACAAGAGGGAAAATGAAGCACAAGATGTCAACTAAAGCTACATTTAGATCTCAACCAATCATGTCTCATGATAATAAGTGCAAAAAGATGTACGAGCACAAGTTACTCCTCCAACAGAGTCAAAAGAGCAAATTGTGCACTCAAGCGTGCAAGTCTTCCCGTGCAAGGGGACAAGGGTAGAAATCTCTTTATAAAACATAGGTATCTCAAATACATCAAGGAACATCAAGTCAAACCTTCACAAAATCTTTACAAAAGCCATAAAAATTATAAAGTCAAAAAAAACCAAAAAATTGTAAAACTTTTTGAAAATCCCTAAAAGTCAAATATGTTCTTCAAAATCTACAATAAAAGGAGAATTTATACTTCTCTCTATCTTAGCATGTGTTTTATTTCCATAGTGCTTGTCATGTCCTTGTTTTATGTTCTTTATTCTTGCAAGTCCCAATGACAAAGTGAGGTGACTCAAGTATACTTACGACTCACACATCGACAGTACGTTTCCTCATTTCTATTTCAGTGCTCATTATTGAACATCATAATATCAAACTAATACTTATTATTTCAGGTACAATTGTGGGATAACGACAATAGGTAAGGCCTAGCTCGGGAATAGTACCTACCTTTCATGTAGACTACTATCCCTGAGGGGGCAAATATGTAAGCACTAAAAAAGCACATGGGCCTACATGGTAATCCAATGATGAGTTATAGTCCTAAACACTTGCAAGTAAGCATGTAAATATAACCTCTTAGCAATATTCTTCTTGGTGACACATGGATAGAAGTTCTTCACTTTGTTTTTACCCCCCATCTCCTAACCGACCTTCTAAGGTCCTGCATCTTCATCAATTACCCTATGTCAACAATTCATTTTTATCGCTTTCCAACCTTGTCAACCTAACCTATCGACATCATAAGATGGCAAATTAACTTTCCCTAAGCCCCTTTCAACCATTTCAATCCTCTAGAGGCCTCCAATTGACCTCCCAAACCATCCCCAACCATCAATTTCAATACCCATTTCATTAATTATGGGTCGTCCCCTTTGAATTCTAGATCTCTCGGGGGAAATTTTCTTTGTAAACTAGTGACCCACCCTCTTTCAATAAAATAACTTGTTTTCGAGTCTTGAAGTCGTCTTTAGCCCCTAGGTCCAATCTCAACCCCTGAAACTACCTGCATAACCCATTCCTTGTGGGTCACCCAATTTGACTTTTGAATCTCCCTTGGGTGACCCTTCCATTTAAGTGAATCTCCCCTGGGTGACCTACCCTGTTAAATTGGGTGACCTATTCATGTTTTAACATGTGCATTTCTCTTCAGTTTGGGCCCAAATTAGCTCTATTTTTTCTCCAATTTGCATGGCTCTTCGACCCTAACTGAGCCTAGTCTATTTCTAACTCATTATCCACTCCCAATCACTCTATTCTTATCTCCCACTAAGCTATTTTATGTCCCTTCCATCTCATGTTAACTCCATTCTTCCTCCAGTGATAATCTTTCAAGGTCTACTCACTCCCTAATTAGCCTAGTTCAATATCTAATTAATTTTGTTAACTCTCCAATCAATTCCACCATTCATGTGCTTGTCACACCTATAAATACCCCTCACCTCTTCATTATTTATCAAGTCTAAGAATGCTCTTCTCATCTGAACACAAGCTTTTTCAAGCTTCTTCACAAGACTTTGAGCCTCTTAGTTTCTTTCTTTAGTTTTTACAGAGCTTCAAAGCTTTCCATAGGAGGCAAATTCATTGTTACATACTCATTCCAACCTTGTTTTTTGCTCTCCATAGCATGCTCATGCTCTTCACAGGACTTTGTGATCCTTTTAATCTTCTTTACTTAGTTGCCCAAGCTTCAATAGCTTCAAAGCATTGTTATGGTCATCAATTGCTTCCAAAAAGCCCAAGCCATAGTGCTCCCATAGTTCTCAGAGCTTGAATTATTTCATCATATGAGCTTTCATAGCTCAATCCATATTAAAATCAATTGCTTCTTCATCCCTAATGCCAAGAGGAGAACCTCGTCACTGTAGAGGAGAGGAGGTTGCCACAAAAAGGACTTCTAAGGATATGGAAGCTCATGCATGAAAGTCATACCAGGTTTTTCATGCTTTCAATTAGTAATTAGACCACACTCTTGCTCTTGGGAAAGTAATCTTTGTGTTTCTCTTTCCTTGATAGGATTCATTTTGATTTAATTAGATTAGCATTGCTTATATTAGATTTGCTTCAATTCATATATTACATTTCAATTCTTGCAATTTTCAATTCATAGATTAGACTCAAAATTGCTTCAATAAAATACAAAAACATAGGATTAGATTGCATTTGAGAAAAAACACATAGTTGCATTAATGTTTCCATTTCTAGTTAATTACATAACTTCTTTATTCACTTTGGAAAAAGGAATCAAAAGTTGCTTTGCATTTATCTAGGTTGCATGTCATAAGAAAAACATAAAAACATTAGGAAACTTAGAGAGTTAAACCCTCGAATCCATCAAGAGGTACACTATATATGTTAAACAATCAAACAAAAGCATATTAAACCTTTGGCCACAACTCAAAGTCAAAGTTAGTGCAAAAGTCAACGCCTAGTCAAACCTAGGTCAAATATAGCAATCTCTCTCTCTCTCTCTCTCTCTCTCTCTCTCTCTCTCTCTCTCTCTCTCTCTCTCTCTCTCTCTCTCTCTCTCTCTCTCTCTCTCTCTCTCTAGCATTCATGTGCCCAAGGATCATAGGAGATTGGTTTAAAGCTATTCTCAAAGAGATAGAGGCAATACGCCCTAGACCTCAACACACAAAACAAATAGTTGAAGAGCAAGAACAAGGATCTCTTTATTCTTTTCTGGTGTTTATATACCTATTTCTGTTACTATTGACAATGTTCAACTATTTCATCTCTGTTTATATTCTTGCTTTAGCTCTATTTCTTTGATGGGCTGCCTATGCATTGTAGTTTTTCCTTTCCAGTTGCTCTATTGAGTGCTGTTTGTATATGTATTTTTCTTATTTTGCATAATTCAATACAAAAAAGGTATGGATAAATGTGCACTTGAAGGTTCAAGTAGGGGAGAGGAGCCAATAGTTGAATGGGGTCCAATTGTTATTATAGTACTTATGGGTATAGGAGGCAATAGTTGAACACCCTATATATTGTCAATGATTATTCCACATGTAAATTAAAAATTGACCAAATGTTGAAGATAAGTACTTATAATTGAATGAAATTTTTAAAAATTTCGAAAAAGCAACAAATCATGTGATGCCACATTGGCGCACCAACAAAACATGACTTAATGCACAACTATTGGTCCAATCTTTTTTTTGCGTCTATTTGGACATCTCAACAAAAAGCATGTTGATGTGGCATCATATTTGATGATGTGGACCTGAAACCTTAGTTATAAGCAGATGCCTTGTCAAGTAAGCTACTGTAAAAGGTTTGGAATAATTTGAAATTGCCACGTATGATTTTGAGTGGCACAAAATTAGGATGTTAAACTATTGACCCCTCTCTCCTAGGGGAGATATACATTTATTTATGATATATGATGGATTATTAAGTGGTCAAGTATGAATAAATGTAAACTTGAAGATCTAAGTAGAGGAGATATACATTTATTTATGATATCTGATGGACCATTAAGTGGTCATGTGATGCCTTGGACGTCTAATTTGAACCCATTTGACTTTTACGCCTTTTCAAAAAAATCCTTTTTTAAAAATGTACACATGTTGAAGAAACCAGGGAATGAGAAAAGGACAGAGCCTGCAATGGCAGGCAAGTGTTAGGTTAGAGGGAGACTTGCGCTGCAATACAAACAAAACGGTTGCTCTCGCTGCTATTATTGAAACTGCACTACTGTGTTCCCATTTGCTCCTACATTTACCTCTCCGGGTGGGCACCGAATGGAAGAAAAGTGAAGTTTTGTTTTTTAAATGCTCTCCATACCTCAGAAGAAGCAATGCACAGCAAGTAAAAGGATTTGGTACGATTTTTGCTTTGTCAATGGCTTGTTTCCAATTCCAAACCATTTTTCAGTAGACAGATGAGCACGCTAACCTGTGATTCTTCATTTTTAGTCGTGTTGATCGTCCATGGATCTTTGAATGTAAGTCTTGTTTTATTTGGGGCTAATAGGGTGGTCCCATGTTCTTTATCTAGATTTGTTAATTAAATTTAGTAGTATAGGTGGTTCTTCGAGGATTTGAGAAAGAAGTGGGGCAATAGCGAAAGGAAGTTGGGATATTGTTTTGATATTATTATTATAATATGGATTTATTTTTAAAATAGAGTTAGGATTGTTGATTGTAGCCAATTTTTAAATCAAGTTTGTTGTTGTTGTTGTTGTTAAGTTTTAAAGTTAAAGCCTCTACCCTATAATGCATGCTATGCTAACATGGAAGTTGTTCATAAGAGGCCTAAGCGACAAATTTTGTGCTATCATATGCTTCCTCCTCCTCTCTAGTTTAGACTTAGGTTTTGGAGGTTCTAAGAGGCTCACCCATGACATTTTTATTTTCCTTTCACAAGTCAACTATGCCACATTATTTTCATTAACACGCATGGCTCTTGTGGTCTCCAACATCTCTTTTACATAATGGGCATTCCCTTCACAAATATTATAACATACTTTCTTTCACCATTATGACTTATGAGCAAAGAAAAGGCCATTGTTGTTCAAGTTAAAGGCCTCCTCATGCTTCTCCTCATTGTGGGTATGCTCAACCATATGGCATTCTCTAACTCGATATATAATCTTCTCTATTGCGGGCTGTTTTGTTTCTTCCTATTGCAAAAATTACAAGTATATTATTGATAGTTTTTCTTTTCAAGATATCAAGGCCAATAACATTTTGCTAGATGATATAATGAATGCCTACATTATGGATTTGGAGCTTGTCAGGATGACTACACAAGGTGGGCCACATTTCACCACAAGAATAAGGGAACATGTGGCTACTTATCCCCTGATTGTAAACAACTTATGGACTAGAGTGACGTTTATAGCTTTGGTATAGTGTTGCTTGAGATCATGGGTAGTGGGTGCTTTAGCATAACATTTTTCTTAATAATGGATTAAACATGGAAACTACCGCAAAAACAAGGGGACATATGGCTACTTATCCCTTGACTATGAACAACTTATGGACTAGAGTGGCGCATATAGCTTTGGTGTAGTGTTGCTTGAGATCATGGGAAATGGATGCTTTAGCATAACATTTTCTTAATAATGGATTAGGCATGGAAACATGTCAAGGAAAATAAAACTTTTCAAATTACAACAAGCAAAAACTATGAGGATGGTGCTCAAAGCATAATGGAGAGATTAGTTTTGGTGGCCATTCTTTGTTTTTGTGTCATGGTGGTATTTAAACTAAGCATTGTGGACATGTTGAAGATGTTGGAGGATGGGGCTTACATTCCACAAACACCAAACAAGACATTGCCTCTCATCAATCAAGTATATCTCAGTGATGAGTACGATGACTCCTTTATTTCAAAGTTTCTACCATTTTTAATTATTTTACCATAGTCTACTGACCATTTACATCTCTATCTTCTCCATATTTTTCAGTTAATTAGTTTTATTAATGTTGATTAATATAATTTTGTTGACACCAACATTTGAAATGGAGTTCTTGCCTATTCCCACTCCTCTGCGTGCCACTACTAGGGTTCCCCTTTCACCCCCAATGTCCTCTACTATAGTACTCACCATGGATATAGGTTTGGCTCCTATTCCTTTAGCAGCTATTGTATCTTCTATTAGATGTCTCGCAGGCATATTTGGTGTGACAATTGAGGTCCCAGGCACCTCTCTGCCTGTGCCTTCTTTTGCTCATGGGGATTCCATTTTTGCAGCTTTTGGGGAGCAGTTGGAGGTTCGACGCTTGGTTTCAGCCTTCCCATGTGCCAAACATTTCCCAATGGTTTCGTTTGGTGAAGAAGTTGTCAAGAATGAGGTTTTTTATTAGACCAAACGTCTGATCTGCCACTTTTACTAACTTCAGCCGAGTTTACCAAAGCTTCACAAGTGGATCTTCGAGTCTTGGCACACACTTATTAAGGGTTACGTGGAAGTCTATCCCTATGCAAAGGGTTTTTTCATTGTTGTGTTTGATTCGACGGAGGATCGTGAAGTTGCGATTGATGGCGGGCCTTGGTTGTGGGGGCAGCACCTCTTATTTGTCAAGCCCTGGTATCCATCATTTTATCTATTTTTTGAGTCCTCTATTCTACCAATTTGGGTGAGATTGCCCAATCACCCACTATAGTTTTGGGCTAATTCTTGCTATGAGGCCATTGGTGATGCTTTGGGCTATTATGTGGCATTAGTCAGCTACTATGAAGTTCACGCATACTATTTATGCTCGCATTTTGGTTGAAAGCATAAGGGTGATCTATGTTGGAATGCATACTACTTATGTCTTCATTTTGGTTGACATTTTCTAAGGATGTTCCAGCAGAGATCACCCTTATGCAAGTGGGGAATGCCCTTGGGTTCAAGCTTTGGATTTTGAGGGCCTTCCTTTTACGTGCCGGTGCTGCTTTTATATGGGCCATCTCGCTTCTACTTGAACTAGTTCTAAGTGTAAGGTTCAGGGTTCTTCATTGTGGAAGAATGTCCACCCTCACAACTTTACAGTTTTTAGATCTCCTCTTGACTCTCCTCAATCCTTGAATGCGGGGAAGACTGATGCTAATCATATTACTTCTGTTGGGCCTATTTTGGGTGATCATGCTCCTACTGGGAAGAACATTGAGGTGATGCCCCCTCCGAAGGGGTGATTGTTTATGTAGCAAGGAAAGGGTTCTAATTTGCCTCTCCCATCTGTTGTGGTGGAGGCTTCTTGCTTCCCTTCTCTGCCCATTGGTTCTTTGGTTGTTGCTCCTTCTACTCTTGTAGACTTACCGACAGAGGCTCCTTTTCCCCAATTGGATGTTCCTCCTATTGGTTGTATTTCCACTGAGTTGGTGGATATTGATACTACTCCAAGTTGTTCCCCTAAAGTAAATGTTGTGGATTTGTGGATTGTGGTTCATAGGTAGATACAAGGCCCTCCTCTAGTTATTTTAGAGCCTCGTAAGTCTAAGAATATCATATGGGTGTCAGTTGTGTATATATGTGGCTTAGATTCACCTCTACCCTTATGCTACTCATGTTTGTCATTCGTGTGTATAGGAAAATGATGGGTGTTGATACTGCTATTAGCCCTACCCAGTAAAAGATCAAGAAGGATGACAATATTAAAGGGAAGAACTATTTAAGTTCTTTTATGAGGATTGGGGGAATGTCTCAAGTCCCTAGGGAATGTATTAACTTCCCTTGTGTTGTTTTTAGGTTGTTAGTGTGATGTTTGCTTCTATTCCTTTTATGGAATTTTGTTTGTTTTAGCCTCCTGACTTGTTTTGTAATAGGGTAGGGACCCTTGTTTCCCTCTTTAACTAATAAAAAAATGATTAATATACTTAAAAGTTATATATTATAAATAGAATTAGTTTTTAGTTGTTGGTGCAATTTATATCACTTGTTAAATGTTTTGGCATCTTAGAATCCTATGTCCATTATATGAATTGTCATGGTTTGCCCACGTAAGTTATTGGATACAATTTTGTATTTAATTGTTTTATCACAATATTAGCAGTTTGTTTCTTTATATAGCCTTTATTCAATTTGGAGTTGGGGTCTTAATTGTTCTTTGTATGGACAATTTTTTCTCTCATAGAAGAGATGAAAAAAATGAAGCTATCATACTTGCTAAAAATAACATGTTTTTATTTTTTCAAAATTTGTTTTGTTTAAAAAATGTCAAGAACCTCTATATGATTTTGAAAATTTTCTTATGCAATGATAGATGTGCCCCTCTCTCCTTCATGTAAGGTTGAATTCCATAATTCTAAGAAATTAATGATTACAAATAGTCAATACACATGATATTGTAGTCAATATAATTTTCATATTGCCACCAATAATTGTTGCTTATTGTCGAATCGATATAGTCTCTATTTTAATTGGTTATTATAATTGTTGATAAATACATAAATAAATGCAACTAGAACCATTGCATTATTACAGATTAAGTCTCTATTTTAATGGGTTATTAGTAATTGTTGACAAATACATAAATAAATGCAATTGGAACCATTGCATTATTACAAATGAATGATGGTTGAACATATTACAATCATCCAATAGTGACTACAATCTCATAAATATAAGTCCATTTTTCTTTTTCTTCCACTATTTTAAAAAAATTATTAAATGAATATTTAGTGCATTGTAATAGCTTTTGTTTGGAACATGATATTTTGATACTTAAAGCATATAACTTAATCAATTAAACTAATACTAGTCACTATGTGACACTTGTTAAAGATGGTACCACATCATAAAATACAACAAAAAATTAGTCCAAAACTTTGGATTAAATCTTTTTTCTATACGCCCATATAACTTCATATGATTTGTTACTTTTTTATGTAACTTTTTCTAAAGAGAACATTTCATTTAATATTTAATAATGAAAGTCAACACCAATAATTTTGAAATAAAAGCTAATAATATTAAATTCAAAAAAAATCTTTGAATATCTAAATTCACTCAACTATTAGAACAACATTTTATCTTTTTTATATTGTATTAAAGCTCCTAAAGATGTAATAAAAATATATAAACTAAAAATTGCACTCCCTGATGAGGCCATTTTGGTGCATTTTGAGTGTTGTGATGATGATGAAGTGGGGGATGAGGTGGATGCTACGAAAGGAAAGAGCCTTGTGACTAAAGATATGACGGCAAAGTCTCCAAGTTCAGTTGTCTTTTGTCAAAATTGTGTATGTGTATCTGTGGGGGCCATGAGGCCTGTGTAATTTTCCTTGGCCCCCCATCTTTCTATTTCAGTTAGACAATGAAGATACAACTGATAATTTATAGTCCTTATCATATAGTATAGTTATATAAGTTAGTTTAAATTTGGGTGGTTCCACATCTCGTTGGACCTGGTTTTTGATGGCCATGGTGCCTGTTTTAGATTAGTTACTCCTTTTTTGGTTCCAGGATCCTAAACCAGGTTATATATATATATATATATAAAAACAATTCTATGTTTTTTTTTAATACTTTTGTGTTGTCGTAATACCCACATCCATGTCTAGATGTATGCTTATGCATTAGGGGCTATCAAAGCATCATTTTATGCTCTTTACATGGGCATGTATCTTCTTATTGAAGGTTTAACAACCTTGTGTTCTTCAAACTAGCATATAGGAAATTAGTGATAGTTAAATTGGAGTTTTATGTGCATTGGGTAAGGTTTGGTTCAAGTTTTTGCTTCATGTTGTTATCAATTATTGTTCTCATACGCCTTAGGGAATATCCCCCTTGGTCTAGCAAAGCCAAAAGAAGAAGGTCTTACCCACCTTATCAATGTTGTCCTTAGTTGCCTCATCTTGAATATAAGTTTGCAATCCTTGTCTTGAGTTTGACACCCTTGGCACTCAAGAATTGATTAGCTTTAGGGATTTGAGGAGTCTCAAATTTGTTCACCAACAATATTATCGTCATTGCTAGGGATGAAATACATTTGAATCATATTTCTAGTACTTCTGCAATCTGGTGAAGTTTGCCAGGGAGATTAAATTTTGGTTCTTAATTTGAAGGTATTTCTTGCTAAAGAAAATTCATCTCTTCTCAAGTGAAGAGTGGCGACTCTGTTTAGTTGAACCCATCAAAAATTTGAAAGATGGAAAGAGGGAAGCATTCAAATAATTCACAACAACTTGATGATATGGCAACACACTCAGGAAGAAGTGTGGTACCTAGAAAGCTACAAAGAAAGGTATGTCCACCATATACACTTTTAAAGAAGATGATGTTGGTTCTTCTATAAGAGATAATGTGCATGTTGATTTAAGAGATCAGTATCCTTATACTTTAAATGATTCTAGTGATAAAATGGTTAGGTCTAGTATAATAAACCATAGATATTCAATTATGTCATGCCAAGAGATTTGATGAATATGACTAGAGGGGATAGAAAAATATCCCAAGAGGCACAGTCTGAAGTGTTAAATGCATCAAATCTCACAAATATAAGAACTACAAGAGTATGATCACATCCTAATTCCCCTACCTTTGTACATGGGACTGAACCAAAACAAGATGCTTCATTCCATGATGCCTATGCTGCCACACAATCAGAAAATGAACGTAGGGAAAGATAAATTGTAATGTCCGTTTTAGGGTTTGCCCTAAATCTTGCCCTAAAATCACAAGTTAGGGTTACAACTTACCAATTAAATCTTGTAGCAAAATAAATCCTAGATTAGGACCTGCACATAGGTTAGAACCATTTACCATAATGAAACTGATTAGCAAATTAGAATCATTTATCATAATAATAATAATTAGTAGATTTCCATAATTAGACATAAACTCATGGTCAAACATTAATTCAATCACAAGGTACTCTAATATCCCTGGAGGGTTCAATTATAGGAGAGAATGGAGAATGCTACTTGATGGGGTGCCTTGGACCCTTTGTCCCTAGACCCAAGGGGATATACCACCTCCCTTGGCCTCATGTAGTGCATGTCATTCATATGAGGTGACCTATCTAGGAGGTGTCTTTTCTGTTATCCCCGCATCTTGCCAATCATTTCCTTCTCCCTATGATCTGACCTCCTGTGCTTGATCATCCATGATGAAGGAGTGAGATTCCAATGGGTGCCCTGAAAATGCCATCTGTCCTAAGCCCAAAGGCAGTACCCTCTATACCCCCTTGGCCTCCTGAGGCTCATTGCATCCCCAATAGAGGTGGTGTACCTAGGATAGTGCCCCATCACTGTTCCCCACTTGTAGCCCCAGTTCCTTTCATCATGGTTGAACATTCAAAGCATAAGACAACAGAGATTAATCCTATTTACTGATATCATAGTAGCAACAATTATTAGTAATTGGAATGCCCAAATAAGCAATTGCAGTCATTCATAGTAGATTTCCTACCACAAAGATCTTTATGCTTATGTTGTTAGATTTATCTATAATACTGCTATTAAGTATTCTCTATTGCTTCTAATTTTGTTCTGTATATCCAGGTGTTCTATACTGCTCTGTTTGATCTAGATGCTAAAGACTGCACTGCTTGATCCCTTCAATTGATTTCAACGAGCTCCCTTCTTATACTTCTCAAAAGATATGACTTTGGCCAAGGGTTATGTCTTTTCTATAACATGTTGTCTCTTCAAACAAACGCATCCCTTTATATGGAAATCATTACCCTTAACAGATTTGTCTCTTAGTGAAATCACATGTTAGTCTTCTAGCATAATTCGTCCCTTATGAGAATCGAGTGTTCTTATTACAATCGTTGCTTTGTCTTCTAGTGAAATTTGTCTTCTAGTGCTTTGTCTTCTAGTAATTTCATCTTTTCCTCTTTTGTCTTAATTCATTAACACCTAAATGTTGATCATTGCCTTGTCTTGTTTAAATTTAAATCTTTAATTTAAATTTTGTCTTCATCAAAGGGAGTCAACTTGTTTCAAATAAGGGATATTTCAGTCTGCCCTTCCCAAAGATTGCTTATCCTCAAACAATTTTAGGTTCAGATGATTGAATATGTCAGCTCCTTCCCATGTTGCATCTTCAGTAGGTAGACCCTTCCACTTGACAAAGTATTCCTCAACTATTTTGTTTCTTAGTGTTTTCTCTCGCATATTAATGATAAACTCTAGTTCCAAAATTAATTTGCCTTCGTCATCGAGTGGTGGCAATTCTGGACAAGGGATGACATGTTGTCCCAACACCTTTTTAAGGCGAGACACATGGAACACATTATGAATTCTACTATCTATGGGAAGTTCCAACTCATAGGCTACTTCCCCTATTTTCTTAATTATTTTATATGGCCCATAGAATCAGGGCTTAAGTTTTTTTGCTCCATTGGTTTTAAGTGATGACTGTTTATATGGTTGTAACCTCAAAAAGACCAAATATCCAACCTCAAATGTTTGTTCAGTTCTTTTTCTGTCTGCATATACCTTTTGTTGCTTCTATGCTTGGTGGAGGTTATCTTTAAGCGCATTTATGATGTCCATATTTTGTTGTATGAAGTCCCTGGCTCCTAGCACACGGCTCTCTGAGTGGATTAAGTCCCCAAACGATGTTGCCTCATATCTGTATAATGCTCAAAAGGGACGCATTCCTATAGACATGTGGTGAATGATATTGTAGCAATACTCTCCCAAGTGTAGCCATTTAATCCACCCATTTTGTTGTCCTGTGACATAATTCCTCAAGTATCCCTCCAACCATTTGTTAACAATCTCGGTTTGTCCATTGGTTTGCAGATGATAGCTAGTACTAGGAGTTAATTTTGTTCCAACTAGTTTGAATAGCTCTTGCCAAAATAGACTAAGAAAATGATTGTCTCGATCACTCACAATATTCTGAGGTAGTCCATGTAACCTGAAAACTTCTTTAAAGAAGACTTCAACTACTTGGGGGGCCCTAAACTCTGATGATATAACCATGAAGTGTGCATATTTGGTTAAGCAATCAACCACCACATAAATGCAATATTTTCCTTGTACCTTAGGTAGGCCCATTATGAAGTCCATGGATATGCTCTCCCATTTTTGATTGGGTATGGGCAAGGGTTTGAGTAGACCTGCTGGATGTGTATGCTCTTCTTTGTTTCTTTGACATACCATGCATTCCCTAACATGTTTCAACACATCTCCTTTAAGGCCTTTCCATGAGAAGCTCTCCCTGATTTGTTTATAGGTCTTGTAATATCCTTGATGTCCTGTCGATGGGTTATCATGATAGTTTTTCAAGATCTCCTTCTTTACCCTTGACCCGGGTGTGATGTATATCCGGTCCTTATAAAAAATGAGGTCATCTACAACTTGATACCTCTCATCTTGTATCTTTCCTTCTATTATGTCATTTGAGAATGAGTCTTTTGCATATTCTATGAGTATAGATGTTTTCCATTCTATAGATATCGTTGTCATTAAACCAAGATGGGCCCTTTGTGACAAGGCATTGGCTACAATATTTTCTTTGCCTTTCATGTATTCAATGTCGAAATCGTATGCTTGCAATTTGCTTACCCATTTTTGTTGTCTATCATTCAAGTCCTTCTGATTTAAAAAGAATCTTAGGCTATTGTGGTCCATCTTTACTATGAATTTCCTACAAATCAAGTATTGTATATACTTTGCGAGGGTGTGCATAATTGCTAACATCTCCTTGTTGTAGACTGAGTATACATGTCCTTTCTATGTCCTTGAGCTTCCTACTCTCGAAGGCTATGGGGTGTTTATTTTGCATTAATACTGCCCCAATGCCTTCTCTTGAGGCATCACAATATAACTCAAATGATGAGGAGAAATCTGGTATTGCTAATACAGGGTAGGAACTCATCACTTCCTTAAGTTTTTAAAAAGTTGTTTGTGCTCCCTCATTCCAAGTAAATGCTCCCTTTTTAGTTAGATCAGTGAGTGGTGTGGTGAGTTTTGAGAATCCCTTTACAAACCTTTGATAATAACTACATAGTCCCAAGAACCCCCTAAGGTGTGTTAGGGTCTTGGGCTTTGGCCAACTTTGAATTGCCTTGATCTTTTCTTCATCCACTTTTACTCCTTAGGCACTGATCTTGTGTCCCAAGTACAAGATTTCTTCCATACCAAACTCACATTTGGACAATTTGGTGAATAGGGAGTGTTGCTCAAGTATCTCTAATACTTCATCTACATGTTTTAAGTGTTCCTCCCATGTCTTACTATAGATTAGGATGTCATAAAAAAAAACCAACAAGAATTTCCTTAGTTTCCCTCTAAAGATATGGTTCATGCAAGATTGGAAAATGGCTGGTGCATTGGTTAACCCGAATGGTACGACAAGGAACTCAAAATGACCATAGTAGCACCTAAAGGTTGTCTTTGGTATGTCCTCCCTCCTTAGTCTAATTTGATGATAACCCGATCTTAGGTCAATTTTAGAAAAGTAGACTACTCCGTGTAGTTCATCAATAAGCTCATCAATTCGGGGAATGGGGTATCTATTCTTTATTGTTTTCTTGTTTAATGCCCTATAATTGATGCACATCCTCATTGTGTCATCTTTCTTATTTGAAAGTACCACATATGAGGAAAAAGGGCTAGAACTTGATTGTATATGCCCCATTTCTAACAATTCTTTTATTTTCTTTTCAATTTCTTCCTTATATTTGTGAGGGTGGCGAAAGGGGGTGGTGACGACTGGTTTTGTTTCTTCTTCTAGTTCGATGGAGTGTTCAAAGCCCCTTTTTGGAGGAATGCCTGGAGGGATATCACTAAAGACCTTTTTATACCTTTTCAGTATTGGTTGTATGTCTACATGGACTACTTTCCCTTTGGGAGTAGTTTTGTCTAGGATCAAGCATTGGGCCACCCATTCGGCTTGGTCATGTCTAAGGATTTTTCCCATATTCTTGGCTGAAACTACCCTTGGGGACCCATCGAATAAACCTTGCAATAAAATCCTTTCCCCATTATGCTCAAAACATATTTCTAGTTTTGGAAGTTCAGGTTGACATCCCCTGATGAGTGTAGCCAAGGGGTGCCCAAAATTACATCGGTATCCCCTATCTTTACAACGTAGAATTTTTCCTTGATTTGATGCTTTTTCATTGTGATGTTAAGTTGGGAGATCTTCTTTGTGCATGGTGTGGTGAATCCATCTACTAGAGCCACCTTGAATCCTTTAAAGTCTTATGTTTCTAATCTCAACCTTGCCACTAAGTTTTCATCTATAAAATTATGGGTAGCCCCACTGTCAATGAGGGTTGTTACTTTATTTCCCTTAATTTCCCCTCGGATTTTAAAGAGGTGATGTTTTGATGCCCTTGAGATGGAGGCCAAAGCCCCATACCCATGGTCTTCGTCATCGTACTTCATTCTCTTTCTTGGGTTTTCTTCCTCGGTTGTTTCTTTATTGGGTATTGCCCCTATGTTATGAGCTTGACTTTTTCTCCCACATATATACCCTAGTTCCCACTTTTCTCTACATTTGAAAAACAAATTGTCCTTCGCAAGGTCTCCCCGGTGGCACTTGTGTCCTAGTTCCCATATCTTTTTGCATTTAATACACAACTTTCCTTCCTAGTTTTCCTCTTGTCTACAAATGTGTCATTTCCCCCATTTTTTCTTGCAATCAAAGCAAAGACCCTTCTTCCTTAGTTCTTCTCAGTCATGATAACTAAGGTATGGTTTCTCATGGCCATCCTTTCTGTAGAGATGTTTATCTTTTGATGTCATTTTTTAGAGTAACCTTTTTCCTTGGTTTTGGTGATATCAAGTTGTAGGGCTTTTAGGATTGCATCTTGGAGGGTGGTAGGATCAAAAGCACTTACTAGGCCCCAAATAGATTCCAATAGTCCTTCAATAAATAGGTAAGTGAGTCTTTCTTTAGTTATTTTGGGAACCATGACGGCAAGATTTTGGAATTTTGTTACATAATCCTCTATGGTTCCTTCTTGTCTTTATTGGGTTAGTTCCTTAAAATATTTTTCAGGGTTTTCTTGGTCAAATCTCTCAATAAGTTTTTCGGTGAAGTCATCATAACTGGTGATGTTTTTGTGGCCTTGGGTAATTAATCCATGGTGCCACCATTTGTCTGCAGCCCCTTCTAAATGTAAAATGGAAAATGTGATGGCATCTTCTTTTGTCATTGGATCAAGGGTTAGATATGTATCCAATTTTTGGATCCACTCACGGGCGGTGACTCTCCCCAATCCATCAAACTGAGGGATAGTCATTTTGCTTACTTTATGTCGTAAGTTTTTGTTAGGTTGACCCCTTCCCCTTCTCGAGTTAATTCTTGTTCCTACATTGCAAAATTCTTCAAAAGGAATTTTTCTCCTAGTTTCAGGGTCAAGCCTTGAATATAAATCGGCAAGTTCTTCTAGGTCTTGATTTGGTTCATTAATTTCTTCCCCCTCTCTAGTTGGCACCACCCTTGGTATAGAGGGTCTAGTTATTCTTGTAGTTGACCTTTGTGGGGGTGAATGATTTGAGCTTGCATCCCTTCCATTGTTTTGGTGATTATTGTTGTTCATATTTTGGATGGCTTGGATAAGTAGTTGTGTTGTTCACTTAGGGTGACTCATGGTCCAGGGGTTGTGTCTCTTCAAATTAGGGGATTCTCTTCTCTTTTTGAATGACACCATGTCAGGATCCAATGATGATTGAAATAACCTTCCAAAACCCTCAAAACTCCTCTCAATGTTTACCACATCATTTTTGCCTCCTCTTATCTCCTTTGTGCTTTGGAAAATTAGCTCCTCTATATATTTCTCATCCATCTTCAAAATCTATGGTGTTAATTCATGTTTTCTGGCAGTCTACGATATAAACCCTAATTTGCCTCTTTCTTCCTTTTCCCTTATGCATTCTTCACCAGTAGCACCCACAGTGGCGTACTCAAAAACATCCTCCATAATATGCTCTATCTCTTCTCCTTCTAACCTCCTTTCTCCGGTAACACCCACATTGGCGTGCTCAGCAGCATCCTCCATGATGCGCTTGTCTTCTTCTTCCCTTTCGGTAGCACCCTCCATGGCACGCTCAATGAATTCTTCCTCCTTTTCTTACGCAACTTCTATTGTCCTCTTGTTTTCTATATCTTGTGCCCTTTCCATCCTTCAATAGTAATGTTGTTGTCATTCTTGAGTCTACTTCAATCTATCTTCTCTTCTTATCTCCATTCTGATTTTGATTTCTTCGTCGTTCTATCTTTTCCTTCCTTTCTCCCCTTTTACCATGGGTTTTATTGATTTGGTATTTCATTAGTCCTCTTATATCCTATGGAATCCTTGTTTGAAGAGGTCACGTCATTTGAAAAGTCCTTGCGGACCCTACCCCCTTTCCACTCACCATCTCCTTAAGTGCCTAGCCCCCTCTCACAGAGGTAGAAACTTAAGGAGACCTAATTTCCTCTGTAAATTGAAAATTTTCTCCGTCAACCTTACCTTCTCTTCTCTCTAGAACTCTGCGCTATTCCTTTGGATGTTTTGGCCTTCCAATCTTTAACTACATTCTTCCAGGGTCTCGACAATGGAACCAAATGTTAGCAAGAAATGTAGAGGGGATATCAGTCCAGAGATCCGGCCCTTAGTCAAATCTTTGTAGTCAGTTTATATCTTGGTCAAGTAGCTAGAGTTTGATAGAAAAACATAAAGAATAACAAAACAAAGCATCACATACACATCATAATAACAAGACAATACAGAAATTCCCGGTACCAATAGATCTCCATATATATAATGTCATACATCCATCCTCCAGTAAGTCTAAGTCTCTGCCTCATCTATCTTCAGGAATACATGACTTCTATGTCATTCTTTACATCAAAACATATCTCATGCCATACTCCTATTCTCCTATATTATATCATCATATCTTATATCTATATATACTATATCTATTACATATAGGGATGTGTTTCTTATCGGCTCAGGCCTCCGCATAGTGTGTGTGCCAACTTCCAGTTAGCTCTGCTTCATGCTCTACACCCTGCTAACACTAGTCTAAAAATTCTAAATTCATCTTAGTCCTTGCTTGTTTTTCCTAAGTCTTGCCTCTTGTATCCCCCATCATATGTTGAAAACCCTATAAAACCTTCAAAATTTTCTGTCTTTCAATATCTCCAAGTGTAGAAGGCTTTCGGCAGGTTTGTAGGTTGGCGAACCTATCGAAATCTCAAAAAAACTTTACAAAGAAGAACATTTCAACTTTTTGGTAGGTTTGTGAATTGGTGAACCTATTGAAAAGGTTCATAAAGTCCCCAAGTAGTTGACAGAAAATAGGAAAGTTGAGAAGATAAAATTGTAGACACCTAAAATTGGCCATGTCTTACAACATTGTCTTCTGACTCCCCCTTGCATCCTTTTGTAACACTTAACGACACCTTTTCTTCTAGGTCCCTTTCATGACCCCTTCCATCATTCCCATTAGCTAAATAAATTGTATTTATTTAACTGATTCCTTTTATCCATTTATCTTCTTCTCACATCAAATTAAATAAATCTTATTTATTTAATTTCATTTGTCCTCCATTTGCACCAAATTAAATAAATATTATTTATTTAATCCTATTTTCCTCTATCATCCAATTTATTCAAATTCCACATGTCTCTCATAATTTAAATAATTGTATTATTTAAATTATGTATCCCCACTCACATCCCTATTTTTAACCTCATTCATTGTGTGTCATAAGCACTTCCTCTCAGAAATCAATTAAAAATCCTATTTATTCCCACTTCCATCCTTATTTTAGTCATCTGTCATCCTCATTTATGGTGCGTCATAAGCACTAAAATTGACTTTCAATCCTATCCGTCCACCTCATTCCTCACCCTTCTAATCTTGGCCATCCGTTTGATTCCCTCTCTATCTATAAATTGAAACTCTTATTTCAATTTCAAACCCTCACACTCTCTCACACATTTTCGTACGCACGTTCCTATCATTCATATTTTCTATTATTTTAATAAGAGATATGTTGGTTGTGTGAGCAGCCCACAAATCATCCACAGGACAAATCAATGGAGCTTGGGCGCACTCCATTCCATCTTATCAGAAGTTCAAATTTATGCAAGGTTTGAAGGTATATTTGCATTGTTTATCTTTATGTTATTGCTTTGTATAATTTTCTAGGTTTCATTTTGGCACACCCGATTATTTTTTATTGACTGACAATTCCTTGATCTAGCTTGCTTTTTGCAGGTTTTTTGCAAGTTTATGCCAATTTTGGATAAAACCCTAGGTTTTAAAGATTTCATCATATCTTCCAAATGGCTACGAATTTTTCTACAATATTTTAAAATACGTTTTTGGATCATCTAAGGAAGCTATAGCAGAAAAAACATGTTTTTATCATCATTTGTGCATGAGTTATAATGATTTTATGTTTTTTCATAAATCTGCATTTCTAGGTGCAAATCAATGAATTTTTTAAAAAAATTTACATTTTTGGAAAACTCTTGAAATTATAATGGAGGTCTGTTCTTTACAGTTTTAATTTTGAGGTCAAATAAGGTACACAATAATTAGATCTTTGTCAACTATACGGTTTTCATAAATCCGTATTTCTGGGCGCAAATCAAGGAATTGTTCCAACTTTTTTATATTTCTGGAAAGGCCTCAAAAACATAGTAGGGGTCTCTTGTTTGAGTTTTTATTTTTTAGGTCAAAAAAGTTTCAAAATAATCAGATCTAAGTTGACTATGTTAAAAAAATGTATTTGAAATTGCAACCTTGTGATGAACATATCTTTTTATGGCTGCATTATAACATTATTTTCTGATTTTGCAAGGGTTTCATTATCATTTTCTTGCAGCCAAATCATTTGTCCAAGAATATCTTTTTCAATCTAACATACTTGTTTTATAGCTTTCACTCGCCAAAGATCAAAATAATTGAAACTACTAATAAGTTGCTAGAGATTCGCATGTCAAATAAATCGTTCTATCACTAATCTAGGCACCTAGTTTAATTTAGGGGGATAGTAATTAAACATTATTTTTTTGTCTTCAGATTTTGAAAAGGGTGTATGCTCTCTCCTCACACCTTTTGGTGATCTTGGAGATCAAAAACCCCTTCATTATCCTTGCGTTTATTTGTTCAATCCCAGGGACATTATCTCACGTATGCTCTCCCCTTGCACTTTGTGTGAGCCTGGGGATTAAAAGTGAATAGTGTTCCTTCCCTTTAGGAGGCCTACTAGGGGATTTCATCACCCCTAGGGACGACCTCAACCATGTGTTTTGGCGGGATATATCAAAGGGGGGAGAGCGAAAGTTGTACCTCAATCTAGCCACGTAGTCATTGGGATAGCCTTGGGGCCCTAGGTGATTCCAGACACAAGGTGTCATGGTGTTTGCTTAACTGCTTATGCCACATCCCTTCAATGGGCTAGTGTTCATAGACTTGGGCCTCATTGTACCTTGCGTATTTGAGAGGACTCCCCTAGAAGCTCGTAAAAGCCTAGTTAAGACCCTTCGGTTGTCATATTCTGCGGTGCATTGTTGTAGTAGGGGAGAAGAGCTCACACTATTACCTCTGTTGTTTGAGATGGAATAAACTTTGGGCAAGACTTTAGTCTCCAAGGTAAGGGGTGTAAGGTGGTCCATGACCTTACATTCCCTAGCTATCCAAGCAATGATAAATGGTATCAAGGGGATGGAAATCGCCATTATCTAATAGTGGAGATTAAAGTCACACCTGAGTGAGTCCATGGGATATGACACTCCTACTTGAATAATTCTAGGTTTGTTCATGTGCTTGGCATGTTTCTCTTGTGCAATACCAGTAAAAGGCACTTTAGCCGCGAAGTAATTCACACCAACTTCCTTGTTAAGTCAAGTCAGCCATTGTCTTTTTGTGTTTGTTTTTCTTGCCAAAATCTCAAAATCCAAACAAAACAAAATATCTCCAAAAATCTAAAAAATCAATCTCACAACCAAATCTAGAATCCATCCTAATCATTCCCTTGTATCATAATTTCCTATCTAATCATCTTATCCCAATTATCTCTTTCATCCAATCCAATCCATTTTACCCTAATCATCCATATGGCACTCAAGGATCCTTATGGCACCCAAAGAATGTTTGACGAACTAAAAAGATTATATGGAAAGTATCCAGTCACTCCTACATCATCATCACTACCTCCCATCAACAACCAATCCAACTTATCCATACCCCAAACTTATCCAATATTCACCTTACCCGAAACCTCACAAGTCCAAATTCCTAACCATGCTTCATCTTCACACATACCAAATCCCACTATCTCACAACTTCAACAACTCCTAGAGCAACAACGACAAGCCCTTCAACAACTTCAATAGCAACAACAAGCCTTTCAATAGCAACAACAAGCCCTTCTTCAACAACTCTAAACCATCCAAAAATCTCAAGCACAACAACCACAACCTTTATCCTTTCAACAACCACAACCACAATCCCATATGTCATCCTTATCAACTTCATACCAACCTAGTCCAACCACATATCAAGTTAATCCTACCTCAACCTATCCCACTTTTTCCAATATCAACCAATATTCACATCAACCCATACCTCAAGGTCATCCAACTATTTATTCCAACATTTCACCTCAACCCCAAATCCATTTATAAGGCTATCAAGATCCTTTACAACAAGAGCATGTGAGTCCAAGTTATCCTTTCAGACAAAATCCAACATCCATAAGTCCTCCTCGTGCTATCTTTGACAAGGGAAACACCACTCCTGCTTATGCATCCCATGTGTATCCATCACCATCGAACCACATGCTTATCCAAGAGCCTCAAAGTCAATGTCCTTCTACCCCATCAATTCCTCCAATTCTTCCATCACAATGTTTTCCCACCTCACAAAACCCTTCAATCCCTTCATCGCCATGTTCTTCCAACCTTCTACTAAAGGATTCATTGGATGAACTTGTACAACAATTGGTCAAAGCAAAATTTTATTGAGCTACCACCGACAAAACCATTTGGAGAAAACCAAGTTAAACCCCATTGGTATAATGAAAATGATTATTGTGCATACCATACAGTTAAGGGCCATATGATATGTAATTGTTACACACTTAAGAGACTGCTCCAAAACCTCAAAAATATGGTAAGTTTGTGCTCAATGATCCCAACCCTAATTCATCCCCTCCTATTATCCATCCACCTCATCCCAATGCTAATCCTAATCCATCCAATCCCATTATCCCTCCACCTAATCCCAATCCAAATCCATCCAATACCATTATCCCTCCACATAATCCTAATCCTAATCCTACACCATCTACCCTTATAATCCACCCATTATATTATCTATCCACCCATACACTTATGAAGTATGTGATCCAATGACTATTAGCAAGGATCATCCATGTCCATGTAATCAAATGTCTATCCTTGAACCTATCCCACTCCCATACAAGCAAACCAAGAGTTATGTCAAGAGTCTAGTCTAAAGCATGTAGAAACATCAACCCCTCATCCTAATCAATATCTAAATACCCTATCTAATCCCATCCCCGATTCTATTCCATCATATGATCAAC
Source organism: Cunninghamia lanceolata (assembly GCA_027924645.1). Lineage (NCBI taxonomy): Eukaryota > Viridiplantae > Streptophyta > Pinopsida > Cupressales > Cupressaceae > Cunninghamia > Cunninghamia lanceolata. Next base: position 5,631,069 of record BSBN01000592.1, read on the forward strand.
CTATCAATAACCTATATCTTTTCTATGATCAAGATGTTATCTATGACCAGGACCCTATCCATGAGCAATAAATCCAAATTCCTCCTATCCATAATTCACTTAATCCCATCCATAATCCCACCACTTCCAACACTAGTCCTATCCATCCTACAACTAATCCTATCCATCATTCAACAACATCCACTTCCCTTGATGAGACACTTGGTCCCCAAGAAAATATAGATAATCAACTTCTTACTAAGCATAATGTTCATCAAGATCATCATCATCCTTCACCATCCTCTATTGATCCCATTCCAAATCCATCATCCTATCATCTTGGATCCAACACCTTCATTCGTGGTGGCTCTCTTGTAGAAGATAAACAACTTCTATCCACCACTCTTTCCTCCCCATCTAATGATGAACTCTCATCTTATGCCTTAAATAATAAACATCCCATTGCAAATCGCATGCTCCAAAACATGAATTATCATGGAAAAGGCTTAGGCCTTCATGAACAAGCTATTTTGGAGCCCATCCATGTCAAATTTCCTCCATGATCGCATGGCCTTGGCTATATACCCCAAGGAAAACAATCCCAAGATATTGGTACCACCTCCATTCCTTCTAAATCCACTTCTTTTGATCCCAAACCCCATGCATCCCATCACACCTCCAAAACATATGTCGCTACCCCTCCTCCATCATCACACAAATCCCAAAAGCATGTGACCATACACCTTCCTCCATCTAATTTACCTCCACTCCTCCCAACACCTAATATCCCAATCCTCACATCCCCTTATCCTTTTATCCACAAGTTCACTAATCCCTCCATCCACACATCCCACTCCCTTAAATCCCCTAAAATTCCTAATTATGATCAACAAATGCATACATCCACCAAAAATGAAGCTATCACAACCCCCGTGGGATTCAAAAATAGAAATTTGGATGCCTCCTTACATAAAGACAAAAATCGTAAAGATCCTCATGCCATAAGGCACCAATGTAAAGAATCAAAGCAAACTTCATCCAAAAGGCTACCCAATCTCACACATCAAAAATCAAAAGCAAAAACAAAAATTGTGTGGGTTCCCAAGCAAAAAGTACTTAATCCAAATAAAGCATCCACAATTCAAAAATCCCAAAAATCTCGTTCCCTATAACAAAATCCTACAATTCCTAAGACCATTTGGGTCTCAAAATTACTAAATCAACCATCCCCTAAGCAAGCATCTCCATTACTCCCAACTCCTCCTTCTATTCAAAAGATTCAAAATCCAATTTGGTGTGTGCAACCATTGGTCCTAGTTCCTTTCCATTCCACAACAGTCCCACATACCCACATCTCCCCATCTTCTATCTACTATCCTACATATCTCCCCCATCATATCCCTATGGTCCATGCTTTTGGATAATCCTTCCATCCATAATCCACTATCCATTCATACATAATCCACATCCTAATCCACCTCCATCTCCCTGTCATGCAATCCTCTACCAACATCCATGTGCAGAATGACACTTGACATGATCCATGTGTGACATCCCTCTATAATGGGAGATTATCACCTTGCATGGAACTAGATGCTTGAGTCCCCATCCTCTTCCAAGTCTTTCCTATCCATATTCCCCTATCCCATCAAAAAATCAAAAAAATCAAAAAATAAATTAAAAAAAAGGAAAAATCAAAATCAAAATAGTAAAGAGAAATCCCTTCGTCCAATGGTGAAAACCACCTCGATGGCGCCTTGGATAAGTACCATGATGAAAACCTGGCAAACATGTATCATGTGTAGATTCCTTGTCTATGTGTCTTAACACTTGGGGGCATGTTGTCTCATCTATCCAATCCTATTATTTTCCTCCTATCCTACCATCTTCATCCATCATATCCTCATGCCTACCTATTCCATTCACATATCCTCATCTATCCTATCCACATTCCCATCTTCCATTCCTCCTTTTGATCTTGATACAGACATGGGGACAAAATCGTAAAAAATGCTTTGGACATATCTTGATCTACCTCATCCTTTCTATCCAATCCTATCATCCTATTGTCATAAGTTTTATCATGTAAAATCCTAAGCATTACACCTAGAATGGGGCATGTTATTCCTATGCAACATAGTCCTTGGAGATCACATCCTAAAACCCCTTCCTCCATTCATTATGTATCCTCCATCCTTCCTATCCTTCCATCCATAATCTACTTATCCATCTATTAAATCCTTCTTTCAACCTTGAATTTGTTTTCCCTTTTCATTAGTATCTAGCATCTAGGCTATCCAAATGACAATCCAAAAAAATTAAAACATTTCCAAAAATCTAAAAAAATTCAAATATTCCCATAACATTTTCTCTAAATCCCAAAAACATCAAAACATTTCCAAAAATCTAAAAAAATCGAAACATTCTCAGAATCCCAAAAACATCAAAATATTTCCAAAAATCCAAACATTTCCAAAATTCCAAAAAAATCAAATACCCAAAAAATCCAAGCAATAAATCCAAATGCAAGTCACCCTTAATCCATACCAATCTAGTCAAAGTAATCGAACCAAATCATCCAATCACATCCTTGGTCTTGATCCTAATTTTATTTTCAACCCAATCAATCAATCATCATCATCAATGGGATATATTGTTCCCGCATCCTTGTGTTGATCTAGGGATATATCGTTCCCCACAATGACAACACTATCTCAATCAATCAATTATAAGTTTATAGCATGACAGGGGCAATACCTTGATTATTTTTGAATCAAGCAAAAACATTCATACAACACATGAGATACAATGGTTGTGTGACTTGTGTCATCATTTGGTCTTTTGTTTTTAATTTTATCTTTTCTATCTCCTTCTTTTGCTTTATCAAAGCCACCTAGATCCATTTATATCTTGGTGTATTACAATTAGCAAAGAATGGGGCATAGTATTTTGCGTGTCTATTGGATATTCTTATCACTATAGCGAATATTCATATCTTGTGTCTAGACAAGGTTGTATTACGTTGTGTATAAGGATACTCCTTTTGTTTGCAGTGACAAGTCCATGCAAAGGATACAAAGTCACCCTAGTACCTTATACCTTGGTGCATAATATCCTCTTGCTATATCAAATAAGGACTACTCTACACATTATACCAGCATAGCTATATCTTCTCTATCCATTGTATCCATTATGATTCTTCACCTCTCAACCTATCTTTATCCACTATCTATTTCACCTATCTCCTTCACATTAACAATCTATCCATTCCTAACCTTTAACCTTATCCATCCTTTCACTTGCATCCATTTCTTTCTCTAACCTCTTTTCATCTATTTCGAGAGCATACCTGTGTTCTCCTAACCCACCTATCCTCTTGAGGGGGCATCATTCCTCTTTGTCACTCCTTCAAGTGGTTGGAGCATCCTTTTCCCTCCATCCATACCTTTTCTTCTTTGAAATGATGTTACTTCTCTTAGTCGCAACATCATCTCAAAGAGGGGGAAAATGTAGACACCTAAAATTGGCCATGTCTTACAACATTGTCTTCTGACTCCCCCTTGCATCCTCTTGCAACACTTAATAACATCTTTTCTTCTAGGTCCCTTTCATGACCCCTTCCATCATTCCCATTAGCTAAATAAATTATATTTATTTAACTAATTCCTTTTATCCATTTAACCTCTTCTCACATCAAATTAAATAAATCTTATTTAATTAATCATATTTTCCTTCATCATCCAATTTAAATAAATTAAATATTTATTTAAACTCCACATGTCTCATAATTTAAATAATTTTATTATTTAAATTATTTATCCCCACTCACATCCCTATTTTTAACCTCATTCATTGTGTGTCATAAGCACTTCCTCTCCAAAATCAATTAAAAATCCTATTTATTCCCAATTCCATCCTTATTTTAGTCATATGTCATCCTCATTTATGGTGTGTCATAAGCACTAAAATTGACTTTCAATCCTATCTGTCCATCTCATCCCTCGCCCTTCTAATCTTGGTCATCCATTTGATTTCCTCTCTATCTATAAATTGAAACTCTTATTTCAATTTCAAACCCTCATGAGCACTCTCTCACATATTTTCATACGCACGTTCATATCATTCATATTTTCCATTATATTCATAAGAGTTATGCTAGTTGTGTGAGCAGCCCACAAAGCATCCACAAGACAAATGAATGAATCTTGGGTGCACTCCATTCCATCTTATCAGAAGTTCGAATTTGTGCAAGGTTTGAAGGTATATTTGCATAGTTTATCTTTATGTTATTGCTTTGCATAATTTTCTGGGTTTCACAAATGTTTCATCTTTTTGGTAGGTTCACGAATTGGTGAACTTACTAAAAAGGTTCTTGGGTTCTTAAAATGCCCAAATCCCAAAGAGATAAAGACAGAGAAATGTAGTTTTATCGAAATGGTGAACCTACCAAAAAGGTTCTTTGGTTCATGAAAGGCACGAATGCCTGAAAGAAGAGATGAAGTAAAGAGGAAGAAAGGGAAAGTTTTATCTTTTCAGCAAGTTCGCGAACTAGCAAATCTACCGAAAGGTTCATAAGTTCTTAAAGTTGCTAAAATGCCAAAAGTTAAATGAGAAAGCATATGTTTTGACAAATTCATGAGTTTGTGAACTTGTTGAAATGCCAAAAGAACAAGGAAGAAAAGCTTTTTGGCAAGTTCGTGAGTTTGTGAACTTTCCAAATCACCAAAAAAGAAAGAAAGAGAAAGAAGATGAAGCTCTTTCAATAAGTTCATAGGTTCACAAACTTGCCAAAATGCTAAAAGAGTTTGCCAATTCTTGAAAGTCCCAAAAGGTTGAAAGATGAGTAAAGAAAAGACAGGAGAGAGAGAGAGTAGAGAAAAGATAAGACATTTCGACAAGTTTGTTGGTTCGTGAACTTGCTGAAATGCTAAAAAAGCTTTAAGGACAAGTTTAAAGAGTTGGCATGGTTAAAAAAAGAAAGATTTAAAATTGAAAGCCTACCTAAATAAAAGGTAGTCCAATAAAACAAAAAAATGTAGCTGCAAACAATGTCGATGAGCATTCACGCCTCCATTCACCCCACTATGCTCCAACAAGCACCAAAATTGTCATTAATGAATCCTTTGATGGTTCTGAGCATGGTAGGTAAGTTTTATAGGCCCCAAGACTTCTGTAGGCCCTTCAGTGATAAAAACATTGTACTAAGGCATGCGTGAGTATTCCATGAAAGGAAGCTAGGTGTGCGGAAATCGCTTCCTACACTAATCTAATGAGGAGAGGGCTATGCAAATTCAATTTTATCCTAACTATTACAGCAATGTTAAACCATTAACATGAGATATTGTGGCAAAACACAAGAACTAGAAAGTAGACAGAAGAAGAGAGACAAAGATTTACAGTTGGGAAAACCCTTATTGGGTGAAAAACCCCACACTAAGAAACATGCACAATGTATTAACAAATCTGAAATATGTTTACAATACACTTGCAATGCAAGCATCAATGGTCTTCGACACTTGTGTTTGGAGTCAAATTGGCAGCATAACAATACCTGTAGAACCTATGATACAACTCCCTCTCCAAGCACTTGTTTATATAGAAAATACAAGGCAATATTGGACCTTTCTTGAAATGGGCATCCAACTTGGCATCATGGACCAAAACCCACGCCTAAGGACACTTGGTCAACATTTTAGAATGTGCCTGACACTTGTCCATAGCTCCCATCCCAAAGGGGTCGCCTATTTCCAAAATGGGCTATGACAGATGCTCTTACGACACTTACAACCGTCATAGAATTTGTCATAGCGGTTACAACTTACAGCTGTAAAAGAATCTATCATACACAGGCTATAAATAGCATATTCTCTTACAACATGTCATAGTCCACCTTGGGGCACCCAAATATGCCTTTTTCAAATATGCTTCATGACATGTGTCTTCACCTGTCTTACAACCTTCTATTTCCAACTCTTACATGTCATAGATTCGTCATAGGAATCCATCATAACCGTTTCGGTCAAACATTCCCTTACACAACATGGAAGATGCAGACACATGGCAAAATGCTCCTACCACAAAGTGGGACACCTATCTCCTCATGTGAAGACAAAATTACAAGTTGTCATATTCCATTTAGGATTGACACATCACCGTGCCACATCCCACACTATGACAATTGGAATTTACAAATATTTACAACATAGGCAATTAAATAATAAATACAAACATTAATAATGTAAGGAATTTACAAGGTTGAGACACCTTAATTCCCAACATTCTCCCACTTGTCGAACACCTTGTAAGAGCCAATAGAATTAGAGGATTTAACTGCTATAGGTCGAGAGGCCGATAGACTCCGAACATCATCTAAACTTCTTTGTGCTCACTAGCTTCGTCAATACATCAACAACATTCTTCAAAGTATCTACCTTCTCCAAATTTACCTTTCCATCCTCAACCATGTCTCGCACAAAGTGAAACTGAACATCTATGTCATTGGTTCTAGCGTGGAAAGTTAGATTCTTTGCAAGGCAAATCAGACTCTGACTATCACAACTAATCATTATCTGTCCTGCATCAACACCAATATCTGAACACAATCTCTTAAGCCAAATGGCTTCTTTACAAGCATGAGTTGCTACCATATACTCAGCTTTTGTCGTGGACAAAGCAACAATAGGTTGTCACTTAATCATCCAACTAATAGCACCACCAAACATTGTAAACACAAGCAATGGTGGATCTCCTGCTGTCAATGTCTCCTACCCAATTTGAATCCACAAATCCACGAATATCAATAGAATGCGGAGGTCCTATAACATTACCATGATAGCAAATGGAATACTTGGAAGTACCCGTCAAATATATGAACACTCACTTAACTGCATCCCAATGAACTCGTCCAAGATTAGCCATAAATCAACTAAGGACTCCCATTGCTTGGGCAATGTCTAGTCTTGTGCAGACCATAGCATACATCAAACTACCAACAACACTAGCATAAGGTACTCTACACATGTCCTCCACCTCACTAGGAGATTTTGGACAATCCTCAACAAATAACTTTGTCCCCAAAGAAATAGGAACACACAATGGTCTACAATCTGCCATGCTGAATCTATCTAACACGGTCTTCACATACTTACTCTGGCTTAACCAAAGTTTTATGTTAGCTCTGTCCCTTTTGATTTCCATTCCTAGGATGTACCTGGCAGCCTCTAAATCTTTCATTTCAAACTGTGTTGATAACTAAGATTTGAAATTAGAAATCATATTCTCACCCTTCCCAATGAGCAACATATCATCAACATACAGTGGAACAATGAGAATACAATCACCATCAAACTTAAAGTACACACAGTGATCCAATTTCGATCTCAGAAATCCAATTGACAACACAAAGGCATCAAACTTCAAGTACCATCTCCTAGGGGATTGCTTCAAACCATACAAAGACTTCTTAAGTTTGCAAACCAAATTTTCTTTACCTTTCACCATGTAATGCTTTGGCTGTGACATGTAGATTTCTTCCTCCAAATCACCATGAAGGAAAGCTATCTTCACATCCATCTGTTCTACCTCCTAGTCATAAGTTGTTGTGAGAGACAACATGAATCGAATGGATGTTAGCTTTGCAACAGGAGAGAAGATCTCACCATAATCTATACCCTCCACTTGTGAATACCTCTTCGCAACCAACCTGGCCTTATACTTCTCAACATTGCCATCTACACCAATTTTCTTCTTGAACACCCATTTGCATCCAATGGGTTTCCATCCAGGAGGCAAAGGCACCAAGTCCCAAGTTTGATTCTTTTCCAAAGAAGCTATTTCATCCTCCATGGCCTCCTTCCAGGAACCTGCATCTTTCATGTCCAAAGCCTCTAATACTGTTCTAGGTTCGTCACTATTAGTGAGTAAAGCATAAGCACAACTAGAATCAAGCAATGTAAAACCAAACCTTTCAGGTTGCTTTCTTATCTGTGTAGACCTCCTCAATGGCTAAGGTATACGTTCAGCTTCTTCATCTAAGCTTTCAAAGCTGCCAAAGCTCTCCTCATCATCAGGTCCAACATTGTTTTTCTGTTCAGTCTTCTCAGGGGTAGTAGGAAACTGAACAACATCCTCTTTCTTTACTTTTTCTTCTGGCTGTAAAATAGTGGAAGAATGTGTAATCTCTCTAAAGATAACACTTCTACTATACAACACTTTTTCAGCCATAGGGTCCCAAAGCTTGTATCCTTTCACAATGACACCATAGCCAATGAAGATACACTTAACAGCCTTGTTCTCCAACTTTGACCGCTTCTCCCTAGGCACATGTGCATATGCCTCACAACCAAAAACATGAAGATGCCTTATTGAAGGCTTTCTACCAGACCACACCTCCATGGGTGTCTTACCAACAAGAGCTAATGTAGGAGATCTATTTACCAGGTAGCAGGCAGTGGCAACAGCTTCAGCCCAAAACTTTTATTCTAGGCTAGCTCCACTAAGCATACTCCTAGCCTTCTCCATCACTGTCCTGTTCATCCTCTCTGCAACTCCATTTTGCTGTGGGGTGTATGGAGTTGTCTTGTGTCTTTCAATCCCAAGTTCCTTGCAATTTTTATCGAATTCTATTGAACAAAACTCACCACTGTTGTCAGTTCTCAAACATTTAATCTTTTTACCAGTCTAATTTTCAACAAAGGCCTTAAACTCATTAAACTTGCTATAGACTTTAGATTTGCTTATGAGAAAATAAATCCATGTCCTATTGTAATCATCTATAAAAGATACAAAATATACAGACTTTGATAATGAATGAACATTAACAGGACCAAACACATCAGAATGAATAAGGTCCAACACACTAGAAGTCTTATGAGAACTCGAGTAAAATTGAACATGATTTTATTTTCCATAAATGCAATGTTCCCAAAAGTCGAACTCAAGATTACAATCATCTAACCCCTCAACGAGGTTCTTATTTTTCAGGGTATGTAGACCTTATTGCAAGTATGGGCCTAACTGGTGTTGTCATTGATGTCAACATACTCCTGTTGCATTAAGGATAAGGATTGGATGAACTGTGAGCTGAGGATATTGAGAAAATTAGTCTCAATCAGGAACAGTGAAGAATAGTGATGATAGTAAGGCAAAAGTCCAATATAGGATGAGGATCAGAGGATGCAGATTAAAGGGTTTGTAGATATGTGTCTTAAGGTGATCCTATAGAGATTTCAGAGGTCCACATGAATATCTGAAGAAGGTGTGGCCGCTCAAGTAAAACTGGTTCCGGTAGGTGTTCAGAGATGACAGAGTAATACAGACAGGTCCAGTGAGATCCAGAATTGCATTGTCCTGTTCTACGGATTTGAGGGAGTGTTGAGGAAGTCTTTGTGGAGTGTCAACTAGATTGGTTCATGGTTTGAAGGTCTGCAAGCATCTATTCCTTTGTGACAATAATGACAGACTGTGTTCTTGAGGTTCTGGATGAAGGGGAGATAGATTTCAATAAGCAGATGAAGTATAGATGTTCTTGGTGATTCAGGCAAGCTTGTGGAGGTCTTTGGATCGTGTCCAGTTCGTGTTGGTGGTCCACATTGAAGTTGGAGTTCGCACTAAAGAATAACTTCCAGATGATGGTGTTCTTTCTGAGACTGGCCGACCGGATGAGTTACACATCCTGCGGATGTTCTTGTTGATGTTTGTCGACTTAGATGATCATTCCTAAGTTGATGTCTTGTATAAATAAGGGATTGCGAAGTCATTTCAAAGTTGTCATTGTTGAGATGAGTGTGTGGTAGCAAGGAGGAGAGAGAAAGGCAGAGAAGAAGTATTGGGCTTAAATGGAACTGATTCAAGGATGGTGAAGATGCTATTCTCCAGTTCATGTATGTGATACTTATTTCTTTGTAGACAGTGTGTCTCTTGTAGGAAGTGAGCCTCTTGTGAGCAGTGTGCTCAGGCAGTGAGCCCTAATTGGCATGTGCCATTTTGTTCTTTCTATTCTTCTAATAGAGAATACAATCTTGGGTTAATCACCCCGTGGTTTTTCCCTTAACCGGGTTTTCCACGTCAAAATCTTGGTGTCTCATGTGTTGATGTGTTTTCTCTTAATTTGTTGCATTGTGTTTCCTTGATTGATTTATTATTATACTACTGAATTGAAAAGTGGAGTTAAGTGTTTAATTGGAAGAAAGTTTTGCACAACTGATTCACCCCCCGTCTTAGTTGTGTGCCCTAAGTCTAACAATTGGTATCAGAGCCAAGTTCCTCTAAAAAGAGCTTAACCGCTTGAGGAGATCCAGGATGTCGTCTTACAAGAAGGATAGTCTGAAGTTTGATGGAACCAATTTTAATCTTTGGAAAGGTCACATGAAATGTCACTTGCAATGTATGGGAATGGTGTACTGGACCATGGTTACAACACAGTATACACCTCCACAGGGTGGTCTGAAAACCCAAAATGAAATCACAAATGTTGAAAACAATCTGCGGACTATAGAGGCTCTTCTAAGCGCATTATCTGATTCAAAGCTCTCAAATGTTATTGACCTACCAATTGCTTTTGAGATCTGGCAAAAACTGGAACTTTTGCATGAAGGAGACAAGTATGTTAAAAGTGCAAGGTTACAGAGTCTGAAAGGGAAATTTGAAAATCTGAAGATGAGAGATGATGAAAATATTACTACTTTTATGCCAAGAGTAAATGAGATTGTTTGTGGAATTAGAAATGCTGGTGGAGTCCTGGATAAAAATGAGATTGTTGGCAAAATTCTCAGATCCCTACCTACTTATTACAAATCAAGGTTGCTGCCATTGAAGAATTCAGAGCCCATACAATGGTCACAAGAGATCAATTCGCTGGCAAATTGGCTGCATTTGAAATGACAGAGTTTGGAGATGACCCCCCCAAGACTGAATCTGCATTCAAAGCCAGTGCCTCTGTTAAAGGTAAACAAAGGTTTGATCCGAGAGAGAACTCTTCAAGGAAACTGTCATGGTATGAAAAAGTAAGAAAAGACCTGGAAGAAGAAGAAGTAGAAACTGCTCAACTTGAAGCCCTTATTGCAAAGAGGCTACCAAGAGGATCCGATAAGTATGAAGGAAAATTACCTTTTAAGTGTTTTAACTACAATAAGATTGGTCATTTTGCCTCGAGGTGTCCGGAAAGATTTTCAAGGCCAAATCCTAACAGATCAAGGTTCTAAAAGAATTGTTACTATGTTCATGAAGAAGATGATAATGAAGGAGTAATAGATGATGAATCAAAGACAGGAAACAAATCCGAAAGTGAATGGGTGTTTATTGCCATCAAGGAAGAAGAACCAATATCCTTTGTATCTGTTAATCATAAAGTTGTAGAAAGAGCTCTGGCTGCCCAAGTTGAAGAAAAGGATGACTGGGTCATTGACAGTGGATGCTCTCACCATATGACAGGTGACAAAAACAAATTCATAGATTTGGAAAGGTATGAAGGAGGAGTGGTAAAGTTTGGTGATAATTCTGCTGGTAGAATCAGAGGAAGAGGAACTATTTCTTTTGATGGAAGGAACAAAACCGGAAATGTATTATATGTTGAAGGTTTGAAGCACAATCTTCTCAGTGTTGGACAATTGGTGGACAAAGGCTATGATCTCTGATTCAAGAATGGAAAATGCAAGATCTTTGAAAGTTTCGGAACAGAGATTGCATCTGGTACTCAAACTAAAGGTAATATCTTCCACTTGGTTGGTACTGGTAAAAGTTGCTTATTTGTTCAAGTTGATCAGAGTTGGTTATGGCATAGAAGGATGTGTCATGTGAATTTTGATAATATCATCAAGATAAGCAATACTCAGGCTGTAAGAGATCTTCCAAAATTGGTGAAACCTACTAATAGCTTGTGCAAAGAATGTCAGTTGGGTAAGCTGAGAAGAGTCACATTCAAAAGTAATGAACTATCTTCTACTGGATTATTAGACTTAGTTCATACGGATCTTTGTGGTCCGGTAAGAATCGAAAGTGTACAAGGTGATAGATACTTTATGTTGCTAATTGATGACTATTCCCAGATGATGTGGGTAACCTTTCTAAAAGAGAAATCAGAGGCTCTTGAGAAATTCAAAATATTCAAGGCTATGGTAGAGAATGAAACCGGATTAAAATTAAAATGTCTAAGGTCTGATAGAGGTGGAGAATTCACATCTGGTGAGTTCATAGAGTTCTGTGAGAAACATGGAATAAAGAGACAGTTGTCTGCTCCTAGGACTCCATAGCAGAATGGAGTAGTGGAGAGAAAGAACCGGACCATCCAGGAAGCATCTAGGACCATGACGATGGAAGCAAATATTCCTCAGCTCTATTAGAGAGAAGCTGTCAGCACTGCAGTCTATACTCTCAATTGAGTTCAAATCAGAAGCAATACTAGAATATTCTTGGGTTACTTCGCTCAAAGCAAAGCATACCGGTGTTATAACAAAAGACTGAGAAAGATGATAGAAAGTACAAATGTGAAGGTTGATGAGGGAATTGAGAATCCCTCAAGGTTTTATGAGTATGATGAAGATGATCAGAATGATGTTATGATTCAAGGAGCCCAAGCCTCCTCTGCAAGTTAGATTCAAACTAATTTGGTAAATCAGGAAGAAGAAATGAGTTTCAATGAGCTTGATCAAGAGTCAGAGGTGCAAGAAATTCCCAAAGTTTTGAGGTATGTAAGACTGAACCACTCTGAAGATCAGATCATAGGTGATAAAAACAAAGGAGTACAAACAAGAAGGAGAATTGCTCAAGATTCAGAAGAGTATTGTCTAATTTCAAAGATTGAACCTAAGACAATGAATGAAGCTTGCAATGGTGAAAACTGGACTAAAGCAATGGAGGAAGAGCTGATGCAAATTGAGAAAAATCACACTTGGGATCTTATTCCTAGACCTAGAAACAAGAATGTGATTGGAACCAAATGGGTCTTCCAGAACAAACTAAATGAAGTTGGTGAAGTAATCAGAAATAAAGCCAGATTGGTCTGCAAGGGTTACTCTCAAATAGAAGGAATTGATTTTGAAGAAACTTTTGCTCCGGTGGCAAGAATTGAAGCAGTCAGATTATTTCTTGCATTTGTTGCCTTCAAGGATTTCAAGGTGTATCAGATGGATGTCAAGTCTGCCTTCCTGAAAGGTGACTTGGAAGAAGAAGTGTACATTGAGAAACTGGATGGATTTCAATTGTCTGATCATGGTGATATGGTCTACAAGTTGAAGAAGGCACTGTATGGACTGAAGCAAGCCCCAAGATCCTAGTATGAAAGATTGGACAAACATCTTTTGAAGATTGGTTTCAACAAAGGTACTGCTGACAGTAATTTGTATTTCAAAATTGATCATGAAAACATCTTGATTGTTGAAGTGTTTGTTGATGATATCATTTTTGGAGGAAGAGATAGTATGTGTAAAACTTTTGCAAATCAAATGCAAAGTAAGTTTGAGATGTCCATGCTTGGTGAAATGAATTTCTTATTGGGTCTACAAATCACTCAAACAAAGAAAGGAATCTTCATTTCTTAGACCAAATATGTGAAAGAATTGTTGAAGAAATTTGGGATGGAAGATTCAAAACCAATGAATACTCCCATGGCAACCAGATGTAATTTGAGCAAAGATGATGATTCTCCTAAGGCTGATCAGACAAAGTATAGGTCAATGATTGGAGGACTGTTGTATCTCACTCAAACTAGACCAGACATTATGCAGGCTGTTGGTCTTGTTGCTAGATTCCAGGTTGATCCTAGAGAATCTCATGTCATGGCAATCAAGAGGATTTTTAGATATCTAAATGGGACAGTTGAGTATGGTTTGTGGTATCCTAGAGATCATGATTTCTCTCTTCATGCATATACAGATGCGGATTGGGTAGGAGATGTGGATGACCGAAAGAGTACCAGTGGTGGAGCATTCTTTTTGGGGAAAAGATTGGTTTCTTGGCTAAGCAAGAAACAAGAGGCAATATCTCTGTCTACAACTGAAGCAGAATATATTGCAGCAGTAGGTAGTTGCACTCAAGTTTTGTGGATGAAGCAGATGCTAAGAGATATCAAAGTGGAGTATGAGGAACCTATCACAATCTTTTGTGACAACTCAAGTGCAATAAATATATCTAAGAATCCGGTGTTGCATTCAAAGACTAAACACATATCCATCAAGTTTCACTTTTTGAGAGAGCAAGTGAACAAGAATGAAGTCATATTGGAGTTTGTACCTTCCAAGGATCAGACTGTAGACATCTTTACTAAACCTCTACCTAAGGATTCTTTTGAGTATCTCAGGGAGAAGTTAGGGGTTATTACCCCTCCGGTGATGAACTAAGGTGCACTGAAGTGCATCAGTTTGGTGGATATCATAGTCATATCTTGTGATCCAGATTGATGATGGGGAGCTGCTACTCAGGGGGAGCAGCAGGTATGATTCTGAAGTGTTGGAATTGTAATTATGTGCCCTTTGCCATTGATGTCAAAGGGGGAGAGAAGACATATGAAAAACAAGTGGTTTCTGATCAAAGGGGGAGCAGTAAAGGGAGAGAAGACATGTGAATGGTTGTTGCTGATAGGGGGAGTTGTGACAGTGAGAAGAAGTTCTTGTCTTGATGGTTAAAATAGTTTTTCACATCATATGTTGCCATCAATGACAAAGGGGGAGATTGTTGCAAGTATGGGCCTAACTAGTGTTGTCATTGATGTCAACATACTCATGTTGCATTAATGATAAGGATTGGATGAGTTGTGAGCTGAGGATATTGAGAAAATTAGTCTCAATTAGGAACAGTGATGACAATAAGGCAAAAGTCCAAGATAGGATGAGGATCATAGGATACAGATTAAAGGGTTTGTAGATATGTGTCTTAAGGTGATCCAGTAGAGATTTAATAGGTCCGCATGAAAATCTGAAGAAGGTGTGGCCGCTCAAGTAAAACCGGTTCTGGTAGGTGTTCAGAGATGACAGAGTGATACAGACAGGTCCGGTGAGATCCGAAATTGCATTGTCCTGTTCTGCAGATTTGAGGGAGTGTTGAGGAAGTCTTTGTGGAGTGTCAACTAGATTGGTTCATTTTTTGAAGGTCCGCAAGCATCTATTCCTTTGTGACAGTAATGACAGACTGTGTTCTTGAGGTTCTGGATGAAGGGGAGATGGATTTCAGTAAGCAGATGAAGTATGGATGTTCTTGGTGATTCAGACAAGCTTGTGGAGGTCTTTGGATCATGTCCAGTTCATGTTGGTGGTCCGCATTGAAGTTGGAGCTCGCACTAAAGAATAACTTTCGGATGATGGTGTTCTTTCTGAGACTGGCTAACCAGATGAGTTACACATCATGCGGATGTTCTTGTTGATGTTTGCCGACTTATATGATCATTCCTAAGTTGATGTCTTGTATAAATAAGGGATTGCGAAGTCATTTCTAAGTTGTCCTTGTTGAGATGAGTGTGTGGTAGCAAGGAGGAGAGCGAAAGGTAGAGCAGAAGTATTGGGCTTAAATGAAACTGATTCAAGCATGGTGAAGATGCTATTCTCCAGTTCATGTATGTGATACTTATTTCTTTGTAGACAATGTGTCTCTTGTAGGCAGTGAGCCTCTTGTGAGCAGTGTGCTCGAGTAGTGAGACCTAATT
This sequence comes from Cunninghamia lanceolata, assembly GCA_027924645.1. Taxonomy (NCBI): domain Eukaryota; kingdom Viridiplantae; phylum Streptophyta; class Pinopsida; order Cupressales; family Cupressaceae; genus Cunninghamia; species Cunninghamia lanceolata. The sequence goes on from BSBN01000592.1 coordinate 5,646,679, forward strand.
GGCATGTGCCATTTTGTTCTTTCTATTCTTCTAACAAAGAATACAATCTTAGGTTAATCACCCCATGGTTTTTCACTTAACTGGGTTTTCCACATTAAAATCTTGGTGTCTCATGTGTTGATGTGTTTCTGCTCTTAATTTGTTGCATTGTGTTTCCATGATTGATTTATTATTATACTGTTGAATTGCAAAGTAGAGTTAAGTGTTTAATTGGAAGAAAGTTTTGCACAACTGATTCACCCCCCCTCTTAGTTGTGTGTAAGTCTAACAGACCCTTCTCACCAATGTGGCCAAATATCTTATGCCATAACATTGTCTTTTCAGCAGGAAGTTTATCTTCCAATGCAAGATTAAAACCATCAAGACTAGAAACAATAGATTTCTTCACTGCTCGTTCAGATGATGGGGCTGAAGTGATTGTTGCCTTCTTCCTTGAGTCAGAAGAACTATTGCATTGTGAAATACATGCCTCCAGCTAAAACAGAGTACCTCTCCTAGTACCCTTAGCAAGCACCATATCTCCTCTAGTCATCTTCCATCCTTCTTTTGAAAAGACAACCTGTACACCTGCATCATTCAAACTACTTACAGAAAGCAAGTTCTGTGCTAAGCCTGGGATGTGCATAACCCTAGAGATCCCCTTCACTCAACCATCATGGAATCGGATAGAGACTCTTCCACAACCAACAATCTTCAGATGAGAGTCGTCACCTAGATACACCTTTCCACCATCGAACTCCTCATACTTAGTGAAATAGTCTTGATGAGAGGTCATGTGGAATGATGCACCAGAGTCGATTAGCCACACATCCTCAATTGCATGGGTTGCCAGGGCTACGATGAAAGCATCACCGTCATCTTGTGACTTGTCAGAATCTAAATCAGGAGCTTTCTTCTTCTTCTTCTTCTCCTCTTTGCATTCCTTTCAGAAATGCCCAGTTTTGCCACAGTTCCAACTTAGAGCCTTGGACTTTCCAGGAGATTTGGATCTCCCATGGGATTTGGATCTACCCTTCTCAGCTTTCTTGTCCTTCTTTCCTTTCTCCTTGGGTCTTCCATGAACTGCAAGGGCCTCTTTGGCTGTCTTAGAAGACTTTCTCTGCATATCTTAAGACAATAGCGAAGAAACCACTTCCATTTTGAATGTGGATGTGGTGCTTCTAATAGCCATGACAAGATGATCCCATGAGTCCGACAGAGAACAAAGTAGGGTCATACACCGATCCTCCTCCTCCATCTTCACACCAATAGATGTCAATTGTACAATTAGCATGTTAAAAGTATTCATATGTTCAGCGACGGATCCTCCATCCTCCATTCGAAGAGAATACAACTTCTTTCTCAGGAAAAGTTTATTAACTAGGGATTTGGCTTGATACACATCCCCCAACTTCTTCCAAAGTAGTTTTGCAGTAGTCTCCTCATGGACATTTAACATAATAGAATCAACAAGACTAAGTCTTATGAGACCCTTAGCCTTCCGATCCTTGAGATCCCACTCATCTTGTGACATTGCAGCTGGTTTAGTTCCATTAACACTTTCCCAAAGGTCTCGGTCTACAAGCATGTCTTCCATCTTGAGCTTCCACAGCTCGAAATTAGTGCCATTAAATTTCTCCACTTCAAATCTTCCGTATATCTTTGCCATCTCCTTGCTGCAATAAGATATAGAATACTCTACACAGACTCTGACTCAACTTAAGATCAGCTCAAAAAACCCCTACCCAACAATTAGGACCAAAGGTGATCAAGCTCTGATACCAACTGAAAGGAAGCTAGGTGTGTGGAAATCACTTCCTACACTAATCTAATGAGGAGAGGGCTATGAAAATTAAATTTTATCCTAACTATTACAACAATGTTAAACCATTAACATGAGATATTGCAGCAAAACACAAGAACCAGAAAGTAGACAGAAAAAGAGAGACAAAGATTTACGGTGGGGAAAACCCTTATCAGGTGACAAACCCCACACTCAGAAACCTGCACAATGTATTAACAAATCTGAATATGTTTACATTACACTTGCAATGCAAGCTTCAATGGTCTTCGACACTTGTGTCTAGAGTCAAATCGACAGCATAACAGTACCTGTAGAACCTGTGAGACAACTCCCTCTCCAAGCACCTGTTTATATAAAAAATACAAGGAAATATTGGACCTTTCTTGGAATGGGCGTCCAACTTGGTTTCATGGACCAAAACCCACACCTAAGGACACTTGGTCAACATTGTAGAATGTGCCTGACACTTGTCCACAACTCCCATCCCAAAGGGGTCGCCTATTTCCAAAATGGGCTAAAATGCTCTTACAACACTTACGATTGACATAGAATCTGTCATAGTGATTACAACTTACAGCTATAAGAGAATCTATCATACACAGGCTATAAATAGCATATTCTCTTACAACATGTCATAGTCCACCTTGGGGCACCCAAATATGCCTTTTTCAAATATGCTTCATGACACATGTCTTCACCTGTCTTACAACCTTTTATTTCTGACTCTTACATGTCATAGATTCGTCATAGGAATCCATCATAACCATTTCGGTCAAACATTCCCTTACACAACATGGAAGATGCCAACACATGGCAAAATGCTCCTACCACAAAGTGGGACACCTATCTCCTCATGTGAGGACAAAATTACAAGTTGTCATATTCCATGTAGGATTGACACATCACCGTGCCACATCCCACAATATGACAATTGGAATTTACAAATATTTACAACATAGTCTATTCAATAATAAATACAAACATTAATAATGTAAGGAATTTACAAGGTTAAGACACCTTAATTCCCAACATTACAAATAGGCATTTTTTAGGTACTAATTCATATGGTCGTGATGTAAATAAGTATGGTCACCTGGTCCTTTCCTAGACATCAATCTATCCTTTCAACGATGCCTAAAGGATTGAACATGTATATAAGGTAGTTTTACATTCATTTAAAGAGGATGGAAAAACTTGGTTGTAGAGTAGATTCGCAGAATAGAAGAATATAAGTTTGAACATGTAGGGTTTCTTCTAGTGGCTATGAAAGATCATTTTATTTGTAACCTATCTTGGGTTTTCTCTCAAAGGATATGCGAGGGCATTGTAATCTCCAAAGAGTGAATTAAAATTGTAGATTTGGCATTTTATTGAGTGTCTCCATGAATATTGCATGAGTTTTTGGTAATTTGACAAATTTCCTTAATCACATTTGTTGATTTGAATATTATTCTTGATTAGTTAGTCAACTAAAGGGCTGTAAAATCCTTTGTAAAGACTTTGCAAGGTATCTCTTCAAGATAATACATGAAACTCATAGGTTTGTTTCTGGATTATTAAGGTATGCTCAGTAATATGTTTTTGTAATTTCTTGTATCTATTTGTTGTTACGTATAGAGCCTAGCGTATGTATAAAGCATTCAGGTGTGGTCTTTGTTGGTATCTTGGTCAAGATATCATAATTTTAATACATGGGTGTCCCCTTTGGTTCAAGAGCTAGACTCTACTACCCTCACTAGATAAAGGCACCGATCTGTTTTTTGTTCAACTTATTTTTTCCTCCAACACACTTGAAAACATAACAAAATCTCAATCTTTTATACTTTTGTGTTGTTTTAATACCCACATCCATGTGTCTAGATGTATTCTTTTGTATTATGGGCTATCAAAGCATCATTTTAGGCTCTTTACATGGTTATATATCTGCTTATAGAAGCTGTAACAACCTTGTGTTCTTCAAACCAACATACAGGTACTTTATGATAGTTAAATTAGAGTTTCTTATGCATTGGGTATGGTTTGATTCAAGGTTTAGCTTCACATTTGAAATTGAATTCAATACCAATGCCTCAAGAAAATAGACTAAAAAAACTTGCTTAGAATCAAGAAAATTGAAAACCCTAAATGATATAATCAATTTTGATTTAATTTAGTAAAAACTAGAAAATGAAAACTAAAAAATTATCTATAAATTGTTGAATGCTTGGAGAATGTCAAATTGCCCAAAATTGATATATGTTCTTAGTTGATATCCGCTATTATCTTATATCCATTTTGTTTGATAGAATGAACCCATGGGTTGGCATTATATCATGTTGTGAAATGGGGGAATCCATAATGAATATCCGTTATGTTTAAAATGGATATCCATTTTGCTTTGGCATTACCAAACCAAATTCTAACTTTTATCCAGCCCTAGCAAAAAGTCAACTATCCATTTTGTAATTTTGGCTAAGTATACACGCGCTTTTTTCCAATTGGCACTATTTGGCCAATGATGATCTCGCACTCACCCGTCTTAATTTATTTATTTTATTCAAATAAAAATATCTATTTTTATCTTGTCTGTATATAGTGTCAACTCAATTTTCACAATGCTAACTATGGAGGGAGGACCGTACCCATAGCCTAGTATCTTGTCTCTGAGGTACACTATGAGTAACTTCTAGGGGCTAATTTCTTAAAAGTGCATCAAAAAATTTAGATGGTTGAAGGTTACTTAGGGCTAGGCTAGGAAAAATTCTCGGGGGTCTTCCAATATACCTGAAGCTATGCGGAAACTCATAGTCATATATAGAGGCTATCATAGGCCTAGTTATTGGAGCCAAATACTCATCACTTCATTGGACCCTTTAAAGGGAATCCAACTTAGCCAAGAATGATAGCTCTTCTAAGGATATTTGAAAACTCATAGCATATACTAACCTAAAAAATAAATGAAACTACTTGCAAGGGGAAAGAATTTGGCAAAACGTAGATAACAAATTTAATTTGACTAAGGTTGTAATCATTTTTTAATCATCAAGATTACTTTAGGGTGAGATGAGAGCATATGGTGGACAGTTTTAGAAGTCCCTAAATTGGTCATGTTTCTTGTAGAAATGGCTTCTAGAAAGAGCTCTAATACCACTTGTAATGAACTTGCAAGATGAATAAAATAGAACACAGAGAAATATATAGAAATGAGAGAAATAGAATGCCTCGTACTATCTTCACAATGCCACTTCAAGAGAGCAACCTCCCAATAGAGCATACACTCTAATTACAAATATCCAAGATACCCTCCATTTGGAAAGTTATTATAATATATAAAAATTTACCAAAGACAATCACTATCATCCCATTTATGTGGTGGGATAGTTACTTTATTCTAATTAACTAGTGAGATAACTTAAAAAGCATGTGCGTCTACCTTTATTTAATGGGTGACTTACAAAGCATATGCATGCAACTAATACTAACTACCATATAGTAGAATGGGGTTCATAACACATGCTAACTTAGTAAAGAAATGTGACATTACGCATATTAAATTGATACTAGATATTACTTAGCAATAGAACACTTTCTCCTTGGAATCCACGGCATCTTATTTATTGGAATTTGTAACTCATAAGATGTACCTCACACAAAAGTAGGACAAGGATTAGTAACGTAAATAACACAAATCCATTAAATTCCATTCATTCATGTAATCATGGTATAATCAATAAGAATCACTAAATCCCAATAATCAAAATCTTAATCATATATTTATTCATAAGTAGGAGGTAATTTTTGCAACATGTCAAATTATGATATTTTATATCAGGATTTTGAATCTTGATATAAAATATCATAATTCAACTATGTAGCCTTTGAATCCTGATATAAAATATCATAATTTGACACACTACGAAAAATACCTCCTACTTATCAATTGATGAGCTAAAGGGGCTCTATAATGAATGGTTCATAAGGTACAACACTTGCTAAAGGTTTTGCAAATGGGTTAGCAACCTAAGTGGGCTTGATATTGGGGGAAACTTCATGGTTAAGCATTCTTGAGTCAGAGTAGTACTAAGAAGGGTGACCTTCCAAGAAATCCCAATGCTTCACCCCATGAACATCACCTAGACGTAATGAATGTTAAGTAGACCATTCATGCTCATGAGAGATGGGTTCATTTGAACCACTACTCATGAAATATGGGTCATGTGCTTGACTCAAAAATTTCACAATTGAACCCTAATATAAAATATCGTATATTTATTCATTAAACACAATAGTCATAATACATAATAGACAACAATTAATAGTGTGAGTTTACAAGGATGTCATGTAACTCTACACCTCTCAAAAATTTGCTTCCCTATTTGAACAACTCATTTTTTCCCCAACAAATTTACTTCTTAAATCTAAAATTTGGGGTCCACCTTATTAATATGTGTTCTAATAAGAAAACTATTGTGATAGATAAATATTAAGTAATTATTAGTTAGTGTACTTTATAGTAAAAAAAAAGTTATTTTTCTCATCAATATTAATATTTATTCATCTAAATATATATCTACAAACATCGTAACTAAACAATTTACATTTCTGGAAAACTCTTGAAATTATAATGGGGGTCTGTTCTTTACAGTTTTAATTTTGAGGTCAAATAAGGTACACAATAATTAGATCTTTGTCAACTATAGGGTTTTCATAAATCTGTATTTCTGGGCGCAAATCAAGGAATTGTTCTAACTTTTTTATATTTTTGGAAAGGTCTAAGAAACTTAGTACGGATCTCTTCTTTGAGTTTTTATTTTTTAGGTCAAAAAAGTTTCAAAATAATCAGATCTAAGTTGAGTATGTTAAAAAAATGTATCTGAAATTGCAACCTTGTGATGAACATATCTTTTTATGGCTGCATTATAACATTATTTTCTGATTTTGCAAGGGTTTTATTATCATTTTCTTGCAGCAAAATCATTTGTCCAAGAACATCTTTTTCAATCTAACATACTTATTTTATAGCTTTCACTTGCCAGAGATCAAAATAATTGAAACTATTAATAAGTTGTTGTAGATTCACATGTCAAATAAATCGTTCTATCACTAATCTAGGCACCTAGTTTAATTTAGGAGGATAGTAATTGAACATTGTTTTTTTGTCTTTAGATTTTGAAAAGGGTGTATGCTCTCTCCTCACACCTTTTGGTGATCTTGGAGATCAAAACCCCTTCATTATCCTTGCGTTTATTTGTTCAATCCCAGGGATATTATCTCACGTATGCTCTCCCCTTGCGCTTCGTGAGAGCCTGGGGATTAAAAGTGAATAGTGTTCCTTCCCTTTAGGAGGCCTACTAGGGGATTTCATCACCCCTAGGGATGACCTCAACCATGTGTTTTGGCGGGATATATCAAAGGGGGGAGAGTGAAAGTTGTACCTCAATCTAGCCACAGTCATTGGGATAGCCTTGGGGCCCTAGGTGATTCCGGACACAAGGTGTCATGGTGTTTTCTTAACTGCTTATGTCACATCCCTTCAATGGGCTAGTGTTCACAGACTTGGGCCTCATTGTACCTTGCATATTTGAGAGGACTCCCCTAGAAGCTCGTAAAAGCCTAGTTAAGACCCTTCGGTTGTCATATTCTGTGGTGCATCGTTGTAGCAAGGAAGAAGAGCTCATGCTATTACCTCCATTGTTTGAGATGGAATAAACTTTGGGCAAGACTTTAGTCTCCAAGGTAAGGGGTGTAAGGTGGTCCATGACCTTGCATTCCCTATCTATCCAAGCAATGATAAATGGTATCAAGGGGATGGAAATTGCCATTATCTAATAGTGGAGATTAAAGTCGCACCTGAGTGAGTCCATGGGATATGACACTCCTACTTGAATAATTCTGGGTTTGTTCATGTGCTTGGCATGTTTCCCTTGTGCAATACCAGTAAAAGTCACTTTAGTCGCGAAGTAATTCACACCAACTTCCTTGTTAAGTCAAGTCAGCCATTATCTTTTTGTGTTTGTTTTTCTTGCTAAAATCTCAAAATCCAAAAAAAACAAAATATCTCCAAAAATCTAAAAAAATCAATCTCCCAACCAAATCTAGAATCCATCCTAATCATTCCCTTGCATCATAATTTCCCATCTAATCATCTTATCCCAATCATCTCTTTCATCCAATCCAATCCATTTTACCCTAATCATCCATATGGCACTCAAAGATCCTTATGGCACCCAAAGAATGTTTGACGAACTCAAAAGATTATATGCAAAGTATCCAATCACTCCTACATCATCATCACTACCTCCCATCAACAACGAATCCAACTTATCCATACCCCAAACTTATCCAATATTCACCTTACCCGAAACCTCACAAGTCCAAATTCCTAACCATGCTTCATCTTCACACATACCAAATCCCACTATCTCACAACTTCAATAACTCCTAGAGCAACAACGACAAGACCTTCAACAACAACTTCAATAGCAACAACAAGCCTTTCAATAGCAACAACAAGCCCTTCTTCAACAACTCTAAACCATCCAAAAATCTCAAGCACAACAACCACAACCTTTATCCTTTCAACAACCACAACCACAATCCCATATGTCATCCTTATCAACTTCATACCAACCTAGTCCAACCACATATCAAGCTAATCCTACCTCAACCTATCCCACTTTTTCCAATATCAACCAATATTCACATCAATCCATACCTCAAGGTCATCCAACTATTTATTCCAACATTTCACCTCAATCCCAAATCCATTTATAAGGCTATCAAGATCTGATGCAGGAGCATCCAGTGGTGTAAGGGCAATCTTGCATCACCCAAAATGAAGCTAATTCAAAATCATTGTAGTTGTTTTCATTTCTTTCCATAATTAGTGTTTCTAGTTCCATAATATCCAGAATAATAATGTAGGACTTTCAGTTTTTCCAAAACTGCTAAAAATAGCAACTTGCCTATTTTGGAAAGTGTACCTGCTATTTTTAGAAAGTTTCCATTTGGGCACGTAATGAAACAAAAACTTCCAGAAAGTTACATAACATAAATATAAGACCTTTGGCGAAGGAATCAGGTAAAGATCATTTGTGAGCTGAAAGATATTAAAGTTTTTATTTTCTGAAAAGCCCCTGAAAATTTCCAGAATGAGATATGAGGCACTAAAACTCCCATAACATCCCGAAAAGTTGACAGAAATCTATTTATGGATTTCCGGTGTGATAGCTCACATCGTGAGCTTTTCGGCGCTTAAAACGGTTCGTCAATCGGACACTCGGATCAAAAGTTATGCTTCCCGGAAGTTGACCTACTTTTGGAGGGAGTTGCAAATTTCAAAATTTAGCTAGAGGCCGCCAAAAAGTGCTATTTATGACTATTTTAGGAACCTTGAGCAGGGGGTAGAGTTAAGGGGGCCAGTGTAGAGTCAAGAATAGGTGGGAAAACAGAAACCCTAGCTGATTTGGGGTTACAGAAGGCTGAAGATTCTAGAGTCTTAAGGTTGGGGAAAGCTATAATGTGTTGCAGCCAGTAGAGGATTCATCCTCTGATTGTAATTGAGCTTCTGTGATGTAATGAGTTGCCCAGTTCAATAAAAGAAAGTTCTATTTGTTGTGTTCAATATCTGTTATTGTGTGTTTTGTGACTTACCCCCCTTCATCAAGATCCTTTACAACAAGAGCATGTGAGTCCGAGTTATCCTTTGAGACAAAATCCAACATCCATAAGTCCTCCTCATGCTATCTTTGACAAGGGAAACACCACTCCTGCTTATGCATCCCATGTGTATCCATCATCATCGAACCACATGCTTATCCAAGAGCCTCAAAGTCAATGTCCTTCTACCCCATCAATTCCTCCAATTCTTGCATCACAATGTTCTCCCACCTCACAAAACCCTTCAATCCCTTCATCACCATGTTCTTCCAACCTTCTACTAAAGGATTCATTGGATGAACTTGTACAACAATTGGTCAAAGTAAAATTTTATTGAGCTACCACTGATAAAACCATTTGGAGAAAACCAAGTTAAACCCCATTGGTATAATGAAAATGATTATTGTGCATACCATAGGGTTAAGGGCCATATGATATGCAATTGTTACACACTTAAGAAAGTGCTCCAAAACCTCAAAAATATGGTAAGATTGTGCTCAATGATCCCAACCCTAATCCATCCCCTCCTATTATCCATCCACCTAATCCTAATCCTAATCCTAATCCATCCAATCCCATTATCCCTCCACCTAATCCCAATCCAAATCCATCCAATACCATTATCCCTCCACATAATCCTAATCTTACACCATCTACCCTTATTATCCACCCATTATATTGTCCATCCACCCATACACTTATGAAGTATGTGATCCAATAACTATTAGCAAGAAATCATCCATGTCCATGTAATCAAATGCCTATCCTTGAACCTATCCAAGAACCTTCAAGCAATATGTCTATTCCTCTAAACCCATCTTATAGTCCACAACCCATCAAGCCTCTTGAAGATCCCCATACCATGAGTTCAAGTCAAGATCTATCATGTAGCCATGTTGTTGATCATCTAGAGCCTGTCAAGCCTATCCAAGAGTATCCCACTCCCATACAAGAAAACCAAGAGCTATGTCAAGAGTCTAGTGTAAAGCATGTGGAAACATCAACCTCTCATCCTAATCAAGATCTAAATACCCTATGTAATCCCATCCCCGATTCTATTCCATCATATAATCAACCTATCCATAACCTATATCTTTTCTATGATCAAGATGTTATCTATGACCAAGACCCTATCCATGAGCAATAAATCCAAATTCATCCTATCCATAATTCACTTAATTACATCCATAATCCCACCACTTCCAACACTAGTCCTATCCATCCTACAACTAATCCTATCCATCATCTAACATTGATGCAGAGGTAGGAGGACCAAAACTATCCTCAATAACATTAACAAATAAAAAGAAATAATCTAATTGCTTTGGTCAGATTGAAGAGAACATTAATACAGACTTTTCATCCAATTTTCATGAAGATCCAATGGTAGGAGAGAAAGTTATGACTCTTTTCCCAAAACTACAAACCCTAGGCAGCATTTAGACCTGCCCTCACCAAAAATGCCATAACTTATTCAAATATTAATAAAATTTGATACAACAAAAAGAAATGGAAAGTAGACTCAATACTCTTTCCAACCATATATGGCTTGCCCCTGTATCTATCCGTACAAAACCGTACCAAATGCTGCAACAGGACTGTTGCAGGAAAAATCAGAAAATTACAGTCCATAAAACACTCATATCTTTCACAAAACTAAATAAAAATGCATGGGACAAGAAGCAAATGGAAGGTGGTTGAAGGATCTAATATTTGCAATCTATTAGACATCTATTCAATTCCATACATGGCTGTACAATAGCAAAGGACAGCAAATTGCTGAAGGAAAATACAAGAAAACATTATTTTTTCTCATTCCATGCTCAAATCTTCAACCACCCACGAATTCTTCATGGTTACAAGGCCTTTTAAAGGCATTAAAATATGTCTCTTTAGTTCATAACTGATTTGGAGTGAACCAAGAGCCAAATGACTCTTCACCTTCCAAGTTTGCATCTTTTTTCTAATTTTACATTGACAACCTTTACATGGTTTGCAATATTTTGCATTTTTGAAACTCCTAATGACCTAAACACATAAAAATGACTTGATAAACCTCATTACAATGTGGAAGAATACAAATTTAATCAAACTCAAATATTTGTCCAGGGCAATATTAATTTGCCAAGGTGCTCTTGCACCATACAACCAACCAACAAAATTTCCAAGTCCCTTGGAAATGTATCTGCAACAAGTCTCTTTCCTCTGTCTTTATCTTCAATCTTCTCAGCTACAATCTTCTAATCTATAGAAATGGTGACCAACCAACCAATAAAAAAAACTACCATCTTCACAGAGCATCCTCGGGCTCCTTCTACTCCCATCAGTGGAGTACTCTTCAGGCTGCAACATCAAGTGCTTCTTCAGGTATCCATCTCTCTCACTGCTTCACAACAAACCAACTCACCAAACCATTCATCTCACCCAACAACAGATCCTGGTGATGCACCTACCACTCTCTCCTCAGTGGTTTCTCTATGCATCCTTCTCCAGCCAAATCTCTATTGGAGAATGGTCATGACAGACCTCATCTTGTCTGCCCACACACAATCTCAGAAAACATCCTTCTTGCAGCTAGATGGAACAAGCACCTACAACCAAACAACTGAGCAACACAAAATCAAAAAGGTGTAGATTGCCTCCCTCGGTGATCTATCTACACAATCAAGATCTTCTCGCTCTTCACCTACCTTCTCAGTGACAGAAAAAAAAATACACACCACCCAAATCTTTCGCCAGCTCTGATACCAATATGATGCCGAGGTAGGAGGACCAAAACTATCCTCAATAACATTAACAAATAAAAAATAATAATCTAATTGCTTTGGTTAGATTGAAGAGAATATTAATATAGACTTTTCATCCAATTTTCATGAAGATCCAATGGTAGGAGAGAAAGTTATGACTCTTTTCCCAAAACTACAAACCCTAGGCAGCATTCAGACCTGCCCTCGCCAAAAATGCCATAACTTATTCAAATATTAATAAAATTTGATGCAACAAAAAGAAATGGAAATTAGACTCAATACTCTTTCCAACCATATATGGCTTGCCCCTGTATCTATCCGTACAAAACCGTACCAAATGCTGCAACAGGACTGTTGCAGGAAAAATCAGAAAATTACAGTCCATAAAACACTCATATCTTTCACAAAACTAAATAAAAATGCATGGGACAAGAAGCAAATGGAAGGTGGTTGAAGGATCTAACATTTTCAATCTATTAGACATCTATTCAATTCCATACAGGGCTGTACAATAGCAAAGGACAGCACATTGCTGAAGGAAAATACAAGAAAACATTATTTTTTCTCATTCCATGCTCAAATATTCAACCACCCACGAATTCTTCATGGTTACAAGGCCTTTTAAAGGTATTAAAATATGTCTCTTTAGTTCATAACTGATTTGGAGTGAACCAAGAGCCAAATGACTCTTCACCTTCCAAGTTTGCATCTTTTTTCTAATTTTACATTGACAACCTTTACATGGTTTGCAATATTTTGCATTTTTGAAACTCCTAATGACCTAAACACATAAAAATGACTTGATAAACCTCATTACAATGTGGAAGAATACAACTTTAATCAAACTCAAATATTTGTCCAGGGCAATATTAATTTGCCAAGGTGCTCTTGCACCAAACATCCACTTCCCTTGATGAGACAATTGGTCCCCAAGAAAATATAGATAATCAACTTCTTACTAAGCATAATGTTCATCAAGATCATCATCATCCTTCACCATCCTCTATTGATCCCATTCCAAATCCATCATCCTATCATCTTGGATCTAACACCTTCATTCATGGTGGCTCTCTTGTAGAAGATAAACAACTTCTATCCACCACTCTTTCCTCCCCATCTAATAATGGACTCGCGTCTTATGCCTTAAATAATAAACATCCCATTGCAAACCACATGCTCCAAAACATGAATTATCATGGAAAAGGCGTAGACCTTCATGAACAAGGTATTTTGGAGCCCATCCATGTCAAATTTCCTCCACGATCGCATGGCCTTGGCTATATACCCCAAGAAAAACAATCCCAAGATATTAGTACCACCTCCATTCCTTCTAAATCCACTTCTTTCGATCCCAAACCCCATGCATCCCATCACACCTCTAAAACATATGTCGCTACCCCTCCTCCATCATCACACAAATCCCAAAAGCATGTGACCATACACCTTCCTCCATCTACTTTACCTCCACTCCTCCCAACACCTAATATCCCCATCCTCACATCCCCTTATCCTTTTATCCACAAGTTCACTAATCCCTCCATCCACACATCCCACTCCCTTAAATCCCCTAAAATTCCTAATTATGATCAACAAATGAACACATCCACCAAACATGAAGCTATCACAACCCCCGTGGGATTCAAAAATAGAAATTTGGATGCCTCCTTACATAAAGACAAAAATCGTAAAGATCCTCATGCCATAAGGCACCAATGTAAAGAATCAAAGTAAACTTCATCCAAAAGGCTACCCAATCTCACACATCAAAAATCAAAAGCAAAAACAAAAATTGTGTGGGTCCCCAAGCAAAAAGTACTTAATCCAAATAAAGCATCCACAATTCAAAAATCCCAAAAATCTTGTTCCCTATCAGAAAATCCTACAATTCTTAAGACCATTTGGGTCTCAAAATTACTAAATCAACCATCCCCTAAACAAGCATCTCCATTACTCCCAACTCCTCCTTCTATTCAAAAGCTTCAAAATCCAATTCAGTGTGTGCAACCATTGGTCCTAGTCCCTTTCCATTCCACAACATTCCCACATACCTACATCTCCCCATCTTCTATCTACTATCCTGCATATTTTCCCCATCATATCCCTATGCTCCATGCTTTTGGATAATCCTTCCATCCATAATCCACTATCCATTCATACATAATCCACATCCTAATCCACCTCCATCTCCCTCTCATACAATCCTCTACTAACATCCATGTGCAAAATGACACTTGACATGATCCATGTGTGACATCCCTCTATAATGGGACATTATCACCTTTCATGGAACTAGATGCTTGTGTCCCCATCCTCTTCCAAATCTATCCTATCCATATTCCCCTATCCCATCAAAAAAATCAAAAAATAAATTAAAAAAAAGGAAAAATCAAAATCAAAATAGTAAAGAGAAATCCCTTCGTCCAATGGTGAAAACCACCTCAGTGGCGCCTTGGATAAGTACCATGATGAAAACCTTGCAAACATGTATCATGTGTAGATTCCTTGTCTATGTGTCTTAACACTTGGGGGCATGTTGTCTCATCTATACAATCCTATTATTTTCCTCCTATCCTACCATCTTCATCCATCATATCCTCATGCCTACCTATTCCATTCACATATCCTCATCTATCCTATCCACATTCCCATCTTTCATTCCTCCTTTTGATCTTGATACAGACATGGGGACAAAATTGTAAAAAATGCTTTGGACATATCTTGATCTACCTCATCCTTTCTATCCAATCCTATCATCCTATTGTCATAAGTTTTATCATGTAAAATCCTAAGCATTACAACTAGAATGGGGCATGTTATTCCTATGCAACATAGTCCTTGGAGATCACATCCTAAAACCCCTTCCTCAATTCATTATGTATCCTCCATCCTTCCTATCCTTCCATCCATAATCTACTTATCCATCTATTCAATCCTTCTTTCAACCTTGAATTTGTTTTCCCTTTTCATTAGTATCTAGCATCTAGGCTATCCAAATGACAATCCAAAAAAATTAAAACATTTCCAAAAATCCAAAAAAATTCAAATATTCCCATAACATTTTCTCAAAATCCCAAAAACATCAAAACATTTCCAAAAATCTAAAAAAATTGAAACATTCTCAGAATCCCAAAAACATCAAAATATTTCCAAAAATCCAAACATTTCCAAAATTCCAAAAAAATCAAATATCCAAAAAATCCAAGCAATAAATCCAAATGCAAGTCACCCTTAATCCATAGCAATCTAGTCAAAGTAATCGAACCAAATCATCCAATCACATCCTTGGTCTTGATCCTAATCTTGTTTTCAACCTAATCAATCAATCATCATCATCAATGGGATATATTGTTCCCGCATCCTTGTGTTGATCTAGGGATATATCATTCCCCACAATGACAACACTATCTCAATCAATCAATCAATTATCAGTTTACAATATGACAGGGGCAATACCTTGTTTATTTTTGAATCAAGCAAAAACATTCATACAACACATGAGATACAATGGTTGTGTGACTTGTGTCATCATTTGGTCTTTTGTTTTTAATTTTATCTTTTCTATCTCCTTCTTTTGCTTTATCAAAGTCACCTAGATCCATTTATATCTTGGTACATTACAATTAGCAAATAATGGGGCATAGCATTTTGCGTGTCTATTGGATATTCTTATCACTACAGCTAATATTCATATCTTGTGTCTAGACAAGGTTGTATTGCGTTGTGTATAAGGATACTCCTTTTGTTTGAAGTGACAAGTCCATGCAAAGGATACAAAGTCAACCTAGTACCTTATACCTTGGTGCATAATATCCTCTTACTATATCAAATAAGGATTGTTCTACACATTATACCAGCATAGCTATATCTTCTCTATCCATTGTATCCATTATGATTCTTCACCTCTCAACCTATCTTTATCCACTATCTATTTCACCTATCTCCTTCACATTAACAATCTATCCATTCCTACCCTTTAACCTTATCCATCCTTTCACTTGCATCCATTTCTTTCTCTAACCTATTTTCATCCATTTCGAGAGCATACCCGTGTTCTCCTAACCCACCTATCCTCTTAAGGGGGCATCATTTCTCCTCGTCACTCCTTCAAGTGGCTGGGGCATCCTTCTCCCTCCATCCATACATTTTCTTCTTTGAAATGATGTTACTTCTCTTAGTCGCAACATCATCTCAAAGAGGGGAAAAATGTAGACACCTAAAATTGGCCATGTCTTACAACATTGTCTTCTGACTCCCTCTTGCATCCTCTTGCAACACTATATAACACATTTTCTTCTAGGTCCCTTTCATGACCCCTTCCATCATTCCCATTAGCTAAATAAATTAGATTTATTTAACTAATTCCTTTTATCCATTTATCCTCTTCTCACATCAAATTAAATAAATCTTATTTAATTAATCATATCTTCCTTCATCATCCAATTTAAATAAATTAAATATTTATTTAAACTCCACATGTCTCTCATAATTTAAATAATTTTATTATTTAAATTATTTATCCCCACTCACATCCCTATTTTTAACCTCATTCATTGTGCGTCATAAGCACTTCCTCTCCAAAATCAATTAAAAATCCTATTTATTCCCACTTCCATCCTTATTTTAGTCATATGTCATCCTCATTTATGGTGTGTCATAAGCACTAAAATTGACTTTCAATCCTATTTGTCGACCTCATCCCTCACCCTTCTAATCTTGGTCATCCATTTGATTCCCTCTCTATCTATAAATTGAAACTCTTATTTCAATTTCAAACCCTCGTGAACACTCTCTCACACATTTTCATATGCACGTTCATATCATTCATATTTTCCATTATATTCATAAGAGTTATGCTAGTTGTGTGAGCAGCACACAAATCATCCACAAGACAAATGAATGAAGCGTGGGTGCACTCCATTCCGTCTTATCAGAAGTTCGAATTTGTGCAAGGTTTGAAGGTATATTTGCATTGTTTATCTTTATGTTATTGCTTTGCATAATTTTCTGGGTTTCACAAATGTTTTAGCTTTTTGGTAGGTTCACGAATTGGCAAACCTACTGAAAAGGTTCTTGGATTCTCAAAATGTCCAAATCGCCAAAGAGATAAAGACAGAGAAATGTAGTTTTATCAAAATGGTGAACCTACCAAAAAGGTTCTTTGGTTCATGAAAGGCACGAATGCCTGAAAGAAGAGATGAAGTAAAGAGGAAGAAAGGGAAAGTTTTATCTTTTTAGCAAGTTTGCGAACTAGCAAATCTACCGAAAGGTTTATAAGTTCTTAAAGTTGCTAAAATGTCAAAAGTTAAATGAGAAAGCAAATGTTTCGACAAATTCATGAGTTTGTGAACTTGTTGAAATGCCAAAAGAACAAGGAAGAAAAGCTTTTTGGCAAGTTCGTGAGTTTGTGAACTTGCCAAATCGCAAAAAAGGAAAGAAAGAGAAAGAAGATGAAGCTCTTTCAATAAGTTCATAGGTTCCCAAACTTGCCAAAACGCTGAAAGAGTTTGCCAATTCTTGAAAGTCCCAAAAGGTTGAAAGATGAGTAAAGAAAAGAAAGAAGAGAGAGTATAGAAAAGATAAGACATTTCGACAAGTTTGTTGGTTCGTGAACTTGCCGAAATGCTAAAAAAGCTTGAAAGACAAGTTTAAAGAGTTGGCATGGTTAAAAAAAAGAAAGATTTAAAATTCAAAGCCTACGTAAATAAAAGGTAGTCTGATAAAAGGAAAAAATGTAGTTGCAAACAATGTTGATGAGCATTCACGCCTCCATTCACCACACTATGCTCCAACAAGCACCAAAATTGTCATTAATGAATCCTTTGATGGTTATGAGCACAGTAGGTAAGTTTTATATGCCCCACGACTTCTGTAGGCCCTTTAGTGATAAAAACATTGTACTAAGGCATGGGTGAGTATTCCATGAAAGGAAGCTAGGTGTACGAAAATTGCTTCCTATACTAATCTAATGAGGAGAGGGCTATGCAAATTCAATTTTATCCTAACTATTACAGCAATGTTAAACCATTAACATGAGATATTGTGACAAAACACAAGAACCAGAAAGTAGATAGAAGAAGAGAGACAAAGATTTACGGTGGGGAAAACCCTTATCGAGTGAAAAAACCCACACTCAGAACCCTGCACAATGTATTAACAAATCTGAAATATGTTTACAATACACTTGCAATGCAAGCTTCAATGGTCTTTGACACTCGTGTCTGGAGTCAAACTGGCAACATAACAGTACCTGTAGAACCTGTGATACAAATCCCTCTCCAAGCACATGTTTATATAGAAAATACAAGGCAATATTGGACCTTTCTTGGAATGGACGTCCAACTTAGCTTCATGGACTAAAAACCCATGCGTAAGGACACTTGGTCAACATTGTATAATGTGCCTAACACTTGTCCATATCTCCCATCCCAAAGGGGTTGCCTATTTCCAAAATGGGCTATGACAGATGCTCTTACGACACTTACGACCGTCATAGAATCTGTCATAGCGGTTACAACTTACAGTTGTAAGAGAATCTGTCATACACAGGCTATAAATAGCATATTCTCTTACAACATGTCATAGTCCACCTTGGGGCACCCAAATATGTCTTTTTCAAATATGCTTCATGACACATGTCTTCACCTGTCTTACAACCTTCTATTTCTGACTCTTACATGTCATAGATTCGTCATAGGAATCCGTCATAACCGTTTCGGTCAAACATTCCCTTACACAACATGGAAGATGCCGACACATGGTAAAATGCTCCTACCACAAAGTGGGACACCTATCTCCTCATGTGAGGACAAAATTACAAGTTGTCATATTCCATATAGGATTGACACATCACCATGCCACATCCCACAATATGACAATTAGAATTTACAAATATTTACAATATAGGAAATTAAATAATAAATAAAAACATTAATAATGTAAGGAATTTACAAGGTTGAGACACCTTAATTCCCAACATTCTCCCACTTGTTGAACACCTTTTAAGAGCCAATAGAATTACAGGATTTAACTGCTATAGGCTGAGAGGCCTATAGACTCTAAACACCATATGAACTTCTTTGTGCTCATTGGCTTCATCAATGCATCAACAACATTCTTCAAAGTATCTACCTTCTCCAAATTTACCTTTCCATCCTCAACCATGTCTCGCACGAAGTGAAATTGAACATCAATGTGCTTGGTTCTAGCGTGGAAAGTTGGATTCTTTGCAAGGAAAATTACACTCTGACTGTCACAACTGATCGTTGTCTGTCATGTATCAACACCAATATTTGAACACAATCTCTTAATCTAAATGGCTTCTTTACAAGCATGAGTTGATGTCGTATACTCAGCTTTTGTCGTGGACAAAGCAACAACAAGTTGTCGCTTACTCATCCAACTAATAGCACCACCAAACAGTGTAAACACATAGGCACTGGTGGATCTCCTACTGTCAATGTCACCTGCCCAATCTGAATCCACAAATCCATGAATGTTAACGGAATGCAGAGGTCTTGTAACATTACCATGATAGCAAATGGAATACTCAGAAGTACCCCTCAAATATCTGAACACTCACTTAATTGCATCCCAATGAACCCATCCAGGATTAGCCATAAATCGACAAAGGACTCCCATTGCTTGGGCAATGTCTAGTCTTGTGCATACCATAGCATACATCAAACTACCAACAGCACTAGCATAAGGTACTCTGCTCATGTCCTCCACCTCACTAGGAGATTTTGGACAATCCTCAACAGATAACTTTGTCCCCAAAGAAACAGGAACACACAATGGTCTACAATTTGCCATGCTGAACCTATCCAACACGGTCTTCACACACTTACTCTGGCTTAACCAAAGTCTTCTGTTAGCTCTGTCCCTTTTGATTTCCATTTCTAGGATGTACCTGCAGCCTCTAAATCTTTTATTTCAAACTGTGATGATAACTAAGATTTGAAATCAGAAATCATATTCTTACCCTTCTCAATGAGCAACATATCATCAACATACAGTGCAACAATGAGAATACGATCACCATCAAACTTAAAATACACACAGTGATCCAAGTTTGATCTCACAAATCCAATTGACAACACAAAGGCATCAAACTTCAAGTACCATTTCCTAGGGGATTGCTTCAACCATACAAAGACTTCTTAAGTTTGCAAACCAATTTTTCTTTACCTTTCACCATGTAATGGTCTAGTTGTGACATGTAGATTTCTTCCTCCAAATCACCATGAAGGAAAGATGTCTTCACATCCATCTGTTCTACCTCCAAGTCATAAGTTCTTGCGAGAGACAACACGAATCGAATGGATGTCAGCTTTGCAATAGGAGAGAAGATCTCACCATAATCTATACCCTCCACTTGTGAATACCCCTTCGCAACCAATCTAGCCTTATACTTCTCAACACTACCATCTGCACCAATTTTCTTCTTGAACACCCATTTGCATCCAATGGGTTTCCATCCAAGAGTCAAAGGCACCAAGTCCCAAGTTTGATTCTTTTCCAAAGAAGCCATTTCATCTTCCATGGCCTCCTTCCAAGAACCTGCATATTTCATGTCCAAAGCCTTTGATATTGTTCTAGGTTCATCACTATTAGTGAGTAAAGCATAAGCACAACAAGAATCAAGCAATGTAAAACCAAACCTTTCAGGTTGCTTTCTTATCTGTGTAGACCTCCTCAATGGCTGAGGTTGAGGTTCAGCTTCTTCATCTAAGCTTTCAGAGCTGCCAGAGTTCTCCTCATCATCAGGTCCAACATTGTCTTTTTGTTCAGTCTTCTCAGGGGTAGCAGGAAACTGAACAACATCCTCTTTCTTTACTTTTTCTTCTAGCTGTAAAATAGTTGAAGAAGGTGTAAGCTCTCTAAAGATGACACTTCTTCTATACAACACTTTTTTAGCCACAAGGTCCAAAAGCTTGTATCCTTTCACACCGACACCATAGCCAATGAAGATACACTTAACAGCCTTGTTCTCCAACTTTGACCACTTCTCCCTAGGCACATGTGCATATGCCTCACAACCAAAAACATGAAGATGCCTTATTGAAGGCTTTCTACCAGACCACACCTCCATGGATGTCTTACTAACAAGAGCTAATGTAGGAGATCTGTTTACCAGATAGTAGGCAGTGGCAACAGCTTCAGCCGAAAACTTTTGTTTTAGGCCAGCTGCACTAAGCATACTCCTAACCTTCTCCATCAGTGTCCTGTTCATCCTCTCTACAAATCCATTTTGCTGCGGGGTGTATGGAGTTGTCTTGTGTCTTTCAATCCCAAGTTCCTTGCAATATTTATCAAATTATGTAGAACAAAACTCACCACCGTTGTTAGTTCTCAAGCATTTAATCTTTTTACCAGTCTAATTTTTAGCAAAGGCCTTAAACTCCTTAAACTTGCTATAGACTTCAGATTTGCTTCTAAGAAAATAAGTCCATGTCCTTCTACTGTAATCATCTATAAAAGATACAAAATATACAGACTTTGATAATGAACGAACATTAACAAGACCGAACACATCAGAATGAATAAGGTCTGACACACCAGAAGACTTATGAGAACTTGAGTAAAACTGAACACGGTTTTGTTTTCCATAAATGCAATGTTCATAAAAGTCAAACTCAGGATTACAATCATCTAACCCCTCAATGAGGTTCTTATTTTTCAGGGTACGCAGACTCTTCTCACCAATGTGGCCAAATCTCTTATGCCATAACATTATCTTTTCAGTAGGAAGTTTGACTTCCAATGCACGATTACAACCATCAAGACTAGAAACAATAGATTTCTTCACTGCTCGTTCAAACGGTGGGGATGAAGTGACTGCTGCCCTCTTCCTTAAGTTAGAAGAACTATTACATTGTGAAATGCATGCCTCCAACTGAAACAGAGTACATCTCCTAGTACCCTTAGCAAGCACCATAGCTCCTCTAGTCATCTTGCATCCTTCTTTCGAAAAGACAACTTGCACACCTGCATCATTCAAACTACTTACAAAAAGTAGGTTCTGTACTAAGCCTGGGATGTGCATAACCCCAGAGATCCCCTTCACTCGACCATCAGGGAATCGAATAGAGACTCTTCCATGACCAACAATCTTCAGATGAGAGTCGTCACCCAGATACACCTTTCCACTGTCAAACTCCTCATACTTAGTGAACCAGTCTCGATGCGAGGTCATGTGGAATGATGCACTAGAGTTAATTAGCCAGACATCGTCAGATGCATGGGTTGCCAGGGCTACGATGATAGCATGACCGTCATCTTGTGACTTGTCAGAATCTGAATCAGGAGCTTTCTTCTTCTTCTTCTCCTCTTTGCATTCCTTTCAAAAATGCCCGGTTTTGCCACAGTTCCAACAAAGAGCCTTGGAGTTTCCAGGAGATTTGGATCTCCCACGGGATTTGGATCTACCCTTCTCAGCTTTCTTGTCTTTCTTCCCTTTCTCCTTGGGTCTTCCACGAACTGCAAGGGCCTCTTTGGCTGCCTCAGAAGACTTTCTCTGCATCTCTTCAGATAATAGCGAAGAAACCACTTCTTCCATTTTGAATGTGGATGTGGTGCTTCCAATAGCCATGACAAGATGATCCCATGAGTCTAGCAGAGAACAAAGTAGGGTCATACACTGATCCTCCTCCTCCATCTTCACACCAATAGATGTCAATTGTGCAACCAGCATGTTAAAAGTATTCATATGTTCAGCGACGGATCCTCCATCCTCCATTCAAAGAGAATACAACTTCTTTCTCAGGAAAAGTTTATTAACTAGGGATTTGTCTAGATACACATCCCCCAACTTCTTCCAAAGTAGTTTTGCAGTAGTCTCCTCATGGACATTTAACATAACAGAATCAGCAAGACTAAGTCTTATGAGACCCTTAGCCTTCCGATCCTTGAGATCCCACTCATCTTGTGACATTGCAGTTGGTTTAGTTCCATTAACACTTTCCCAAAGGTCTCAGTCTACAAGCATGTCTTCCATCTTGAGCTTCCACAGCTTGAAATTAGTGCCATTGAATTTCTCCACTTCAAATCTTTCGGATGTGCTTGTCATCTCCTTGCTGCAATAAGATACAGAATACTCTACATAGACTCCCACTCAACTTAAGATCAGCTCAAAAAACCCCTACCCAACAACTAGGACCAAAGGTGATCAAGCTCTGATACCAACTGAAAGGAAGCTAGGTGTGCAGAAATCACTTCCTACACTAATCTAATGAGGAGAGGGCTATGAAAATTCAATTTTATCCTAACTATTACAACAATGTTAAACCATTAACATGAGATATTGCAACAAAACACAAGAACCAGAAAGTAGACAGAAGAAGAGAGACAAAGATTTACGGTGGGGAAAACCCTTATTAGGTGACAAACCCCACACTCAGAAACCTGCACAATGTATTAACAAATCTGAAATATGTTTACAATACACTTGCAATGCAAGCTTCAATGGTCTTCAACACTCGTGTTTGGAGTCAAACCGGCAGCATAACAGTACCTGTAGAACCTGTGATACAACTCCCTCTCCAAGCACCTGTTTATATAGAAAATACAAGGCAATATTGGACCTTTCTTGGAATGGGCGTCCAACTTGGCTTCATGGACCAAAACCCATGCCTAAGGACACTTGGTCAACATTGTAGAATGTGCCTAACACTTGTCCACAGCTCCCATCCCAAAGGGGTCACCTATTTCCAAAATGGGCTATGACAAATTGTCTTACGACACTTACGACTATCATAGAATTTGTCATAGCGGTTACAACTTACAGTTGTAAGAGAATCTGTCATACATAGGCTATAAATAGCATATTCTCTTACAAAATGTCATAGTCCACCTTGGGGCGCCCAAATATGTGTTTTTCAAAAATACTTCATGACACATGTCTTCACCTATCTTACAACCTTCTATTTCTGACTCTTACATGTCATAGATTTGTCATAGGAATCCGTCATAACCATTTCGGTCAAACATTCCCTTACACAACATGGAAGATGCTGAGACATTGCAAAATGCTCCTACCACAAAGTGGGACGCCTGTCTCCTCATGTGAGGACAAAATTACAAGTTGTCATATTCCATGTAGGATTGACACATCACCGTGCCACATCCCACAATATGACAATTGGAATTTACAAATATTTACAACATAGGCAATTCAATAATAAATACAAACATTAATAATGTAAGGAATTTACAAGGTTGAGACACCTTAATTCCCAACATTCCAAATAGGCATTTTTTAGGTACTAATCCATATGGTCGTGATATAAACAAGTATGGTCACCTAGTCCTATCCTAGACATCAAATCTATCCTTTCAACGATGCCTAAAGGATTGAACATGTATATAGGGTAGTTTTACATTCATTTCAAGAGGATGGAAAAACTTGGTTGTAGAGTAGATTCGCAGAATAGAAGAATATAAGTTTGAACATGTAGGGTTTCTTCTAGTGGCTATGAAAGATCATTTTATTTGTAACCAATCTTGGGTTTTCTCTCAAAGGATATGCGAGGGCATTGTAATCTCCAAAGAATGAATTAAAAGTGTAGATTTGGCATTTTATTGAGTGTCTCCATGAATATTGCATGAGTTTTTGGTAATTTGTCAAATTTCCTTAATCACATTTGTTGATTTGAGTATTATTCTTGATTAGTTAGTCAACTAAAAGGCTGTAAAATCCTCTGTAAAGACTTTGCAAGGTATCTCTTCAAGATAATACATGAAACTCATAGGTTTGTTTATGGATTATTAAGGTATGCTAAGTAATATGTTTTTGTAATTTCTTGTATCTATTTGTTGTTACGTATAGAGCCTAGCTTCTGTATAAAGCATTCAGGTGTGGTCTTTGTTGGTATCTTGGTCAAGATATCATAATTTTATTACATGGGTGTCCCCTTTGGTTTAAGAGCTAGACTCTACTACCCTCACTGGATAAAGGCACCAATCTATTTTTTGTTCAACTTATTTTTTCCTCCAACACAATTGAAAACATAACAAAATCTCAATCTTTTATACTTTTGTGTTGTTTTAATACCCACATCCATGTGTCTAGATGTATTCTTCTGTATTAGGGGCTATCAAAGCATCATTTTAGGCTCTTTACATGGTTATATATCTGCTTATAGAAGCTATAACAACCTTGTGTTCTTCAAACCAACATACAAGCACTTAGTGATAGTTAAATTAGAGTTTTTTGTGCATTCCA
Organism: Cunninghamia lanceolata; assembly: GCA_027924645.1. NCBI lineage: Eukaryota > Viridiplantae > Streptophyta > Pinopsida > Cupressales > Cupressaceae > Cunninghamia > Cunninghamia lanceolata. The sequence continues at coordinate 5,672,069 of BSBN01000592.1, forward strand.
CCTGGTATGGTTTGATTCAAGGTTTAGTTTCACATTGTTATCAGTTATTATTCTCATACACCTTAGGGAATACCCCCCTTGGTCTAGTAGAGCCAAAACAAGAAGAAGGTCTTACCCACCTTATCAATGTTGTCCTTAGTTGCCTCATCTTGAATATAAGTTTGTAATCATTGTCTTGAGTTTGACACCCCTAGCACTCAAGAACTGATTGGCTTTACCAATTTAAGGAGTCTACACATTGAGCACCAAAAGCTTCAGTGGAGGAGGGTTCAGTGAGGGAGGATTTGGGTTTTGAGGTTGCTCATCCATATTACCTATTTTAAATTTAAAACATACACATGTAGAATTTAAAACAGTATTTTATTAAACCATATACCATTTAAATTAAACATTTAGAACATAATAAAAATTACTAAATTACATTTGAAATTGAATTCAACACCACTCAAGAAAATAGACTAAAAAAACATGCTTAGAATCAAGAAAATTGAAAACCCTAAATGATATAATAAATTTTGATTTAATTTAGTAAAAACTAAAAAATTATCTATAAATTGTTGAATGCTTGTAGGACGCCAATTGCCCAAAACTGGTATATGTTCTTAGTTGATATCTGCTATTATCTTATATCCATTTTGTTTGATAGAATGAACCCATGGGTTAGCATTATATCATGTTGTGGAATGGGGGAATCCATAATGAATATCCGTTATGTTCAAAATAGATATCCATTTTGCTTTGGCATGACCAAGCCAAATTCAAACTTTTATCCAACCCCAGCAAAAAGTCAAATATCCGTTTTGTAATTTTGACTAAGTATACACACGCTTTTTTGCCTATTGCTACTATTTGGCCCATGATGATCTCGCACTCACCCATCTTAATTTATTTATTTTATTTAAATAAAAATATTTATTTTTATCTTGTTTGTAAATGGTGTCAACTCAATGTTTCACAATGCTAACTATGGAAGGAGGACCGTACCCATAGCCTAATATCTTGTCTTTGAGGTACACTATGAGTAACTTTTGGGGCTAGTTTCTTAAAAGTGCATCACAAAATTTAGATGGTCTAAGGTTACTTAGGGCTAGGCTAGGAAAAATTCTTGGGGGGTCTTCCAATATACCTGAAGCTATGTGGAAACTCGCAGTCATATATAGAGGCTATGAGAGGCCTAGTTATTGGAGCCAAAATACTCATCACTTCATTGGACCCTTTATGGGGAATCCAACTTAGCCAAGAACGATAGCTCTTCTAAGGATATTTGAAAACTCGTAGCATATTCTAACCTAAAAAGAAAATGAAACTACTTGCAAGGGGGAAATTTTGGCAAAACTTAGATAACAGATTTAATGTGACTAAGGTTGTAATCATTTTTTAATCATAAAGATTCCTCTAGGGCGAGATGAGAGCATATGGTGGACAATTTTAGAAGGCCCTAAATTGGTAATGTTGCTTGTAGAAATGGCCTTTAGAAAGAGCTCTAATACCACTTGTAATGAATTTGTAGGATGAATAAAATAGAACACAGAGAAATATGTAGAAATGAGAGAAATAGAATGCCTTGTACTATCTTCATAATGTCACTTCAAGAGGGCAACCTCCCAATAGAGCATACACTCTAATTGCAAATATCCAAGATACCTTCCATTTGGAAAGTTATTATAATATATAAAATCTTACCAAAGACAATTACTATCATCCCACTTATGTGGTGGGATAATTACTTTATTCCAATTAGCTAGTGAGATGACTTAAAAAGCATGTGTCTACTTTTATTTAATGGGCAACTTACAAAGCATATGCATGCAACTAATACTATACCATATAGTAGAATAGGGTTCATAACACATGCTAACTTAGTAAAGAAATGTGACATTATGCATATTAAATCGGTACTAGATATTACTTAGCAATAGAACACTTTCTCCTTGGAATCCACGACATCTTATTTATTGGAATTTGTAACTCATAAGATGTACCTCACACAAAAGTAGGACAAGGATTAGTAACTTAAATAACACAAATCCATTAAATTCCATTCATTCATGTAATCATGGTATAATCAATAAGAATCACTAAATCCCAATAATCAAAATCTCAATCATATATTTATTCGTAAGTAGGAGGTAATTTTTGCAGTGTGTCAAATTATGATATTTTATATTAGGATTTTGAATCCTGATATAAAATATCATAATTCAAATACATGTAGTTTTTGAATCCTAATATAAAATATCATAATTTGACACACTGCAAAAAATACCTCCTACTTATCAATTGATGAGCTAAAGGGGCTCTATAATGAATGGTTCATAAGGTACAACACTTGCTGAAGGTTTTGCAAATGGTTTAGCAACCTAAGTGGGCTTGAGTCAGAGTAGTACTAAGAAGGGTGACCTCCTAGGAAGTCCCGATGCTTCACCCCATGAACATCACCTAGACGCAATGAATGTTAGGTAGACCATTCATGCTCATGAGAGATGGGTTCATGTGAACCACTACTCATTAAATATGGGTCACATGTTTGACTCAAAAACTTTGCAATTGAACCCTAATATAAAATATCATATATTTATTCATCAAACACAATAGTCATAATACATAATAGACAACAATTAATAGTGTGAGTTTACAAGGATGTCATATAACTCTACACCTCTCAAAAATTTGCTTCCCTATTTGAACAACTCATTTTTTCCACAACAAATTTACTTCTTAAATCTAAAATATGGGGTCCACCTTATTAATATGTGTTCTAATAAAAAAACTATTGTGATAGATAAATATTAAGTAATTATTAGTTAGTGTACTTTATAGTAAAAAAAAATTATTTTTCTCATCAATATTAATATTTATTCATCTAAATATATATCTACAAACATCGTAACTAAACAATTCTATACAATAATATATTTGATTTTCTATTAACTAAATGAATTGAGATCTGATTCATCTTTTATTTTGTCCTTGAAAGCTTTTAGAAGGAAGATAACTTCTCCGAGTGGACATGTTGATAGGTAATCTGCCCTTCTTTACGAGCAATGGAGTACACGGCAATATTCTGAGCTAAAGGGACTAGTATAACGGTATTGATTACGATAGAGCCTGTAATGGCAGGCAGGTCTCAGAGGGAGACGTGATTCGAACCGCCGACCCGGCGGACCCGCGAGACTTGCTCTGCAATACAAACAAAACGATTGCTTTCACTGCTATTATTGAAACGTATGGCGTCAGGCGGACCACTGGTCTATAACATTCATTTCATTTTGAAAATCTGTCAATTTAAGCATCTTGTTTGAGGAGCCAAAGTTGGACAAAATTACAAACTTCTTGATCAAAATTCACTGTAGAAGATCTGATCTCAAGAAGAGATTAGAAACTTCATAAAGGCGTGGGTGTCTAGACTGTTGTGGCCTTGTGAACGTTATTAAAATATTTCATTTCATCATTGTGACTTCTAAGCAAAGAAAAGGCCATTGCTACTCACATGAAAGGCCTCCTTAGGCTTCTCCTCCTTGTGGGTATGCTCAGTCGTATGGCATTCTCTACCTCAATATGTAATCTTTTCTACAAGAGACTATTTTGTTTCTTCCTATTACAAGAACTATAAATCTATTATTGATCGTTCTTCATTTCAAGATATCAAGGCCAATAACATTTTACTAGATGATATAATGAATGCCTATGTTATGGATTTTGAGCTTGCTAGGATAATTACACAAGGTTGATGGCAATTCACCACAAGAACAAGGGGATGTATGGTTACTTATCCCCTGACTACGAACAACTTATGGACTAGAGTCACATCTATAACTTTGGTGTGGTGTTGCTTGAGATCATGGGTAATAGAAAAGCCTTAGGTGCTTTAGGGTAGCATTTTCTTAATAATGGATTAGGCATGGAAGCTTATTAAGACAAATAAACCTTTCCAGGTTATAGCTAGCAAAAACCATGAGGATGGTGCTTAGAGCATAATGGAGAGACTAGTTTTGGCAGTCATTTTTTGTTTTTATGCAATGGGGGCATTAGACAAATCATTGTGGATGTGTGGCAATGTTAGAGGGTAGGGCTCACATTCCACAAATACCAAATAGGACATTACTTCCCACTGATCAAGTATGTCTCACTATGAGTACAATGACTCCTTTATTTCAAATTCTCTACCATCTTTCACTTAATTTACCATGGTTTTGTGACTATTTATGTCTATATCTTCTCCATATAATTTTTAGTTAACTAGTTTTATTAAAATGTTGACTCTACAGTTTAAGAAAAATATTCAGATACTTAAAAGTTATATATTACAAATAGGATTAGTTTCTAGTCATTGGCGCAATTTACAACACTTGTTAAATGTTTGGGCATCTTAAAAGCCTACAATCATTACATGAAATGGCATAGTTTGACCACATAAGTTGTTGAATATGATTTTGTTTTTAATTGTTTTATCACAATATTAGTGGTTTATTTCTTTGTATGAGCTTATTGAACTTTATTCAATTTGGAGTTAAAGTCTTAATTGTTATTCCTATGGACAATTTTCTTCTCATACAAAAGATGACAAAAATGAAGCTATCATACCTCCTTAAAATAACATGTCTTCATTTATTTAATTTTTGTTTTGTTTTAAAAATGTCAAGGTCCTCCATGTGATTTTGAAATTTTTCTTATACAATGATGCATGCACCCCTCTCCTTCATGCAAGGTTGAATATAAACATCTTCATAATCACTCCTTCAATCACATATGTTTTCCATAATTCTAAGAAATTAATGATTACAATGAGTCAAAGCACATGATATTGTAGTCAATGTAATTTTGTATTACTGCCAATAATTATTGCTTCTTGTAAATCCATAAGCCAGTCTCTATTTTAATTGATTATTACTAATTGTTGGTAAATACATAAATAAATGCAACTGTAACCATTGCACTATTACAAATGAATGACAATTAAACATATTACAATACTTCAATAGCTCTACAATCTCATAAATATGAGTCAAATTTTCTTTTTCTTCCACTATTTTAAAAAATTACTAAATGAATATTCAATGCATTGCATATGGCTTTTGTTTGGAACATGATTTTTTGATACTTGGAACATATAACTTAATCAATTAAACTAATTTGTAAATATGTTACAATGGTAGGGACTAATTGTCGCATGACACAGTTTGTTAAAGATGGTGCCACATCAACATACTTTTGTTGAAGTGTTATAAAATACAAAAAAAAATAGTCCAATACTTGTGTAATAAATCATTGTTTTTGTACACCCATATAACTTCATGTGATTTTGTTAGAAACCCATGTTTAACCCTTCTCTTTACTTTGTTAGTATATTACATTTGGACGTATATGCTTTGTAAGTCGTCACGTGAGCATATTGTATTATCCCACATTCATGGGAAGTAATAGTTGTTTAGATTAGACTTAGTATATAAGTATGTGTTGAGGCCAATGAAGGCATCCATGAATTTATTGTATTGAGCTTGCTCAAAGGAGGTTGCCCCCTCGAAATGGCCTGTGATCAATAAATTCCTTCTGTGTTTCTACTATTTCTGTTATTTCGTGCATTTTTCATTATATTGTTGCAGGAGGTTCCTCTCATCTGGTATCAGAGCGCTTTCTTAGGCTCGCTGGGTGGAATTTTTGCCAAAAAAAATTTCCGCAATGGCCTCTAGGCGCTGTGATTTTTGTAGTAGTTCTTTCTTTTTTGCATCTGTATTGTTCATTTCAATTGCAGGTTCAGATTAGGGAATAACCCTATCTGCTTAACTGTGGGAAGTGCCTGGGCATAGCCCTAAAACTCATTGTGAGGAGTACCACATGAACTCCGAAGTAGCTGGCCCATTGAGAGGACCTGCCAGCGAAAAGGGCAATGGCCCCTACCTGATTGACTAGTTCCCATCCGTGAGGTAAACCAAGAGTTGTAGTTTGTGGCAAAGTGGTTATCAATTTTACCTGAGCCGTGGAGTCAGGGGTACTGCCCCAATACGCAAGCTGTTAGATAGCATTAGTGGCTGAGTGACTCCACTGAACCTTTAGGAAGCTGAACATACTTGGGGCCCATATCTTTTGACAGCAAACAAATCGCAGATTGACTCCATCCAGAGTAGTTTGCAGATCGTTTCCAGAAATTTAAGAGTAAAATAATTTCTATTTTTTGGCCATATCTTCCTTGCTTTAGCTCTATTTCCTCTCAAAATTTACTAGAACCCCTAAAATTTCATTCTGCATATTTCCTTCCTTGAGGACCCTATCCCAAATTCCACTTATCGAAGACAGAAATCCCACATTTGTCTATTTTTAGGGTTTGCCATAACTTCTTCAATTCTCACCCAATAGCCTTCAAATTTTACCACAGTGTTCATTTCATCTTTCTACTCCTTTGTCCCTCTTGGACAAATTTTTCCATTCCTTCACCCCACTTTTGAAGACCACATTTTATGTTTCCCTTTCCCTCAGAAAGTGTCCAAAACCTAGTCAAACTCCAATTACCGATCAGAGTTTTTCCCAAATCCAAATTTTCCTTTACTAAAAAGTTTTTGTTTTTATTTTTCTACCCATTCCCAAAAAAAAAATCTCTTAGTTATGGTTGTCACCCACGCAGAAGAAAAAAACATAGAGGATGAACTTGCAACCCTCAAGACCAAACTCCAAGATTTGGATGAAAAAGTTCTCGGCCTCAATCTTCAGCAGTCAGCCATGAATAATAGACGGCAGCCAGAGTCTTTTGCAGACACTGGGTTTTCTTCTTCCAACAATTTTTGTGGGCCGAAGCTTGATTTTCCTCGCTTCAATGGTGATGATCTGACTGGATGGATATACCGAGTAGAACAATATTTCAGTCTGCATAATACTTTTGATGTCAACAAAGTCCCACTTGCATCCTTTCATTTGGAACATGAAGCCCTTCATTGGTTCCGTTGGTACATCAAGGCTCATGAAGAGCCAAAATGGACAGATTTTTGCAAACTCATTTTGCAACGATTTGGCCCTGGTGCTTTTGATGACTTCATAGGAGCACTCACTGAACTGCGCCAAACAGGCACTGTGAGAGAATATCAGATAAAATTTGAAAAACTGGCCAATCACACAGAGGGATTATCTGATGAATTCTTCAATAGTTGTTTTGTCAGTGGTTTGAAGGATGCAATTCGCTCTGAGGTTAAAATGTTCCATCCAAGCACAATGATGGAAGCCCTAGGGTTGGCTAAGTTGGCGGAGGACAAGATCAGATCTCAACAATGATCCAAATCCAATTTTGTTCCATTCAGAAATACGGCTTCCCAACGACCTCGGGGATGCCAGCTCCTAGAACAACTCCTATCAAGCATTTGACTGAAGTAGAGATGCAGGTACGTAGAGAAATAGGACTTTGTTATAATTGTGACGAGAAATTCACTCGGGGACATAGATGTGTTGAGCAAAAGCTCTATCTCTTGGATGTGGATTCTCTGCCTGAAACTGAAGTTTATGTGGATACTCATGGTACAGTGGATGATCAAGTCGACACTCAGCAGCCGCTTGTTGACCCTGCTACTCAGGAAGACCACCCAGAGATCTCTCTCCATTCTTTAGCAGGAGTCACCACCCCACAAACCATGCGAGTCAAGGGTTACTTCAAGAAGCTCCCTCTTACAATACTCATTGATTCTGGTAGCACTCATAACTTCATTGACCCTCAGATTGCCAAATAGGCTGATTGTTTTGACCATCCTTACTCCAACTTTGAAGTTATGATTGCCAATGGGGGCACATTACCTTGCAAAGGGAAGTGTCGCAACGTGCATATCTCTATGGGAGATTATAACCTGTGCTCTGACATGTTTGCCTTGCCCTTAGGCGGATGTGATGTGGTTTTGGGCGTCCAATGGTTACGCACACTTGGACCCATCTTATGGGATTTTGCTGAACTTTGGATGCATTTTTCAGACAATGGGAAAAAACACACATTAAAGAGCTTACAACCGGGGTCTCTCAGCATCATAAATTCACATTGCATGGAAAAGCTTCTTAAGAAGAATTCACATGGTGTCATCGCTCAGCTCCATTCCATTTAGATGCAATCATCAGCGGTCTCCACTACTCCTTTAGATCTACAATGAATTTTGGATAGGTATACATGTGTCTTTGCCGAACCAGTGGGATTTCCACCTTCACAACCAGAGGACCACCGTATTCAGTTCCTTCTTGGAAGCGTTCCTCCCAACATCAAGCCCTACTGCTACCTATTTCACCAAAAGATAGAGATTGAGATACTCGTTCAAGACTTACTGAAGCAAGGTATTATTCGCCCTAGTACCAGTTCCTTTTCTTCACCAGTCCTTCTTGTTCAGAAAAAAGATGGGTCATGGCACCTCTGCATTGACTTCTGAGCACTTAATCACATCACAATCAAGGATAAGTTTCAGATTCTTGTTGTGGATGACCTTCATGGCACTCATTTTTCTCTAAGTTGGATCTTCATTCTAGGTATCACCAAATTCGGGTTCAAGAGGATGATATCCCTAAAACGGCTTTCTGCACGCATGATGGCCACTATGAGTTTTTGGTCATGCCCTTTGTCCTCACTAATGCTCCTTCAACATACCAACATTGATGAATAAAATATTCCAGCCATACCTGCAGAAATTCATTCTAGTCTTCTTTGATGATATCCTAATCTATAGTAAAACATGGGCTGAGAATCTCCAACATCTAGATCTTGTACTGCAACTTCTCTCTGATCATCATCTCTATGCAAAACAGTCTAAATGCATTTTTGGCTAGGAGGAAGTAGAGTATCTCGAGCATATTGTTTCAGCCCAAGGGGTTCGAGTAGATCTTGCAAAAATAGATGCCATGAAAAATTGGGTGCATCCTTAGACACTCAAGAATCTCTGTGGTTTTTTGGGGCTAACTGGCTACTATCACAAGTTTGTCAAGGATTATGGGAAGATTGCAGCTCCATTAACAGCTATGTTAAAAAAGGATACTTTTATCTAGACACATGGTGATGAGTGTGCATTTGAAAAATTGAAACAAGCTATGTGTACTACACCTGTTCTAGCTATGCCAGATTTTTCCAAGACCTTCACTATTGAGAGTGATGCTTGCGGCAATGGAATTGGTGTTGTTCTCCTTCAGGAGGAACATCCCATTGCGTTCACCAACAAAGCCCTTTCTAACAAGAATTTAGTACTCTCTACATATGAGAAAGAAATGATGGTTATTTTGCATGCAGTACAGAAGTGGCGGCCATACCTACTAGGGAATCATTTTTGCATCAAGACTAATCACCAGAGTCTGAAATATTTCCTGGAACAACGGGTCTCCTCCCTAGCACAATAGAAATGGGTTAGCAAACTCACGGGTTATGACTATGAGATCACTTACAAGAAGGGTAAGGACAATATTGTGGCGGATGCTCTTTTTCGCACATTTGATGACCAAGCTTCCCTTTCAGCTATTTCTATGCATGTTCCAAATTGGTTGGAATCTGTCTAGTAGGGCTATGTCAATGACTCTTCATTATCTCAAGTCATTCAACAGTTGGCCACTAACCCCTCTGTTGTACCACATTACTCTTGGGATGGTGCTTCTCTGTGATACAAGGGTCGTCTGGTGCTTCCCTAGAGCACAGATCTTCAGCAGACTATTTTCTATGAACTACATGCTTCTCCATCGACAGTGCACTCTAGGTTCCTCAAAACTTATGAGCGGGCATGGTGTAACTTCTTTTGGAAGGGAATGAAAAGGGCAATTCAACAGATGGTGGCTGAATGTGATACCTGCCAATGCAACAAGGGTGAAATGACACTCCTTCCTGGATTGCTTGAACCCTTGCCCATCTCTACGCGGATTTGGACAGATGTTTCTATGGATTTCATTGAGGGGCTCCCTAAATTTGGAGGAAAGACAATGATCTTGGTTGTGGTTGATCGCCTCTCCAAATATAGTCATTTTTGTGCCCTCATCCATCCCTATACAGCCTCCTCCGTCACACAAATTTTCATGGACTAGATCTTCCATCTTCATGGCATCCCTTCTTCCATTGTCTCAGATTGTGATGTAACTTTCACCAGTCATTTTTGGACAGAACTATTTCGACACACTGGCACCAAACTGAAGATGAGTTATGGGTATCACCCACAAATAGATGGTCAGACTAAAATTATCAACAAATGTTTGGAAACTCATCTTCATTGCTTCACCTCAGAACAACAACATCGGTGGGCAAAGTGGCTCCCTCTCGCTGAATGGTGGTACAATAGCTCCTATCACACTGCATCTAAAATGACTCCATATGAAGCAGTCTATGGTCAAGCACCGCCAGTGCTCCTTCCATACACCCCCAACAGTTCACCAGTTTAGGCAATTGATATGGTTCTCCGAACCCAAGATCAGATTCTTCACATCCTGCAGGACAATCTTCACATGGCAAGAAATCGAATGAAACAACAAGTTGATCAACACCATTCTGAGCACACTTTTCAAGTAGGTGATATGGTTTTTCTCTGTCTACAGCCATACAAGCAAGCATCCCTGAAACTCAAAGGGCGTCATAAGCTAGCTCCAAAGTTCTATGGGCCATATAAGGTTCTTCAGAAGATTGGGTTGGTTGCTTATAAATTGGAGCTTCCTCCTTCTCGCGTTCATCCAGTATTTTATGTCTCTTGTCTAAAGCAAGTTCTTGGCACCAACGTCAGAGCACAAACCGTTTTACCAAAACTGGATAACAAAGGATCCATCATTTTGGAGCCGGAGGCAATCCTCGACAGACGCACTCGTCAACTTCAATCTTGATCCATCATAGAGGTCTTAATTCAGTGGCACGAAATGCAACCAGAGGATGCTACATGGGAACCACTCCTTCAGATTCAGCAACAATTTCCACATCTTAAGCTTTGAGGACAAAGTTTTTTTTTAAGAGGGAGGGGATGTTAGGAACCCGTGTTTAACCCTTCTCTTTACTTTGTTAGTTTATTACATTTGGACGCATATGCTTTGTAAGTCGTCCCATGAGCATATTGTATTATCCCACATTCATGGGAAGTAATAGTTGTTTAGATTAGACTTAGTATATAAGTATGTGTTGAGGCCAATGAAGGCATCCACGAATTTATTGTATTGAGCTTGTTCAAAGGAGGTTGCCCCCTCGAAATGGCCTGCGATCAATAAATTCCTTTTGTGTTTCTGTTATTTCTGTTATTTCGTGCATTTTTCATTATATTGTTGCAGGAGGTTCCTCTCAAATTTGTTACTTTTTTTATGTATCTTTTTCGAAAGAGTACATTTCATTTTATATTTAGTAATAAAAGTAACACTAACAATTTGGAAATAAAAACTAATAATAACCACATCATAAGAGATCTATCAAAACCAAAGTATTACAAAGATTGGCAAAGAAGAATAGTTACATAACAAGACAAAATATCATTGAGAAGAACTAAAGAAATATTTAGAAAGTATTTGAGACTATGTAAAACAACCATAGTCAAGAAGTCAATCAATTGTCCAATCATCCAAAAGGGATTGTATGCACTAAAATTGAAGCAGAATTTCAAATTCATCAACAATCAACCATTCAACTTCATAACTAGTAGAGCAAGCCACATGATTGACAACAGTCTAGAGGTATTGGAAGTTTACACAGTTGATCCTTCCCTCCTTGTGGAGAGTGTGCATAATGCTAGATAGTTTGGAAATCTCATGAGCTATCTAATTGAGCTTGGTGTCCATGTTGTCTTGTTGAGCTAAATTTTGATGAGCTTTAAGCTAGTGATCACTACAAAGATATTAGAGACCCAAAGAGACAAGTTAGAGTAGAAATGTTGCATTTGAACTTCATGAGGATAGCAAGAGTTGGAGAAGGCTAGCATGCAATGGAATTTCCACATAAGTTTACAATAAGTTATATGCAAGATTCAACAACTACATTCCCAAAGACTCTGAAATCTAAGAGAAAAGACTTCCATGACCAACTGTGAGTGAAAAGGGTCAGGAGAGAGGACTTAAGGGCTTTCCATATCCTTTTGGCATTTGAACAAGTCCAAAAGACATGCTTGATATACTAGGAGGGTATTAAATGAAGCAAAGATAGGAACCCACAGGGAGCTTGATATGAGGAGTTCCTAGGTGGTGAGCTAAAACTGGATATCAACCTTGGATTTCTACAAACATACACTGAATTGTTTCCACTTCCCATTTTTCAATAAATCAATTGGTAAAAGAATGCTTTGAAAAGATTTCCTATAAATTACTTTGAGAAGGAAGAATCTAATACTTCAGGGACGGGGCCAACGTCACTCCTTCAAAAAGTTACATTAGCTTTAAAAAATATTTTAAATTTGAGAGTGAAGAATTGGTGAGACCTCTGAATCAACTTGATTGAAACTTTGAAACTTAATTCTTGTTTGAGATGGTTCCACTTCTTCCACTAATATTGGGGGCAGCAATCATTGAAGGTTTGAATACCCTTTTGAAGAGCCGTTTCTTTTTCCATTACATCTCTTTCACATTGGAACCTCCACGAATTTAGATGATAAGACTATCTTTTTTGGTATTTAAAAAATGCATATATTATAGACTTGATCTTTGCTCTTGTATTTTATATTATTATTATATTATTTGCGTTGTCGTTTTTTTTTTGATTTTGTATTCAGTTGGACGTGATTGTTTTGTATTTTATTGTCATTCTAAATTATAATTCAAACATGATGGTCTGCCCTTTGTTTATATATTCTTTTAAGGGTAGTAAACAAAGTAAATATTCTTTCTTTATTCGATATGAGGCATCTTTAAGCTATTTGCACACATGCATTATGTGTAACCTTTTTAAATATTTTATTTATTTTTATTTTGATATACTTTGACTCCCGAAAGATACCATTGAATACCTGATACAGTGGTATAATTGAGCTACTAAATATCAATAAACATTCTAAATAGCTCAAACTCAAGTAACAATTAATATAGAATACTTTAACAATGACTACTTAACATTGATAATTGAAACTAAAAAATTGAATGGAACATTAAATTATAAATATAAATTTTTATATATAAATATTTAATTGTTATTATGTTGAGAGATTTTTTAAGTGATAGTAAGAGTCTTATGTAGTAATTGTGTATATAAAAATTAAAACTTAGTTTATCATATTGTAATCTTCTTATTCATAAAAAAGGGCAGAGATGTTGTTATTCAATTGTTTCCAAAAAAAAAAAAACAACAGTAACTACTACTAAAACTATAAAATTGAACTTTTAAAAAGTTAACATATAAATATATAATAAAAACAAAACAAAAAATTACTTAAATCATGAATGGTTCAAAAATAAAAGTAAAATTTACATGAAAAGTAATAAAATAAAATAATTCTTAAATAAAAATTAATATTTGTGTGTCCATATTTTAAATAAAATATTTTAAAAATAAAATAAATCTCTTAGATAAATAAAATAGTTAAGAGATATTTAGGTAGATGTATTCAAGATATCTATATTAGTATTATTAATAATTATAAAAATAAATGTTTTGATGTAATGGTTGATGTGGGGTAGTCAAGGAATATACCATCACCCTCACTTATTATTCTCAACCAATTAAATTACAATCCTTTGATATACCTTAAATTTTAACTTAGGGTGGGTTGGGCCCTGACTCCATTGACTAAAAATTCTTGTTGTAGGCAAGAAGGTCACTAGGTCTAGTTTACCAGAGGCATTGCAGCCAATTCCAACAATCTTAAAAAAAAAAAAACTTATAACCAAATTTTAAACTAACTAAATTCTTACTAACACCCATGGTGAGTTCCACTCTTATAATATTTCATCCTAAGAACTTCACACTGAAATATATATATATATATTAGTTAATAAAAAAAAGGTAACATTCGAAGGACAGGCCACCAACATTTTATTATATATAAGTCAAGTTGACTGTTAAGACCTTCCCACAACCAATGCCAATGCATATATCATTTAATTTATACCAAGCCAAAGGGAAAGGACAATCTAATTTATGACGCAACATCCAATTGCAGACATCTTTACATATGGCAAGATTTTCACCAACCCCTCTACACATGGTGACAATTTCGTACTTGTAAGCTATGTAATAGAAATAGACCAGCTACCATTTAACAATAGGCCCCTTAAATCTTAGGTACTCTTTATATGCTCATCACGTCTGCCATGGAAATTACTCATACCAAAAGATGGTGAGAGTTCCATTTGGCCAGCTACCATTTAAAATTAAGACATTTTAAATTTTAGCCCTTTTTAAGGATGTTTTCAATAGAATTGTTTATTTAAAGTTTGCTGGTATAGATGGTTCTATATAAATTTTAAATTAAGTATAGAGGCTAATTTGGAATCATCTTTTATAACGATGGAGCTGCTACAATTTGAAGATTGAAATTAAAAATGAAGAGGGCTAAAATTATGCAGCCATTATGTATTGAAAAATATACCACATTTCCTTCCCTCCTTTTTGACATTTCTCTCTAATTTTTACCTCCACAATTTATAAATAATTTATTTTTTTATATTTATATAACATAAAAAAATTATACTCAGAAATATAATCTTTCCATAATCCATGAAATTGATAAAAATATATTTCTAGATAAAACTGTGTAGCTAATGCAAAACTTCCTATATGGTTTTATCCAAAAACACTTTCTATCAGTATTGATTGAAACAAACAAACAAATCCAGTAACTGTTTCATAGCTTGTGAACAAACATTTCAAAGCTCTTCTCTATAGGCTACATAAAAAAATCTGGTTTAATGTTTTTCAAGCAAGCTCCCTCACTAATCACCAGGGAACTATATGTCCATTTCTTAAAGGGTCAAATTGGTGAAGTTGGTTTTCATGGGCTAAAGTTAGTTATGGATAATTTTGGGTGAAAAGGGACAGAATAGGCAACTCAAGTGTCCCTATTTTCACACTACAATGGAACAAAAATGCAGATAAATGTTGATACAGTAATATGTCCGAACACTCGCTATATCTTCCTGCTAGGAAACAGACTAGCCATAAGAAATTTGTGTTGTTAAAGGCCATCATAGCCTAGGTATCTAATTTATATGTCAAAAGACACTTCATACCAAAAGTTAATTATTCTTAAATGACACCCACAGACCTGCATAGAAACAGGCATGAAAATCAACACTGTTCCTTAAGCATCTCAGACAGTTTGCAATTCAGCTGGAACATGCTTCCCAAAACAGCTATAAAAGGCCATCATAGAGTAGGTATCTAATTTATATGTCAAAGACACTTCATACCATAAGTTATTTATTCTTAAAGGGCAACCACAGACTTGCATAGAAACAGGCATGAAAATCAACACTGTTCCTTAAGCATCTCAGTCAGAGTTCGCAATTCAGCTAAATGAATCATAATGTATCAAATATGTAACCTAATGAAATAGAAGACAATACATTTTATTCTAACAAACACAATATATAACAATTATAGGCACGATTACATGTACATCTGCAATCATAACATGGTTCAATGGAATATTAAACCAAGACAATCAAACGAAGGCTTGGAGACTTTCTTCAAAAACTGAACTGTCATAGAAACAATCTGTTAAACAAGTAAAAATATTTGATAAATCCTATAATCTGATTCGGCCTAAAACACGTGAATACTAAAAATAATCACACTCAAAAGATCTCTCAGGTGTTCTCATTGCTTCACTCACTTTTAAAAAAAACATCAGTGTTAAACAAAAACTCACACCTATGTTAGAATGAAAATGTTAGTATAAACTATAATACAAATGGACATGCCGAAACATATCCCCATTGTTTTACTGTAAATTGTAATATTCTTTTTCCATTAAGAAAAACATCTAATATAAGAGTCACTGCTTCACTCTGACATTTCTTCGCTACTAAGGAAACACTATAAAATAAGCTCCAATATTATATGTACAATAACTCATAGTAGCGTACTTTTATCTTCAATTCAATATCACAAGCTTGCTAAGTAATATATAAGAAAAACCATATTTGAGGACCACAACCAGTTTCATTTTTGCCCTTCAATAGTCTGAGTAATACATCCATAAAGATCTCCATATATTGTAGACCACTAAGGATCAAGAAAACAAGGGAAGAAGGTTTCAAGCTGATGCAACTTTTTGAGTTTATGAAGCTCCTCTTTTGTGGTCCATGAAATGGGCTTTTTGTTAGAGAAATTTGAGAATTATCTAGTTAGAAGTAGAACGTTTCATTTGACGCATCCTGGCACCCCAGGACAACGGTTGACTCCCATCATTTAAATCCCCTCTCCATTTCAGATTTGAGAGCTGAGCTTCCCACCTTGATTTCCACTCTTCTTTCATAAGTTCCTGCCAGAAAACAATTGCCACATTCAGTACAGAATAGTACAAGAATAGATATTTCTTTTATAGAGTACAAGCAATGTCTTTATCATGCACAGAACAGCAGAACATGATGCTCGAAGAAAGAAAATATTTAACACAATAAACCCCTACAGCTGAGAGGTTCATATATCCTATCACCCAATCTGAGATAAACAATGTCATGATCGGTACGCAGCATACATACTCCACATATTCTGGAAAGAGGAATTGGCATATTAAAGATCAAATATATTTATTTTTTACCAAAATAGGAATATTTCTCATTCCATGGTAAACATCATCAGTACAAACATATTTGCCTGTTTAAAGATTTGATTTTATGTTTATTTTGATGTCTAAGAGGCAAAGTGATACAACCTGGACTCAAAGGGTTAAAGCTCGAATAAGAGTAGAATTGGCAAGTTGCAAAAAGCCTTGGCAAAGAGTTGATTTGGCTTTTTTTTCAAAAAGAGTTAGTCTAAGGAGTATTAATTCGGAAAAAAGTTAAACTAATAGGAAATAGGGATATGCTACTGTGGTTAATAGCTGATAAATTACAGGAAGATCTTATATAACCACCAATAGCTAAAATGTTAGAGATCCAGATAAAAATTGGAAATTAAAACAGGCAAAGTTGCAGAACCCAAACCTTCAACCACCAGAAGAGTCAATTTTTTTTTTTAATTATGGATTTAGATTTAAACAGGCATAGCCACAAAATCAACCTTCAACCACCATCAACCATCAAAGCATGGGAAAACCATTATTATTTGTTTATATAAATAAAATTTTGAAAATGAAAGAGACGAGATCAGATAACCTAGATCCAAATAAAAGTTAGATATTTAAGCAGAGAAAGCCACAAAGCCCAAATCTTTCAACCAACAAAGATTGGAAAAAATAAAAATAAAAAATCTACAGGTTGTTAATGTAGAGTTAGATATCAAAATAGAAATTTGAAATTTAAAAGGATAGCCACCTTGAACCATTAAAGATTAAAATTTTGCCTTTAAGCAGGCAATAGACATAGTTCCTGAATCTTCAATTACTTGATAAAAGCCCCAAGGGGACATTTTCCGACGTTACATATACAAGGAGAGATAAGAGGTTGTATGAACATTGGAGTTATATATATGTTGATGTGTAGTAGTGAATCAGGGTATCCCCCTGAATTGATTTTCTCTTTCTCATGTGCACGTTCTGCCAGTGAGGCATCTTGTAGCCAGTGAGGCTTGTATGGTCAGTGACTTATGGTTTTAATAGAGTTAATTTTCAACTAAAATTTTGATTATCGGGCAGACAAATGCAGATATAGGAATTTTATTAGGGTTCATTCAAAGAAAGGCACAGATCCAAATTTACTAGTAAACAAAATATAAATAAATGACAACAAAAGTGTCTTTGGTTTTGCTTGAAATGGTATTCAGGGGAAAAAATGGAACTTTGCACAGGCAGTGTAAGAAAGCCTAGATATCAAACCACCAAAACTCGAAAAATAAAATTAGATCAGCTTATCCATTCAGAGTTAGAAAGCAAAAAATAAAAATTGAAAAATTAAACAGAAAAACAGCAAAGCCCAAATCCTCAACCATCCGAATTTGCAAGGAATAAATTCCAATTGGTTATTTGAGACTTAGATATCATAAAAAATGAAAACATATAGACAAAGGCAAATTACAAATCATGAGATGTTTTCATTAGAGCTTGTTTATAGAGTATTACAAACATAGATATACATTAGAACTTCTCAAACCTTCAACCATAACAAAAGTATAAGGTTTTACAGGGTTAGTTACAAGGAGTTATTGTCCAGACAAAATTTATAGCTCTGACAGACAAAGGAGAAAGGCAAAAACTTCCACACCAGGACTTGAAAAATAAAACTTTCCACCACCAAATATC
This sequence comes from Cunninghamia lanceolata, assembly GCA_027924645.1. Lineage (NCBI taxonomy): Eukaryota > Viridiplantae > Streptophyta > Pinopsida > Cupressales > Cupressaceae > Cunninghamia > Cunninghamia lanceolata. The sequence continues at coordinate 5,690,350 of BSBN01000592.1, forward strand.
CATGTACTGCAGAAATCTAAAACATTTACTTACAGTTTACTAGTTGAGAGTACAGCATCAAGAAGATTTCTATAACTTAAACAGAGAGAGCTGCAAATCTCAGATAATCAAATACCAAAAGTTGATTATTTTAACACGGTTACAGTTGGAGATCAAAACCAAAATATCAATTTTGTTGACTTAAACAGACAAAGCACAAAGCATCTGAAATCTCGATCCCCAAGATATGCATTCTTTTACAAATCTTGATCGCCAAACCTTAATCCCCAACAAGTGCAAGCTTTTACAAAGCTCAAATCTTAATGCCTAACAATTGCAACTTTAACAAACCTCAAATCTTAATGCCTAACAATTGCAACTTTAACAAACCTCAAATCTTGACCCCAAGAAGTGCAATGTTTTACTACGCTCAAATCTTCACCACAACAAGTGCAATATCATACAAAGCCCAAATCTTCACCAAAACAAGTACAATATTATTCAAAGCCCATATCTTAGCTCCAAAAAGTAGAACTTCAAACAGACAAAGTCAGAAGTAGAAACTTTTATCAATACTTGTTTATAGAGGCTTAGATCTCGAGAAGATGATGATGGTGCTGATAATAACCCCAGTTGTCAATGGTTCTGTTCAAATAGATAATAAGGCAATAAACAGAACAAAAAAACGATAAAAATTCATTAGCTTTGATTAAGTGGGTCTGCAGAGCCGAAAGGAAAACAGAAAAACAAAACATTTTTTTTTCACTTTGTTGCCTTATCTCGTTGATGAACATACAACGCCAGAAGTAGGAATATTTAAAAGAATTTGGTCATAGTGTTAGATCTTCCGCATCAGAACTTGAAAAATAAAACTTTCCACCACCAAACATCTATGTACTGCAGAAATCTAAAACATTTCTCTTCAGTTTACTCATAGAAAGAACAGTATCAAGTAGATTTTTATATCTTAAATGGACAGTGCTGTGAAACCCGGATAATCAAATACCAAAATGGTTGGAGATCAAAACAAAAAAATCAATTTTAATGACTTAAAACAGACAAAGCACAAAGCAGCCCAAATCTTGATGCCCAAAACAAGCATTCTTTCGCAAATCTGGATTCCCAAATCTTAATCCCCAACATGTGCAAACTTTTAGAAAGCTCAAATTGTAATACCCAATAATTGCAACTTTAACAAATCTAAAATCTTGACCCCAACCAGTGCAAAGTTTTATGAAGCCCAAATCTTCGCCACAACAAGTACAATTTCATACAAAGCTCAAATCTTCACCAAAACAAGTACAATTTAATATTAAGATCAAATCTTAACCCCAACAAGTAGAACTCCAAAGAGACTAAGTCCAAAATAAAAGTTTTTATCAAGGCTTGTTTATAGGTGATTAGATCTCCAAAAGATAATGATAATACCCCAGTCCTCATTAGCTCTGCTCAAATAGATTATAAGGCAAATAAAAAGGTGAAAAAAAAAAGATCTCCAAAAGATAATGATAATAACCCAGTCCTCATTAGCTCTGCTCAAATAGATTATAAGGCAAATAAACAGCTAAAAAAAAAGATCTCCAAAAGATAATGATAATAACCCAGTCCTCATTAGCTCTGCTCAAATAGATTATAAGGCAAATAAACAGCTAAAAAAAAGATCTCCAAAAGATAATGATAATAACCCAGTCCTCATTAGCTCTGCTCAAATAGATTATAAGGCAAATAAACAGCTGAAAAAAAAATCATTGGCTTTGATTAGGTAAGTCTGGCCCAAAGAAAAAGAGAGATAAAACCTTATTTTTACTCTGTTCCCTTATCTCTTGTGGACAAACATACAAAGCCAGAAGTAGGAATACTTATCAGAATTTGTTCAGAGTGTTAGATCACCCGCCCTCTTCCCCCGCTTTAGAGAGAGAGACTACTTTTATTTAGTCTGCCTCAATGAGATTTTAGGTGTAAAAAACAGCAAAAAATAATACGTACATTGGATTTGCTTAAATATGAATTAAGTTCAATAAAACATAATAACAGCACCCAAATTATTTTTCATTGCCTCTTGTACAGAGTCACATACCTAAATAAAAAAATTGAAAATTTATCACACAAAACCAGAATTAGGAATTCTTATCAGAGCTTGTTTATAGAAGGTTAGATCTCAAGTAACAAACCAGTCTCCATTGGCTCTGCTTAAATGGACTTCTAAGCCAAAAACACTTGACAGCAAAATACAAAAACATCTTTGCTTAATAGATTTTCAAAACAAAAACAAAAAAAAACATCACAACAAAACCAAAAAAATTCTCCTTTGTTTTGTGCCCTTACCTCTTGTGGGTAATCCCAGCGTTTGTTCCCAGAAGCGCCAGATGCAAACCCCATTGCAAGATGGCTATCGTACAAATTCTTCCTCCTAGGATCAGACAGAGTCTCATAAGCCTCTTGAACTTCAATAAACCTTCTGGTATACTCCTCAGCTTGCTCAGGAGGACACATATCAGGATGATACTTTCTAGCCAACTGCCTGTAGGCCTGTTTAATATCAGTTAGCCCCACATCATCAGAGATTCCAAGCAAATCATAAAAGCTTTGAGATGGGTGCTGCTCTACAAAATCTAATGTTGCTCTAGCAGGTGCACTCATGGGAGACCTGCTGGAATGCAATGATGGGTATTTCATGTGACCATAATTTAGGCCACTGAAGGGCCTGTGCAGAGCTTTTCGTGGAGATATGCATGTGGGTATTAACTCGGGGCAAATTACACCTTTTGGAGATGTGATAGCGGCAACTTCCATGGCTTTTTGAATCGAATTGGGCACTTGGGCACTCTAAAATAGTTAAAATATGGATTCTTGTTCTTTCAGCCGGAGAACATAGCAGAACAGATTTCCAAAAATTTTGCAGAGTTTAAGATTTCTCCTTCACAGTTGTGGGCTCCTTGAGCTTCGGTGGCTTCTCCTTGCAGAAATCAGGAGGAAGCTCCACCAGTATAAAGAGAATGGAAAGAGGACCCACATTTGGCGTCATCTGATGATTTTTTGTGGGTTTTTTTTGACGGAGCTTGTTATGGGAGAACTCTGATTTTTTTAAGTGTTTTGGGGATTAAGTTACTATGATTTGTCCTGTCACCGTTATCATCAATTGAGGATTTGTTTTGATTGTTTGACGTTCAATCATCAATAATATTATTGTCCTCTAAATTTGACGGTCGAACTTCCCTGTCAAGTAATTTCTTTAAGGTCTCCGCTGTGGCTTTAAGCAGTTCAGGACGTGGGTTCAACCCCTGTTTGCAACGGTTTAACCTGTGATGTGTGGTGATTATTAGTGGGTTTGCTTCACATCGCCCGAGAGATTATAAGGGGGCTTGCCTTGTCAAAGAGCTAAGCTCGGGATCACTAGACTACCCTGCAGGTTCCTCAGTGAAAATTAGTGTTTTGGGGATTAAGTTACTATGATTTGCCCTGTCATCTTATCATCAATTGAGGATTTGTTTTGACGGTCGAACTTGCCTGTCAAGTAATTTCTTTAAGGTCTCGGTTGTGGCTTTAGGCAGTTCAGGTCGTGGGTTCAACTCCTGCTTGCAACGGTTTAGCCTGCGATGTGTGGTGATTACCAGTGGGATCCGCTATGATTTGCCCTGTCATCTTATCATCAATTGAGGATTTGTTTTGACGGTCGAACTTGCCTGTCAAGTAATTTCTTTAAGGTCTCGGTTGTGGCTTTAGGCAATTCAGGTCGTGGGTTCAACTCCTGCTTGCAACGGTTTAGCCTGCGATGTGTGGTGATTACCAGTGGGATCCGCTACACATCCCCTGAAAGATCAGCCTGCGATGTGTGGTGATTACCAGTGGGATCCGCTACACATCCCCTGAAAGATTATAAGGGGTCAAAAAGCTAAACTGGGGATCACTAGACTAGACTAACCTGCAGGTTCCTCTCAGTTTTAAAAAAAAAAAAATCTTTTAAGGTCATCTATTTAAATTGCCGCCTTAAAAAAATTTCTAAATTATAATCGTCTACCCAAAATCTCCCCTTGCATGGGATATACTTCCATAAATACGGCCTTACGGCCACCAAGATTTACCTGAAGCGGAGATTCGTGGTCGACAACTCATTTGAAGAAGACATTAGGGTAAACATAAAAAAAAGTTTTACAGATTAAAGATTCATGGCTATTTTTATTAATATAGTAAATCTATAGAACTATCTAGAAGTTTCTAATTAGGCTTTATTATGTTTTAAATTACTATTATTTTAAATCTTATATTATTCCTTATTGTTTTAGGAGAACATATTCTAGCACTAGCATAGTAGGAGGTACCAATGAAAATTGAAGGTAACATTTAAACTTTATTGTTTATTTCTATACTCATATTTTTATTAATAAAGTCAATAATATTAAAATAATTATAAATAAATTCTTAAAATTATAAAAAACAATAATTTAAAATATATAGGTTATAATTAGGTAACTATACAAGGGGTGGAGTGTTATGACATTAACAAAAATTATTATCTACATATAAAAATAATAAAAACTATAAAATACCTCATAAGTAAATAAAACCATTGCCACGTAGTGGCAGTCGCTGTCTTATAGTGTTGTTATTATAGTATTTGTTTAGTTGTTAATTTTTTTTTGTTGATTAGCTATTGGTTGTATATAGTATTTGTTTAGTTGTAATTTTTTTGTTGATTAGATATTGGTTGTATAGACAAATTACATTCCAATAAATGAAAAATTAATTTTTGAAAAAGTGTTGAAATATCTTGGGTAAATAAAGTTGAAATCTCAAAAATAATCTAATTTGGTAAAAATAAAATAGGACTAAAATATTTCTTAACTATAAAACTAAACTTTTACAAAGTCTATTAAATAACACAAATATTTCCTTAAAATGTAATAATACTAATACTTTTAAATAATTTAAAATGCATTAAAATATTGTAAGTTTGAAGAATAATTACATAATATAATAAAGTGTGGATAGATTTGAAATGTCTGCCTAAGATATTAAAATGTAATATATTGAATACTATTACAATTTAAAATGTATTAATATATTGTAAGTTTGAAGAATAATTACATAATATAATAATAATATTTAAGTAATAATAGTAAGTACTTTTAAGAACATGATTTTAATTATTTTAATTAATCTAATATTGTGGTTTAGTAATAATTTTGGGTGCATTCATTTAATAAGTATGTGGTTCAGCTCCATTTAATTACACATCAAGGGTTAAGATCAAATGAATAGTTAAGAAATATTTTAGTGAAATTAGGTTATTTATGTGTAGAACCCTAAAGTATAGTTATAATGCATGCTTTGTAAAGAAAAAATTTAGTGCTATTTTATTTTACAAAATTAGGTTATTTTTGAGATTTTAATTCTTTTTACTCAAAAGTTAAACATCTAGAGTGTCATGAAAAATACTTTTATTTCGGGGATTTCAATTTTATTTACTCAACAGTTAAAAATCTAGTGTGATGGAAAATATTTAAATAAAGTAATGCCATATTCCTAAATATAGTTAGTAAAATCTTAAAAATATAATGCACTTCCTTATCGTATACTTTTCCCTTTTTATTTGATTTGATAAAACCCTAATAAAATATAGTTATAAAACATTATTAAACATAAATAAAATAATATATTAACTGCCACTCCCTTTTTCATAAGGTAATATTACCGCCATTATTGTAATGGATGTGCATTAATCACCCTTCTGCCAATTAGATTAAAAAAACATAATTTTTCAATTTGTTATAATATTTGCATCTATACTATAGCAATAGTAGAAAAATTATTTTAGTTCTCATTGGTTGCAAAAAGAATTATTAATAACTAGTTAAGAACATGCTTGCTTATAATTTCACATACAAAAGACTATGGCTTAGGATTTGTTATTTGAAGCATTCAAAAACCCTAAAGATTTAAATGTCAAGATTAAAAACAAAAACCAAAGTAACAACCCATGGATTGAAGATTTAATGATCAAGAAACTGTTGAGCCAATGAAGTAAATAACAACCACTGCGCTAACACCAAAGTAACAACCCATGGATTGAATATTTAATGATCAAGAAACTGTTGAGCCAATGAAGTAAATAACAACCGAGCACAAGGGAATAGATAAAATCTAATTTAATATACTATGAATTGTAAAAGAGTTATAGCAAAGACAGGGGCTAAAATGACTGTGAACTAAAAAACAAGTTTAAAAAAATTCAATTTTTTTCGCAACCCCTGCAGAGATATCTCCATAAATGTACCAAAACCTGCATAACTCAGTAGATTGTCCTCGTCACAATTTTGATTTGGGAAATGTAGGGTATTTATAAAATTTTGGAGTAAAAGTCGTTTTGGGAAATGTAGGGTATTTATAAAATTTTGGAGTAAAAGTCGTTTGGGTAGTTGAATGGTAATAGTTAGGTGATAATAAATTAAATTTGTTAATTTCAATTTAATATTTACACTGGAAAGATTTAATTAAATACAAGCAAAATAACAAAATAGTCTTTAAACTCTTGTCACTATTGTTTTAAAAAAAATTATTAGGTGTATATTTAATATAATAGGAAGTTGTTTCCTATGTATTAAATATTCAATGTTCATAAAATAAAATTGAAATCCCTAAAATAATCTAATTACATAAAAAAAATTGTGTAGAACCCTAAAAACTAAATTAAAATTAAATAGGCATGACTTAACTAATGGGAGACAAAATTTGTGTTTATAATTTATTTACTTCCCTTAAACCAAAATTCTCTCCGCATTTATAGTTTTTTTGTTGCACTCTCCCCCAACAATCCGACAATCAAAATTCAAATTTAAATCAAATGACATAGGAAAAGTACAAATTTAAATCAAATTTGTCCGACAAGAAAAATAATCCTATCTTTTGATTGGTTTGCAATCAATAGATTAATAACTAGATAAGTGCGAACTCATTGCGATAGTATCAGCCGAAGGTAGGTACTAATAAATAGAATAACTCTTAAGGAAATTGAAAATTTAAGTTGTAGATGAAGAGGGAGCTGGAATTATGGAATCAATTTTAACATACTACACTTTTTTTCTACTCTTTGTATTAAAAAAGTACATTGCAAAAGAAATTTACAATTTCACAAAGTACTTAAAATAAGTAAAAATAAAAATTTAGGAGGAAAAAAAACCTCATAAGAAAATTAGGTAAGAAGCTACATGGGACCTATTGTTAGTCATTGTCCTGGCAAGGTAATTATAGTAATCAATAAGTTGGTCTATATTTTAAATTGGAAAAAAAATTGGAAAATATTCAAAGACTAGCATAAATATCTTAAATACATCTATCTAAAAGATGTCAAAGATATCAATCTCAAGGACCTTGTCTCTATCCAAAGACTGGGTTTCTAGGTGGCTATCTATTTTAAATAACAATTTCAATATAGGAGTCTATCTCTATCTAAAGACTCGGTTTCTAGTTGGCTATCTATTCTAAATAACAATTTCAATATAAGCCCCTTGAGATTGATATCTCTAGTCGTCTTTTAAATAGATGTATTTAAGATATCTTTGCTAGTATAAATTATAATTTGTAGCAAAATTATAAAAAACAATATGTGTGATTAATTAAAAATTAAGAAAAATAATACTAATCACAAATTATTACTATTTAAATTTTTTTACAATAAAAATAATAATATTAAAATTAACTTTTATAATATAAATAAATAATTATAAAATTTTATTTAAAAAGAACTATTTTATATTTAAAGTGATCAAAACCTATTCCATTCACAATACATGCCTACCATTGATTATAATGAGTGGTAGGTCAAAAACAAAAGAAACACCCACATTCATTAAAAGGAGTTCAAATCAAAAACAGTGTAAGGTGTTAGATTTATTCATGGCAGCTTGTATTGCATTTTTTAGAGCTCAAAGTGTATTTAAATCACCTTGTACTTTTCATGTACTTTTCATCAATTAGGTTTAACTCTAAACAAGACTTTTTTCATAAATGAGTGTGGAGGGGGCATTAGGGGGGAGGTGATAATATTTGGATTAACTTGATCATTTTTAGATAGAAGGACCATGTTTCTGGGTTCTCATCCTATACAAATTTTATCTTTATATTATGTTTCTATTCTCAAACATCAAACTCAAATCATAAAATATGGAAATATATTTACAATTTTTAATGAAACAATAGAGAAGATACTCATAGAAGGATGAAAATTAAGAGGTTATCACTAATGTATGAGGAAGGCATAAATTTACAACAAATTAAAACAAAAAATTGAGGTGTTCACTAAGGGAGTTCAAATCACCAAACAGTGTAAGGTGTAGATTAATTCTTGAGATCTTAGAGTGCATGTAGATCATTCCATATAAGAGATATTAGGGCCGCTTTAGGCAAATCTAAAATTAAAGTCCAGGGAACTATTAGGACAAAAAACAATGTTTGCAACAAAGTGTATGGAAAAATCATGGGCAAAATTCTTTTTATACCTTGTTCAACCACGTCCCATAATGAATTTCTAGGAGATGAAAACATAAGTGTGTTGGTAAGCTTGTTAACAGATAGGTTGAGGATTTAAGTGTGGTGTAGTTGGACAAAGATAATGGAAGTATGCAAATGAGAAAGAAAAGTGAGAGCAAAGGACGAAATTTGGCCAGATTTTTTTAAAAGGAGAATAATGGGATTGATGATGAAGGATACCTATAAGCTTTGGAAGGAGAACCAAATTTGTCAAAGGATGAAGAGGTTGTCTTGAAAGAGAATTTGTAAATGGAATATTTAGAGGAATAAAATAGCCATTTTTAATGGACAAAAACAACCAAAACCAATTCGAAAGAATATTCATGTATAAGTGGTATATTTAGAGGATGGAGAGGATTACAAAAAAATAGCTAAAACTAAATTATAAATCTAAACCAAAACACCAATCTGAGGTGTTCCAAAAGACACTTCATGTTTATTGAAAATAGTGAAGAGAAAGATTTTATTACCTGGGGAAATTTTTAATTGATTAATTGTTCTATGGATCATGAAACATAAGATGTTCAACAAAAGGATGAAAATTAAGAGGTTGTCACTAATGTCTCATGAAGGATTTTGATACAAAAAATATTCACAAAAAACATTTTAATAAATGATACATTTGAAAAAATAGAATGTAAACTAGAAAACAAAATTGTATTGATGAAACATGAATAATACAATATAAAGATACTCTTGTTGGTGTTGTTGTTCAATATGTTGTTCAATTTACTATACTTCAAATTGTTGTTCAACACCGTTGTTCTGCAACTGCTTATGTTCAACTATAAGTATTCTTCTGCACAATCATTTAATTCAAGTGTATTTATTTACACTTTGGGCAGTGATCCAAGGTGGTGGAAAAGAAGACATGAATGCCTTCAAATGCCTACCAACAATGAACATTCTACATTTACACCATCCCGTGTAATATTTATAAGAACTGCATGCAAGATTTTGAAAGAAAGAACACAAGCAAATAAGATTGATATTCTATAGGATAAGTAAATAAGATCTTGCTTTATTTCCTTGTCACAAATATTGTATGGGATGTTGTGCATGCACTCTGAGCTCTATCGAATGCACTCCAAGGGTAGTTATCTATATAGGATCATGGTCGAGCTAGTTAGGGTAGTTGTATATATGTTATTAGTCAGATGTTCCCTACATCAAAATCATCTTGTCTTAATTATGTGAATGATCTATGTGCACATTTAATAAAAGGATGGTTATTAAATAGGGAAAAAGAAAAGATAAAACAAGGAGTGTTGATGCATGTTGTCCGTCAATCTAGTTTTCTAGGTAATTGAAACTTGTTTTCTGGGGACAAATTCCATGTTTTGGCGAGACTTTGTGGACTTGCAAGTCTATTTAAAAAGCCTATTGGCTAATTATTAACTTAAAAAACAAAGTATTAGCTTGTATAAAAGGTTGGCACAATTTAAGGGGATCTTGTTTTCATGCTATCAATTAATTTTTTAAAATTACTAAATCATATAGCAGTATAATTTTTAATTAAAAAAATTGGAAATTATAATAATATAATTGATTAATAATTTTTTTTATTAATTTATATTTTAAATAATTATTATGAATAAATAATTAATTATAAATAAATGTGAAAATTTTTAAATCTTTGCAAATTTAATTGAGATTAAATTTAAATTTTAAGAATAGGTTAAATTTGATAGTGGTATGATTAGATTATAATTCATATAAAAAATTTAAAGAATAATTAGATTAAACATATGTTTAGTTTTTTTATTTTTTAACTAATATTTGAAAAGTAACGATGAATAAATAAATAATGTTAAAAATTATTTTGATAAAAAGTGAGATTAATTTAAGATTACTTTTAATAATAATTAGATGGATTAAGTTTGTGACTCAAGAGATTGTTCAACTAGAACAAACTAACTTTTTAGGAGGAAGATGCATTTTGGATAATCTTGTTTTAGCTTGGAAGTGAGTTAAATGGGCACAACATATCCATATTTTATATAGATTATTATTGCATTTCCTTTTCATTTTCTTATTACTTTATTTCATACATACATATTATATTCTAATACATAATTTCTTATTCAACATTTATTGTTATTTCCTTTTCCTTCCTTTTTTATCCCTCATTTTGTGGTCTTATTGTCACCTCTCCGCCCATACATCCTTTTAAGTGTCAAGCCTACAATCTAAATCATAACTCTCTTCTTCTTGATGATGGATCACAAAATGTGATCTGAAACATCGATGTAAAAATATACACAATTGATTCCATAAGCACTCATACACTAACTTCATGGACTATGGAAAACTCATGTCCACTATGGGCACAATAATCTTCCCAAAATGCTCTTTTAGTCAAATTAACTTTGATAAAGCATATGATAGAATTAGATGGCAATTCATTTGTAAAATGCTCATATGGCTAGGATTTGGCCAAAGAATCATTTCACATGTTCAACTTGTTTTCAAGGATGCCAATGCTTGATGAGCTATTTATGTGTCCTTGTGTCCTTCATTTCTTCTCCAAAGATCCATCAGATATGGATATTCTTTAGCTTCTTACCTTTATATACTCATAGCTAATGCCCTTAGTTATCTCCTATAACATGCCCATCAACAAAACCTAATAAGAGGCATTTCATTGCCTAGTAATGTTGTAGCATTACATTCTCATTTTACAGATGATAGTATGTTGTGTTTGCAAAATTCTATAAAAGAAATATCTAATACTCTTAATAAACTAGATTTTTATTATGCTACTTCAAGTTCTCAATTGTCCATGAACAAAATAGAGTATTTTATGACTTCTTCTAGACCTCCTTCAAGTTAGACTCCATGGAATGGAATTTATTTAAACATTGTTCTATCTCAAGATACCTAAGCATCCCCTTCGATCCAAGAGTTTCATTAAAGGATATGTGGAAATCATATCTCAAAAAATGAAAATCAAATTGTTATCTTAAACAAATTTCTTTCTTTTGGCAGGAAAAATCCAAGTTGCCAACAAAATTCTTCTAGTTAGCCATGTTTACATCTCATTGTGTTGGCTTCCCTCTAAGTCATGCTACCATTAACTCACAAAGCTTATCAAAATTTTCCTGTGGGCCAAATGGGGAACTAAAAACTGAATGCACATGATGTTTGTGTTGGCAACTTGGCAAACATCATTATAAGAGAGACACTGCTGGAATGATGTTGAATGATTGAGCATGATGTTTGAAGGTGTTTTCATTGATGGCAACAAGAAAAGGATTGAGATGGTGACAAAGATTTTGGTCCAGTGTAGAAGACTATCATTTTGGCTAAGTGTTGGCAGTATACAAGAGACATTGACAAAAAGATAGTATAATGATTGGCATTGGTCCGCAGTTGGAGATCAGATCATGTGGTTCAGGTATGTTGTCTGTAGTCCATAGAAGATCTTATATTCAAGATTTTACCCCCTGATAAGTACCGGAAGCATACCTTCAAATAACCTAAGTCTAGCAAAGCAAAATAAAGTGATAATCAGAACAGAACACTAAGTTGAATTGGTCTGCATTCCTCTGGTGTTGCATATCTTGATATGTGGTTTTGAGGTGTTGTAAATACTTATATGAAGTGTCTAAATCTAGAGTTGCAAGTTCTAAAGTCCGCCAAAAAGATAGTTGTGAAAGACTGAGGATCACTACATAGCTTGACATAGTTTGACTATGACAAAGCATGTGTTATTGGGGTCCACATTTTGTCTGAAGAGTCTTTGATATGTTTTTGAGCAAGTCTTGTGGTCCGTAGTGAAAGATGTAGTTTGAAAGATGAAGTGAATCAGTGGCAGGCTATGTTTGAGGCTCACATGATAAGTTTAATTTGTATGCAGTAAGTTCTATTGTTTAGAACTTAACCCTAGGTAATGAAACAATCGAAGCTGACATATGAGAAGGTATTTCAAATGGTGTTTGGGTCCATTGTGAATTTTGGTGAATGAATTTGGTCAACAAGTTACATAAGGCATTACTATACGCTACATCTTATTAGGCTGACCTAATATGGAGTTTTTAAGTGTTGTGGATATATATATATATATATATATATATATATATATATATATATATATATATATATATATATATATATATATATATATATATATATATATATATATATAATTGAATTCAGTGTTTCTGAGAGGTGATGCAAATGTGAATGTGAAGTATAGTGTAGGCAACAAGAGTAGAAGAAGAGAGATCTTGCTTAATGTAAAAGCAGAGAAGTGAAATAGAGCAGTCAAGATGAAGAGTTTTGAGACAGTATTTCTGAACTTCATTGGAACTGTAACCATGCATGTGTAGATGCAACTTGAGAGTTCAACCTTGTAGTGAGCCATTCTTCTTCCTTCTTCTTTCTTTCTTTAGGCAGTGAGCTTGTTCTGGCAATGAGCCATTCTTGCAATGCACATTTCTTTGGGTAATGAGCCCAGGGCAGTGAGCCTTCTTGTAATTCAGTATTGTTCCTACATAATATATTGTGAGCTAACACTCACCATGGTTTTTCCTAGTTTTGGGTTTTCCACGTAAAAATTTGATGTTCATGTGTGTATGGTGTTGATGTACACGTTTATGTTTTGATTCTGTTTAATGATCATAACAGGATAAGGTGATAAATAAATGTGAAAGTGATATTGTGTAGAGAAGTTAAAGTTTTTGATACAACTGATTCACCCCCCTCTCACTTGTCTTGTGTCTTTCAATAGTTTGCTTTGTCTCATTACATTTAACCTAAAGACCGTCATGGACTTGGTATCATTGGTTTGTACATGCAAGGAATATGACTTGTGGTGAAATTGATTGCTAGATCATTGCAAGGATCTTATTTTCTTTTGAATTCACATAGCTATAGCCTCTAAATCATGGGCCTCTATTTAATGGAAAGACAAAATCCTATTAGCACCTTACTTCAAGATTCAAGCTTTAGAAAAAGTGAAGAGTATTTGGAAGGTCTAGAAAGTTGTTTCATCTCTTTTGTGTTAGCTAGACAACTCTCTCAACAATGCCTTATTCCTCATTTCCTATGCCAACAAAGTTGCAACAATAGCATCCATCTTTGGATCTTTGAGGTTAGTAGTGATAGCAAGAATGAAATTCTCCTAAGACTTAGGTAAAGAACAAAGAAGCATAATACATTTATCTTCTTCCTCAATCTTAAAATCAATAGAGGCTAATTGAATCAAAATTAAATTAAAAGAATTTAAACACTCTGCAACAGATTCACCTTCCTTCATCTTAAGAGAAAATAATTTTCTCCCAACTTCTTTAGTGTGGTGGAATAGAGTGGTTCAACTAGATGACAAACCACTTTCTATCATCAAATGTCTAGGGGGAAAAATGTTGTTCAAAAAAGGTGGGTAGACCTTTGTGGGTCCATGGGACCTCTCTAAAGTGACTTGGAAGGATGATCATTATCTCAAATTTGAATTCAACCCATCTAAGTTCAGTTGCAATCAATCTACATAGTGCAATCCCTTGTCCCCCCACAACTACAACTTAAGCTTTCCATTTGTATAAGATGTATTTTTTAAAAATATTGGTAAGGGCATACTTGCAACAACATCATCTATTTGATAACTTGAGATTTATGCATATTAGACTTTTGCCTTTGTTCACTATAGATGAAAGATTGAATTCCAAATTGAAGTGCTCTTTCTCTTCCACCAAATGGTATAAGCTTAGGAATGCTCTTTAGAAATCCAAGGCTATTGCTCAAACCCAACTTTTGGCCTCAAAACTTCTCCATTATTGGCTACCTATTGGTGATCACCTATAGTTCCTACAACTAGTTGATCCATGTGTTGTTTGTTCTTTAAACAAAAATAATATGCCAAACATTTGTTTTAGTTTTGTACTCATTCCCAGACCCTATGTCAATCTATCTTTTTTTCCCAACAACTACCTTCCCTATGAAACTTACCTAGAAAATGGCATATTAGTGATCAAGACCTCTCATCTTGTGATCTATGAATCATGTTGTCAAATGATTCTTTTTTATATATAAATAAAAAAGTTTAGTTGTGTTTTCTAACCACATCATACCACTTGGAGTTACAACTATAAATCATTTTTATAATCTTCTTTTTCAGGTGGTCAATCTTGCAAATGTTTTACATGATACTCCATAAGTTAATAAGGAGCTCAAGTAATGAATGGATGGTATTTTGGATCAACTAGGCGGTATTACAAAAAAATTAGGTTAACTTAGCCAAGAGAATCAAAGAACTTAATAGGAATTCAAATCTTTATTCACCTCCAAGGATACTAAACAACAAGATCTTCCATTTGGAGTGCTCAAGTTCCTCCCAAGGTGGGAATTCCATACCTAAAACCCAACATGGCTATGAAAAAAGATAAGAATGATTTTATGTCTAACAAGCTACTTCTACATCTTGCCTTGTTGTCTTTAGAGACAACTTTCATGTTAATTTCATCAAATTAATTGAAGGCGATAACGATGCCCCCACAATCCAATTATCTACATGTGATGATGCTCTTGCTACTAAAATTGACCTACAAGTTTGACAGAGGCATGGATCTTTACTAGTGGTTAACCTTTTTATAGAATTTGTTTCAACTAGATTCAGGGTGTTGCCTTTGCGTACAATCCAGAGCTTATTGAAGATCAAGACTCACTTGTTCCTCTTATCATGTATGCAATAAATAATAAAACCTTTATTTTGCCCTACTTTTGTTGCCATTGAAAAGTCATCTTCTTTATCTGGGTGAAGTACCCACCATTCGAATGAAACATGAATATGGTTGCCTTTTTCTCTGACATCTTTGCATACTTTTGTTAGTAGTTTTTGTTGTACATATATGTTATTCTCTCTAGTAACATTCTCACCAAAGGTTTATATATCATCTACTTTGAATGACTAAGTGGTTTTCTAAAACATACTATTGTTCTTTTATTATAATTATGGTTGAAATTTGCTTTATAGCATGCAGTTATTGTTGGTTTTAGAGATTATTGCTTCTACTATGAATTATACTTCTTTAAGTGTAATGATTTGAGTCCTCCTTCATATGATTTGGAGGGTATATCATGTTACCTAGGCACAATGTGTCATAGATAATAAACAATTGTTTGCAGTGGGGTGTGTTGGTACCCATTTATGTCTAGGGTTTTAAGCTTGAACATTTGTAGGTTTTCTCATTCAAACCCTGAAACTTCTGAGTCTTGGGGCCTTGCATTGTTTTTTCTATTCAGATGGCAACCTTCTGTGGTGGGTTCTTGGTTTTTTTAGCTTCATCCTCATGCTTTAGTGTTCATAGGTTGACTGGCCCCCATGCAATATTTTATCGCTTGTTCCTGTCGTACCTAAGAAAAATGCTAAGTTTCTGTAAGTGCAAGTGTATGTTGATGGGCTAAAAAATGCATATCGGCCTTCAAAAATAGAATAGTTTAGTTGTAGGCATTTTTAAATGCATATCGGGCCCAAAAAAGCTGCATATACATTAAGGAATCTCTCGCAGATTCTGGGAATATTCCCCAAATGTATATCGGGTTTGCTTGCATGTTTGTGTTGTATGTTTGAACATACAACGGCTATATACAAGGGAAAAGATGCAAAGGCCCGACATACATTTGCTACAGTGCGGCGGGGATGCATTCGGTGAGGTCCTCAGGTATATACAAGTGAGTTTGTATATGATCGGCATACAAAGTAGATGTACATTATCAATGTGCAAAGGAGAAAGACAAAGGGTCGGGCCCACCAGTTGCATACAAAGGCAATTGTATGTTGGTGCATGCAATCAAATATGCAAGGCCCGGACCCGAGGAGTTTTACATTTTGTTTGATGCAGGTTTGAGATCCGGATTGCATGTTTTGTTTTGTATATGTCGATATACAAACAAAAGGAGATACAAGGCCTGGATTTGAAACTTTTCAAATCTGATGGATAAAATGGCTGGGGTCCGTTGTATGTATATCGCATTTGTATGATGTGATATGCAAGGAAATATATAAGTAAAGAGATGCAAACCGGACCCGATTTGAATTTCAAAGCACTTCATAGTCATTTGAGGTCCGCAGAATGTATATTGCGATTGTATGTTCGCATATACAAAATGAAGATGCAAAGGTTAAAATGCAAGTTGGACTTCAAAGCGATTGCAATATGCTTCATCATAATCTGAAGTCCGTGGCTTGTATGTAAAATGTGTTGCATATGCCGAATGTGCAGAGGGGAGATGCATACAACCCGAACCCGAGTGCAAGTTCAAATTTGTTTTATGATATCTTGGGATCCGCCTTGTATGTAAGTGATTGTATGTATATGCAATCTTTTTTTTCAACAACATATACAAGGGCAAAATGGATGGCAGAAAAGTCAGTGATGGGGACCCGAGTGCTTATGTGTCACGTTATCATTGGTGAGCGACTTTTCTGCAGGATTTTGACGCCATTGATCTTAGTGATAGGAGAATAAGATCAATGGCTGTGTTTTAAACCTTCAGCGAAGGTTTTTTCCTGTGCATATGCAGTCATGTTTTGAGCGGGAAAACTCCATGAACATGCTGTTGCAAATTTCGAGAGGAGCTGCGGGTAGGTGAGCCATTATTGGCTATTTGCAGAGGCATGGTTGATGGAGTTGACGGGCTAACTACCAGATTTATGAAGAAAACCCCTAGGTGGCGGTGCATATCTCGAGCTTAACTATTTTTCCTTCCTGCCCTGCTTGCGCTTTTAATGATTTGGGCGCTATTTTCTGGTGCATTGTATTTGGCTGAATTTTTGATTGCCATGTAATTAATTTGTTGGGTGCATAGTCTGGCTATATGAGGGCAAAACTGTGTCATTCAGTGGTTGTTGAAAATTGGACAAATTTTGGTGCTGTGACAAAATACAACTTCACTGGTGGCTTTGTTTTAGGTGTTTTGTGAGTTTATGAATCTCATGTTGTGTGTTTTATGCATAAATTTACTGGTTTCATGTTGATTTAAATGAGTAATACTTCATTGCATGTGTTCTGTTATCTGTCTCCAAGTTGAATGTGTTCTTCTTAATCTAAATAGCTAAGGGGTGTTTGAGATTCTAGGATATGGGTTTGTTGTATTGAATACTTGATCTTTCACTTCTGCTCAAGGAGTAGATTGAATGTTTTAGGTTAAGTGTTGGGAAAAATACATTGCAGTGAGGATGTTTGTAAGCAGAGATAACTGAATACTCAGTTTTGGAAAGAATATGTAAGGCAGATACTACAAAATCCCCTTGATACCCAGTCTTTGGCATATGTTTATGTCGACCATTCACATGTGTATGTCTACTGACTCCAACCCCTGGATAGGCACCAATCTAGTCTTGTATTGAGGTTACACCCCAAGTCCTAATTTTGCATCCAAACAACAAAAATCAAACTTGAAACTTCAAAACCAAACCTTTAGGACATTAGAAGTAGTTTTAGGATCAAAATCCTCTGTCTAGAACTGTATATAGGCCTAAAGCTAGTCCCTTTGCACTTATTTTATAGTTTTGGTCTGCATAATAGAGGATTTATCTGCTTTGTGTTAGCATCCCAGTAATGTTCATAGACATATCTTTTGGATGTTGAATAGGGAATACCCCCTTGGTTCTGCAGAGCCTAAAGAAGAAGAGGAGATATTTATAGAGTCTATCTCATGTATTGTTGGCCGCTGGCCCGGGAATCCTGTTGATCAATTATGGCTACCTTCTAGGGATAACTGGGAGAAAGCATCCAGTCTAGGAAAAATACCAACAGGGTGTATGTGCTATGTGTTTGATCTTCGTGGCGAAGTCAATGTGTTGAGAAGAATGGTGTAGTTGGACAACTTATGTATGCCCTAAGATTGAATCAAACAAAGAGTTTAAGTTGATTAGTAAAATTTGTCATTAAGAATGAAGCTTACAATCAATTATATTTTACTTTACAAATATTAATGGAGAAATATTTTATATCAATAATTTTAGATATAACGACTAATTAACTACTTTCTATACAACTTATTATAATACAAACTTATTGTTATTATATTATTATTATTTGATAAAACTTTTTCTTTAATGGAAAAAAAGTCCATAAGATAATTGTAAAAATTGGTAATTTGTACATTCCATGTTAATCTAAAAAACTAGCTCCAACACACCATTTTTTTACTCACATACACTCCTTTAGAAATATAAATACTAAATATCATTATAACAAGCCACTCAAAACATACACCCCAATTTTTTTTTCAATTTTAAATGCTTCTATCAAGAATTAACCTTTATTGACATTTGAACCTTGAATCTATTTTTAATGAGCACACCTTCCAACCAATTAATATACTTAAACAAACTAAAGTATGAGATTTAAATCCAATTCCCACCGTATCTTATTTTTAATACTTAAAAATATCACGTGCTTTTACTTTAATATATTGTATGGTTGTTTTAATGGGAAAAGGTATTTTTATTGTAGAGGTACAAATTTAGATGTTAAGGTTTACATGTATGTTGTATATTTATTAATTCATTTTATTTATTTTGAGTTGATAATGTAAGGTTTAAATGTATGTTAGTATATTTATTAGTTTATTTGGTTAATATTGTTTTTTATTTGAATTAAGGAAAATAATATATAAAAGGATCGTTGTTGTTAATTAGAGGAAACAACAATAAACAATATTACAAATATAAAAGGACAATTACAAAAAGACAATGATAAATGGAACAACTGAACAACCATAATTGTTCACTAGAAGTGTTGTTCACACACAAATAATAATAAAAAATAAGGACTTGCTATCCCCCTAAGCATACTATATAGACATAAGCCTACTGTCCACAAACAACAAAACAATGATAAGCAAAAGTTGCAGTGCAAAGCCATCAAATTGTCATTTCAAGTCGTTGAAACCCTCTAACTATTCCTTACACAACAGTGAATAATGGAAAACATCTGCTTGTGTATAGCGTGTAGGAAAAAAACAACATGCGAACTAGTCCATTTCATATTAGACTTATATTACAATCTCAAATTTGTCAAAGATAAATATATAGATTTATTGTAAATGATCTTTGAATATTAAGAGACATTCCAAATTATAAGAGACATTACTGTAATCTTGACAATAGAGAAGGATCAACAACCTATGTATAATTAAGTTAAATAGACAACACAATTTCATATTACATGTTTACTATCTCTAATTTCATGTGTTTATTACCTTCTAACTTGAAGTCGTTTTTATTTTAAATAGTCTTCTAATTTTTATATTTACTTATATTTATAATTTAAAAAACACCATCAACATCATTCACATCTACTAACACACATGTAAATATTAACAACTTGAGTTAAATTTAACTAATCCAATAAATACTTAAACACATTAAAACACTTTCAATATAACACATTTTAAACGATTTTTTTA
Source organism: Cunninghamia lanceolata (assembly GCA_027924645.1). NCBI lineage: Eukaryota > Viridiplantae > Streptophyta > Pinopsida > Cupressales > Cupressaceae > Cunninghamia > Cunninghamia lanceolata. Next base: position 5,710,267 of record BSBN01000592.1, read on the forward strand.
ATGATGGAAATTTTCAAAAACAACTAACCATAATTGGAAAAACTACAAATAGAACCTCATCTCTTTAACACAAACTTAAACATCAAATAACCAAACTCACAACTACTCTACCATGGAAATTTATACACCACACATCAGAAAATCCAATCTTTCTTTTCCCCTGTTTCTCACAAATGTTATCATATCTAGAAACATAACCATCAAAGCCTTTCACTATCGACCTCTTTCTCTTAACATATAGTTCTTAATCACTAACTCCATGGAGATTAAACAAAAAAAACAAAAATGTCACTAGAGTGTATCCACCTTCTAGGCTAAAGGCCACTCTAACATATGGTGGCGTTTAAAATCTTCTAGAAAGGGATTATTTAATTATAGATAACGGAGTGGTTTAAAAAAATTGAGAAGGGGCCCACTAAAGATATAAGCAACCACCTTAGGTGGAAGACAAAAATACATTGGAAGTTACAACATAAATGCAAATATAATAGTCTTTAGTTGAAAGGGACATCATCTATCTAGTGGCGACCACTTTTGACAATTTCATACCTCTTCCTAAATTAGTTTCAACTTTAAGTTCGGCCCAACCACTCACTAATAATATTTCACCCCTATCTATCTCATTTGTCCTCATGTTCCACTAAGCTTCTTTAGATGTCGTGTCATTGTTTACTTCGTGGAAAAAGTCCCTAACATTACAAATGTTGTTAATTGTTTCATTAATTTTTTTCATAGTTTTTTAGATAAAGTTATTGACTCATAGTATATGTAGTTGAATTTTGGTAAGACATCATAATTTGGTACACTGTTTTTAAAACAAACTCTTATCTATTATAGGATTGAAAATGTTTGATTTGGAAAAAGATGTTTAATCTTTGTTACCATTTAAGGAAATTGTTGTAATTGTTCAACTCTATTGTTTGTGTTGAAATTTATGTATTCAAAGATATTGTTGTACTTATTGAGCACCATTTCTTGGTGTTGAAATTCATTTAAGTTGAAAATTAAGTTGTTTTACTCATGTTTGTATTTTTTTCTTATTCATTGAGATGAATTTCTTGGGTGAAACCATAATTTTTTTAGTTATGCTATTGTTTTATGGTCCCAGTTTATGGTTTGGCTAATTTCTGGGGGTCTTTTCATTGTAGCTTCTCGCATTATTCTTTGTATTCTTATTTGTTTTGTTTCAATATAAAAAAATCAAAGAAAATAAAAAAGCAACTAAAATTTATGATTTTTTTATTTTTTATATTCTATTAAGCATGCAAAAGCTCGGGTGGACACATATATTTCCAAAGTTTACATGTCCTAGGCACAAAAGTTTGTCATTTTATTTATGGTTGTTCCCAAAGTTTTTTCTCTTTATTGCAATTTAGCATAATGTGGTTATGCACCCCTGGGAGAAGATCAAAAGTTCACGATAAGGCTTGCATTTTTGTACAAGTCATAGGACTTGGTATTATAGGTCGAAGAAATAGCTAAATATTGTGAGATTTGAGAGGTTTGGAGCTTGAAAAAATTTATGGTGCCTCTTGAGTTCACACTTGAAATCAAATGCATCATGTTATAATTTGAAGATGTTTTTTAGGTTATATTTATGTTCATTCTCAGATCTATTATTTTCTTTTGTAGGGTGGCATTAAGACAAGCATTGGTGCCCTAACAGTACATTCACCTCCACCTAGGTAGCTAGATGCCACATAGCAACAATGCAGATCTGTATGATCAATTAGATTTTGTTAGTGGCCTCATTTGATTTGTCTTTCCAATATCCCTTGCAGATGTAATATCTATGAAATTAGAACCACTTGACAAGCATTGCATCACGAACCTTTTATTCACATTCATTTGCTTAACCATTCTTGTAGAAGCAACACTTGGTGAACTATATAGGTAGGGGGGTCGATTTAGGTTATCATCCAAGTTATCTACAACAAACCTAGTTGTTTTTTCACCCAAATTAACTAGCCTTTACCATTATAAAGTAGGGTAACAAATAGCATTATATTATTTGATTCTTTGAATCCATCCCTAAGCATGGAAGTCATACATTGTTTTATCTATTTTGCAAAACTCAAAACTTTGTGATCTCTTTTAGATTTAGATTTAGATTTTGTTCTTTTCACTAGCCATTCTATATGGTTTTCATAAAGCCCAGTTGCAACATAATTGTCTATTAAATGAGATTCTACTCCGTTCATCTCTCCTTGGCATTTATATAATCTTGTTTTCCATTTCTTGGTAGATTACATGGAAGATTGTGAAATAATGGTTCCATTCAAAGATCTACAGTTTTTAGGTTATAAATTTATTGTTGTTTGCCTTAGAAAGAATGTTGGAGACACATGCCAAATTGTTGACCAAACATATAGTAAAAAACTAGACTATAACTTTACTCTTGATGCTAATTTTAAGGATGTCAAGGTTGAAGACTTTAATGCTTTGGTAATTCCTAAAGGTCGTGCTCCTAAATATCTTGCACTAAATGACAAGGTTTTATCCATCGCAAAGCTATTTGTATGGAAGAAAAAACTAATTGCCTCAATTTGTCATGGTCAACATATACTAGTAGTAGCAAACATAACCAAGGTACCTCATGTTTTTTTTGTAGACAATCACAATTTTACTAATGCCATTGTTGAATGTCATTAGAACATGTGCTTATAAATTGTATTATTTAATCTAAGAACTGAAATGATGTTTTACTAGGGAAAAGGTGTACAAAATATCTAACAATAAAACTTGATGTTGCTTGCTAGTGTTAAATGGTTGGAACCATAACCAATAACTAAATGCTTCACAATTGGGAACCTAGTGACAACAAGAGCTTGGCCTACATGACTTAAATGTCTCTCCCATATTATGGTATCATTAGAAATTAATGTATTGCTTTGAGCTAATGGTCATGTTCCCTAAGAACTAATTATACTTTGTGAGTGCAAAAATGTGTAGCTATAGGGCCTACTTTGTATACTATATAATTGAACTTTATCATGGGTTTATGCGGGTACAATGAGAGTGCTTCATAAAAAAGTCTTATTTCCATGAGATAATTTTTTAGATTTGCTATATACCTCTTGAGTACACTGTTATGTTCTTATAGCTATTTTAGTTTCCCTTTGAAGGATGCGACAACCTTGTGATGACTTAAGTAATATTGTGACATAGTGTTAGCTACGCATCTCAAGTGGTTATATTGATTATTTTAGCAATTTTAGTAATTCTATTGTTTGGCATTGAGATACATATTTTAATGGTAAATACTTTTTAATCTACTAACTAAAATTTTGTTTTGGCACCCACATGTTGAACTTTAGTTAATGAGAAATTTATTTTAATAGAGAACTTCCAATTCTTCTCATTGTCTTTGCTTTACTCTAGTGAAATATGCATGTCTCTTGAGGAATTCACAAAAGGGAGATGTTACTTTTGCTTTCTATACCAACATCAACATCCCCTACATTGAATTCTATTGAGAATAAATCTCCAAAACATGTTGTTATGTCTAAAAAGTTGCATGCCTCTTCTCCCTTGTATGTGCAATTAGATTCACATCATTCCCATTGTTAGTCACAATCTATGTCACCACTTATAGAAAAGTCCAAATAGTTGAAATTGTCGTTATTATAGAATGAGGCTACCTTAATGATAGCCTAGCTTGATTCCAAGAAATTGCATTCAAAACCCTAGTTGTATCTATACATGTGAGACATAAAATAGTTTGAAATGCAAAAAATTGTAATGATTTTGCCTAGTGGGTGGATTTCATGTTGTTTGAAATGTTATGTTTTGTGCTATATCGACATTTAGAACATGATTTTTGCAAGTAAAAAGCTTTAAAATAGGGCAAAAATTCCTACATTTGTATATGGCAACAATCTTGGAGTTGAAATATTGTATATTAGATTGCTAATGTTTGTAGTGCAAGTCAAATGTATTTCGGTTTAGTCATTCTTATAGGTGTATTTGGCATCTTGATTGTAATTAATTAACTAATGTCTATTTAAAAAATATGAAAGTTACAAAGTAAGCATATATTACATTGGTATATGGCATCTCCAGTCGGTAACCCTTGTGTTGCATTATAATAGTTACATCATCTAATAAATTTGTTTTGTGGATTTAAGATCATAGGATCTCACAAGCAAACCAATATTTTTAGATAAAGATTCACAATAGCCAAGGGAAATACAAATGTCAAACCATGAATAACATTTGGATTAGAAGCACCATCCAAAGCATATGTGTTCTATCAAATTTCACCTCTATCATGTAGCTAGCTTGCTATTTTTGGCCCACTCTAACATAGAGTAAGCTAGGGGTCAAAACATGGGTCATTATCTTTGGCAATAATTCTTCCTTTCTAGTAATCCATAAGAACTAGGGTCATTGTCTTGGCAATTTTCCTACCTTACCAATAGGCCACACGAATCTAGGTCATTACTAGTTTGAGGTAGTTAGATTGTGATGTCTATTCCTTTGTTCAAAGTTATGTCATTAACTATGTAAGAAGTAATATAAGATTCATGGTAGTCAACTATGGAATATTTGGGTAGACTTATTTTGTGTAATAATTGGATATGAGATTTAGAAGAGCAACAAAATGTTAATTGGCTTGGCACACAAATTGAACATGCAATCCACTCTTGGACCAAAATGTGGAACTATTTTTTCCTTGGTTAATTTTTCCCCACATATTGTAAACTAATGATTATATTTTCAAGGATTCCATGATGGTCTTTCCTTCCATTGTTCACTTATTGATTTTCTCATTTTTCATTCTATTTATTTATTAACTATTTTTAAAGAAGTGTTGTCTTCTATATATTTCCAACAATTTTGATGAAACCAACTCAACTTTTCCTATAGAAACCAACAACCAAAAGTGCTACTTTAAGTGTTAACCCTTACAAATTATAGTTTAAGTGTGTGTGTATATATATATATATATATATATATATATATATATATATATCAAAACTTGCAAGTATGTAGACTTCTTTGTACATAAAAATTCTCTCTTGTAATTGTGTGTCAAATGCCAGAGAATTGAGGGTGCATGCTAAGTGTTTGGCAAAATATACCCTACATAAATTTATGATTCTATTCTAGGATAAAAGATTTATACTTTATTGTTGTTTGATTATTCTGAGGTTGCAATTTATTCTTGACAATAAACATTGTTGCATTTGCAAACAAGAGTACCCTACTATTTTCCTATTTGAAGTATCATGGTGTGAAATTGTGCAATCTCACTATTGATGTTCTGTAGGGATTGTACATTGAATATAATTCATTTGCATGGAATAAAAATGAAAAAAAAGGGGTTGCTTGAGTCCCTTCATCTATACCTAGCTTGCAACAAGAAGTTGAAATACATCTCTTTACAAGAACACGAATGGAGTTTTCAAATGTGGAATTGCCAAACATGAATAAAATAAAGAATCAAAATCAGTGAGATCTTGTGATTGACAAATGGATTATTGATAAATACTTTAGATTGTGTTATCTTACTGCTTAAAGTTGGACCTAAAGAAGTGTAAACATTATGCCATGTTATTCCTTCTTTGGATAGATTTTCTAAATTACATGGTAGACCATGGCTAGACCTTTTAAAAGTGCTACCTTTGGTTCGACATCAATGCATAATTTTTTTCATAAAGGTTGAATAAACAAAATTTCAAGAGATTCGCATGAGCGTAATGTAACATTGAACTATTTCATTTTAGATTCTTATGTTCAAACTCTAAAAGAACCTCCATATGAAGTTGAAAGAGATCCCCATGAGGTGTATCAAAAATGGTATTTGAGCAACAAGAATATAAGAGGAAGAAACAACAAGCTAAACATAAAGAGCCACACAATGAACAAATCAGCCATAAACAAAAGAAATAAACAAAACTGGATGCCCAAGTTATACAGAAACTAGAGTTTCATGCCCAAAAGACTACTTGGATACTAGAGAAAAGTGTTGTGGTGCATCAAATGAAAGATTTTATGTTGGGATTAGGTTCCATTCACCTTGCAAATATGTAGACATATTTAAATTGTTTTAGTTAACATTGTTGATAAATAATGTTATGTCTCCAAGGATCATGGAGAGGGTAGACTTAGACACCCCTCCTAGATGGTAGGAAAAATTATTTATTCCCTCACATGTAATTGTAGTGAAATTTAAGTCAAAAGTTACATCAGGACATTATTGGAATTTGGGTACAGATCAAGATGTGTAAGAGGATGTAAAAGGATATTCTATGAATGTATCTTATGATAGATTTGGACAATATTCCCATGGAGCACCTAGGGTTGGGTCTTGGTCAATTTGACTATTATAATAAATATATGATGTTTATGACATCTGAAGTGGGTGTAAGGTGTGTAAAAGGAGTTACTATTCAAGGTGGTTGACCAATTTTGGTGAGTTGTGAGATTCCCCATGATGGATGTGGATGGCTAGATTTGGGTGAATGGTATTGGCCACTAGTTTTGGAATACTATTTTGGTATCTTGTATTCATGTATCCTATATATTGGTGCCTTGAGATGGTGGTATTATGAGATTGTTTTCCAAGTCATTCAAGCATTGTTATGTTGCTAGAATTTAGAGGTACAAGCAAATTGTATTGATGTAACTATTTTCAGGATTAATACAAACTTGGTTCTCTTTGGGTGTGGAGTTTTTTTCCTACAAGGGTTTCTCCACATAAACATTGTGTTATGGTTTTCTTTATCTTTCATTGCTGATTTTTATTTCATTTTCTAATCTATAATGGTTAAGTAATTTGGATGCATTAAAGAACAACATTTCTCATTGATAATTTAACCCTCTTTTTCAATATTCTCTTCCACAACCAAAAGTGACAGAATAAGAAATTATGGTTAAGAAAGACATACCTAATGTGCCATCCATTGAAATTGTGTTTGTGCCAAGTACAAAGGATTATCAACAAGAAACACATGTAATTGAGAAGGAAAGTCATGAAGAATAAGAGGCAAGTTTAAATGTTGGGATGATGACAATCTTTTGGAAGATGATGAGGATCAAGATCCAAAATTTACCCGATGATTCATAAGGATTCATAGCCTATATACTTATATTTCTAGTATGTATTTTTTCTTTTTCTTCTTGCTTTGCATCTTTGGCCTTTTGATTATGCCTTGTTTGTTATGTTTTACACACTCATTACACGTTCTATACCTTCTTTCATGTTCTCCTTCCCCCACTTGGGGGCATTTGCATTTCTTTTTACTTGACTTATTTTACTCGTTTACATCCTCTTTATTTCTCTTACACACCTAATCCTTATTTTTATTCATCTTCACCATATTGGATTTTCTATTTTTTCCTTGTTTCCTACTTTTATGATTGTTATGCATCCTTGTGCTTGCTTTTTTTACCATAACTATTTTATTATACTTTTCATGCTTATATACTTGGGATCTCATCCCTTATTATGCTTATATTCTATTGTGGTTACTTAATTCTCAAGACCTCTTACCATACTTGGATCACTTGTTTTTTCTAACTAGCTATTTACGAGCCTTATCATCATGCCTAGATTACCCTTATGTTCTTATGCTAATTGATTATATTTTATGTGGCCATATTGTGCCCCCATTGCAATGTCATCTTATTACATTAGGGGACATTATTCTTCCCCATCATGCACTCACATTGTCTTATCATGCTTCTAAGGCTATCTGATGCAGTCATGGATGAAGGATTCAATGAAGGATTATCCAACCAAGAAACTAAATAAAATAACACGCATCAAAACTCAATGAAACAACAAAACAAAAATATGTTCTTTATTCTTTCACACTCACAAAGCAATTACAATCTGCCGCATTGGGCTTCCAACATGCTAGACCATAGTTGTTTGATTACACATGGGCACAACTATGTGTGAATTACAAAATTCGAATGATATTGCAATGCCATGTTGATGTCGAGCCAACAACCATATTATCTAAGTTGAGTACTTTCTAATGATCACAATAAATGTTTATATATCAACTTCTAACATTAGGAGTGATCTCAATCAGTTGTAAGGAGGCATCAAACTCGATGCCAAGTGTAATGTGTAGTCAACCAAATGTGTGAAAGAATCTTCTGGAATGAAATGATGATGGATCAATAAAACATGATGCTATTCATACCATAAGTTCTCCTAGGTCAAATGAATTTTAAAATGTGTTCCTTTGTCACCACATGTTTTGGAAAGGGGTTGTAAGCCTTGAATAATGAAACATAGTGTTATTATGTTATGCTCAACAATGAGTCAAAAACTGAATTATGCCTTTGCCATGATTAGGATCTTCTAGAAATTGGATATGATGTTGTAAGATCAATATGGAACATGTATAAACAACTTCAAGGTGAAATATGCAAGTGTGGTGAAATGTGCTAGGATCTATGGTGACTGAATAATAACTAGAATGTTATTGAAACATACAAATAAAACAAACCAAGTGAAAATAAATATTTTTGGGTGATGCAAAATTTCTCTTACACCTTGGGAGATCCTGCATCAAAATCCTTTTAGAATTGGGGCGTCTTTCCTTTTCTATTCTTGATTTGGCTATCCTTGCCTTATCATGAATTATCATATTGCATTGGGGGCATTAGGCTTTCCCTATACCATCTTGTGCCTACATGCCTAATGAAATTCCTAGAGATACATTTATTACACCAAGGGTATCATGCTTCTCCCATTCTATTATGTGTGCTCGCATGCCTTACCATGTTCTAAGACCCAAATTAGGGAAACCATGCCTCTCCATACCACTTACATTATGCCTCTAGGTCTATTTTCATCTTATGATTTGCCCACACTAGAGGCAACCTTATCCCTTGATGTTGATCACTAGTCCATGTGCTTTCATGCATATCCTACTATATGTCTTAATTGCTTGTTACACGTTGTATTCATGTCACTCATTACTTTACATAATTTTTATATGCTTATCAACTTAGCTTGCATTTACATTTCATATATTATTTTTCCCTCTCCTCCAATTCCTTGCATTTGATGGAAGCAAACAATTGAAAGGGGCATATATCATGTTGCTAACCCTCCTTTATTGATCTTGCATATAGTTACATGCACTACTATAGTGACTCGTCACTATGTCAAGAAGAAGCTTGATTACATGACATGGCAGTGCCTAATATGCCATTATTTGATCATGAATTGGCAAACACTTGATATGCTACACCACCTTCTATGTAGGCAAAATTTCCTAACACTACTACTTTTTTTTAAAATTTTTTCTAGAAAGTTAAAGCAAGTTTGTAATTTGTTCTTGTTCCAATTTTGAGACAAATACTACTCATTGCACATTGTTTCTTTATTTTACAGGTTCCTATAGAGCACACATGCTAAGGATGGACACATATGGAGATATCTAGTTGGGTCCATTACTTTACATGGACCCTAGTATCTTTTTTATGTTTGAATATTTACTTTACAGACATGTTTGTGAGTTCTCATATACTTTGAGATACACAATCATTTTAGGATTCATATGCACCTTAAAGTCGGGGAAAAATATAATGGTGAAATTAGTAATACCCATGCCAATTCCCATCTAGTTTTGAGCCCATTTGAGAGAATGTCTTAATGTGATTACATAGCAACATGTGGCACACTTTTGTTATAAATTCAACTCCTTGATTCTTATCCTTCCTCATTCACTCACTTACACACATTACTATACATCCATATGTACTTTTGACCTATTTACTCTTATTCCCACATATTCACATCATTTATTTGTTAGAAATGAAGGTGCAAACCACACAACAGAAATTTGATTCGAACCTTATTTATGTCCTCTAAACAATGTAGAATCAATGGAGATTGCAACAAAAATAAAACCAACTACACAGAAATGACATGCATTAAGAACTAAACACATAACACAATATGTAACGTGGAGAAAACCCTTTTGAGTAAAAAACTCTACCAAGAAAAGAGGCTTCAAGTTGTATTATCTTCAAATATGAGATTACAATAGATGCACTTCCTCTTCTTCTTCAGTCTTCAATCCAACGACGCATGTTACTCTCAACTTTGCTAAAAATGTAGTACAAATATCGTTATAAAAGGGGGTTGCCTTCTAGGGCAAGAAAACCAACATAATATCGACTGTCAGATCTATGACCTAATAACGAACGATCCGGATTTACAATGATAAACTATAAATAAAATGTGGTTTTGGGGGTGCTACCCCAAACCCTTGCCAGGGCACGTGACCTCGGACCCCCCCGCAGGGGGGAAACCCCCGTACAACCCCTCGTCATGGATGAATTAGCATTAAGTACCGGATACAAACATGCAGCTAAAACAAGATCGTTGTTGGTGAAACCTCTCATCCCTTATGGGTGATTTACAAACAATAATAGGAATAATAAATTACATAGGATTTACAAGGTTGATGGCACCTTAATCCTAACATTATTAGCCCTGGTTCCCATACATTCACTCATGATCCCCAGATTATGTATTCCCTATCCCAAGTCATTTCCACGGTGCATAGGAACAATCCCACATGACACAAACTATGACCTAAACATCAATTTTAAAAAAAAATCAAATGATCATCTCTTGCCCTTTCCTCATAACCATTGAGAGTCAACATAAAACATGTGTGTGCGATGATTCATTAGGTTTTGGTATTTAAAGACATTCATTTGAGCACTAATTCATATCAATTATCTAATTATAATTCACATTAACAAGGAACACTTCTATAAATGTTTAGAATTGGAGCAATAAAAGGGATAATACTTTACATCAGAATCAACATCTAGATCACTTGTATGCTTGTTTGTTCTCTATTGATCTTTGTCATGACTGTAAACCCAGTTTAATCAAGGGGTTGAAATAGGATATATTGGCCCTTGGGATCAGACGATCTCCCCAAGGTATTTTTAAATACTGCTAGTCCTTAACTGTTAGAAGAGAACAAAGAATACATCAAATCAAATAACATAAATAGATAATGTGCCATACTAGGACCGTCCATATTAAGGATCAGATTATCACGGGGCACGAATTTGATCCATAGTCACAAAATTGACCCAGAGAGAAGTTCAAAGCTGTACATAAATTCATACAACAAACATAATGAAGACATCTATTTTTCTATACATAAACAAGTGAAATCTACATGACATCAATTTTTATCTTTATCATTGTTCTACAAATTAAATACATAATTCTTTTACATTTTTTTTTAAAATTAACATTAATTTACAATTACACACTTTTATCATACCCAATTATCATTTATATACTCTAAATTAACTATACCCATTTTACTTAAATTTATTTAATTGACCAAAATTTACATTTGAAAAAATATATTTTCCTTCCCAATATGATAACAATAAAACCATTTAAAATCTCATAAGCAAATCATTTTATAATTTTATAATTTTTAATTTTGTAAAAAATATAATTAATTTTAATGTCCTTTAAACCAAATTCATTTATATAATTCAATTTAAATACACAATAAGAGGTCTTCTCAAACTTAGAAGAGAATCGTATCCTTCTTTCATAATACTCTAGAACTAACTAAACGTATACAACTCTAATTGTAGCCACATTTTGTAAGGTGAGAAAGATTTAAATCCTTGTGTCGCTTTACAAAGATTATTTATATGTACGGCCCCTCATTATAATAAGGGTCCCATATAAAGCTCTAAGCAATAAAACAAAGACCTACGAGTCAATGACTTAATATTGACATAAAAGCATTGGATTTTCCCCCGTATGGCAATTCCAAATTGTTTACCTAACCACCTTGAAATCTTTTTCATACAAATGCAAAGACTTCACTTCATGGGATGATAGGTTCTTTGTATTGACTGATCCCTATCTTGGTTGTTGGTTCATTATAGTAAGTGCAAAGAGGCATGTTTATGCAGAAAATAAAAATTAGTTTTTATAATTAATATTATTCTATGATGATGACTTGGTAAATGAAATTTTGCCTTTTTAAAGAAGGTCCTCTTGGAAGAAGGTTTATGTAAAGGAATAAATAATTTATATGAATATTTAGGGTAAATCAATGTAAATAAGCAATAATGAATAATTTATTTTACATAAGGAGTCGAGATAAAAATGTAGATTTGATTACATTTGAAAAATGAAATAACGATAAGTAAAGTTATATATTTTGAAATTAGAATAAGAAGATTGAAAATATTAAGATAGATGATTATAATCAAATTTTGATATTGGATTTGAGACTAATGGATCGAGATGATTGAGCTTTGTGAATTTTGGAAGTATGCAAAAACTTGGTTCAATCCTATAGTTGTCAAAATGATTCATGCATTTACGGATTTGACCTTTTTCTACATAAATGACACTATTGCTTTCAAGCCTTCTATACATGCAACAAAGCTTTGCCCGTTGTTTGTAACCTCCAATGAAAGACACTTATACTTGTGCTTGCAATCAAAAGACTTGGTGGTGTTGAGGAACATCGTGGGAGTTTGTTATGCAAGGATCTTTGCCTTAGACAAACCTCATTGATTGATTCACGAATTTTGACGTGTCTTAGCAGACAACAAACAACATGATGAGGTCATTGTAGTTTCTCAATCTCTCATCATTTAATCATTAAAAGTCAATCCGAATTAGCGTCCACAACGATATGCAATAGGATTCTGAGCTTTTCAGATGACAACTTTTCTTAATGAATTTCTATACTAATCTATTCTTCTGTTGAATTCAAAATCAAATTTAATCCATTTTGATGAAAAGGAAACACACTTGCATGAAAGTAAAAACTTGATTAATCTAAGATTACTGAAAAGGAAACACACTTGCATTGAAAATAAATATACCTACTTAAAAAGAAGACACACTTTACATAAAAATAAATGATAAATAAAGCATTATTTTTGTCTTTTCTTATATAAGTGAATCACAAATGCTTGTAGGTTTTATGTGGAAATTATAATTAACAAGAATTACTTTGGAAAGAAAATGTAAACTAAAATGAAATATTGACAAAATAGAAATGAGATACTGACAAAATAGAAATGAAATACTGACAAAATAGAAAATACCATAACAAGATCCTTCTGCTTCATGAAGAACGACCCTTACCCCACCTTCAAGATTAGTTCTTTTGCTCTACTGAAGCATTAAACTAGTGTGCTTTTCATTCCATAAAAAGAAATAAAAAAAGAACTAGATCGTACACTTTTTTGTATTTTGTAACTATGATCTATCTATTCTCTTCTTCAAAACTAGCTCTATCCAGGGACTAAGAAGTGTTATTTATAGAGTCTCGAGTCTTGCATTTCTAATTATTTGGGATAACCAAATGCAACTCATGTAGTAGTCTTTTATTGCTAAATCTAAGGCATAAAACAATACTTTTCATTTCTAACTTGAAGTATTTCTAAATGTTAAGAGAAAGGCTAAAGTCTAAACTAAACACTACTTTAGTTATACAATAAATCAAGATAGTTGAATCCTTTGAAACAAGGCATGTGTTGGCATTCCAAAATAGGGCAATTAAGAGTCACTTCACAATGGTGATGGCTAAAAGTGCTCAAAGTAGTCTTGTGTTTCATGAAACATGCATCTATAGGTGGTTCCTTATGACTTATCCACCAAAAGTGAGGGACAAGTGCTAAAAGTTGTCCATCATTAGTTTGGGTTGGTTTCATGATGCATGAGCATCCCAGGTTGCAGAGAAATCTTGCATCAACCAAAAAACATTTGCATTCTTTCTTTTCTTGCATTTTTTCAGTTCAGTTCAATCATTTGCAGTTTCAACATTTTGTACTGCATCTTCATATCAAAGCGTGCAGAGCAGGACTTAGCATCTACATCATATTCAAATTTTAGGTCATTTGGATTTGTCTGCTAAAAGTTATCTATCAGAAGATCATCAGTTTTCACAGAACAAAGCAATCAGTGTTTGGTTGAAGCCTAATGGGTTTGCAGAGCACTTTCGTGACTTGTGGAGCATAATGAAACATCATACACGACACAGATGGATCAAATAGACTTTCCTTAAGGTCTAGATCGAGTTCCATACATTTGCAGAGTAATACCAGATGTTGTAGGCCGACCTACTTGTTTCTACACGTTACATCCTTCTTTGGAGTATGTAACCTCTTGTGTCTGATGCGGAGGATTCTATGAGCTTGAAGATGACACACACACACACACACATATATATTATGAAGTTAGTAGTTCTATGATATGATTTAGATAGTCTTAGAAGTTAGAATTTTTTTGAGAAGGCACTTCAATGCCATATCTTACATATCTGTTGTATCCCAGAAAATAGGCACATGAGCCCTTTGATTGTAGCCCACATGTTGCCGGCATATGAGCATTGTTATTCCTTGATATTTTGAATATATGAATCTTCCATTACATTCTACAATTGAGTTGTTTTCGTTGTGTTTATTCTAGATGCATGGTTTGGATAGTTCATTCTATTAACTCTCTGACCATGACTGCACCAAGTGGTATCAGAGAAAAGTTTTCAATCCTTTGGGAAGTGAAGGCATTCCATAAGATCTTGTTGTGAATAGATCACCGACCTAAGGCAATCTACTTACATTTGTCAACAAAGTACCGATTGTGAGGCAATTGCTACCTTGTAGTCAGATCACTGAATTGAGGCAGTTGCACCGGATCCTAGGAAGAGATGCCACCAAGGAGGATGCCTGCTATGGCCAATGTTTCTAGAAGAATGGAAGAGATGATCAAGATGATGAAGACAATGAAGGTTAGATTGGATACTATAGAAGAAGACAGAAGAAGAGGACTAAACCCTAGACATGATGTTGAAAGTGATGATGAAGAATTTCAATCTGTGGATCAAAATGAAGAATTAGATTAGGCGAAGATGTTGAAAGTTATTTTAAAGATTGATAAGAGACCTAGAGTAAATGTATCAAACTATACTAGAAATTTGAATTCAGAAGAATTGATTGATTGGATAAATGACTTGGAAGAATACTTTGACTATGAGGAAATTGAAGATCCGTACAAAGTGAGATTTACAAAAACTAAGTTGAAAGGACATGCTGCTATTTGGTGGAAAGAAGTTCAGTTGGATAGAAATAGGAGAGGAAAATAAAAGATCATAAAATGGAATAGGATCACTATAACAAATCCCTATGATTAGCTCCCTTTTTTGCTCTGTTTTTTGCTTCCACCCATTGTTTTAATGAATTTTTCTCCAATTTTTTTGAAAAAGTCAGCGCTATTTATCAGGATTGCGCTATTTTTAGTGTTTTTTGCACCGATCAGAATAAGTAGGCACTAATTAGGTGCAAATTAGTGCCTAATTTAGCTTCTCATTTAGCACTTGATTTAGCGACTGATTAAGTGCCTAATTTCACACCTAATTTAACGCCTAATTTAGCACCTAATTTATGG